>JANBXA010000069.1:82540000-83140000 GCA_030556225.1 Cricetiscus sungorus | reverse complement strand
GCCTCCCACGCTCCTACTCCCCCCTCTCTTAACTTCGGCATAAACTTGATGCTCTGGACTGGGAACTGAGTAATACTAAAGGAATAATAGCCCTCACCCTGTCAACAAGAACAGTAGGTTAGGGTTGAGAGCTCTCAGCTGTTCACAAGGACATGAGATTCCCTTTCAAGAATTACCTACAATGAGAAAAGTCATCTTAAGCTTAAGTACATTAAAGTTGAGCTTTTTTTTTTTTTTTTTTTTTTTTTTTTGCAACAGGACAATATTCCATTATTTCCTTGATCAAAATCTTAACTTCCATAGTCTTTCATTGAGGAGCTTGGCCTAATGAAAGCACTGTCCTAAAAATTCTTTAAAAAAAAAAAAAAAAAGAAAAATAATGAAAATAAAAATAGAACCTGGAGCGTTGGCTCAGTGGTTAAGGCACTGGCAACTCTTCCAGAGGACCAGGTTCAATTCCCAGAACCCATATGGTAGCTCACTGATGGGAGATGTTATTCTGTAAATATGTTTCTCATAGACAGAGCTAGCCAATAAGAAATGATAGTAACTGGCCAACAGCATTGTATCAAATACAGAGAGTCTCAGTGTATTATTTGGGGCTGGCACGGCACCGGCAGGAAAAAAACCTAAGATGATGGGACATGTTATTCTACAAATATGTTTCTCATACTGGTTAATAAATAAAGCACTGTTGACCAATAGGAAAACAAGATAGGCGGGGCTAGAAGACTAGGCGGAAAGAGAACAGCACGCTGGCCGGCTGTCCAATAAGATGACCACGTGGAAATACTTAGATAAGTAGAAATGGGTTAATCATTAAGACAGAGCTAGCAGATAAGAAATGATAGTAACTGGCCAACAGCATTGTATCAAATACAGGGTCTCTGTGTGTTACTTGGGGGCCGGCGTGGCGGAGGGACCAGGCAGGCTGGCGGAAAACAACTAGCTACAGCTCACAACTGTGTAACTAGTTTCAGGGGATCTGACACCCTCATACAGCCATACATCAATCAGGCAAAACATCAATCAATGCACAAACATTTTTTTAAAATTACCAAAAGGGCTAAATTAATAAAATAATCTGCTACCTAGATACACTCACTTTTAGGAGCAAAACTTCAAGGACTGAATCAAAGGCTAAACTAACTTCTCAGGAAGGCAAGATGGCTGGGAAAGGCTCGAGCTGCACAGGCCTAACCTCTGGCGTTAACTCTTGGAACCACATAAAGATGGAAGGAGGAACAACCCTACATAGCTATCCGATGACTTCCACACATGCCACAGTACACGCCTACCCACATACACCCTGCAAACATGCAATAATAATCTTTTAATTGTAAGCCCAGCAGAGAGGCCCACATCTGCAAGTCAAGCACTCGAGAAACTGAGGCAGGAGAACTGCCATAATCTTGAGACTAGTCTTGGCTCAGTAAGTACCAGTCAAAAGTGTCTCAAAAACATTAAAGCAACATAAAATAATTACTTTTAGCTCTCTTCCCACGACTGGCAAGTTGGCTCAGCAGGTAAATGTAATTGTCACCAAGCCTGACAAACTGTTTTATGCCCTGGACCCATATTGTAAAAGGAGAAAACCAATTCATGCATGGTGTCCTCTGACCTCTACCTCCATACATGCCGAGCAAGAAGATATCTGTAAGTTTAAGGTCAGCCTGTCCACATGGTGAGTTCTAGGCCAGCCAAGGCCTGTCTCAAACTATATAAAATAATCAAGGTGAAACTTAAACATTGGCACTAATTCTCCTAGTACACTTCAACTGCCTCATTATATACAAATAAGAAATAATTCTACACAGTAAAAAAAAAAAAAAAACTGACAACACAATTAAACATGAATACAAACCCAAATCCAACTCTCCAAAACACTAAAGGTTCTGACACCATGTGCGTGCTTAAATAAACGTTTTACTTCAAGGACTGTTAAAATGATATGCACAAAAACAACCCGTGTGTGCATGAGACCGGAAAAGAGCTGACTGCTCAGAATGTCAACTTCCTCTTCATTAAAGATCCCAAACTCCGAGAGAGGCATCACCATATGGCCACGGCAAAGCTGTGACTGTTAAGTCCAGTAACAGAATTAAGACCCGTTCTCTGGAGAAACGATGTGTTTAAGCTGTGTTTTTCGCTCTGAAACTCCCTCCTCTCTTTCTCGGTTTCAAGTCAGCATCTTGAGATCCCTGTTCCAAGCCCCCAAGGGAAATTTGGAATCTAGAGAAAGCAAGACTTTTCAAGTGCACCGGCACACGTCTGCTTCTCTGATTAATTCACTTGCTTTTTATTGTTCTTAGTAACAGGCTCATTGAGAAAGCCTGCAGACAGTGTGTCTCTCTTCTGTGTCTGTCCTATGGGAGAAAGCTCTCTTTCAAGTGTTAAGAGGTTCTTTCCCTTGTCACTATGCACAAGATTTAATGAAATTTCACAAGCAAGCAATTCTGTCTTAAATCTTCTATGCACAAATACAATTTCAGGTCTGAGTATGTAGCTCAGTGGTATAGAACTAACCCAAACACGCATCAGGCCCTGGAATTAACCCTCAATCAATCACACACACACATACAGAGAGAGAGAGAGAGAGAGAGAGAGAGAGAGACAGAGACAGAGACAGAGACAGAGACACAGAGAGAGACAGAGACAGAGAGACAGAGAGAGACAGAGACAGAGACAGAGAGCACATATGAAATTAGCACTAACAAATATCCAGTCAACACTAATGAGATTTTTTTTAAAAAATATTGCTCATAAAAGCTTGGCATTGGTGCTGCATGCCTTTAATCCCAGCACTCAGGAGGCAGAGGCAGGCAGATCTCCGAGTTCAAGACCAGCCTAGTCTACAAGAGCTAGTTCCAGGACAGGCCCCAAAGCCACAGAGAGACCCTGTATCAAAAAACAAAAACCAAACAAAAAAAAAAAGCAAAATACACATACACATACACATACACATACACATACACATACATATACATATACATATACATATACATATACATATACATATACATAAATAGTGCTCATAACTGAGCATGGTGGCTCAGACCTATAATCACATCTACATTGAAGGCTAAAGCACAAGAATCCTAAGTTCAAAGCCTTCCTTGGCAAAAAGCACGTTCAACCTGGGCAATTGACAAGACCTTGTCTCCAAAAATAAAAGTGGAAACTCACGTGTAACTACAGTTGCTTAATTAGTAAATGCCCTGAGTCAGTACAAACATGACTCTTACAACTGAGCTCACATGAGTTCACAGTTCATTTCTTACACACCTACTCACAGTAAATGAAAACACAACAGCCTTCAATTTTAAATATTAAACTTCCACTTATCTTAGCGTTCTAACTTAAGTATAAGATCTATACATAGGGCTGTCGGGATGGTTCAGTGGGCAGAGGAACTGCCGCCATGCCTGACGACCTGAGTGTGAGTCCCAGGACACACGTGGCAGAAGGAGAGAACACAGCCCACAAGTTGTCAGAATTCTAACCTCCACATGCACACCATGGCACCTGTACGTGCACACACAACACAAGTAAGTGTACCAGAAATTTCAAGTATCTCTCTTTTTAAGAGAAGACATTTACATACAAATGTTAACAGATATTTGGGAGAACTCAGACTGAAAGTCAAAATGTGATTCCACAAAGCCTTCAGTTCCTACTAGGGAACGAAACTGGACTACTGATAGTCCCAGCCTGGATAGACCTTGTGAGTGAAAACAACCGTTTCAGGTCAAACATCCCACAACTGTGTCCATGCAACATTTGCAAGAGGACACGAGACTGGGATGAGGAGGGACTTGTGGTTGGGAGGAGTCAGGAATGGTGGGAAGGGGGAGTGTGGGACAGGACAAGTGAGGTCTGCCTGGTAACAATGCTCTGTGTTGAGGTTGTGTTGGTGGCTACATGAATTATCATGTGATAAATGGCACATCCTGTACACACTCTAACTAACACTAATTTACTAGGTTTGATATTGTACTATAGGAATCAAAACCATCAAGGAAAAGTATGTGCAGCATACAGGCAACCTCTCCTAGCAACTTCTTCTCAACCTATACTTGTTTCAAATAGAAAGATTTACATTCTCAATTCCTGTTGGAGAAAAAAAGGTTTGTGTGTAGGAAGTGTCTTCTCTAAAACACAGCTGGAGAAGTAGCTCAGAAAGTAAGAACACCTGCTGTGAAAGCAAGAGTATTTGAGTTCAAATCCCCAGCACCCCCATAAAAGCCAGACATGGCCACACATGCCAGTAAACCTGCAGTGGATGGAGAAAGGCAGACCCCAGAAAGTAGCTCGGCAGCAGACCAGACTAGCCAGACACCAAAATCCAGTTCAGGGAAATGGTTCAGGGGTTAGGAATACTTGATCTTGGTCAGGGACTTTAATCCTGGCACTCAGGAGGGAGAAACAGGTGGATGTCTCTGAGTTTGATGCTAGCCTGGTGTACAAAGACAGCCAGGGAGGTTACATGCTCTTAACTTGCTGCTCTTAGAGAAGGCCCAAGTTCGGCTCCCAACACCACGTCTGGCAGCAGACTACTTGAACCCCAAGGGATCCAGTAGCTCTAACCTCCATGAACACCTGTATTCAGGTAACATCCAGACACATACACGGTGTGGTGCTTTGGTGCTTTGATAAGAACAGTCCCCATAGGCTCACAGACCTGAATGCAAGGGAACCATGGAAGCAGCACTATTTGAAAGGATTAGAAGTGTGGCCTTGCAGGAGGAAGTGTGTCACTGGGGGGTGGATGTTGAGACTTTAAAACTCCATGTCAAGCCTCAAATCTCTCAGAATGTAGCTTTCAGCTCCTTCTCCAGCACCATTTCTGCCGCCTGCCAACATGCTCACTATGATTACCAACTAACCCTCTGGAACGGCAAGCAAGCCAGCAATAAAATGCTTTCGTTGGTTACAGTGTCTCTTCCCAGCAATAGAACAGTGTCCAAGACATACATACATATTGAAGATAACAAAATAAATACAAAAAAATTTAGTGCCTCCAGCTTTTAATTTCTTTCTCTATGTTTTGTTTGTTTGATTGGTTGGTTTCTGGGCTTTGTGGCTGTTAAGTCTGTGAAAGCCTGAGGTACAGACACAGAATGGATGTGGACCCAGACAGCAGCATGACTTCCCATCACAAAGTCTCGAATCAAAGCCACAGGCCTGCTCACAACTGGCTCTGGGCCTTAAACAAACGGATTCATCACATACAGCCTGTTTCCACAGCTATAAAACTGAGAAGACAACATGATTAAATAAAACAATGTATTTCAGAGGGCCTGACCTGAGACACTGTAATTAATACTATTATCCTATTAACTAAATATTTTCCCAACAAAGCCTTTTAATTACTATAAAAACTACAGATTCTCCTTGCCTTACAATGTAGTTGCAACCTGATAAACTCAATGCAAATTGAAAATAATGTAAACCAAAAGTGCATTTACTTTTTCCAATCTGATAAACTGTCCATGCTTCTATAATTCCTCACCCATGTGCCTGCAAGCCCTAATTGAACTCACTAGACCAACTAAAGGGGAGAGGGGGGGAATGGCATGAACATGGCAGGGGAGTAGTCAGTAAGGTGAAAAGAATTAGCAGAAATGAGAGACAGTGAAATGCGAGTGAATGATACATGTATGAAGATGTCATAATGAAATCCATTACTATGTGTAATTAATATATGCTAATAAGAATTGTTTTTGAAGTATATTTAAAGGCTGGAGAGACGGCTCAGTAGTTAAAAGCACATATACTACTCATGCAAAGCACCTGAGTTGGGTTACCAGCCCCCGTGTCAGGCAGCTCACAACTGCCTGCAGCTGTAGCTCCAGGGACCTGACACCCTCTTCCAGGCTCAGAAGGCACCCCCCCTCTCTCAAACTCAAACACACACACACACACACACACACACACCATTAAAAAAGAAAATAAATGTTTTAAGTGGCTTTAAGGGCTGAGAATATAGCTCAACTACAGAATGCTTGTCTAACACAGTGCCCCGGGTGTGGTGGTCTGCTGCACCACCACCACCACCACCACCACCACCACCACCACCACCACCACCACCACCACCACAGAAAAGCACCAATCTTCGCAAATAGCCCAGCTAGCAACAATAGCAACACAATACGCCTGCTGTAGCTTGTTTGGCCTCATGACCCTGGGCAAATTGGGAGCTATAACTCATTGTTGCTGCCCAGCATGATAAGGGTATCAGACCACACAACAGTAGCCCCCAAAAGGGCCAAACTTCAAAGCACAGCTTCTACCAGATACTGCTTTTATGTCAGCATAAAGCCCACACACTATAATGGCTGAGTCCAAGACTATGTATCTATAGTTAACCAAAATTCCTGAGAAGAAAAGATGCCAACAGCTCCCCCAGAAAAACCATGTAAGGCTCATCCAGCCACCTGTCAGCTTCCAGCCACCTGTCAGACAGGGGTTGCTGGTCACAGCATCACTTGCTTCTCAGACCAAGCATCATTTAATATAAACTGACAGTGGTGGATTTTTTTTAGCTTGACAAAAATCTTGGCTGGGGTTTCAGAACTGTACATCCTGCTGATTTCTAATAATGATATTAATAACCTTCTAATAATCAGGCTTCATTTAAAATATCACATAACATTAGTTCAATTTGTTAGTACAGAAAGTCCTAAGTGGCCAACAAGATGTCTCAGAGTGTAGAAGTACTTGATGCTAAGCCATATAACCTTGCACATGTGCAAGTGCACACGCGCACACACGCGCGCACACGCGCGCACACGCGCGCACACGCACACAAACAAGTGAATTTAATAAAATTCTAAGTTTCCCATATAAAAAAAATTTCAAAGCATTATAATCATTTGTGAAGTGTTCCTATCCTGTTTTAACCACATCACTTGACCAGTGGTCACTGGCTTCATGGCCTGAGCCCAACAGAACCCCGAGTTTGGATCTAAAAACCATGAACTCTGGTCTATGTAACTTTATTTTCTAAACTTCATATTTTCTTTTTAACTGAGACATAGTACTTATCCATCTGTATGAAGTATCGGAAACTATTCTCTAAAGCAAAATTTCACCTTCAAGACTTTATAACTCTGTTAAATTCCAGTTAAATAAATCAGCTACAAAAAAGTATTTTAGGGGGAGCTGGAGAGATAGCTTAGTAGTCCAAAGCACCCAGCACCCACATAGCACCTCACAACTGTCTGTAACTCCAGTTCTAGGGAAACTGATGCCCTCATACAGACAAGCATGCAGGCAAATCAGCAATGCAAATGAAATAAAAAAATACTTTAGGAGCAACCAAGTATATCAGATTATAGCCTGGATCTCAGACAGTATTAAAAAAACATTGTCAATTTTGTTAGAGTAATGAAATATTGTGCTATCACTGCTAAGCAGTGATGCCCTCTTGTGTTTTCAGAGACTCATAATGAAACATTTAGAGGTAATTATCTCACTGTCTATAATTACTTTAAAATATTTCAAAATACAGGCCAGCCAGGCAGTGGTGGCACATGCCTTTAATCCTAGCACTCAGGAGGCAGAGGCAGGTGGATCTCTGTAAGTTCAAGGCCAGCCTGGTCTATATAGAGAGTTATAGGCCAGCCAGAGACTGTCACAAAAATAAAAAATACTCTGATGTTTCTCAAGAAAGTAGGAATTAAATTTGAAGGTCACTGTCACATGTTTTTTGCAGTAACTGTTGGCAATAATATTCAATAAAACATAATGTATCAAACAAACTCAATGTACTTTGACTAGCTATTATTTTTTAAAAAAAAAAATCACACACACATACAAGTTGCAAAATAATGAAAGCTAACCCAACAACAGAAGAATGAGTGTCACATTATGTAAAATGCAAACAGGAAGGCATTAGAATAAGACACTTCCAACAGAGCTCTCCAGACCTAGCCTCAGAGCATCTCAGAATAACTATGCAAAGTAACAGATTAACAGGGAAGCACAGACAGGAGGATTTGAGGAGCCTATTGGCCACCCGATTTGCCAATCAATGAGCTCCAGGGTCAGTAAAATAACACATCCCCAAAATAAGAAAAATTAAAGAAAACCAGAGAAGACGGCTGATGTCAACCTCTTGCCTCCATGCAAATGCTCACACTCACATGCACATATAAAAAAACCACTTCCAACCGGCAGTGGTGGCCTGTGCCTTTGATTCTAGCACTTGGCGGCCAGAGGTAGGCAGATCTCTGAGTTCAAGGCCAGCATGGTCTGCAGAGGGAGTTCTAAGACTTCCAGGGCTAAACAGAGAAACCCTGTCTCTGGGTGGAAAACAAAACAAAACAAACACCAAAGGATTGTTTCCAAGTTGTTTCATGTCATCTAAAAGGAGTAAGAAACACAGAGACTATCACTATGAAGCCCTTCCTCCCTGAAAGCCAAGCCCTTCTCACTTTTTTTGTTTTGTTTTGGTTTTGGTTTTCCGAGACAGGGTATCTCTATATTGCTTTGGAGCCTGTCCTGGAACTAGCTCTGTAGACCTCTGCCTCCAGAGCGCTGGTGTGCAACACCAACCCCCAGCCCACTTTTACACAAGGCATTTCAGTGAACACCAGTGTGGATACAATTTCCTCCTTCATTTGTAATTTTACTTGGGAACAGAATCCCAGAACTAAGAGTAGAAGGTCAAAGGTCAGAGTGCATCTCCAACCTGCCTTACCTGCCTACAGACACCACAGTGGATTCACATATCCAGTCATGCCAACTTCATCTTGAAGTGGCTAAACTTCTATCCTGGCAATTAATCTGGGTTTTGTTTCCTTTGTTTGTTTTAAGGCATGGTCTCACTATATAGCTCTGGCTAGCTTGGAAATCACTATGTAGACCAGGCTGCCAGTAAACTCGGTATCTGGGACAGCCTGGTCTACATAGTAAGTTCCAGGACAGTCAGGGCCATGTAAAGACACATTGTAAGTAAAAATAAATAAGTAAGTAAAACAGAAAAATAAAATTTCCCCTCATCAACATTTACTTTTCCATGACTTTTCAAAAGTCATGCAATCTTCTGGGGCCTTTGTTTGCACATTTCTCAAATAGGAAGACTATCAATTTCTCAAAAACTCAGGAAAATCAAATTAAATATGGGCAAATTTTGAAATTGGTTGGTTTAGCATGGCGAGAATGCAAGGAGCATTTGTACATACTGCAAAGGGTGAGTACATTTCAAACTATAAGCTGAAATTATCTTAAAAATCACAAATATAGGGTTGGGGAGATGGCTCAATGGTTAAGAGCACTGGCTGCTCTTCCAGAGGACCCAGGTTCAATTCTCAGCACCCATATGGCAACTCATTACTGTCTATAACTCCAGTTCCAGGAAACCAGATACCCTTACACAGACATACATACAGACAAAACATCAATGCACATAAAGTAAAAATAAATAAAAAAATTTTAAAGGAATCATAAGTTCCCATACTCCATAATCCAGGAAACCAACTCTCAAGAAAAGGCATGAAAACAAAGGCTACAATAAGAAAGAATGTTTATTATCAGGTTGATTATAAGGAGACAAAGAACAAACCAGAACCTGCTAGAGCCTCATCAGTTCAGGAAATAAGCAGAGTATGTCACAGAACAACCACACAAGGGACATCTATCATGAATTGGAGGCACTGCGCTAGCATTAACTTGGAAAGACAGCCACGCCATGGTGGTAGGTAAACAACAGTGTGATGAGCATGTTCAAATCCTCTTTTATTTGTTTTATAGGGTTTTTTAATTTTATTTAATTGTATGTGTGCTGAGTGTTTTGCACACATGTATGTATGTGTACCATGTAAGGATGTATGTGACCTGGTAACCACAGAGGTCAGAAGAGCATGTTGGATCCCTAGGACTAGAGTTCCAGGAGTTTTTGAGCCACTGTGTAGGTGCTGGGAATCAAACCTGGATCCTATGCAACAGCAACATGTGCCCTCTTACCACTAAGCCCCACTGAAAACTGTTTGTTAAAGGAGAAACAAAACAAAACAAGACAAAAACTGATTTATGTGTTATAAGTACCTATGTTTCTCAGTATAGTAAAAGGTAAGCATACTAACCCACCATTACTCCAGGAGAGCAGAAGAGGCCCATCACAATCCTCTATACTATCTGGCATTGTTATCTGCTTGCTGGGTTTTAGAAAGGACCAAAGATGACAAGAATATCTCTAATTCTAATTTAAGACGCAAATAACTACAATTCTGTTGCAAGGTTCACAGAAAGGCCACTGACCATTAATGAAAAATGTCTAAATTATGGTCCATGTACCACAGGAGTATATAGCATGGCTTGGTAAGGTATAAAATAAAAATACTTAATTCTTTTTTAATGTTTTGACATAAAGGAGTAAGGATGAAAAAAAAAAAAAAAGAAAAGAAAAATTTAATATGTCAAACACCTCAGCCTCGAGGACCAGTTCTGCATAAATGAAAAATGATTTATATTATCCAGGCCACTGGGCTGTGCAAAACCGCCCAGCAGGAGTGCATGGGAAGGCACCCTGACCCTCCACAGCAGGCTCCTGGAGTCATCCTACTGAGATGCAACAACAGCCAGGAAGAGGACTTGATCTGCACACAATGAGCACTCAGAGAGTGTGCATACTAATGGTCTCAATTCCCAGCCACAAGCAAACAGGAAAGAGCATTTCAGAGATTGCTAACCACACTTCTAAGGAAAATACTCTGATTAGTTTTTTTAAAAAAAAAAAAAAAAGATAGAAAAAAGGATAGACATTTTGAACAGACAACACTTACCATTTTAGTCAATGTGTGTTGCATTTCTTAAACATGACAGTTACAGACGCACTTTAAAAGGACTCACTATCAATTCCCCTTGAGGGAGTGAGGGTGAAGAGACACACGGGGACAAAAATGCCAACATTCATGCTCACATGCTCACCTGGTACATGCCTGTCACAGCAGGAAAGACATCAACCCAATCTATCAGTAAGTACCACAGTAACATAGGGTTTTTAACATTACAGTTGCTTTTGAAATTGGCAAATGAAAACTTAATAAAATTCAAACCTTCAACTTCAATTACATAAATTTTAAAAATTCTCAAATCAGAAAAGGGTGCCATCTTTTAAACATACCATGCCTACAATCTTCGTCAGCTTGCCCGTAGTTTTTCTACAAAAAGAAAAGAGAAGACACAAGGTAAAATGACATACTTCAAAGTCTACTAGTAAACCATTGGCACACAGGAGCTCAGCATTCTCTGAGGAGACCCACAAACGCTGTCAGGCTAGCCCTTACAGGGAGAGATCACTGCCCGTGACCGCTAAGGGTTACCTCCTCACACAAGAATCAAACGCCCCGGGACACTTCTCTACCCACTCTCACAGCCGTCTCCACCCTCCACCTCAGCCAGCCACCATCTCCTGCAACACCTCTTTCTCCGCCAATGGCGTGCCAGGGTTCCCACTGTCACAGCTGTGTCCACCTCCTTCCTTCTCGTACCCTCTCCTCACACCTGTTCCCAGAGACACTAACTACCCCTTTCTAAAACCAACCAACCCTCTGTCTCCATGAGGGCTCCACCCCCAAGCATCTACTCTCCCACACCTTCTGATGGTCTGTCTCCTTTCCACTGATTCTTTCCCAAACAAGCATGCTGTTATTTTTCCCAACTTAAAAAAAAACATTCTGACTGCCAGGCAGGGTGGTGCCCACCGTTGGGCCCAGCACTCACAAGCGGATCTCTGTGAGTCTGAGACCAGGCTGGTCTGCTGAGCAAGTCCAAGACATGCAGAGCTACACAGAGAAATCCTGTCTCAGGGCTGGGGGAAGGGGAGGGGAGCAGGGCTTGTGATTTCCTTCCTCCACTGGTTCCGTTTCTTTGGTGTCTCCTGTGGCAGAACTTTTCAGAATTGGGTCTGCACACTTGTGAACCCTCATCCAAGAGACAGAAGCAGAAGCAGGAGGATGACAAGTTGGAGACCAGCCTGCTGCACATAGAGAGGCTCAGGCTGGCAGCGCTACACAGTGGGACTGTCTGAAGGAAGAAAAACATAGAAAGAGTTCCTTCCCCAATCCTCCCAGGTTCTCTGTAAGTCAGCCAGCCACCCACTGATCCAAAGAAGCTACCCTCATCACAGCCACCGGTGACCTCTACTGCATCCAGTATGAGCGACAGTTCAGTGACCTGTACCATTTATTATAGACTCACTGTCACATCCCTAGGGCAGCCACGGACACAGTGAATATCTCATTTTCTCGACCTAGCTGCGTAGACTACGGCTCTCTCTCCTTATTCCCAGCTATCCCTCAGATGATCTGTGTATTCCTTCTCCCCAACCTTTCAGCACCATCATCCCAAACCCTTAGCCCTCTCCATGGTGACTTGACCAAGCCCTGGATGCTAATTAGCATTGTACCCCACAAACTCTTAATTCCTCTCTCCAACACTCTACCCCTGCGCTCACTCTTCATCTGCAGCTGGACGGCTCGATGACACCTCAAACTCTGAAGGTTCAAAACTAAGCTAACAAGCCTGCTCCCTACATATGAACTTCTCACTGCAGCTGAAGGAAACCCCATTTTCCTAAGGGCTCAGTCAAAAACACAAGGTCAGGGTTCACATGACAGAGCTCCCCGTTCCCTACAGTCACAGTGCCAGGAAACCTGCTCCTGTCTTGGACTCCTGCATTGCTCTTAGAAACTAACACCTCTGCCACCTCTGTCCCCCCGGCCCTTGATCATTCCGACAGTCCCCAGTTGTTCCCTTGACACTACTGTTCCTTGTAGTCAGTCTGCTTTCTTCTCTTTTTTGAGACAGGGTCTCTCTACACAGCCTGGCTGTCCTGGAACCCTCTGTAGACCAAGCTGACTCCCACGTGCTGAGACTAAGGCGCACACTAGCGCACCTATCACTGTTTTAATGATCTATTCTGAACACCAGTCCAGTTCCTGGTGAATCAAATCCCAGCACCCTGCTCCAGCCGCTGCAGCAGCTCCCACCTCACTCAGAGTAAAGAGCTCTTTGAACGACTCAGAAGGCCCCACAAGACCCCACTGACCCTCACCTCTTCCCTCTCCCCCTCACACACACTGGCCAGCTGGGATGCCTCTGCCTCAGGATCCCTTTCCTCCAGATTCCCACAGGGCACACCCTTTTCTCCTCCCTATCACCTTCTCCCCGTGAGGCTAACCTCACCAACCTGAGGAAACCCCATCTCCAACAACACAGCTCCCTGGCTCCTGAGCGCGTCTCCTTCTCCTTATTGAGTACATGCTGCCCCTAGTGTGCGTTATCTGCAGCAGCCATCGGGTCAATCACTCCTCCACTGGACACTAACAGGAAAGAGGAAGCTCTCTCTGTCTGCCAGACAGCATGTACTCAATAAATACGTACTAAATGGGTGAGTGCCATAGTACAATTTTCAAAGTTTAAGACCAGTTATTGCCACTGAGAATATTCAGCAATCACCAGTTACATTTGTATCTGTTCAGACCAAATTTGCTGATTTGTACAGGAGGTGGTCAGCATTTGGTTCTACCCTGGTACATAACAGCTCTCCGCTGGTGTGTTGATGGGGGATGTCCTTCTGTATGCTGTGAATATATGTTTTTCTTATTGGTTGATGAATAAAGCTGTTTTGACCAATGGACAAGCAAGATGTAGCCACGCAGGCAATGTAGGCTGAGCTATCAGACTAGGAGAAGGCTGGGAAGAATAAGGCAGAGAGACGACAGGGAGATGCCATGTAGCCACATGGGTCACAGATAAGCCACAGCCTCATGACAACACATAGTTTAATAGGAATGGGCTAATAATTAAGAGACAGCTAGCCAATAAGAAGCCTGAGCCATCAGCCAAACAGTTTATAATTAAGATAAGCCTCTGTGTGTTTATTTGGAATTAAAGGCTGCAGGACTGAAATTCTGTCTTCAAATGGCACCCAATGTGGGCTCGAGCCTAGGAAGGACCGAAACTCCACCTTCAATATACCAACAGCATTTACTCACCAGTTGCAAGAATGAGGCAATTCTGTAGAGAAGACTCTCGATCTTGATGCGCTCTATCTCTAGCGGACATGGCCCTGCAAGGCCTGCCATGGAGTACTGGCCAAGAGAAAGCAGGGCCTCCGTGCAGTGCTGGAGGGCCATGTCATAGTCCTGCCTCTTCAATGACTCACATGCTTGTTCACATGACTTTTCAGCTCTTCTGTCTTCCATGACTCAGGGACAAAAATCCTAAACATGACAGAAGAGAGGGTGTGACTTAAAGACTTAGTAAAGAGTTGGAGAGATGGCTCGGCAATTAAAAACACTTGCTGCTCTGGCAGAGGACCCAAATTCAAGACCTGGGTTCAGCTCCTGGGCAACTCACAACTATCTGTAACACCTACCAGTTGCAGAGGACCTGATGGTTCCGTTAGGTACCTAATGCATGTAGTGAACATGCAAGTGTACACACATATGCAGAAAAAGTTTTTAAATAATAAATGGTCTTAAGGGCATTTTAGAACAAGGAATGAAATAAAGACTTAGTTATACTATAGCCCCGTCCCCACCAGCTGAATGCCCAGCAGAGCGGCTCCTTCAGCGAGCCTCTGGTCATGGCAGCTGAGCAGCAGCTGTGGACAGTGTAAAATCTAACACGTATATTTTATGGACTCTTTACTAAGCTCCAGGCTGAAACACCCACCATACGCAGCCAGAATCAAATTCTTTATAAGTGAACAGAATGAATGTCACAAAGAACAAATTAAAAAGAATCCACTTTTGTTACCAAGGGAGCAGAAACCTTTCCTAGCTAAACCTTCAAGTGTCAGCCTCTCTTGAGTCTTCTGCACTCACGGAAAATCAACGCCCATATAGTGTAGGATCTTTTCACACCCTTCAAAAAAAAAAAACTAGCCAAAGTTCAAGTTGGGCATTTCTTCAACTCAGCCCACATTCCCAGAGAGCCAGGCCTTAGGCTAACAGCCACACACACACACACACACACACACACACACACACACACACACACACACACACACACACACAGAAGAGAGAGAGAGAGAGAGATGGAGTGTGAGGTCATTGCTTTCCAGGATCGCAGGTTAGCAGACGGAGGAGCCAAAGCACAAATTGCCAAAGATCAGACTCATTCCATCTGAGGCCCAAGAGGTGAGCAAGAGTTCACTCTACACAGGACAGCAGGAGCAAACTCCAGCTTTGCAGGGACAAGACTTTAGCTAAGCTAGAGGGCTCAGAGGATAAAGCACCTGCCACCCAACCTGGTGGCGACCTGCCAATCTGTGACAACCGTGTGGTCGGAGGACCCTCCACAAGTTTTCCTATGGCCTCTACATATGCACACACATACCCACATATGCACCCACAAACACAGACCTAATTTTAAAAATTTAAAAAGGAAGCATTCAGCTGAACTCAGAGAGGAGCTAATCCACACACTAAACACAAGCTGCCCTGAAGGGGAAGAAGCTATGGATCAAATACCATGAGAAATGAGACTTCTGCTCACCAGGGGCAGCAATGAAGGACAAGTTGTTAACAAAGTCGGAACCTATCAAAGACTAGCATGTACATGGCTAGCATGTCCAAGGTTCTGAATTTGATTCCCAATACTAAGAAGGAAAGGAGAAAAGAAGTACCCTATCAAATATCAATCCTATGAAGAACGTCACAAGCAGAACAGATGACAAGCACTGACCACCAAGAGTGCACACGAGCCTAGAGCCAGTGAGATGGCTCAGTGGAAGATCCTGACAACTGGAGTTGGATCTCAAGAAGCCACATAACAGAAAGAACCAACTCCCAGGAAGGGGCCCTCTGACCTCACATGTGCTCTGTAGATTCCTTAAAAAATAATCTTTAAAAATAGGTTTTTGAAATTAACTAAAACCCAAACAGCTGGGCACACCTGTGAGGAATTTTTCTTGGCTGGATCAACTGACGTCAGGGGACACACCCTAGCCCTGGTAGCCCTGGGCCACACTTTCTGGTGACAGCCTACATTAAAAAGCCGTGGAAGAAGAGGGCATTGCTTTCTGCCCACGTGCCCTCACTCCCTCCCACAAATCCATCTGTCCCGCTGCTGAGGTAATCCTTTGCTGGTGCTAGAACCTACTTCTTCAACATTCCAACTGAAGACTGGCAGCTCTCCAGGACTTCCCTGACTCCAGCACCAGACGGGACCCCTGAGACAGAGTCCCGTGCACCACTGGATGCTTGCCCTTTCCACTGCTGGACTATCTGAACAACATCCTGTAAGTCACTCCAACAAGTCCATATATATTTGTTCATTCTATCAGTCCTGCTCCTTTGAAGAACCCTGACTAATACACAAGTTATTTAAGAAAAAAAAAGAAAGAAAGATAGGAGAGGAGAGGAGAGGAGAGGAGAGGAGAGGAGAGGAGAGGAGAGGAGAGGAGAGGAGAGGAGAGGAGAAGAGAAGAGAAGAGAAGAGAAGAGAAGAGAAGAGAAGAGAAGAGAAGAGAAGAGAAGAGAAGAGAAGAGAGAAAGAGAGAGGAAAACTGCTAAAATCAGTTCTAGAAAGGGACTCAGCCTGTGAGGGTGCTTGCTGGGACAGCCCAACAACTTGTTTGACCCATGTATCCCACAGTTTAAAGAGAGAACCAACTCCCAAAAGCTGTCATCTGACCCCCACATAAGCACCATAGATAACATATGCTCACACTAATGTACACAGATAATACATACATGTAATAAGTAAAATAGACAACAAAATGTAAACATACTTTTCCAACTTCTATCACTTAGTAAACCAAAGCCTGACCGAGATGACCTAGCTGTAAGAAGTAAGGATCGCGGGGCTGGAGAGACGGCTCGGCAGTTAAAAGAGTATCGGCTGTTAGTCCAGCAGACCCAGGGTTAATTCCCAGCACGCACACGACAGCTCACAACTGTCCGTAACCCAAGTTCCACAGGATCTGGCATTCTCACACAGACAAAACACCAATGCACAGAAAATAGGAATAAATTTTTTTAAAAGATGTGACAGTCACAATATGGCTTCAAGGCCAGCTCTTGCCAACCTCACTTGTTAACTCTCTTAGCCTTTCTTCTACTCTGTAAACCTTCCACACTCCCTATTAGCTTCATGGAATTTATCTGTCCCACCAGTGCCTCAGCCTACAGAAATGCTCTTGGCTTGCATCCCCAGCTCCAATCTTGACAACCTGCCCTCAATAAGCTGTTCTGTAGCCGGCAACTACAGGGCAGGATGAGAGGCATCAGAAGTAATGTAGAAAACACTACTGTCAGTAATGTAGAAAACACAGCACTGAAGGGACACGATAAGAAGAACCAAAAGGGGCATCATCAGAACGGTCAGGTGTAAGACCATCCCTAACTTCTTCAATTTGGAATTTTCCTGTGTGCTTGTGCCTGCGATTATGTGTGTAAAAGCATATGAAGGTTAGAGATCAACATCAAGTGTCTTCCTCAACTTCTCTCAAACTTTGAGACATTCACTATGTAACTCTAATAGACCACTCTATAGACCAGGTAGGCCTTGAACTCACAGAGATCCATCTGCCTCTGCCATCATTGTTATTGTTGTTGTTGTTATTATTATTTATTGTTATTATTAACTTATGGGAGCTTCTCCTGGTACCTATGGAAGCCGAAAGAGGGTGTCTGATTCCCTAGGTCTGGAGTTACCGTCAGTTGAGTCACTCTGTGTGTGTTAGGGATGAACCAGGCTCCTCTGGTAGAACAGCTACCACCCTTAACCACTGAGCCATCACTGCAGCCCCTGCCTCGGCCACTTTAGTGGTGAGACTAGAAACATGCACCATAGCCAACCTGGTGCCACACGCCTTTAACCCCAGCACCCCAGAGGCAAAATCAAGTGGATCTCTATGAGTTCAAGGCCAGTCTAATCTGTGACAGTGTCTAGGACAGCCAAAGTTACATCATGAGAGGGCAGTGGTGGTCCAACGCCTTTAATCCCAGCACTCAGGAGGCAGAGGCAAACAGATCTCCGAGTTTGAGGCCAGCCTGGTCTACTGAGTGAGTTCCAGGCCAGCCAGGGCTACACAGAGAAACCCTGTCTTGAAATACTGAAAGGGAAAAGAAAAAGCAAAGCTGTGTGTCACTACACCCAGTTTCCACTTTAGGACAGGGTCTCTTACTAAATCTGGAGTTTATCATTGGTTAGGCTGGCTGGCCAACACCTCCAAGGCTCTGTTTCTCCTTGCAACACTGAATTACGAGTACACACTGCACACTTGGCTTTCACTCAGATCCTCCTGCTGGTGACACAGGCACTATACCAGCTCAGCTTCTCCCCAGTTCAATGGAATTTTTAACTAAAAACAAAACATGGTTTTAAATGTTTACACTTAACGTGTTGAATGTTAACACTGTTTAACACTGTTTTTCTTTTTTTTCTTTTTTTTTTTTTTTTTTGGTGTTTTTTTTTTTTTTTTTTGGTTTTTTTCAAGACAAGGTTTCTCTGTGTAGCTCTGGCTGTCCTAAAATTGATTTATAGACCAGGCTGGCCTTAAACTCACAAAGATCCCCCTGCCTCCCACCACCACTACTTTTTTTTCTTTTTTTATAAATTAAATTAAATCTTCTAACATAATAAAGACTGTGGGGTGGTTGAGAGCACTGGCTGCTCTTCCAAATGCAGTTCACAAGTATCTATTAAGTCCAAGATCTGACACTCTCACACAGACATACCTGCAGGCAAACCACCAATGTACATAAAATAAAAAAGGGAGGCAGAGGCAGAGGCAGAGGCAGGTCTGTGAGTTCAAGGCCAGGCTGGTCTACAGAGCAAGTTCCAGGACAGCCAGCGTTACACAGAGAAACCCTGTCTTGGGGGGTGGGGGGGAGTTAATATCCCAAGACAATCACTAACTTATGGTGGGCACCAGAAACATTTGGGACTGGCTAGTTCTGTGCTATAGAGAGCAGCCCTGTGTACAGCATCCCCCACCTCCTCCTCCTAGACTCCAGCTTCACATCTCTAGACTTATAATAATAAAAAATGTCTCCAGACACTCACAAATATATCCCTGAGGAACAAAATCCATCTCAGTCAAAAGCTGATAGATACATAGACAGATAACAGGAAAGGAAAGGTATGGCAGATCCAGATACTAGGGAGACTGAGGCAAAAAAGATGCCAAGTTCAGAGCCTGCCTAGGCTAAGAGGTAAGTTCAAGGACAGCCTGAACAACTTAATAAGACCCTGTCCCAAAATAAAGTAACTGAAAGTGGCCATCAAGACAGCTAAGATATGCAGGTGCTTGAGGTCCAGACTGAATTTGATCTTTGGGACCCACATGGGGGAAGGAGGAGTCACCTGCAAGTTGTCTTCTAACCTAATAAATGTAATTTAAAGTGTTTTTACCCAGAGCCACACAGAGAAACCCTGTCTTTTGAATTATGTGCATGAGGGCCATGTGTACACATGAGTGCAGGCAGCCTGGGAGGCCAGAGCTGTTGGATGCCAGAGACTGGAGTCACAGGAGATGGAGATGCCCAATAGGGTTATGGGACTTGAACTTGGGTCTTCTGGAAGAAAAGGAAAATGCTCTTATCCACCTAACCATTTCCCCAGCCCTTGTTTCTGGCTTACAACTTGAAGGCCATCTCTCCAGCCCTTTCTTTTTTTTAAGATTTATTTTATTTTTTGTTTCTGTGCATGAATTTTAAAAACAGTTTTCAGTATCAAGAGGGCTGGGCTCATCCTCAGGGTCAGGTGTTTGACATACCAGTAATAAAGACCTAGAATAAACTCCCAGAATCACAGGAGAGAAAACAGACAAATCACAGATCCCAATTATCCAATACTCCCAGAAAGCTCACAGCCCACACCTAGACAAATACTATAGACACAAGTAGCAATAGAGGAAAAGCTAATGTTGCTCAAACCGAAAACTGTCCTCCTCAGGAAAGACACAACTCAGTGATGCAGAACACAAACCAAGTCACAGGCCACACATTTAAAGGGCATCAGCCTGCCACTCCGTACAGGAGCAAGCGACTTAACCCAAGTACCTTGATTTATCTATCACCTGGAAATGGGTAATAAAACCACTAATGCCTCCCTCTAATGGTTACTCTGTGAAGTGTACAGAAATGATACCTAGCAGTGGCAATTTCCCTAAACTTGCAAATTTTCCATTTATATAAAATTGAAATCAATTAATACTCAGATGGTTCAGAGGTTAAGAGCACCCAGGTTCTGTACCCAGCACCCATATGGCAGTTTATAACCATCCATAACTCTACTTCCAATTACATACTTACAGGCAAAACACTCACTGTGGTAGTTTAAAAGTAACTGGCCCCATAATCTCACAGAGTGCCACTATTAGGTGTGACTTGGTTGGAGTGGGTATGGCCTTTTTGGAGGAAGCATGTCACTGTAGGGGCAGGATTGAGGTTTCCTATGCTCAAGATACTGCCCAGTATCTGAGTCTACTTCCTGTTGCCTTCTGATCAAGAAGTCACATCATGTCTGTGTGCATGGCACCATGTTCTCTACGATGATAATGGACTAAACCTCCAAAACTGTAAGCCACTACCTCAATTAAATGTTTTCCTTTATAAGAGTTGCTGTGGTCATGGTGGCTCTTCACAGCAATAGAAGCCCTAACTAAGTCATTCATACACTAAAATAAATACATCTTTAAAAAGAAATGCAGATTTCCAGCACTTGGGAGGCAGAGGTGGGTGGACTTCTATGAGTTCAAGGCTAGCCTGATCCACATAGAGTTCCAGGCCAGCCAGAGTAAAACCAAGACCCTGTCTTGAAAAAGACAAAGAAAAACCCAAAATTATAAAACAAATTTGGGGGGCTGGAGAGATGGCTCAGAGGTTAAGAGCACTGTCTGCTCTTCCAGAGGTCCTGAGTTCAATTCCCAGCAACCATATGATGGCTCACAACTATCCGTCATGAGATCTGGTGCCCTCTTCTGGCGCGCAGGGATACATGCAGACAGAACACTGAATATGTAATAAATAAATCTTTAAAAAAAAAAAAAAAATTCGGTACTATTATTAAAATAACTGAATATCATTCTGTGTGACAACTTCACCTACTTGACAAAGGAATGATTTTCATCGCAAAAAGCAGGTAATGTATACAGAAGCAAGGCCACTGCCTCCACAGACATTGTATTCACATGCACAAACCCACTTATGGGCACACAGATACACAAAATATTAAAAATACAGTAAGAACAGAGAAATCCTGTCTTGCAAAAAAGAAAAACACAGTACAATACAATAAGAACAGCCAGGCATGGTACTGCAGGCCTGTCATCCAAGTAGCAGGCCTATCCAAGTAGCATACAAGCTTCCTGTCATCCAGGAAGCAGATACAGGTGGATTTCTGTGAGATGGAGGCCAGTTCCAGGACAACCAGGGTTACAAAACAAACAGACCTTGTCACAAAAAGACCAAGATAACAATAATACAATAAGAAAATACTCAGTTTCTACCACAGAAATGAAAATTAAAGCTATGATTAGATTATCAAACACGAAAGTAAGATGAGTTAAAGGGTTGGGAGGGGAGCTGGAGAGACAACCTGGCTCTTCCAAAGGACCCAAGTTGGTTCCTAGAGTGCACATATCAATCCTTGTGTCTGGCACATGCCTATGACCGCAGAGGGAGGTCTCTGGAGCTTGCAGCTTCCAGTCCAGCCACAAAAACACTAGCACCAGGCTCAGGACAGATTTTGCCTGTAAAGAACAGACACTGACAGCACATCTCCCCTTTTTCTGGCCTCCACACACATACACAGAGATAAACCTGCAAATAGACACTGACATACAGCTCTCAACAGCATCTCTTGTTCTATCTGGATACCCCAAGACAATGAGAACCATATTTACACAAAAACCTATATAAAAGCACTACAGTCATTCTATTCAGAATTGATGGGAGATGTTATTCTGTATATATGTTTCTCATACTGGTTAATAAAGCTCTGTGACCAATAGAAAACAAGATAGGTGGGGCTAGGAGACCAGGAGGAGGAGAG
Organism: Cricetiscus sungorus; assembly: GCA_030556225.1. Classification (NCBI taxonomy): domain Eukaryota; kingdom Metazoa; phylum Chordata; class Mammalia; order Rodentia; family Cricetidae; genus Cricetiscus; species Cricetiscus sungorus. The sequence continues at coordinate 83,117,983 of JANBXA010000069.1, read as the reverse complement.
AGGAAGTGGTAGGAGTCGAGATGTAGCCCGGGGAGGAAGGAAGACGCCCGCCGCGGCTCCCCATAAGAGGACCACGTGGAAATACTTAGATAAGTAGAAATGGGTTAATAATTAAGGCAGAGCTAGCCCATAAACAATAATGGTAACTGGCCAACAGGATTGTATCAAATACAGAGTCTCTGAGTGTTATTTGGGGCTGATGCGGCTGAGGGCACAGACTGGTGGGCTGGCGGAAACACACGCTACACAGAATTGCTAGAAATAAAATGCATCTTTCCATGAAGAATAAGTAAACAAACTGTAGCCCTCCCACAGTGGAAAACTACTCAGCAGTGAAAAAGAACAGCCTACAACAACTTAGTGAGACCAGCAGCTCAGTGGGTAAAAATACTTGCCATCAAACTTGAAGACACCAGTTAGATCCCCAGAGTCTACATGGTGCATACAAGGGTCAGACATATGCAAGCACGCACACACGCACATAAGAGCATACATACACACACATACTAAATAAACGTATTAATAGTAAAAATCAGAAAGCTTGCATCTTGTATGGTCGCAATGACGAGCCATGGGAAACAACTATAAAATGACAGCATGAATGAGCCTAAGCCTGAAGGATGGCACTGTCCCTTTTTGTTATTTTAATACAGTTTTTGTTGTTGTTGTTGTTGTTTTATAGTGTGTTCGAGTGAGGATGTGAATGCAGGTGCCTATGACATCAGACGTATCAGATCTTGTGGGAGCGGAAGTTATAGGTGGTTGTCAGTTGCCTGATGCGGGTACTAGAAATTGAACCCATGTCCTCTGTAAGAGAACCAAGTGCTCTTAACCACTGAGCCATGTCTCAAGGCCTGACACTGTTCTTAATACTGACTGCATACTGATATCTGGATAAACCATATGTACATTAAATTAGTGAAACTATTCACCAAAAGAAAGTCAATTTTGCTAGGCAATAGTGGCACACACATCCCAGCACTCAGGAGACAGAGGAAGGTATATCTCTGTGACTTTGAAACAAGACTGGTCTACAGAGCAAATTTCAAGACAGCCAGGGCTACACAGAGGAACCCTGTTGGGGTTGGGGGAGGGTGTCAATTTTATTGTGTTAATTTTAAAAATTAAAAAAAAATTAAGGGTTAGGCATGGTGGTGCACACCTTTATTCCCAGCACTGAAGAGGCAGAGGCAGGAGAATCTTTTGAGTTCAAGGCCAGCCTGATCTACAGAGGGAGTTCCAGAACAGTCAGGGCCACAAAGAGAAACCCTGTCTCAGAAGATAAAATAAAAAATAAAATTTAAACAGAATATTAATGCCAACAAAATAGAAACAATAAATCTTAAGTGTTGTGATTAACATGTTTCTGCAAAATGAAAAAAAAAAAGGAAAAACAAGTGGGCTATTAATAAATGGAAAATGCTCGCATTTCCCTTCCTCTTCGTGGCCTGAAAAGCAAGGATGCAGCCTCAGAAGGAGCACTTCCAAATAACCAACCATTGGAGGTCATCTGGCACAACATATAGGATGCTTTTGAAGAATGCCATCATAGCTAGGTGGCTGGTCTGCGTCCAAAGCAAGCATTGGAAGAGAAATGAAATCAGTGGTGTAGCAGTGTGGCAAAGCGCTGCCAGTACCAGGCAACAGGAAGGCATGGCTCTCCTACATGCGCTCACTTCTGTCTGTGGCAGTAAGTAATCAGCAACACACCTTAAAATCAATTCGAGACCAAGCTGGCCTTAAACTCACATATCTGCCTGTCTCTGCCTTCCAAGCGCTAGAATTAAAATCATGCACCACTGACAGGAGATGTCATTCTGTAAATATGTTTCACTTATTGGTTAAGGAATAAAGCACTGTTGGCCAATAGGAAAGTAAGAGGTGGGACGAGGAGACAGGGAGAATTCAGGGAGAGGTAGGAAGGGGATTCAACATGTAGGACCAAGAGAACAGAGGTCCCGATCCTTCCGGTGAGACCACGTGGAAACACTTAGATTAATAGAAATGGGTTAATATTTAGACAGAGCTAGCCAATAAGAAATGCTAGTAACCAGCCAACAGCATTCTATCCAATATAATTTCTGTGTGCTATCTGGGGCTGACATGGATATGGGACCAGGTTGGAGGGAAAACCTGCTCGTAACACACCACCACTACCACCCAGCCCATAACTGGTTCCTGAGGAGACCCCAAGATAACTTTACCTTTAGATTCATTCTCTCTCTCTCTCTCTCTCTCTCTCTCTCTCTCTCTCTCTTGTGTGTGTGTGTGTGTGTGTGTGTGTATAAACAATAAATTCACAGAAGAACTTGAAGACAAAATAATATACAAGTTTCTGGTGTAGTTGGTAGACTACATTCATGAATTTGATTTCCAACATCAAATAAAACTGAGGGTGATGACATACACCTGTAATCCCAGCACTCAGGAGGTAGAGGTAGGGGATAAGAATTTCAAAGACATTCTCGGGTGCATAGCAGAATTCGAGGCCAGCCTGTGGTACATGAAATTCTGTCTCAAACAGGGCTGATAAGGCAGTTCAAAAGGTAAAAGTATTTGCTGACAAACTTGATGACCTGAGTTCACTCTCCAGGATCCACATGGTGGAAGCAGGGAACTGATTTCTGCCAAATTGATGCTGTGACATGCACTTGCCCACATACATGTATACATGCATGCATATTCACACATATATACATACATACACAGAAACAATGAATGTAAAAAAAACTATTATTAACGGGACTCTAGTCATATTAAACAAAAAAATTAATAGATTTAATCATATTAAATATTTTCAAGTTTCTTGTGGTGGTATATTATTTGTGATTTATTAAATCAATGAGGATCAAAATAGTAAAGCAGCCATACTAATTAGTCATAGAAGGGAGGCACACACCTTTGATCCCAGAACTCAAGATCAAGAGGTAGACAGATCTCTGAGTCCAAGACTACCCTGGGCTACAGGAGAGTGAATCAGAACTCACACCTTTAATCCCAGGATTTGAGAAATATGAAAGGTAGTGGCATTCAGTCTGAGAGTTAGTCTCTAGCCAAGCTGAGGAGAGCACAGCAGTCTGAGTGATGGGGAGCAGTCTCAGGATCACCTTTGGACTGACCTGAGGTAGAGGTAAGAGCTTTGCTTTTCTGATCTTCAGCTTGAAGCTTGAATCCCAATACCTATCTCTGGGACATTTATCTATCATGTTATAGTTTCTTTACAAAACAAAGGATACAGATATTTTTTTAAAAAATGAAATCCACATTTAAGCTAGCAAGTGCCTATAATTTGCTTAATGCATTATTTGTCTGTGGGATTTCCATTCTTATCCTCTATGCTATTTCACAGAAAGAAACTCAGACTGACCCACATGACCTCCTGAGCGGCAGGACGTGGCACACACAGTAGAAAGCATGGGGTCTGCCAAGACACAGCTGGATAGGGGCTAGCCCAGCCTGTAATCCACTACATGTCATGCTTCCTCTGGGAAAAAAGAAAGGTAAGAGCCATTACCCCCTGAGGGCACATGATTCCAAGATGTTCACCTAATCAAATTACCTAGCACCTGGGACTCTCACAATCTGGTAACAAGCTAACTTTCTCAGCATCACACACACAAACCCCTAAGTGCAATGGACCCTGACAACACTGCTACCCTGCCCACAGCACTCTTCCCAACCTCTCTCTGGACCAACCGACATCCTGCCCTGCTCTCAATGACCTCCTCAAACCAGCCTTCCTTCCTACAGAATTATTAGCCTCCGATAGCCTCACCTTGGAGGTAAAATACTTATCTGGAAATACTTATCATGTAAAATATTTATCTGCCTGATACTACCATCTTACATAAACAAGTGTCGTGTTTTCTGCCATTTTTATCCCTAGGACAGCCACCACATGCACTAAAACTACTCAGAAAGTGCTTTAGATGAACTGTCCAAAGAAATGACCAAACATCCCAAGAATGGTCCTGTATGAATTCAGTTGTCACTAGAATGCCAGTCATAAGGAGGAACAGAGTATTAGCTTCTACATATCTGTTTTGCCCAGGCTGGAATCTGTAATGGTTCTATGGAACACGCAGGTAAAATACCATGCAAAGCAAAATTTTATTTATTGTAATGTACTTACAATACAGATAGACTTGCATTTTTCTATTTTTCTCTAAAATACAAAATAATTGAGTACACACATATGGATGGATGGAGGCAGGGAGGAAGGGAAGGAAGGAAGGAGGGAGGGAGGGAGGGAGGGAGGGAGGGAGGGAGGGAGGGAGGGAGGGAAGAAGGAGGGAGGTGCCAGCTGCCAAGTCTGAGGACTTGTGTGCATTCTACCCCTGGATCCACAGTAGGAGGAGCACAGGGTCCCAGAGGTTCTCAGCAAATTGTCACTGATGTGTCCACACACACTCATATACACACACAAACAAAGATGTAAAAACAATAGTTTTTAACTGCTAAGCATACAAGAAGCATTAGGAGACCAAGCCTCTGAGAGAAAACTAGAAGAAATCAAATTTATCAACCACATTCCACTGCGAATCCCCTTTTTCAGAGTGGTAATGCTTCTAAACAACAAATGGATTTCCATATAGCAAAGAAAGATGCTTTATTTTTCATGTTTTCATGTTTACTTGAGACAGTCTCTCATATGCCATAGCTCAGACTATCCAAGAATTCATAATGTAGCCCAAGTTAGTAGAAACTCACAGCAATCCTCCTGCCTTGGCATAACCACATCAGGACCACAGGGGGAAAATTATTTTGTATTTTTTGAGACAGGTTTTTTTCTCTATGTAGCCTCAACTGTTATAAAATCCACTTTATAGACCTGGTTAGCCTTGAACTCACATAGATTCACCTACCTCTCCTCCCAATAGCTGGGATTAAAGGTGTGTGCCACCACCAGACAATAACAGAAGTATTTTAAATACATGAAAGAATACCTTCACAGACCTTCTATGATCTGTTGCAATAGTAATTTTTTTGCTCAAATTGAACTGGAAAATAGTGGTGCACACCTTTAAACTCCGCACTAGGGAGGCAGAGGCCATAGGATCTCTGTGAGTTCAGGAACAGCCTGGTCTACAGAGTGAGCTCCAAGACAGCCAGGGCTACAACGGGAAACCATATCTTGAAAAACTAACAACAAAACAAATTTTAAAAGGCTGAAATTGAGAGGTTTTTTTTTTTCACCCATCACTTATTAGATGTTGATGAACATTCACATTATAAATTTTATAATTTAAGCCGATCGTGATGGTGCATGTTTTAGTCCTCACACTTTCACACTTGGGGGCAAAGGATGACAAATATTTTTGAGTTCAAGTTTAGCCTGGTCTATAGAGTTCCAAGATAGCCAGGGATAGACAGAACCACCAAAAAAAAAAAAAAAAGACAAAAAAACTGGGGGAGAGGGGATTTTTCATAATTTTATTTTATACATGGAAAGCTTGCAAAGTAATTTAATCCTGACCTCAGATACTCTACATAGCCTCACATGACCTTGAATTCATCTCCTGTGTCTATCTCCTAATTACAGGTGTAGCTACCACACCAGTTAATGTGGTATGGGAATTGAACCCAGTGCATAATAGACAAGCACTCTACCAACGGAACTGCACTGCCAAATTTATATATGTCTGTCTTTTTGCATTAGTAATTTAGGTTTCTGGATCGTTTTCAGTTAGCCAGCTTCAAAAAAGATTTATCACTGACTTTTCCTAGCTCATTCTTCAAAATTGATAGCACCTCTAGTGGTCACCTTCTTAGTTTCAATAATCCAAATTATTTCCTAAAGAGTTTCAGCCTCTTCCTAAACCATGTAACATGTTTTAACCAATAAAAATGCACCCACCTTGAGAAGGAAGCAAAGCATACTAAGAAGGAAATCTATGGCTGTCATGATGGCTCCACGGGTAAAGCACCTGTCTGAAGGCCTGACAAGGCAGACACCACATAATGGTAGAACCGAGAGCTTCAAAGTTGTCCTCTGCTCGAGCACAGTAGCATGGGCGCCATACAATACTATGCACAGTTTTGTTTTGTATTTTAAAGAACGAATTCTAGCAAAGATGGCTGCTTATTCTGATGAGGTCTGTGGCCCACAATAACCTGGAACTTACTAAGTCTTAGTGTTTAGTCTTCAGAACACAAGGTGATTAGCATTTAAGAATGCTGACACAGAAGCTGATGAATGAACCACCCCCTCCCCAGTTCCATCCCGAGATAAACTGAGTCTCAGACCCAAAGTGCAAGAAGGACCTCCCCTCACACTGCCCTTCACCTCCACACGAGTCAAACGGAGCTGCAGGCAATGCCTTGAGTTGGCTTTGTCCAATAGGTGCTGGAGCAGCCAACTGGGTGAGGTCCTACAGCCCCAACAGCTCTGCATCACTCCACATTGTCCCATCGCATCTTTTCTACCCAGACAGCCTTGTCAAGATGAAGTCTCCAAACATGGCCAAGGTACAATTAAACATATGTATAAAATATCACAATGAAAAAAATACGTATCACAATGAAACCCAGAAAATTAATAAAAGTAAAGGATGATGTCTCTCTTGTCATTTCTTCAACATTGCTGATTTCATAATGCTCTTCTAAGTCATCTATACTCACCTGCAGTTCACTGCACTGGGTATCACCCAAATAGCCCATCAGAGCTCTTTATAATTTCTGAAAAAGAGAAAAAAAGCCTTTAAATACCACAGATTGCCAGATGTAGTGGCATACACCTGTAATCCCTGTACTAGAAAGACTAAGGCAGAAGAATTCTTAGTTTTGAGGTCATCCTGGGCTGCACACCAAAACACTGTCTCCAAAAAACACACCAAACATAGTCACAAAGAAGAATTAACAACTGAAACATTATTTCAGAAGCATCTGTATCCACTATGCTCAGCATCTGACCTTTCTGTCCACAGTAAGGCAATCAGATATAGCAGAACAGGCCATGGACCAAAGCCCTGAGACTAGCCTATAGACATAAAAGCTTTCTCCCCACTACTGCTACTACTGACCTTTACAACCTGGGGCAAGGCAGTTTCTCTAGGCCTACATTTCCTTAACTGAAAAATGAGAAAGTTAGCGAGTAGAGTGCATGCCTAGCATTCTTAAGTCCTGAGTTCAATACCCAGTCCTGGCATTATAACACATGTCTATAACGCCATTACCCAAGAGACAGAGGCACAACAAACAAAAGTTCAAAGTTGAACCAGGTGGTGGAGGTGCACACCTTTAATCCCATCACTCCAGAGGCAGAGACAAGTGGATCTCTGTGAGTTCAAGGCCAGCCTGGTCTACAGAGAGTTCCAGGGCAGGCTCCAAAGCTACAGAGAAAATCTGTCTCCAAAAAAAAGTTCAGAATTGGGGATAGAAAGACAGTTTGGTACTTGTTCTTTCAGAGGACCAGGGTCAGATTCCCAGTGCCTACATGTAACTCAGTAATTCCAGGGGACCCAGAGCCCTCTTCTCTTGCCGAGAGTACCAGACATGCATGTAGTACACATACAGACATCCATATACATGAAATAAATCTAAAAATTTTTTATTTGAAAAAGTTTAAGGTTATCCTCAGCTACATAGTTCGAAGCCAGCCTGGGCTACGCAAAACTGTCTCAAAAATAAGATAGATAGATAGATAGATAGATAGATAGATAGATAGATAGATAGATAGATCTAGTCAGAGATAAAGAGCAAAGCTTTCCAGAAAGAACACCAGTCCACCATTCAACTGTTCTTTTACTATGTTAGTTCACATTTAAGCCTAAACTTCCATATTCCCAAAATAGAAATAACTGTCTTGTAAAATGCTAGAGAACTGGGGGGGGGGGTGGCAGGTTATAAAAAGCCCACAGTAAACACATGGGGAAGCTTATCACAGAACACAACAATGGGGGCCAGAGACGTAGTTCAGTGGTTAAGAGCACTGGCTGTTCTTCCAGAGGACTCAGGTCCAGTTCCCAGCACCTACATGGCAGATCACAGCTGTCTGTAACTCCAGCTCTTTGAGATCTGACACCCTCATACTGACATACATGCAGGCAAAACACTAAAGCATGTGAAAGAAAATAAAATTAAAAAACTCAATAATGGTAGTACACACACCTCTACTCCCAACACTTCTCTGGAAGAGGCCAGTTAGTCTACAGAGTGAGTTCCAGGTCAGCCAGGGCAATAGAGACCTTGTCTCAAATCACAAAATAAAAAATAAATAAAACTACAAATAAAAGTAAAAAAAAAAAAAAAAAAAAATCAAAACTTACCAAGCCTGACCTCAAGACTATTTGTGTAAATATTTAACAGTTTGACAGTAGATTGTCACTAACATTTAACTTCACAGGATATCAGAATGGGCACCCAGTGGCTACTTCAATAGCCACCTCTGGATTTCCCACTTTACTTCTACTGTTGCCAATGCACTTTAGATCAGAGGGGGTCTTCCAAAACCTGAATGGCACCCAGCTGTTTAACAAGGCCACGCAGAAGGAGAGGGAGACAGAGGAAACAGGGGCTTGGAGGAGAGGGTATTTGTTTTTAACCATTTTCTTTTTAATGTATTACAGGGATGGGGGGAGGAGTATGTGAATGTACTTGTGCACATACACATGCACTTATATGTTTTTAAATGTATATGTATGTGTAAATGCCACACATGTGCAAGTAGCACAGAAGCCAGAAGACCTGAAGTTGCAGGCAGGTGTGAGCTACCCAGTGTGGGTGCTAGGTACTAGAATGTTTCTATCTTACCTACCGAGCCACCTCCCCAGCCCAGTTAAGGCAGGGTTTCTCTGTAGCCTTGGAGCCTGTCCTGGAACTCACTCTGTGGACCAGGCTGACCTTGAACAAACACAGATCCGTGTTTCTCTGCAAACTGAGGGCTGGGATTAAAGGCGTTCGCCTCCATAGCCCGGCCCCTTTCTTATTCCTCTTTTTCTTCTGTTTATACTCAAGTATTGCTCAATTTAACTTACCATATGCATGCATGATTTTTGTGTAACTTTTCAACTATATTATTTATAAATATACCTGACAGGCTGTGTTTACAAGAATACTTCCACCATAAGGAATAGTTCCCACAAAGGAGTGAAAAAGCAAATTGCGATGTGATAAGAAAACTGAAAATACAGCACAGAAATAAAACTCACAATCATTCACACTTCAGAGTGGATGAGTCCAATTGTGATGATGAGAGGGGGTTCAGTGGGTAAAGGCACTCGATGCACAGGCCTGACACATGAATGCAATCTACAGATCCATGGGAAGGTGGAAGGAGAAGGCCAACTCCATAAAGTTGCCCTTTGACCTCCACACATGCATGCATGCACATGCATACACAAGCATTAAAACTTTTAATTAGATATATATATGTGTGCAAACATACATTCATATATATATATATGTACATACATACACACACATATACATATATATGATAAGCCATGCTTCTTATTCAATAGCTAGACAAATTCCTGGCCTTAGAGAGCTGACTCAGAATGGTTGTAAAAATACAAATTTGATAAGACTTCCTTCAGTATCAGTGATAGTCTTAAAAAGAGGAATGCTAACTATCTGACTCAGGATTTAAGTGTTATGTCAGCCATGACACTTAAGGGACAGGAGCAGTACTCTGTGCGGTACAAGTGCTGCTAGTGCGTCCTTCTACACAAGTTACTCTGACACACCAATGTCCCAAAGACACAGGTAAGCTGATGCGCACTCTCTCCGTGTTATACTCCTCTTATAGAAAACATTTCAAAATACTACTTCCAAGTATATTTACCTAGGGTTACGAAAATAAACAAACTCTACAAGCCACATGGCTTGCACTGGCCTGACTTGGATCTTCTACGGTGAGTGACAGACGATGATAGGCTGATTTGCATAGCTACTGTCAAGTCTACTTCTCAAACAGAGAACACAGGTGCATTGATCAGATTCAGTCACTTTCCTTGACGGTCCCTCTGTACTAGTCTCAGCTTTTCATGAAAACGTTACACTTTTTAAACTTCTTTTGAGACATTTTTATTTCATGTGTATGAGTGTTTTGCCTGTATGTATGTCTGTGTGCCACATACATGCCTGGTGCCCAGAGGTCAGAGAGGGTGCTGTATCCCCTGGAACAGACAGTTGTAAGTGGTCAGGTAGATGCTGGGAACTCAACCAAGGGCCTCTGCAAGAACAAGTGCATTTAATGACTTAGCCATCACTCCAGAGCAAATGCTGCAGACTTCAGTCTCACAAGGCCTTTCATAAGCAGGGATGGCTTCTGGTTTTTAGCATTTTTTTTTTCTTAGCCATTGAAAACTGTACAGTCCATATATCTACAGAAACTTTAAAGACAAGGATGACTGGATTCATTGAAGCTATATGAAGATGAAATTTCTTACTAACAATGACAAAAGGCAAATTTCCCAGCTAAAAGAGTTGCCAGACTATATTAACTGACTCCTCCAAAAATACAGCCTTATCTAAAATCAGTACCCTAGCTTACCAGCCAAAAGACAGGCTAAGAAGCCATGTTATTTACTCAGTTCAAAGACAGACTTCTACTCTACTGTAACCTTTGACACTATGGTATTTCCCATTTTAGAATACTTCCGGTAGCTAACAGTGGTGGTGGTGCAGGCCTTTAATTCCAGCACTTGAGAGGCAGACGCAGGTGGATCTCTGACTTTGAGGCCAGCCTGGTCTACAGAACAAGCCAGCCAGGGCTATGCAGAGAAACTCTGGTTCGAAAAACAAAAACAACTTGATGTAACAAGTTGCTTGCTGGCCAACCATCACCTTCACTTTGAAGAGAAAAACAGGCTTGCCTGCTTGAATGGAAACTGTGAAGAATGGTAGGCTAAGCAATAGCAGTCCCACAAGATCACCTACTCCTAAGAACTCAATTTTTAGACTAGAAGTGAGGACATTTCTGGAGACAAAAGCAGATACTTAGCCCCTGGCCAAGGAATTACCTATAGATTTCAAACAAACCAAGAGGAAGAGTTATAACTGGGAGGTCTAAGACAAGAATATGCCTCCATCCACACAATGAAAATAAATTTAAAAGTCTGTATTTGCTCTGCCAAAAATTAAAATTAAAATAAGCACAGCTGAGTTTCAACACAAGTAGAAGTGCTATGTGCTAAAAGAATCTTGGTCTATGTCCACCTCCCTTTCCCCAGTTTCCCGTTCCCTTTGTTGCATTTGAAAAGGCAAACTGTCAACTACATACTTCAATCTTCAGGGGTTGGGGAATAGTCTTTAAAAAATGTAACAAATATGAAATTTGTAAGGATTTCAAAATCTAGATGCCCAAATATGTTGGGGGGATAATAAACAAGTTTGCAATAAATCAATTAACCATGGTTATATTTTTCTAAAGCAGTGGTTCTCAACCTTCCTAATGCTGCAACCCTTTAATACAGTTCCTCATGTTGTGGTGAACTCAAAATTATTCGTTGTCCCTCCCCAAAAAGCTGAGCACTAGTGGCACACGCCTTAAATCCCAGCACTCGGGAGGCAAAGGCAAGAGGATCTCTGTGAGTTCAAGGCCAGCCTGGTCTACAGAGTGAGTTCAGGACAGCCAAGGCTACACAGAGAAATCCTGTCTAGAAAAACCAAAAGGGAAAAAATATTATTTCAATGATACTCCATTGCATTAATTTTGCCACTATAGGAATTGTAATGTACATATCTGACATGCAGGATATCTGTTATGTAACCCCCACAGGGGTCAGGGCCCATGGATTGAGAACTGCTATTCTAAAGCAACCAGAGGTATCTTAAGTTGAGAAACTGAAAACTATAAACAAGCTTCTTTCTCTCGTACACAGTACAAACTAACATATAAAATCCTTTAAATCAGTAAGCCAGGCATGGTAACAACCCAGCACTTGGGAGTTCAAGGCCAGTCTTATCTACTTATCAAGTTCCAGGCCAGCCAAACCTACACTAATAAAGACCAGTCAAGTAAAAAATCCAAAGTATTACATGGGATAAACAACAATTTGAATTTACACACCATATAGGACCAGAAATGATGACACAGTAGTCATATCCCAATAAGCACCACAGAACTTGACCCTATCATTTCTGTTTCAAAGTACTATATCAGACATTTGCTATTGTTTTCAAAAAATAAAAGGGGCTGGGGATGTAGCTAGGTCGTTCTGCACTTGTCTACTATGTGTGAACCCACCGGTCTCATACATACCAGCATCACAAAACAAAAAGCTACATTTCAAAAAATAATAACAGAAGTAATTTACTTAGTGAAAATTATTTCCAATGGAAACAGTCTTCCCAAAGTCCCATAAACTGTGGGTGTGTGAACTTTATCTACTCAATTGCTTATACTTAGTGTGGAATAAGTAATGAACATTAAAATAGATTTAAAAAAAAAAACAGACCATCCAATTGAAGTTACACAAGGAAATTTGAAGAGGCAAACTATAATTACTCCTGGAGAAGACACTGATCAAGGATAGCCACAAATAACATTTGGCTCTAGATAAGCTCTACTATGTGTGAATAAGTCGGAGCCACTGAAAAGGAAGGCTCAACTTTGCTAACTCTAGCCCTGCCTGGCGGGTCTTCTTGGGAAGTGGAGGCTGCCTTACCCTTGAGTTGGTTACAATAAAGAGGGAAAACAGGGCACAGTTTTCAACTTCAGTCTCACCTTGCACATTTCACCAGCACGGTAGTTCATTAGCGATCAATTACTTCATCCAATTCCTGGGGCAAACAGAAAAGTAGAATAGCTATATACAATGTCAGTTGGAGTCATTATCAGTAGCAAACATTTTATCACCCTGAAGTAAAAGGACATGGGGATTTCAAGAGGAAAAAGTTACAAAAATGGTACAGTATGAAGCTTTGAGGGAGGACTGCTTCTTTCACCTAAAACTGAAAAATGTTTTCTTTCAGTAACAGATTACAAATGTTCTTAATTCTTAAACATAATAAAGTCATCTTTTCAGCACTGATTAGTCTTGCTTTCAAAAATAAGAGGGGGAGGAAAATGTAAAAGATGGGGCAAAAGCTATGCATATGAGCTTAGAGAGGGCAAAATCAAGAACAAACTAGGCCAGATAACGTCGCCCTCTTTCCCCTGACTCCGGGAATCCACTATCTCTGGAGTTACACTTTTGATTATATTAATGGCTTTGCCTGAAAAGTGTTAAGTTTGCAAGGGAAAAAGAGTGCCAATTTCAGAGTTCAAAGAAAACTTACAAGGTTCCCAACCCAAAGGGAATCTTAAAGACTGTAGCTTCCAGCCCTGTCTGAAAGGACACTCTGCAAAGGCCAGGGGCCACAGGACTCAAATTGTTTGGGGAAGAGAAATCAAAGTTCCCAGTTAAGACTGGGCGTCCCAGCCCTCGGAAAGAGGGAGAGAGAGAAGAGATAGAGAGGCCGGCTTTTGGAGGCCACTTTCTCCAGGAAGAGATAGTGGTTTTGTTTTTGCAGATGTGCTCACGGGCCACGCATGTCCCAGGAGGGGGGCGGGGAGAGGGGGGACCACAGAGAATCGTGGGCTCTGGGGCGCCCCCCTGACCCACTTTCCGTGGTGTCCCCTTCCCCGGGGTCGCCGCCCCACCCGAGGGGGCAGTGCTAACCCGAGGGCTGCACTGCGCTCGCGGCGTGGGAGGCCGCCCGCTCCCCACCCTAAGCTGCGACCCCGGGGGCGCTGGGCGTGCGGGGACTCCGGGGCGGCCCGTGCCCGAGCACCCTCGCGCGGGCTCCCGGGTCGCCCCGAACCTCGGGCGTGTGCAAGGACCCCCGGGTCACCGCCTGGCCGGCGGGCGCCTCAGCCCCCAGCGGAAGGGAAAGGAGGTTGAGGAGGGGAAGAAGCAGTAAACAGCTCCAGCGTCCGGGCCTCGCCTCAGAGAGAGCCCCGCTCCCCAGGCCCTGCCGCCGGCCGTCGGGACCCCCCGCTGCCGCAGGGGCCGCGCTGCCCGGGACCCGGAGCACCCGAGGGGAGCCCAGGCCTCTCCCCGGGTGGCTCTGGAGGCTCCCGGAGCGGCCCGGGCAGCGGAGAACGGGGAAGTCAGGACTTACCTGTCATTACTTTCTACGCCATCTTGGATCCACTTGTCAACGTCCCCACAAAGCATTATGGGTAAGAAAGAGCCTTTAAAGTGACTCCCCCCTCGGCCCCCGACTCCCGCCTCCTGCCGCCGGCGCCGCCCCCTCCGGCCGCACCTCCCTCCGGAAAGTTGGCCCCAGAGGCCCGCCCGGCCCCCTTCAGCGCCTGCAGGACTTCGCGGGGAACATTCCACCGCCCCCAGGATTTCCAACTGTGCCTTTAGGGTGCTCGCTTTTCTCCCTGCCCGGGTCTCCCCTACCCCCTACGCGAGCTGCCGTCTGCCCCGCCGCGGTCCTGCTTTGGCATGCAGACGCCCCACTTCTGCATTCAATCAACGCGGGGTGTCCTGGGCGCGGGTGGCGTGCGAGCCGCTGGCGGATGCATGGATGCACGCAGGGATGCAAAGACGCAAGCATGAGCACGCCTGCGAGCGGTGCCCCAGCTCCGGGTCCTCGCTAACGCTCGCGCTTCCCGCCCTGGGGCATCCGCCACGCACGTCGCACCCGCGCGCGGGGACTGTTCCTGAATTCTGGGAAACCCCTCTGGGCCCCCCCCCCGGATTCCAGGAACTCTGCGAACGCCTAGTCAACGCGCCAGCGAAGCGCAATTGGGGTTTGGGAAGGTTAAGCTAAATGCAACTTTTACCCCCAGTTTACTCAGCCTCGCGCCGGCTCCTCTCGTCGGGTAACGTGATCCGCGACCCTCTAGTTCGGAGGACCCCTCCCCTAGGAATGTGGCTTTGGGCTCCCGTAGGATCTACCGGTTAGAGTCCAAACTGCGGACTGTGGCTTCCCCCGGCAGGTAACTCCGGGGAGGCAGGCTGCAGACTCCGGGTGGGGCGTGGATGCGCGCCTGGGCCGGGAGGAGGGCTCCGGGGAAGGTGGGGGCAGTGCCTACAGCGTTCCAACTGTCCTGTTCCCACAGGGCGGCGACCCCAGGCGGCGGAACAAGGTTGAAGGCAGGCGCCACGCTGGCTCGGGGCAGAGAGGAGGGGGATGTCCAGAGTGGCTCGGAGGCGACTAGGGCGCAGGAAGTGGGAGGCGACCATGCGCCCGCTACAGACCTCAGCGAGCATCCCGTGGGCATCTGCTTTCTCGCTGCAAGACAAGCTGCGCTTTCTGCCCCTCCCTTTTGCTTTGGGTGTGCAGACACCTGGCTCAGGTGACCACACACACACACACACACGCACACGCGCACACACACACACACACACACACACACACACACACACCCCCTTGTGAAGTACCTGCTTCAAGCAGCCCTTGTCCTGTCAGAAATGTAGGTCTGTTGTTTAACTCCCCACCCCCACCCTATATGTTCTCTTCCCAAAGCCTCCAGTGTCAGCATTTCTGAGTTTGGGGACTTCTGCCTACCCCGAACAAGATTTGGTGCCCAAAAGAAAATCCTCCAAGACTCTCCGGGTAGATCTTGTGCTTAGCTTTTGCGAGAATTTACTCGCCAGCGGTTGGAGGGGGTGGGGGTGTTATTCCCCTTCACACTAAAGCTTGCTAACAAAATGCTGCTACAAGCCTTTGTAAATTCGAAGAAATTGTGGGCACGGGGATTGGCACGTACACATCCTCTTTTCCGTGCAAGGGGTGGGTCTTGGGCCTGCCTTTTTTAGGCATCTCCGGATCCCACTAGAGGTGTCTGAAAAGCTACCTGGGTGGTTGCTAACAACCTCTGCCCCTAGGGAGCCAAAAGCTCCACCAGTTTATTGTCCCAGCCTGAAGAGAAGGGCGAGGTGTAGACTCATTAAGGGGTTGGCCCCGGGGTCACTCTTGAGGGAGGGAGCAGGTGAGTCATTACCAGTCTACTAGGAAGAGGCGGTCAGGGGAGGAACCTCCCCTGAGTCACCACTTTTCAGAGCTTCTGCGAATCTCCCATGGTGTTGGATACTGGAGCCTGGAGTTCTGGACACCTCTAGGGGGTGGTCAAAGGCGTCCCCCACCGGCCCCTCTGCTCTCCCTGCAAATGAAGGCTCCTAAGTCCCGTTTCCAGAATGCCTCTTCTTCCTGCACTTCTCTTAGCCACTAGGATGCACTAATGTAATGATTGGCAACTTTAAGTGGACGATCTGAGCTTCCTTGTAAGTAAGTAATCAACCAAAGAGCCAGAGCTGTGCTTGCCAAACTGCCTCGTTGGGAGATAGTCTTTCTTTGCTTTAAAAAGGCTTTGGCCCAAAGACACACTCCATTTATGGCACTGCCTCTAGCGAGTGTTCTGGCAGGTTCTTGTCCCGGATGCCACCTGTTACCTGGGCTAAGAGAACCTCCTAACTGCCCCTTATATTCTGCCATCCATCTGACCAACATTTGTGAAATGCAAATCATGTGACTCCCCCCTGAGTCTCCCGAATCATGCCAAGTTCCCAGCCATGTCCTATGAGCTCAATGAGACTGCCTCAGACTCCCCCTTCCTCCATCATGAGGCCAGAGTGACACCCCCCTTCCTCCTACATCAACCCAAGCTTCCTTCCCCTGAGAAAACTATTTGCCTCGCCATCATCCCATCATTCAGGTCTCTGTGTGTGTCACTCCTCCAAGAGGACCTTTGTGATGCCCTTCAATGAAACAGGCCCCTCCATTCTACTGCGGTTGTTAGAAGTGGTCCTGTGGATTGCTTGTATTATCATCTGACCCACTCACATTTGTTTTGGATTACCTTCGGAGTGGGGGCATGGACACGGATACTTCGCAAACATTGGTGGAATTAACTTATCAGCACAAGGTGGTAAGGAGATGGGGTGCCGATTGATGCCTGAAGTGGACTGACCAGCTCTTCAGACTGCTCTGATCGCATTCAGCTCGGGACCCAATTGGAACCGTGACGTGGGCCTCTGCTGCTCTTCTATCATAGCCTGGATCTATTCTGTTTCTGAGCTGATTGACACGATTAGCACTGATTCCTCCTCACATCCCTCTTCCTTCCCCACCTTTGCTCTCCTCCATCAGCCATGGCTACACCTAATTAGTTTGAAGAAGGCCAAGTTTCAGTCTCAGGGCCTCTCTTGTGCAGCTGCATTGTCTAGTCATCGCTTTCCATGATTTAAATCCAAAAAGGGATTCCTGAATCTTTTGCACCACTCTCAGGCTCCCCCTCCCCAACCCCACCCCGCGCCCAGTGTGAGATTATATACAACAACTTCTTGGTATCTCTCATAGATACTTCAAACTTTTCCTCCCTTCTTCCTCTCCTTTTTCTTCTACTTCCAGAACCTGCATGTCTCTGGCTCCAATGCCTGGGTTACTGACACACCCCCTGTTCCCAGCTTTTTCTCTGTGCATGCTGGCAATGTGAACTGGGGACCCAATGTTTGTACAGAAATGCTCTTACCCACTGAACCATCTTCTGGGAGTCAGTTCTGGCCCACCAGGTAGATTTTCAGGATCCATCTCAGGTCAACAGGCTTGGCAACAGAAACCTTTACCAGCTGAGCCACCCTGCCAGACCTCTTTTTGGTTTTGTTTGTTCGAGGCTATCACTTTGAAACTCAGGCTAACCTGGAACGCTTGGTCACCCTGCCTTACTCCTCTGTACAGCCTGTACCATCACACCCAGCTCTTCGGCCTCTGTTTCTGAGAGTCTACATTGCTCACACCTTTGTTTCCAATACTTTGGATTCTCCACTCCTGAATATGTCATCCCCATGTTCTTGTAATAATTGCAGTGAGTTGTTGCTGTCACTCCATGTTATTCTAAATTGCAATATTCCTACACATAAGCCATAATTCTTTCCTTGCTTTTGTTTGCTTGCTTTTCTTGTTATTGTTTTGTTTTGTTTTGTTTTGTTTTGTTTTTTGAGAAAGCATTTCTATGTGTAGCCCTGGCCATCCTAGTACTAGCTGTATAGACCAGCCTGGCCCTGAACTCACAGAGATCCACCTGCCTCTGCCTCTTGAGAGCTGGGACAGGTTCCAAAGCTACACAGAGAGACCCTGTCTCCGGAAAAGAAATAATAAGAATAATTTGAAGCATAAATAAAACATCTGTAATTGCAATATTTGAAAACAGCAGGAAAGGTTGGCTGCTGTGGAATGAGAGTGTTTCTGAGCTCTTCTGCTATCTGGACATGAAGTTCAATCATCATTGACAGCTAGTTGGGAGTGAGCAAACTGAACACCAGCCTATCTATGTAAGCAAATCAGAAGAAGTGGTAGAGGTGAGTGCGCCTAGGCTAATCATGCGCAGACACTGAACAAAAATATTCAGTCCAGCTGGATGATGGTGGCGCACGCCTTTAATCCAAGCACTCAGGAGGCAGAGGCAGAAGGATCTCTGTGAGTTTGAGGCCAGCCTAGTGTACGGAGTGAGTTCCAGGACGGCCAGAGCTACACAGAAAAACCCTGTCTTAAAAAGAAGAAACTGCTGGGTCTGCAAGATGTCTCAGTGGTTAAAGGTGCTTGCTGCCTGACCATACAAACCTGACAGTTTGAGTTTTTTCCCAGGACGAATGTAAACATGGAGGGAAAGAACCAACCTTGGAAACATGTTACCTAGTCTCCACTAGGGCCATATTTTACTCTATCCTGACACACACACACATACATCATAAACATATGAAATACAATTAAAAAAAATTAAAGACCTGTTGTAGCTATTGATATATAGCATTCTACTAATATATATGTACCCTGTATACACACACACACACACACACACACACACACTCAGACCTGCATATAATTTTAATTTTTGGAAACCTTTTCTTTCAGCTTTGGAAAAGGGTTTACCATGTTGATTGTGCAGAAACGAACAGCCATTTTGGTCTAGAAAAGCTAGTTTTTCCCATCTGTACAAGGATAGCACTGTATTAAATATGTAAAGCCTTATCTATGTGGTTTGATTACAGAAACTATGTATTCTCTAAATAATGAGGAGGAAATAAACTTTAAAATAACAGACTAGAGCCAGACAATGGTGGTTCACATCTAATTCCAGCACTTGGGAGGCAGAGGCAGGCAGATCTGTGAGTTTGAGGCCAGACTCGTCTACAAATTGTGTGGACTTCCTTTAACACTCCTTCACTTGGCGCCCAACAAGTCTATAGGTGAAATAAGATGCCACTACAAAGTGAGTTATAGGACAGCCTGGGCTATTAAACAAACCCTGTCTCTAAATAAATAAATAAATGTTTAAAAAAAGCAGACTATAAAACGGATGGGATTAAAACTAAAGCACATCAACAATAACTCTAAATAAGCAAAAGTGAGCTCCAGATGCGGTGAGAGGATTTATTTCAAGAAATAAGTGGAGAGTGACTGAGAAAGACGCCAGATACTGACCTCTGGTTCCCACATACATAAATGTACACACCCAGGAGTGTGTGCACACACATGCAAAGAAAAGCAATCCAGCATGGGGGCACACACCTTTATCCCGGCACTCTAGAGGCAGAGGCAGGTGGATTTCTGAGCTCCAAGCCAGCCTGGTCTATATTAGTTTCTGGACAGTCAGAGCTATGTAAAGAGACCCTATCCTTCTGTACAGTCAGAGCTATGTAAAGAGACCCTATCTTTAAAAGAGACAGACAGAGACAGAGAGAGAGAGAGAGAGAGAGAGAGAGAGAGAGAGAGAGAGAGAGAGAGAAGAATCAGCAGAAAGAATACAACAGGATGGAGAATGTGTCTCAGTTGTAACTCACTTGTTGAAGATTCGAGAAATTCCATAATCAATACCAAATAACCTTTGATCCCAACACCTGGGAGGTGAAGGCAGTAGAATTAGGAGTTCAAGGGTAGCCTGGGATACATGAGACGCTGCAAGAAATGACGTGGGGAGGGGGCACATGGCTGGAGAGATGGCTCAGTGATTATGAGCACTGACTGCTCTTCCAGAGGACCCAAATTCAATTCCCAGCACCCACATGGCAGCTCACAACTGTAAGTTCAGTTCCAGGAGACCCATGGCAAAGCACCAATGCACATAAAATCTAATTCAATGTTTTCGTGAACTTACACAGATAGCCTCAACACATAGCAACAGAAAGAAGAAGGAATTGCAAGAAGATACAGAAAACTCCGCATTAGAGTGGATGTTATCTCTATCCCTAATTGTAAGAACAAGATTAATAAAGTGTGAACAGATGAACAAGGACACTTTAACCAACTGGACATATACAGGACAGGGCACCCCAGCTGTAGCGCCCACATTCTCAACTGCACATGGAATGTTTTTGATGCTAGAGATAGAACAAGTCCCAACAAACATCAAATAGACTACATTCTCAGAAAATGATGCAACTCAGCCAGACAATAAGAATTGTCTTAGCAGGACGGTGGTGGCCCATTCTTTTCATCCCAGTACTCCAGAAGCAGAGGCAGGTATAGCTCTTTAAGTTCAAGGCCAACCCGGTCTACAGAGTGAGTTCCTGGACAGCCAAGATTGTTACACTGAGAAACCCTGTGTTGGGGAAAAAGAGAGACACAGAGAGAGAGACAGAGACAGAGAGAGAGAGAGAGAGAGAGAGACTAATATGATGAGTTAATTTAAGTTATAAGAGCTAGTGGGACAAGCTAGAGGCTGAGCTTTCATAATTAATAACTCTCCATATTGTTGTTTTTTGTGAGCTGACAACACAAAGAAAAATCTGTCTATACATTATATATATTCAAAAATTGTGTAAATTGTAAATAACACAAAATTTTAAAAATCACAGTGAACATTAGAAAATATTTTTAAAAGAAAGTTATTATGGGAGGTAGCTGCAGATGGGGAGGTAGCGGTTGCAACACTGCTTTTCCAGGGGACCCAAGTTCAATTCCAAGCAACCACACGGCAACTCACAATTGTTTTTAGCTACATTACCAGAGTATCTGAAGCCCTCTTCTGTCTCCCCTCCAAGAGCACCAGGCATGTATATGACACACATACATGCAGGCAAAATATTATTCATACACATAAAATAAAAATAATAATCAAAAAAATGTAAATATTTATATCAGGGTAGATCAATGTTGTAGGTCAGTGATAGAGTAATTGTCTAGCATGTACAAGGCCTTGGGTTCCATCCTCAGCACTACAGTCAATCATAAATGAAATATGAAGTGCTAAAATTGAGATGTAGCTTCAATAGAATTTGTTTTGTTTTATCAGTGCTGGGAACAAACCTAGTGCCACACACATGCAAGGCAAATCCTCCATTACATAGCCACAAAGCAAATCTTGATTTCAGTTTCTTTGAATACGTAAAGAGTTAAAATTTTGCCAGGCAGTGGTGGGCACTGTGTGTGTGTGTGTGAGTGTGTGTGTGTGTGTGTGTGTGTGTGTGTGTGTGTGTGCTATAAGAATATTCAAGAGAGAGAAGGATCTCACTCTGTATTCCTGACTGACCTGCAACTTTCTATGTAAACCAGGCCAGGCCCAAACTCACAGAGGTCCACCTATCTTTTTTGTTTGTTTGTTTGTTTGTTTTTCAAGACAGGGTTTCTCTGTGTAGCAGTCCTGGCTGTTCTGGAACTTGCTTTGTAGTTTGTAGATCTCCCGGCTTCTTCCTCCCAAGTGCTGGGATTGAAGGTGTGTGCTATCACCTCCCGGCCTCTACCTTGCTTCCTGAGTGCTGGGGTTAAAGGTGTGTATGCCACCATGTCTCGTGGACTACTCCTTCTTAGCTGCTGAGCCATCCTTTGCAGCCCCTCAGGAGATGTTGGAGGCTCAGTGATCAGGGCATGCTAGGAAAAGGTAAATCACTGTACTACATCTAAGCTGTTGAAAATGTCAGTGGTAGAAAGGAGTGCCAGGTAGAATTCTTAGTGGTTCTGATTCCCAAAGCTTATAGATTGTTGCCAAAGGACATAGAAAGAACCCTATTGAGCAGGGCAGTAAAGTTGTATGCCTTTAATCCCAGCACTCAGGAAGCAGAGGCAGGTGGATCTCTGTGAGTTCGAGGCGAGCATGTTCTACAGAGTGAGTTCCAAGACAGCCAGGACTACCCAGAGAAACCCTGTCGCAAAAAGAGTCCCATTGAATTAAAACTGTGACTGCTTAGGTAATTCATGCTCTGCATGGTATAGTACCCTATGAATTGCTGGTCTTCGAGGCCCCAGAATCACCCCCATACACACACAAGTCAAGCTATTACTATTAATCTTGGTTGGTGTCTTAGTTAGGGTTTCTATTGCTATGAAGAGACATCATGACCACAGTAAGTCTTGTAAAGGAAAACATTTCATTGGGGCTTGTTACAGGTCGGAGGTTGAGTCCGTTATCCTCGTATCGAGGAGCATGGCATTGTGTACACAGACAGACATGATGCTGGAGAAGGAGCTAACATCCTCCATATAGCTCTGCAGACAACACTGGGCCTGGCTTGAGCATCTGAGAACCCAAAGCTTGCCAACAGTGACACACTTACTCCGACAGCAAACACCTCCTGATAGCGCCACTTTCTGTGAGCCTGTGGGGGCCATTTCCTTTCAAACCACCAGAGCTGTTCGCTAGAGCTGGATGGCAAGACACTGACCAAAAAGAAAACAGTATGTAGCAGGACAGCATAAAGAACTCAAGCTGGAAATGAACTAGATGCTTCTTCTCTGCTGGTTAGATTTCAAGGTGCCAGAAAGTCCAATGGAGGCCAGTAAAGAAGTCGCTAAATGTCTTACCCGGCAGTGGACTCTGAGAACTACAATACCAACCGGACAGTCAAGATGTGCCCACTGCTGAGACAGTGGCTTGACTGTCGTGGGGGTAGCCAGCCACTGTCTGATTGTGCAGCATAAGCCCACTGGTGGCAATTTATATCTGGTGCCTTAAACCTGCTTAAAAGCACAGGGCTGGGCAGAGCAGTGGTGGCTTACACATTTAATCTGGAACACTCGAGCCATAGAGGCAGGAGGATCTGAGTTTGAGGCCATCCTAGTCTACAGAGCAAGTAAAACTTTTTTAAAAACTGGTGGGAAGGGGGGAGCTCAGATTTAGAACATAATGAAATCTGACAGATCAATGAGGGAAGAAAAGTAGGTAAAAGACTTTGACAGGCAATTTATCAGCCAAGTAACGGGAAGGTGGTGATGCGCACCTCTAATCCCAGCCCTATCCCACGCTTGGGAGGCCGAAGGTAGGGACCAGCCTGATCTACAAAGCTAGTTTTAGGACAGTCTACCAGAGCTGCCAGGGGAAACCTGTCTCGAAAAACCAACACATAAATAAAAAAAGCATAGCCAAATGACCAATAACTGTTTGAAAGTACTCAACCTCACTTGTGGGAGACATAACTAAAACCATGATGAGCCATCACTGCACCCCCCATACAAGGTCTAGCAAGTTAAAAGACTGACTAACCTCGATGTTACTGGAGATGTTTGGGTCAGAGCCCTGACAGACAGCCTTGACCATCCATCCTCCACAGTGATGAATAGCAGAGGGAGGAGGGGTAGGAAGATCACATTAAGAAACCCACTGACCCTCTCTTCCCCCCCCACCCCAATCCTTCTTCAGGGTCTTGACATAGGTTTAGGTTTCAATAGAGCACAAGAGGTATTTAAGGCCAAACATTCCTGGTTAAGTGTAGACCCGCCCCCCCATCATTGTCTCTCCTACAGGGGGTCAGATGATGTGAGAACTGCCTGAAATCTTTGTGGGAGACAAGCTTCCCCCTGGGAAGTCTTTTTTTTCATGCAGCATGAGATCCCAAGTCTTTGGGGACCATTGTTTAAAGAATCTGATAGCCAAAGGGAGGGAAGGTGTCCCTCCAGAATATCTTGTTCTTCCCAAGTCAGTCAGTCCCACACAGATTGGTACTGAGGATGTAAAAAAAAAAGGAATCTCTCAGATATAACTGGGGAGCGGAAATGGATGGAGGAGCATTAGCAGACTGTTGGCCAGTGTCTTCTAAAGGAAAACACAGATCTAGAGGTACTCAGCTGAAACCTGTGCATCACAAGACACGTTCAAGCTGTTCCTCCACGGTAGAACCCCTAACCTCCCTGTATCACAAGACATAATCTAGCCTGGGGCTGCTTCTCCATTGTAGACCCCTCACCCAACATGGGTGAGGCTCTGGGTGCAATCCTCAGCTCCACCAGAAAAAAAAAAAAAAAAAGAGGAAAACAGCCATCAAGATTGCTCACTGAGCCAGGAGGACTGGAAACACAGATTAATCCCAGCATAGGGAAGCAGAGGCAGGGGGATCTCTGTGAGTTCAAGAACAGTCTGGTCTAGAGAGCCAGTTCCAGGATAACCAGGGCTGTTACACAGAGAAAACCTGTCTTGAAAAAAAAAAAAAAAAAAAAACGAAGAGAAGAGAAGAAGAAAGGAGGAGAGATGAGAGACTGGTTTACATTCAGCAAACATGGAGTTTCCCAAAATGTCGAGGCAAATACTCCAGTTGCACCCGAGTCCAGTTCTCTCGTATTAAGTTCAGAATGCAAACAGAACCAAAATACAGCACCAGCTGGCACATGTTTAGCAAGAAGACAATGGTCCCCAAAAACTGAGGTCCATGACTGCCTTCAGAAGGGAGTCAAGGGAATGAAGGGATAAGGAGTCTTCAGTGCTTAAGTGTTTGTGTCTAACACTCAGCTCTTGCTTTGGGAGTTTTGTTTGTTCGTTCTGGTTTGGGGCTTGGGGGACTTTTTTGAGACACGGTCTTTGTAGGTAGTGCAAACTGGTCTCAAATTTGAGATCCTCCTCTCTCAGCCTCCCAAGGTCTGAGATTGTTGGCATGTGCCACATCCAGATCGGGTGATGGTATAATTCCTGAATGGAAGTTTTGTAGCAGGGCTCTCTGCTCTGTGACAAAACAGTGAGCTGTATTTCACACACTTGTCATTAAAGGGACCAGATCTCACAATTAAAAAAGGTTAAAAGTGGAGCTGGACATCATGCCTTTAATACCAGCATGGGGGGTAGGGAGGAATAAAGGCATGTAAATCTCGAGTTCGAGGACAGCCAGGTCTACAAAGCAAGCTCTAGGATAACCAGAGCTACATGTAGAGAAACCCTGCTTTGAGTGGGGGAAAGGTGAAAGGAAACAAAAGAGATGATGTTAAAATGCCGGACTCAATTGGGCAGAGTGACATGGCTTCCACATCTGTGCACACAGACTTATTATCAAGCCCATGCTTCAGCACAGGTTACCTTCTTTCATGCTGGAAGGTACAGCAGGGAGGCTCCTAACTTATTCACTGATCGCCTAACGGATTATTGCTGGGGAAAATGATCTGAGAGATGCAGTCAAAGACCCTGTGAGCAAGACTGGGTCTCCCCTCCTCCTCTCCAGGGGGCAGCTCAGTCTCCCGGAGAGAAAGCAGCAGTAACTTTGCAATGTGAGCACCATCTATCTGCCACCCCCAGAGCAGGCAGGAGGGCCAGGCTTCTTACAAATTTGATGAGGTGGCTGGGGCAGGGAGGAAGCAGGCCTGTTGAATGGGTACAGGATCTTCTTAGAGTTAGATGAGGCTGCTGGGGGCACAGTAAAATCCCTCATTATTACACAAGAACCACTATGACTACTACTATTATCATGGTCGCTGTCCATATTATGATACATCTCTACACTTGCAGAAACTAACCGAACCCCATTCAATTTAACAGAAGGAGAATCAGGTCAATTCACACTATTTTTCACAGCTGAAAGTGTACTAACATCATCCTAATGATTGCTGGCATGCCCAAAATATTGCTGAGCTGTGAGCTTAACAAAAGCTAAGTGGTTTTTTGTTTTGTTTTGTTTTGTTTTTTGGTTTCTCAAGACAGGGTGTCTCTGGATTGCTTTGGAGCCTGGGCTGGAACTCGCTCTGTAGACCAGGCTGGCCTCAAACTCACAGAGACCCCATTGCCTCTGCCTCCTGAGTACTGGGATTAAAGGTGTGCACCACCAACAACTGGCTAGAAGCTAAGTGTTCTTGTTTGGGTAGAGTATCACTTGTGACACTGGCTGGTCTGGAACTCAGTATGTAGACCAGGCTGGCCTTGAACTCACTAGCTACCCTTCCTTTGCTTCCCTAATGCTGGGATCAGTGGCTTGTGCCACAACACCAGCCTAAAAATAGCCAAGTTTTTGAGCATTTGCCTAATATGCACAAAGCTCTGAGTTCAATCCCCAGCATTGCAAGAAATTATTTAATTAGTCAAATGAAATTCCCAATCTCCTTAACTTTGTGGTCTTTAGGACCAGTCTCGGCTCAAACCCATGAAGGCAGAAACCTTGCTAGAGAGAAGCAAGAATTTACAGAATTTCTGATATGGCTAAACCTATCCACACATGGTTCCTTTTTCTTCTTTCAAGTTCTTGTTTGTGTCTATCACCAATGACCTTCTCTCTCTAACCAAAGTGCGTGTGTGCGTGTGCGTGTGCGTGTGCGTGCGCGTGCGCGTGTGAGTGTGCATGTGTGTGTGTGTGCATGTGTGTGTGTGTGTGTGTGTGTGTTTCTTGTGTGACTTGTTCAGTGAGTATTTACATGCCCTTGTTCAGCATGCTCACTGTATATGTGTGTGTGCACGTGCATAGCGTGTGGATGTTTCTCAGTACGTGTGCACTGTGAGTACAGTATTGCCCACAGCTGCCACTGACCCTCGGCAGGTTTTTGCACACACAGCCCCCCTCTGCTGAGTCTGCATCTCTGCAGTCTGCCCTCTAGCTGTCCCTGACAGGAAGCCAGGCTTCCTGGGGTCTTGAATCAGCAGGACAGGAAGGAAATAGCTGCCACAGAGCTGTCAGATAGGATGCAGCAGACTCCAGAACAAGTCTGGAGCAGGTTTCCAGAACTGAACCCAAAACCTCGCTCAGCATCAGAGACTGAAGCCCAGACCCTGTTTCGTGCTGTCCCTGAAGACCAGAGTGACACTAGGCAAGGTCAGTCCCCAGCGCTTTGCCTGTAGTTCCCTTCCTGTGAGGCAGAAATAATAAAATACCCTCTCCCGCAGTTGTGTGATTCAATCTTTTTTTTTTTTTAATCCTTAAAAAATTGTTTTTTGCCAAGGATGGTGGCATATACTTTTAAGCCCAGCACTCAGGATGTAAAGGCAGGCAGATCTTTGTGAGTCCCAGGCCAGTCTGGTGTTCAAAGCAAATTCAAGCCAAATTCAAGCACGATGTGTGTGTGTGTGTCTGTCTGTCTGTCTGTCTGTCTGTCTCTCTCTCTCTCTGTGTATGTGTGTGTCTGTGTGTGTGTGTGTGTGTCTGTGTGTGTGTGTGTGTCTGTGTGTGTGTGTGTGTGTGTGAGTGTATGTGTGTCTGTCTCTCTGTGTCTGTGTGTGTGTCTCTGTGTCTGTGTGTGTGTCTGTGTGTGTGTGTGTGTGTGTGTGTGTGTGTGTGTGTGTGTGTGTGATCAGCTTTGGGGAGTTGATTCTCTCCTTTGGGTCCCAGGAATCAAACTCAGGTTGTCACACTTGGCAACAAGTGTCCTTACCAGCTAGCCATCTCACTGCCTCTCCCATTCTTTTTTATTAATGTGTTTGGTTGTTTTGCTATGTACCACGTACATACCTCAATTCCAGAGGAGGCCAGGAAGAGACATCAGATCCCTTAGGATCTGGAATTGTAGATGGTTATAAGCTACCATGTGGGTGCTGGGGATTGAATCCAGGTCAGCGCGTCCGTCCAGTATCTTAACCAATGAGCCATCTCTCCAGTCCCTACTCCTCGTTTCGTTTTTAGAGAAAAGATTTCACTCTAGAGCAGGGTGGCCTGAAGTTCACTAGGTAGCTCTAGGCTGGTATCAAACTTGTAGCAGTCCTCTTGCCTCAGCCTTCTGAGTGTTGTGATTACAGACATGTGCCAATCAATATACATGGCTTGCTGTATGTGATGCTAGAGGGTTAATCTAAGCCAAAGAAATAAAGTGATAGAATACAGGGTGTGTGTGTGTGTGTGTGTGTGTGTGAGAGAGAGAGAGAGAGAGAGAGAGAGAGAGAGAGACAGAGACAGAGACAGAGACAGAGAGACAGAGACAGAGACAGAGAGAGAGAGACTCTATACCTACATCTAACTGCTTGGCAAACTGCCCTCTCATCTACTTCAAAACAAAAATGTGTTGCCTTCAGTATGTTTTAATGGGCTGGGCAGTCTGATCCCAATGCCTGGGTCTAGACGCAGAGACACCATAATATTGTCATTGCCTTGTCACTGTTTTGATTAATTCCTGGGTTTTGGTTTTGGTTTTATGTCCTCTCTGTAAAGGACATTTTAAAGTACTCAGGAGTCACTACAGGCACATGACCACAGAACCATTCTTTTAAACTTAACTATTCAAACGCGTTAAGATTTTGATTTGCAAAATATTCTGCAAAATTTTCAAAAATCTACCAGTTTTGGATTTTTGAAATTGGCATGGGCAATCTACTATAGTGAGTCCTCATGAGTGGGGTGAGCAGATTGCTATAAACACAGCAAAATGCATTCTCAACAGCCTTCTGTAGAAATGCTTATGTCTAAAGAGAGTGTCTCCAGGGGCTGGAGAGATAGCTCAGTAGTCAAAATCAATGGCTGCTCTTCCAGAAGACTTAGGTTCAATTCCAGGCCCCCACATGGCAACTCACAACTGTCTGTAACTCTAAGATCTGACACCTCACACAGACATACATGCAAGCAAAACAATAATGCACATAAAATAAAAGTAAGTTTTTTTTGGGGGAAAAAAAAGCCTCTAGCTCTGCCAGGTTATAGAAATGTTCAAAGCTGCAAATAAAGTCTTTCGTGAGCCAGCGTCAGAACCCTCACGTGCATATTTCACTCAGACACAACTTTTTACTCCATATGACCGCAAGGTCAGAAGAAGGGGTCAGAGAATTGGTGTTAAGGACAGTTGTGAATCTTTGTGGGTACTAGAAACTGAACCCAGGACCTCTGCAAGAGCAACAAGTGCTCTTAAATGAGCCATCCCTCCAACCCTCAAGACAGGTGTTGTTGTTGTCCAATTTTGTTTTCCAAGACAGGGTTTTTCTGGCTATCCTGGAACTTATGCTGTAGACCAGCCTGGCCTCAAACTAGATCTTATCTAGCTTGCCTCTGTATCCTCACTGAATTACCACCTGGCCCTTTGCTTGTGTTTGTGTTTGTTTGTTTTGATTTATTTTTTAAAATAAATAATTTATTCTTATTTTATGCACACTGGTGCCTTGCCTGCATGTATGTCTGCGCGAGGATGTCAGATCTTGGAGTTACTGACAGTTGTGAGCTGCCATGTGGGTGCTGGGAAGAGCAGTCAGTGCTCTTAACTGCTGATCCATCTCTCCAAACCCTTGACTTATTTTTGAGTTTTTTGTTTGTTTGTTTGTTTGTTTGTTTGTTTGTTTTGGGCATCAGGGTCTTTCCCTGAACCCACAGTTTGCTAATCCAGCTAAAACACCAGCAAGCTCTAAGGAATCTTTCTCAGCACTGGCATTACAGATGACAGCCATGCTCTATTTTACACACGGGTGCCAAAGGAGAGAATCAACTTCCAAAAGCTGATCACACACACACACACAGAGAGAGAGAGAGAGAGAGAGAGAGAGAGAGAGAGAGAGAGAGAGAGAGAGAGAGAGAGAGAGAGAGACTCACACACACCGAGCTTGAATTTGGCTTGAATTTGCTTTGAGCATCAGATTGGCCTGGGACTCACAAAGATCTGTCTGCCTCTAAAGATCTCAGGTTTGCACAGCAGGTGCTTTACCTGTGGAGTCATCTCCCAGCCAAAGGAAGAAAGAAACTAAATGCAAACAAATTTACTGGCACACAAGCCTTGTGAGAGCACACAGCAGTCACCAGACCTCCTCTGAGCCAGAACAATAGACAGTCACATAATAGTGAGTCCTGATGTCCCAGAAGACAGACCAGAACTATTGGCTGATTTATCTGTGCTTATTAAAATTCCTCCTCGCCCACAATTGGGTTTCTTTTCAGTGCAGCCTTTCTCTTCTTCCTTATGGCCCTCGAAGCATGTTGTGTTCACTCGCTTGATTGAGTTATATGAAGGCTTTATTTAAACTAAAGAGTTTCTAACACTACAAATAACAAAGAGAAGTAGATGGTGTTGGGGTTTTTTCTCTCTCTTTTACACCAAATAAAGCATTCCTTGCTAGAACTCTCCTTAGAGATGAGGAAGAGGCTCCTGCCCAGGGACCAGGGCCAGCACAAAGCAAACCTGAGCAGCCCTAAACCTTCCCGGTTCTCTTGCTATTTCTGGTCTGTAGGGTTTCTTCGTGAAGGATCCTCAATATCAGCCTGGCCTGTGGGCATGTGGGGGGGGGTTCATTGATGGAGAAGACCCAGCCTGAAAATGGGGAGCACCATTCTATGGTTTGGGCCCCTGGATTGTAGGGGCGTAGAGAAAGCTGGTCTCTCTTGGTTCCTCACTGTGGATATGATGTGGCTAGCTACTGACACTCCTCCTGCCTCGACCTCATTTCAGTGATGGACTGAATGCAGCCTGGAACGTCTTTCCTTTTCTTTTCTCTGGTTTTGTTTTTTGATTTTTGAAGACAGGGTTTCTCTGGGTCGCCCTGGCTGTTCTGGAACTTCCTTGGTAGACCAGGCTGGCCTCGAACTCAGAGATCCTCCTGGCTCTGCCTCCCAAGTGCCGGTAATAAAGATGTGTACCACCACCTGGGATTTCAAGCTAAATAAAATAAACAAACAAACTTGCTCCTTTAACTTGCTTGTTTGTTGGAGCTATTTTATCACAGCAACAGAAATGGAAGCAGGATAGCCTCTCCTCTCTTCTCCACCGGCTCCTTCTTCACTTCCCTTAACCCTGTTCAGCAGGAGTCTCAAGGAGTTGGCAAAACCTCTGTTCTTACCCATCTCTTGACTCATCATCATCATCATCATCATCATCATCATTATTTTGACATAGGTTCTCACTAGGTTCCTCAGGCTGCCTCCCACCCGTGATCCTGAGTACTGAGGTTAGATGTATTTGTCACCACACCTGGTTTACCCAGGATTCTTATCTTTCATTTCTGTTTTGTCTCATCTTTCATTTTTGTTTTCTCCTTCTCTCTGAACACATCTCCTCAGTTCCCCAACCCTGGATCTTACATCCTTTAAGCCTTCAGGTGGTCCTAATACTGCCTCTTAAGTCATAACTGAGATTTTCCCAAAGTCTCTAGAAATGGCTTAGTAGGTAGAGGGTTTGCTGTGCAAGCCTGGAGGCCTGAGTTCAGATCCCTAGCACCCAGGAGAAAAGTTGGGAGTGGAAGATGATGCCTGTAACCCCTGGGGTTTGGAGGCAGAGACAGGAGCTCACTAGTCCATCGGTCCGGTCCAATCAAGGGAGCAAGTTCCAGGTTGAGTGAGAGATTTGGTCTCAAAAAACAGACGCATCTACATGGCAGTTCACAACCGCCTACAACTTCAGTCCCCGGAGATCCCACACCCTTTTCTGATTTCCAGAGGAAGCAGGCACATATGCTCCATGGACACACATGCAAGCAAAAGACCTATACATGTAAAATAAAAGTAACAATAAGGTGGGACCTTCGAGATGACTCAGTGGGTAAGGGTACTTGGAGCCAAAGTTGACAATTTAAATTCCATCCCTGGGCGAAGAAAAGAATCATTCCCTCAGGTTGTTCTCTGACCTCCACATTGCACAGAATTGCATGCCCCTACCTACCCCATAAAAAAAGGAAGATAAATTTTTAAAAACAAAACATGCAAGTCGAATGAAGACGACTCCTGCCAATGGCATCTGACCTCTGACCTACCTGCCGACAGACAGACCACACACTCATTATCCTAATTTACCTTGCATTCGAATACAAATTTGTTGAACACCTCAAAAATCATTTTCTTTTCCCCTGTTTTTCAGCCAGAATTCAGTGGACAAGCTTGCAGCAATAAAGAAACTGCCCTGGAACAAAGAGTCCTCACAAAAACTAGTGTGGGGCTGGCGCTGCTGGTGAGTGGATACAGCGCTCATCTGGCTTGCTCAAAGTTCTGGGTTCAGTTCCCGAACATAAAACCAGGCGCAACCAGGTGAGGTGGTGAACACGTGGAATGCCCAAACTGAGGGCAGCAGGCAGAAGGGTCAGTTCAGTTACATAGCCAAGTTTGGGGCCAGCCTGGGCTACATTAGAGCTTATCTCAACCAAAGAAAGAAAGAGTCATTAGTATTTTTGAAATGCATGCAGCTAAAAAAAAAAAAGAAAAAGAAAAAATGGAGAAGCAAAGTTCATGCAGCCAGATATAACATTCTAAGATATGGGATCTACAAAGTCATTTTGAATATAAATAAAATGGACCTAACCCATGCAAAACTCATAAGGCCCAGGGTGGTTTGGCAAAAAGAACAGAGATAAAGTAGAAATTCTTTTGTACCCATTTGTTTGTTTCTCAAGCTAGGTTGTCACTGAGCCTCCTTCACTGGCCTAGAACTCACCGGGTAGACCAGATGTCTCTTATACTTGACCCAGTCCTCTGGAGTGACTAGGATAGCATGTGAGCCACCACACCTGGCTAAGGCAGGAAATTCTAAGGTCTCCAAATCCTGTTTGTCCTTTGTTTGCTAAAGTCAGCCTCTCAACCATGTAGCCCCGACCAGCCCAGAATCCACTGTGTAGTCCAGATTAGCCTAGAACACACAGAAATTCACCTGCCTCCACCACCAGGTACCCCCAACCCTCTCAATACAATGATATCTTAAAATCAGGAAATGGATCCTGATGCAATACAGTTCACTTACTAACAGACAGTTTTCAGATTTTGCCAGTTGCCGCCTTGGCACCAATATCCTCTTCCATCAAAGGCCCTGCTGTCCTTGCCCTGTCTGTGTTTCTGAGGACCAAACCCCAGGCTTGTGTGTGCTCTGGTGAGGGCTCTCACTTGGTTATATTTCAGGCCCTTCTCCGTGCTCACTCCCCACCACCCCCCTTCTACTATCTGCACAGATTTCTTTCTCTTCCTCCCATTCCCAGCCTTGAGATTTTGGAGGAGTGTCTTTTGTTCCCCGTTAGGAACATCTGATATGTCTGTCCTGATTATGCATTGAGGGACAAGGGTACTCCCTCAGGAACACAAAGCCAGTCTCCAGGCATGCTTGTAGGAGGCAACCCATGTCAGTTTGTCTTGTGGGAACTTAGATCACTGGTCAAGATGGTATCTGCAGCTTTTTTTTCTACCCACTGCAAAGTTGCTATTTTTCCCTGTAAAATTAAGGGGTTGAAGTTGCAACTCGGTATTAGGGTGCTTGCCTAGCATGTCTGAGTCCCTGGGTTCCATTCCTAGCATAATAAAAAGAAAAAAAGAAATTTAAAATATGCAAGCACCTTTGAAACTGGAAGCAACCTGTTAATGCTTCATCCTTTAGACACTATTTGACAAGCATCGTGACCTTTGTGTGAATGTATCCCTGTGATGACTGGTGTAGTGATGTAGTGATGTTTTCCCCTTGCATTTATTTATTGGCAGTGGAGGTAGAGCATGTACTGTGGGATAATCTCTTTGTACACTGTGAACAAAGGTTTCGACAAGCATGCTTGTGAGCCAGCGTATGTGTGGAGGTCAACTTGAAGGTGTCATTTCTCCCCCTCTACCATGTAGGGTGCAGAAACTGAAGGAAAAGTCACCAGGCTTGGCCAGGAGTCACCCGGTGGGTCCTTCCTTTTCTGTTTTTGTTTTGTTTCTTTCTCTTGAACTCAGAGATCCACCTGCTTCTGCCTCTGGAGTGCTGGGATTAAAGGAGTGTGCCACACTATACCCAGCTCTTCCTAGGGATGATACATTAGTGGTATTACAACAACTTTTCTTTCCCATGGAGCATTGAAATCAACTTAAGATATCGTGAAAGCAAGGACCCAGCCATTGCTTTTGGATTGGTTCTGTGTGGTTTGGACTTGGCATTGAGATAAGTCTCAATGGTTACTTACTCTAGGAGCTTACTACATAGCCCAAGCTGGACCAGATGGAAAAATGACTCCGTAATTAAGAAACTATGTTGCTCTTGCAGGACTCAAGTTGAATTTCCAGTTTCCATGTGGCAGCTCACAGCTTTCCATAACTCCATTTCCAGGGCATCTGATGCCTTCTTCTGACCTCTGCAGACACCAGACACCCTAGTAATGCGTACACATACATGCAGATAGACTATTCACATGCATAAAATAGACAAATCTAAAGGGAAAAACCCCACAGTCATGCAAACAGGGACAGGCATAGTGGTTTAGCCCTTTAATCTAAGGGTTTTCAACCTGGGTCATGACTCCTTTGGGAGTCAAATAGCAGATATTTACATTATAACTCATAACAGTAGCAAAGTTACAGCTGTGAAGTAGAAATGAATTAACTTTATGATTGAGGGCCACCCCATCCTGGGGAAGATTGAGAACTAGACGGACGACGGTGGGACACACCTCCTTTAACCCCCAACACTCGGAAGGCAGAGGCAGGCAGATCTCTATGAGTTCGAGGCCAGCCTGGTCTACAGAGCTAGTTCCAGGACAGGCTCCAAAACAATACAGAGAAACCCTGTCTTGAAAAAAAGAAAAAAAGAAAGGTTGAGAACCACTGCTTTTATCCCACCACTCACCTCTGACTCAGAGGCAGGCGGATCTCTGTGAGTTCCAAGCCAGCCAGGGACTCAGAGTAAGACCCTTGTCTCCAAACAAGCAAATGTTCAACAGCAGTTAAAGAGATGGCTCAACAGATCAAGTGCTTGCCACACAAGCCTAACAACCTGGTTTGGATTCCCAGGGCCTATGTAAAGCTGGAGACATTAGTAAGCACGACATGCCCCACTGAGAGATGGGAGGCACACTGTAACACGACAAATAAAAGACCCAAAGACAGATATCAGGGTTCAAACTTCAAGCTGAAGATCAGAAAGGATCAAAGGCATGAGCTCTGTTACCTTTCACTCTTGTGTAGGGGTGGCCTTTAACAAACCCAGAGATCCATCTGTCTCCTAATCCTGAGGCCAGGGATTGAAGGTGTGTATCATCACTGCCTGATCTCTATAGCTTGAGGCTGGCTTTCCTTTCTGAATCCTCAGGCAAGCTTTACTAAATCATAAGTAATACACTACCACAACAGACGAAGACTGTCACCTAATGCTGAGGGACAACTAGCAGCCAGAGACACTGTTTCAAACGAGGTGGAGGGAGAGAACCAACCCCTGACCTCCATGAATGGACAACTCATATACACATATGTGTATGTGTGTATAATATGTATACATTTGTATGTATCATCCATCAAAATATTTACTGCATGTAGCCTGTTTACTATAGAAATAGTTTCAGGTCAACTCCAAGTTCACTTTTTAGTCCCCAAACTTAAAATCTTTTTGCACACTCTTGTAAACCTCATCTGTATTTAATGTGTCCAGTGAAGTTTTTTCTCGCTGGGCAGTGGTGGTGCACACCTTTAACCCCAGCACTCTGGAGGCAGAGGCAGGCTGATTTCTGTGAGTTCAAGGCCAGCCTGGTCTACAAAGTGAGTTCCAGGACAGTCTCCAAAGCTACAGAGAAACCCTGTCTCTAAGGAAAAAAAAAAAAGATAGGGTTTCTCTGTGTAACAGCTCTGGCTGACCTGGAACTTGTTTTGTAGACCAGGCTGGACTCAAACTCATAGAGATCCTCCTGCCTCTGCCTCCAAAGTCCTAGGATTAAAGAGATGTGCTGCCACCACCACCACCACCACCACCACTGGGCCCCAACTCAAGTTTTTTAATTTGCTTAAAGTTTCATATACTTTATTTCAGGACAGATATCCCTTAGCTAACAGACCTACTTTTTCAAAAGCAAAGACACACTAGCCTTGTGCTGAATTTATATTCACCACTTTGAAGGATTCACTCAATTCAAGCCAGCAAGGTGGCTCAGGGGGTTAAGGTACTTAACAGCAAACCTAACAGTGTGAGTCTAATACCATCGGGGGCTTCATAGTGAATTTTAGGCCATTCTGACCTAGATATTAATATCCTGCGTAAACCCAGGCATGGCTGGCACACACCTTTCATCCCAGCACTCAGGAGGCAGAGGCAGGCAGATCTCTGTGAGTTCAAAGCCAGCCTGGTCTACAGAGAGAGTTCCAGGACAGCTAGAGTTACACAGGAAAACCCTGTCCCAGAAAGAAAGGAAGGAAGGAAGGAAGGAAAGAATGAAGGAAGAAGGGAGGGTAGTGAGGGAAGGAAAGAGGGAAGGAAGAAAAAAAGAAGATTGTGTTAAAAAAAAAAAAAAAAAAGGGAAGAGGTGGCTCAGTGGATAAGGGTGCTTGCTGCCAAGCCTGACTGCGTGAGTTCAATTCCTGTGGCCCACACAGTAGAAGGAGAGAACTGGCTCCTGGCTCCCAGGAGCTGTCCTCTGATCTCCACATGTGCAATGTAGTACCCATGTTCTATGGCACATGTGCTCACACACAAAATATAATAAAAACAAAGTACACATCCAATATACAGTATATTGAAAAGAAACTTTGTGTACTAGTTAGGGTTCTCTACATTCACAGGACTTATGAACTTATGAATATATATATATGATATATATATATATATCATATATATTGCTGACTTTCAGAAGAAAGTGTGACCCAGATTAAAGGTATGCTTTCGAGCCTCTAGACCTGGATCAAAAGTCTGTGTCTTCCAGCCTCCAGGTCTGGAACATAGGCGTGGCCATCGTTTCTGGATTGTAGTTTATTGCAGATATGGTCAAGTTGACAGCCAAGAACAGCCATCACACCTTGTTGCTCATTTAAAATCACTCTCATTCTTCCTCCAGTACCTGACAACCATTCATCTTCCAGTGTGCTGGGGATCAATCCAAGGCCTTGGGAAGTAGAGGCAGCATGCCACCTCAGTGAGCTGACCTTCTCCCTTGCTTGCTTTCTGTGTCTACAGAGCTACCCTTTCCTAAACGGAATCCTACAACTGTGTCTATTGTGACCAGCTCCTTTCTCTGAGCCTCATGCTCTGTTTGTCAATTAGTTGCTTTGTGGGGATACAGAGCCTCTCGTGTGATAAGCACCCGCCCCAGGCAAGCCTGAAGTTAGTAAGGCCATCCTTGTTGTAGTGACCCCCCACTGACCAGTGCGCCCTGTGTAGAGGTGGTACGTTGTATCTGCCCATCTGCAGCGGATGGGCAGATGGATGGGCGTAGCTCTCCGGCTATGGCCGTGTGATTCATGCTGCCTTGAATAGTCCTCCTAAGTCTGTACGCACAATGCAATTTCAGTTCTCTGGGTGTGGAAGAGCTAGGTTATGTGGCAATTTATGTCAACAATTCGAGAAATTGCCCAACTATTCTCTACAGTGATTACACAAACTTTGGATTCCAACTGACAGAGATTTTGGGTTCTATCTTTCTACATGCTCACCAATTTGTGCTTTGTTTCATTTTGTTTTCACAACACAGGGTTTCTCTGTGTAACAGCCCTGGCTGTCCCGGAACTAGCTCTATAGACCAAGCTGGCCTCGAACTCACAGAGATCTGAGTGCCTCTGCCTCCGTAGTGACAGGATTAAAGGCGTGTGCCACCACCGACCAGCTTGTCTAGTAAACATAGGGATGTTTTGTTTTGGGTTTTGGGTTTTTGTTTTATTTTTGCTTTTCCAGACAGGAATTCTCTCTAGCTTTGGAGGCTGTCCTGGAACTCACTCTGTAGACCAGGCTGGCCTCATTTTTGTTGTTGTTTTGTTTTTGAGAAAGGGTCTCTCTCTGTGTAGCTCTGGCTGGCCTGGAACTCATTATATAGATGAGGGCTGGCTGTATTAGCTTACTCTCCACAGCAACTCTGATATAGAGTTCATTCGGGTTCCATGTCCCAATCACGGCGCATCAGTGATTGAAGTCAGGAACTGAAGCAGAGGCCGTGGAGGAACGCTGCTCACTGCCTTGCTCCTCCTGGCCCGCTCAGCCCGCTTTTTATACACCGGGACCAGCTTGCCCATGGATGGCACTGCCAGCAGAGGACTGGCCCTTCAGTGTCAAATGTCAACCAATAACATGCCCTACAGGCTTGCCCACAGGCTAGTCTGATGGAGACAGTTTGTCAGCCGAGAAGCCCGTTCCCAGATGACTGCAGTTTCTGTCCAGTCAACAAAAAACACCAACCAGCATACTGGCCTTGAACTGGCAGACAATCTGCCTGCCTCTGATTCTCAAGCGCTGGGATTATGAGCATGAATCATTATGCTCACCTATTTTCTAATTAATGTTTTGAATGTGTGAGCCTGAGTTTATGTGTTTGTGCGGGGTGGGGGTGGAGGTGAAGTGGGGGGGGGAGTAGGGTGGGGGGTGTTGTTCTTGGAAGTCAGAGGGCTTCAGATCCCCTGGAACTTGACTTAAAGGTGTTTGTGAGCCACCTAATATAAAACCAGTAGGAACTGAATTCTGGTCCTCTGTACTCTTAACTGGTGAATCATCCCTCCAGCCTTGCTATTATCTTAACTTCCTTTTTTTCCCCATAGCCATTCTTCTGAGTGCGGCACAGTATGTCATCAGGTCTTCCATCTTTCTCTATTTCTTTCCTTACTCTTTACTTTTTATCTCATTATTTAGTTCTTTAGAAAAAAAAATTGCTGGGCAGTAATAGCACATGCCTTTAATCCTAGTACTTGGGAGACAGAGGCAGGCAGATCTCTGTGAGTTCGAGACCAGCCACGTCTACAAAGAGAATTTCAGAACAGGCTTCAAAGCTATAAAGCTGTACAGAGAAAAAGAGAAACCCTGTCTTGAGAAACCCAATCAAAAAAAGAAAGGAAAAGAAATTGAAATTTTTTATTTATTTATTTTTACAGCACACACCTTTAATCTCAGCACTCTGTCGGCAGAGGCAGGCAGATCTCTGTGAGTTCAAGGCCAGCCTGGTCTAAAGAGCTAGTTCCAGGACAGCCAGGACTGTTTCACAGAGAAACCCTGTCTCAAATTAAACAAAACCTTTTTTATTTTATGTACCAATCCCAGTTCCTCCTCTGGATCCTCCCATCCACTCCTCAGAGAGGGTGAGGCCTCCCATGAGGAGTCAACAAAGTGTAGATACAGGGCCCTCCCCTCTGTATCTAGGCTGAGCAAGGTATCCCTTCACAGGGAATGGGCTCCAAAAAGCCAGTTCATGAACCAGGGTTAAATCCTGGTCCCACTGCCAGTGGCCCCATAAGCAGTCACCCACATTCTAAAGGTCTAGTTCAGTCCTATGTAGGTTCATCAGCTGTCAGTCCGGAGTCAGTGAACTCCCATTAGCTTGGGTGAGCTGTTTCTGTGGATTCCCCCATCATGGTCTTGACCCCTTTGTTCATATTATCACTCCTCCCTTTTTCAACTGGACCCCTGGAGCCCGGCCCAGTGCTTAGCTGTGGCTCTCTGCATCTGTTCCCATCCTTTACTGGATGAAGGTTCTATGATGCCAATTAAGGTAGTCCTCAATCTGATTACAGGGGAAGGCAGAGGCAGGAAGATCTCTGTGAATTCAAGCCAGCCTGAATACAGAGCAAAATCCAGGACAGCCAGAGCCTCTACACAGAGAAACCCCGTCTTGGGGGGAAGGGGCCAGGGAAGGGCTGTATGGAGATGGCTCAGAGGTGAAGAGCACTGGTTGTTCTTGCAGTGGTCCTGGTGCCTCACAACCATCTATAATGCAGTCTGGTACCCTTTTCTGGCACGCAGGCATACATGCAGTCAGAACACTGTATACATAATAAGTAAATAAATAAACAAATAAAATCTTTAAAAAGGAAAAAACCAAAACACTATGTTCTACAGAGTTGGAACTCAATTAGCGTTCTCAGTGGGTAAAAGTGCGACTTGGTATACAAGCCTGACAGCCCAACCTGGTCCACAGAGCAAGTGCGGGGACAGACTCCAAAGCTACACAGAGAAACCCTGTCTCAAAGAAACAACCCCCACAGTTGTCCTCAGGCACTCAGGCCTCCAGACTTGTGCTTTAACACATTTACCCCACACACATGTATCATGCACACATTTACCCCACACGCATGTATCATGCACACACATACATTTATTATGGGACATGTAAGGTCTGATGGTTCAGTGGTTAAGGACAATGGCTACTATTCCAGTGGACTCAAGTTCAGTTCCCAGCACCCACATTAGACACATGACTACCTGTAACTCCAGCTCCAAACGGTCTAATGCTCTCTTCTGACTTTGGTGGGCACCTACATGCATGTGCAAAAACACAGACATAAAGCTGGAGGTGACTACACATACCACAGAGGCAGGCTGAGCTCAGTTTGATGCCAGCCTGGTCTTCAGATTGAGTGCCAGGACAGCCAGGGACATACAGAGAAACCCTGTCTTTAAAAAAAAAAAAAAAAAGAAAAAGAAAAAGAAAAAAAAAAAAAAAAGAAAGCAATAAACAAATAATCTACTTTTTTTTTTTTAATTTGCTGGGTGCTGGTACATGGTTTTTTGTGGAAGCCCACAAAATTAGGCCCCATTCCATCCTGACTTAAGGTCAGAGACTTTGAGCTCTAAGAGAGTTTGGCCTAAGGGGCAGCTAATGGATGTCTTACCTAAACAACAGGATATTTGGTTTAGGGTGTGGGTACTTGATGTTTTAGGTATGAAGGAGGTAATTATTTGTTCGTTCCATGCACCTTGGTAAGGAAGTCTTTTGCCTTCCCCCCTTTTGACTGGGGTATATAAGAACTTTGGGTAATAAACTTGGGGTGTATCACAGTGTTCATTCGATGCCCTCCCGACTCTATCTCTGTCTCTTGTCTATTTCTTTCCTAATCCACACTCCTCCTTTCAAGCATGGACCAGATAAGTCAGCTCAACTGGATAGCTTTTCATCCCAGCACCTGGGAGGCAGAGGCAGATAGTTTTCTGTGAGTTCAAAGCCAGCCTGGTCTAGCTGGAGTTCTAGGATAGCTAGGACTTGCTTCTGAAGAAATACATTTTTAAAGAACTTAATAAATCCAGTTCTCACAGTTAGGGCTATGAGCTATTCTGAGTTGGTTTTTCCAATTCTCTGAACCAAACTGAAGGACAAACCCTCCTGGTTTCCATAATAAATCTCTTTTTGTCCATATCTCTTATTGATTCTGTTAGTCTGGAGAACTCTAATAAATCAATCTAAAACCTAACTCCACTGGACATGTAAGCAACAGTGTTTTGTCATATTGTCATCAAACATAAAGGAAGATCCAAGAGTCCACCAATCATATAATTTCCGGAATTAAAGTAATTGATTTTTAAAGACATACATTTATTAATCCCCCTGCCTCTGTGTGTGTGTGTGTGTGTGTGTGTGTGTGTGTGTGTGTGTGTGTGTAAATTAAAACCACCTGTGAGAAGTGGCCCCTTCTACCATGTGGGCTCCAGGGATCCAACTAACCCCTCAGGATTGGAGGCAACTTCCTCCGCCTGTAATGCCATCTTGCAGGTCCACAATGAGAATTTCTTTTCTTTCTGTTTGTTTGTTTGTTCAAGACCGGGGTTCTCTGTCTGACTCTGCCTGTCCTGGAACTCACTCTGTAGACCAGGCTGGCCTCAGACTCAGAGATCTGCCTGCCTCTGCCTCTGCCTCTGCCTCCGGGGTGCTGGGATTAAAGAGCGTGTGTCACCACCGCTAGGCTTCAGGTGAGGATTTGTAAGCAAGTCGTCCCGTCAAAGTTCTTGCCTTCATCAAGTATCTTGGTAAAGACCTTTCTTTCTGTACCTTTCTGAGCTCCTTCTCCCAACCAGGACTTGATGTTTCAAAGTGCTCATCTCGGGCACTAAGGAGTGTTTTCCATACATACTAGATCAGGCAGGGGTCAGGGCCTTGACATTTCTTCTTAACTCTGAACTCCAGAAAGGAAATACTGCCCGGTTAGGTCTG
Source organism: Cricetiscus sungorus (assembly GCA_030556225.1). NCBI lineage: Eukaryota > Metazoa > Chordata > Mammalia > Rodentia > Cricetidae > Cricetiscus > Cricetiscus sungorus. The sequence goes on along the minus strand of JANBXA010000069.1, from coordinate 83,076,204 downwards.
TGTGGAATCTGAGTCCCGTTGTGAACACAAGGCAATTCAGCATGTCTATAGGATTCTATGACGTCCCGGGAAGACAACCTCACATAGAGGTTACCCTTTAGCCCCCTTCCCTTGTCCCTCCCCACTTTCCTTCTCAAGTCACCACCCCTCCCCCACAGAAGTCGGCAAGCCTCCATTCCCATCCTCCCCAGTGTCTTGCAGATTCCCCAAGCCTCTGATGTCAAAGGGTGTTGATGGCTTTGCTCAGTGGACCTCCAGTGCTTCCAGGCTCCCAGGGAGATATGAAGACGGAGCTATTGTTTCAAAGATGGGGAGATGGCTTCGGGTAGGGGGCTTTCCTGGGGTTTGGGTTTGTTTGCCCTAGCATATTTAGGATCAAACATTCTTTGCCCTCGCCTGTCTGGACAACAAAGAGGTTTGTATTCTTGTTATCTACCCAGCTTTAAACTAACACAGGCACATCTTCCTCGCCCACAACCTTACCTTGACTTGCCGTGATCTCTGAACGGTCCAGATTGCTAGGAAGGCCTCCCTCCCCCTACTAGGACAGCGCTCCAGCACTGGATTACACCCCCAATTGGGGACTAGCACCTTTTGAGTCCGGGTAGAATGAGTTTGACTCACCCAATCTAGAGTGACAACTTTGATGTTTAACTCAAGTCTGCAGGCTCTACCCCGAGGCTGGGACAGCCCCAGGAAGTTTGCTAACTTCCAGAAACTGAGGCGAATGGTTCTCAACCTTCCTGATGTTGTGGTGACCCCAGCCATAAAATTACTTCTGTTGCTGCTTCATAACTGTAATTTTGCTACTGTTGTGAATGAATCATGGTGTAAAATATCTGTATTTTCCGATGGTTTCAAAAGGGTGGAGATCCACAGGTTGAGAACAGTTGATTTGTTTTGGTTTTTGTTTTCCTAAACAGGGTTTCTCTGTAGCTTTGGAGGCTGTCCCAGAACTCGCTCAGTAGACCAGACTGGCCTGGAACTCACAGAGATCCGCCTGCCTCTGCCTCACACCATCACAGCCCGGCTGATTTACACAGTTAATGTCTCTTGGCTCGAACAGCCAGTGAAGAACAATAGGCAAAGAGCTGCAGGAGGGTTTCTGCCAAGAGCCCTCCAAGCTGAGGTCAGAGACAGCTCCCGAAGGGTGTCCATGCTTATCTAATCCACATTTAAGGGAACGGAAGAGCCTTCAGAACAAAGTGGGTGGGGAGGGAGGTAGAGAACAGGCAAGGGTCCCAGGAAACTGTAACTGGTTTGAGTAGCAGAAATAGAAACATTCTAAAGAAAAATGGTGTATTCCTCCCTGGCTATCAGACGATTGGAAAAATTAGAAACCTCCCACCCCCACCCCATCCCGGGAGTCTCCTGGCCAGAGAAGAAAAGGCTTGAGGCCCTGGGAGCTATTAGGGGAGTAAGTAGCTTGTGTCCGGGCAGGGGTGGGGGGAGTTGACACTCCTCAGATGATGCTCCCAGATACCCTGGAGCTGAGACATCAATGTCTCCTCCTCCTCTTCTTTTCTGTTGTTGCTTTCCTTTGTTTGAAACAAGGTCTCACTATATAGTCCTGGCTGTCCTGGAACTCACTCTGTAGACCAGGCTGGCTTTGAACTCACAGAGTCCACCTGTCTTTACCCTTCAAGTACTGGTATTAAAAGCATGTGCCACCATGCCTGGCTCCTTTTTCTGATAGGAATTGCTGATGTGGATGCTGGGAACTGAACTAGGCCCTCTGCAAGAGCTATAATGCTCTTAATCACTGAGCCATCCTGCATATATAATGCCCCCCCTTATAGCCTCCTCCCCCTTCCACTGAACCCCTTCTCCTTCAAGACCAGGCCCTCTCCTACTTTCATTTTACTTTTCAAAAATAGTATTTTTTTTTTCTTTTGTTCAAGACAGGGTTTCACTGTGTAACCCTGGCTGTCTTGGAACTCATTCTGTAGACCAGGCTGGCCTCAAATTCACAAAGATCTGTCTACTTCTGCCTCCCGAGTACTGGGATTAAAGGTGTGCACCACCACCACCACCACTCCACCAATAATACTATTAGTTGAGATCGGTGTCGTGTAGCCCAGACTGGTTTTGAACTTGCTGCTTAGCTAAGGCTGGCTCTTGAACCTAAATCCTCCAGCCTCTACCTCCTAAGTGATAAGTATTTTGAAAATCCCTGGTTGTAGGTTTCTCTGAAGATGCAATAAGCTAAATCCAGCCAAATTAATAAAACCAAGTTTAATGAACAGAGCACAGCAACTCCCGGGTGATTCTTGGGAAGGTAGGAGAGAAATAACATGGCAGGTCTAGGAACAGGGTCTCTTTTTTTGTTGTTGTTGTTTTTTTTTTTTTTAAGATGTATTTATTTATTATGTATACAGTGTTCTGGAATGTATGCTTACACCCCAGAAGCAGGCACTAAATCACATTATAGATGGTTATGAGCCACCATGTAGTTTCTGGGAATCGAACTCAGAACCTCTAGAAAAACAGCTAGTGTTCATAACCTCTGAGCAATCTCTCTAGACCAGAAACAGGGTATTAAATAGCCTGTAGGCGTGGTCTTGAGCAGTTGGGGGGGCACAGGGAGCGGCCAATAGTGGGCTTTCTGAAGGCCAGGTCTTAAGACAGAGAGGTGGGGCAAAAACAGAGTTCCCAGTTAAATATGTAGGTTGGTTTGGAATGGGGGAGTGAGACTGTTGCTGGAGTTTCTTTCCAGCCTGATCCCAGAGCTGATTCACCCCAAATAAACACACAGATGCTATATTAATTATAAAACTGTTGGCTGATGGCTAGGGTTTCTTACTGACTAGCTCTCTGTTAATTATTAACCAGAAAACATTTGCGAATTCTATCTTCCGCGTCTCTACATGGTCTCTAACCACTTCTCCTCATCTTGCCACGCCTATCATCCTGCTTCTACTGACTAATCAGTGTTTTATTCAACAACCAATAAGAGAAACATATATATATAGAGAGAGAGACATCCCCCATTGTGAAGCCAGAGCAGAGATTCCCAACACTAAACACTGAGATAAACACAAGCATATGCCATCATATCATATCTACAGTTTTTATGTTTGTATGGTTTTGTCATTGTTTTGGGGTATTTTTTTTTTTCTTGTCTGTTTTTGCTTTTTGTGATCTGCTTTTTTTTTTTTCACTTAGCGTTGCCTACACAAACATGAGTAGCAGTAGTTATTTCCTTGAGCAAATTTACCAGTGGCTACCAGACTGGGGAATGAGACTTCTCCCCAACAACCTTTAACTGCCAATATCAATGGGGAGGTGTGGCCTCCTAAGCCCATCCCTATCTATCCCCTATCCATTAGGGAATGTTGACAGCCTATTGTTGTGTTTGGTGTGGTTTGGGTGTCGTGTCCCTCCCCGCCTTGTCTCAGACAGGGTTTCTCTGTGGTTTGGAGGCTGTTCTGGAACTAGGGCTTGTAGACCAGGCTGGTCTCGAACTCACAAAGATCCGCCTGCCTCTGCCTCCTGAGTGATGGGATTAAAGGCGTGCATCCGCCTGACAGCCCATTGTTTTAAGATTTATTTTTATTTACTTTTATCTCTGGGCCAGGCTTAGCAGGTTAGGCATTGCTTTCTTGCTTTGCAAGTGTAGAGACTCCAGTTCAATCCTTGCTAACTCCCAAAAGTTGTTCCCTCACCCCTGCATGCTTGCCATGGCACAGATGCACACACAAATACATAATAAACAAGTAAGTGCAAAATATATAGTAAGAAAGAAAGAAAAAGAGAAGAGATCATTGCAGGGAAATCCCGCAGAGGGCAAGCGTGTGAGCCATTAGCTTAGGCTTGCTCTAACTCTTTCTGGGCTTATGGTGAATGTATTTCTACCTTAGCCTAGGAAAATAACAATACGAGTCCAGGATCCAAGGAAGAATAGGCCAGGCAGGCTTTCCCAGCAAAATGGTGAGACCTAGATGAATAAAGCAAGGGCAGGGGGCTTTCTAGGTCAGGAAAGAATTCTGCTGGCTGTCAGATGTCCAAACCCACGGAGTTAGTGCCACGAAGACTGAACATTCCTGTACACTGGGTTCTGGGCTCTGGGTGACCCTAAGGTGTCCCTGTGGGGTCCTCAGTTGTAACCAGCACTCACTGTTGTGCAGCATGCTCTTCTGGGTGGTTGTCCATGGGATAGGAGGCAGATGGGAAATCCTCATACCCTCCCCTATCAAGTTTGCTATGAGTCTCAAACTGCCCTAGAGAGATTGCATTGTTGGATGGGGATAAACTGGGTGAGGTACTCATGCCTCAGTTATGAAATGCTTGGGGAGTCAGCCATTGATATACATGCCTTTGATCCCAGTACTCAGGAGGCCTAGACAAGCTTGTCTCTGAATTTGAGATCAGCCTGGTCTACATAGTGAGTTCCAGTACAGCCATAGCTGTTGTTCTTTTGCAGCTGCTATTGCCTAAGAAACACAAACATGAGACTCAGCGCCCACGTGGAGTTTATTGAGAGAGGGGAGAGGAAAGGGGGGGGGTAGCTGGTGGCCAACCGAAAGCGGAGAGAGAGTGGGGTGTGGGGCACTTGCTTTAGAAAGGGGGCTTGTGCATGCGTAACCGGGTCCCCTGCACAGCCAGGTAAAAGCTTGAACAGCCAGGTAAACCCTGATGTAGTGATTACGTGGCCATAGGCGTCCCGCCCATCAGAGGCGGGGTCCACAGACTGCTGAGCCCCAACAATAGCTACATAGTAAGATCCTGTCTTGAAAATATGAATAAAAAAGCTTAGGGCTTGGGCTGCTGGCGTGTTAATAGAATTCTTAGTGTGCACAGGACCCTGGGTTCAATCCCCAGCACTATAAACCAGGTGCATGCTTTGATGCCAACACTACTTGTAAAGTGGCAAGGCCAGCCTTGACTACATAATGAGCCAGCCTGGGATACCCGGGCCCTTTCTCAAAAAAAAAAATTGTGTGTGAAAGTATATTAATGACTGATGGGGGCTGGGAAGTCAAAGGAATAAAGAAATTTTTCTTTGAAAGTGTTATTATGATTGTATATGAGTGTTTTCCTGTATGTATGTCTGTGCACCCAATGTGTGCCTGGTACCCAAGGAGGCTAGAAGAGGGTATCTCCTGGGACTGGGTTCCAGATGTTTGTGGACTTCTGTATGGGTTCTTGGAACTGGTCCTGAGTCCTCAAGAAGAGCAGCCAGTGCTCTTAAGCATTGAGGCATCTCTCCAGCTCAAGAGAAGTCTTGATACTCTGCCCAGGGACTCAGTGTGTAGACCAGGCTAGTACTGACTTCCCAGTCTGCCTCTTTCCATGCTGAGATCCCAGGCTGGTACCTCCACACCCTGGGAAAGCAAACTTGGCCACAGTTCTGGAGGTTCTAAACCCAAGACCACAAATCCAGGGAGGGAAGCTGAGGGCACCAAACAGAGGCCCAAGTTGGTAATAGCTTGGTTAAAAACAAGTGGTCACTTCTGGAAGTTGGGCGGCTGAGGCATTTGAAGCTCTGTGATTTCTAGAATAGCCTGTGCTACATAGTGAGTTCCAGGCTAGCCCGGGTTCAGCAGGGAGACCCTGTCATGAAATAACAACAACAACATGAAAACAAGTGGTTGTGTCTCATAAGGAGGCCAGAGGGAAAACCAAGTCCCAGAATGCCGTTCTTTCCCGACAGTTATCAGAATAAAAGCTGGAGAAGGGGTGGGGGTGGGGGGTCCCGGCTGAGTGGGGTTCCAAGGTAAGGGACCACGTAGGAGAGCATAGCAGGTTCCATAGCTGGTGAGGGTGACCGAGGGAGGGAATAACACGCCAGGCTGAGAGAGCTTAAATGAGGACTTTGTTTAGAAAGGCGAGTGAGGGAGAAGGGAAGAGACATAGAGGTACGGGGAACAGAAGAGGAGAGAGGGGAAGGGGGGAGAGGAAAAGAGGGGGTTAGCTGGTGACTAACAGAAAGCAGGAGGGGGGGCAGGGTCTGACTTTTAAAGGGTCCTTTACACCTGCCTGCCTGCAGATTAGTACTCATGGAACCCTGGGCCTGAGTGCATTCTGCCAGGTGACAGGGACAGGCCAGCGTAATGCCTGAATCCTTACACACAATCGCCTGTGTTTGTTTCTTCTTCCTCTTCTCCTCCTCCTTCTCCTCTTCCTCCTTCCCCTCCTTCTGCCAGTCCCTCCCTCCCTCCTCTCCTTTTCTTCCTCCAGAAAGTCAAGCCTAGCCAGGAACTGCCTGTGTACACCAGGCTGACCTTGATCTCAGCGTGAGCCACCACAGATCCTCTCGTACTTTACTGCCTAGAATAGCGCCACCCAGTGGACCCAGCCTTCGACCACAGTGGACTCTGCAAGAACTGGCCCCTCAGGAGGTGTCTAAGGAGATAACCACTGTTCACACCATCAAGCCATCTCTGGCCCAGCTGATGATCGGATCCAGACACAAACACTGTCACTCACATCTATTTCCTTACCTCTCAGTCAGCTAGGAAGGGCTAGAATGTCAGATTTTGTGACGGCTGCAGGAAAACTGTGGCACTCTGCAGTAGGATGTTTCTTATGTACACATCACGCGCGCGCGCGCGCGCTCACACACACACACACACACACACACACACACAGTCCACAAGAAAAGAGAGAGAGAGCACACACACCACAGAAAGAGAAGAGAAGAGAGAGAGAGAGAGGGAGAGAGAGAGAGAGAGAGAGACAGGAAACAGCCTGTCCATCTTGGCTGCCAAGGCAGGGATTTGGGTTTCTTTGCTTCTGAGCTGTTCTTGGAGCAGGGCCATCTAGGGAAACTGAGCAAGTATAGGGGGGGGGGGGGCCCGCAATGGAACTTGGGCTGGATCCATCAAGGACACAAAAACCAGATTATCCAATGCTCTCCCCCAAGTGGAGCAGACAAAAGTGCCGTTGATGCCGAAGCCATGGACAGCTTCACAAGGGCCCATGGGAGGAAGCTTGGCATGGGCAGCTCTGTCTGAACCTGGAAGGGAGCAGCGGGCTGGGGTACGATCCAGGCAGTGCTCAGCCTGGGCAGTGAATGTCCCACACTTCTGAGCCTTGAAGGAGGGGCACAGCCTGTCTGCTGACTTTGCCTGGGTCCAGAATTCTCATAGGGGAATATCATATCACCCATGGAAAAATGCTCACGACATAAAGTCTGTTCGATTGGTTTTTTTTATACTGACTGATTGAGGCTGGGGTCAGACATATGGAAGTCAGAGGGCAACTTCTCCCTACCGTGTAGGTCCTGGGAATCAAACTCAGACTGTCAGGCTTGGCAGCAATCTCCCTATCTATCTCACAGCCTGTTTTTTGTTTTGTTTTGTGTTTTTCTTTCCAAGACAGGTTTTCTCTGTATAATATCCCTGGCTGTTCTGGAACTCAATCTGAAGGCCAGGTTGGCCTTGAATTCGCAGAGATCCTCTTGCCCCTGCTTCCCTAATGCTGGAATTAAAGCCATGCAGCACCCCTGCCCTGCCCCGCTTGTTGTTTTTAATGTGTGTGGAGAGGTCAGAAGAGGATGCTATATCCCTTGGAAGCGGACTTACAGATGACTGAGCCACCGTGTGCGTGCTGGGAGTCTAACGCGGGTCCTCTGAACGAGCAGCCAGAGCTCTCAACCACTGAGCCATCTCTCCCTCCTCCCACTGGTTTTTTTTTTTTTTTTAAAGAGTGGACCAAACAAGAATAGAAGGAAATGTGTTATAATATTATCATATTTGGGTAACAGAACCCTTTTCTTCTTTTTTAATCTCGTCTCTGTGTCTCTCTTTGTTTTTAAATTTTCCCAGCACTGGAGAGTGTTATTTGATCACTGTAAACACATTCTGTAATAACAGACATCGCCCGACACTGCATCAATCGGGCAATCCCTCAACATGGAAGAAGTTGGAGGCCGTGGGGAAAACATAGGAATGGGTGGGGAATGCGTTTCAGAAATAATTGTTGGTTCCAGCATGCTGGCGGTGGGTGAGCTGAGCTTCGGGAGGTCCACCCACTGTCTTTCTGCCTGAGGGTTTCCTCATGGCTGCTCTGCTTTCCTCTATTGCCTGCCTGTTTAGCAAGAAACACAGTAGCAGATAGTCTTTTTCCCAAGAACAGGAAGTTCAAAGCACAGGAGCCAGCCTCTGGCCCTCCATCCCCACCAGATAGAAAGCCTTTGATGTGGGCTTGTCACAAGGCCTCTGACACTCTGAGAGTGGGACCCCCGAGGGCCTGGGCTGTTGGCTTCCTGATTGGGGCTCTTTTCCCAGTCACTTAAGCTTTCCTCCCCAGCCATGTTGGGACCACTCAGCTGACAGCAGCCATGCAGTGGATAATGACCAAGACAGAGGCTGTCTGTCCTTCAGAACATTTGGCTTCCCCTCTGGAGGAAAAACTGAGCTCACCCTGAGGAAGGGACTAGTGAAGGGCGCTCCAGACATCTCTGGATTCCACAAGAATCCATTTACTGGATTCTTAGAGAAAAAGCACGGCGCTTCTGCAGGCTTTAATTTTTCAGTTTTGCGTTTTCTCACATAAATGCCACAGGAAGCCAGTGTCCCAGGCACCTCAGAAGAGCAAAATTACACCCCCTCCCTAGGTCGGTTTCCAGTGGCTTCTTCAAAAGCTCTCCCTGACTTGGAGCCCCCCCCAACCCTTCACCCCCGGGATGGAGCAAGCATGTGGATCACCGTGGCTTTAGGGAGGAAAGCAGGGGAGTCTGAAGCTGAGGGAGGGAGGGTTGGAACTGGTCCCAACCGAAGGGAAAGCAGGAGAACAAGGTTTGTCCTGACTCCAGCTGTCACCCACCCCTCCAGGAGGGAACATAGGGAATAGCTGATTGAAGGGTTGGTTCCTCTGTACAACCAGGAGGACATTGTCCTGCTGCTATGACCTCTTGAGGTGGAAAGACATCAAGGGAAGTCATAGGAGGTTAGGGAGGCTAGCCCAGGCTAGCTCCAATTCCCCATGTAGCCAAGGATTACCTTGAACTTATTTATTTTTTTTTTAAAGATTTATTTTATATTAGTTTTGCAAGACAGCCTTGGCTGTCCCATAACTCACTCTGTAGACCAGGCTGGCCTTGAACTCACAAAGACTCTACCTACCTCTGCCTCCTGAGTGCTGTGATTATAGATGTGCCCCACCACTATCTGGCTAAGATTTACTTCATTTTAACTTTGTGTATGCTTGTGCCTGTGTGCTGACATGTGCATACAAGTGCTGGTCACCCCCTGGAGGCCAAAGCACTGGATTCCTAGCAGCTGGGGTTACAGATAGCTGTGAGTGGCCCGGTGTCGGGAACTGAACTTGGGTCCTCTGCAAGGGCAGTCTATTTCTTCACCACAGAGCCATCTGTCCATTCCAACCTTAAACTCGATCCCCTGCTTCCACCTTCCAAGTGTTGGGATTACCTTACTATGCCACCATGGAAAAGGTTTTTGCATGATTGGGGATGGAAGCCGGGGCTTCCTGAAAGCGGTGTATTCTACTAACTTGCATACACACCCAGCTCTGAGTCGGCGTCTTTTAATTTAATCCTGTGGAGTGGGGAAGCATCCTTGTTTGTGGGAAGCCCTTGACCCACACTTAGACCCTGGGTAAGTTTGGCATTCTCTTCATTTCTCCAGACCCAGACGGCTCCATCCTGATCTGTTAGGATGGAAACATTTAGCCTAATTCCCCAGAAAACCCAGGAAGCTGGGAGTCTTAAATCCCAAGCTGACGGTCACCTACTTTAATGTTTACGGTAGTGAATAAACACCCAGAAGCCTGTGCGAAAGCAGACTTCCTGGGCTAAGGGCGGGGTTGGATACTTTAAAGTAATTGGTCCACACTGGATGCTATGAGGCGATTGGTTCACGATGCACGGGCTTTGCTGTAACCCTATAAAAGCTGTCTCAATTCTGTGCTAGGGGTTGCTCAGCCCTCTACCCTGCATGGTGTATGGCTGACGGCCCCAGTATACTGGAATATAAAGAACCTTATGCATTTGCATTAAGACCGCTTCTCGTGAGTGATTTGGGGGGGCCACCTTTCCTGAGTGGGAGCACGAGGGACCACGCTCTCGAGGTTCTTACAGATCAAGCAGGGTAAAGGGACTCCACTTTCGGGAGTGGGTGGCCGATGCTGGTGGCGCCTCTCCCTTTTACACTCAACAACTCCTCCATCTTGCCCGCAGGGGGTCACTGGCACAGGAAGATTGGTGGAACTCACACCACCACTCACCCCTCATATCACAGGTGCTCCTTCCCTACCCTCCCTCGAAGACTTTACTGGGGTGCACCACTCTGATCTCCCCACCCCCTTGCCTGTCTTCTGATGGCTTATTTGAAAATGCTGTGGTTTCAGATGCTCTTGGCTGTGAAGAGAACAGAGTCCATGATGTGTAACAACTTCCTTTGGGAATGAAACAGTCATTCCATCCTGCCTGGAAGCTCTTTAAGCAGATATGTAGACAACTCAAAAGAGCTTCAGGAAGTCCCTGAAACTGACCAGATTCAATAGGCCCCTCCCTGCCAGAGTAAGCAGTGAAAGCTGAGAGTCCCACTCAGACTGGGCAAAGCTGTAAAGACTCCTAGGCCAGACGAGCTGCCTGAAAGAGGTTTAGACCAACTGAGTCTCACGGAAAGGACACTCGCCATTCTGTTGAGCTGCCTGCAGGCCTCACAGTGCTCCAGATTCTCAGTTTTTGTGAGCTGTCACTCATGTTGGGGTGGGTTTCCGTCATGTAGCTAGCTGTCTATGAGTCTATTTTTGTTCCTGTAAATAATCCCTCGTTCATATTTCTGTAAGTAACTCCAGTGAAACTCATTGATACTTAGCCAGGCAGTGGTGGTGCATGTCCTTAATCACAGAATTTGGAAGGCAGAGGCAGGTAGATCTCTGAGTACAAGACCAGCCTGATATACAGAGTAAGTTCCAGTGCAGCCAGGGCTACACAGAGAAACCCTGTCTCAGAAACACAAAACAAAACAAAACCAACCAACCAACAAACAAACAACAACAAAAACAAAAACAAAAACCTCACTGATACTCAGCAAGCTGAACTTTCATGGTATCCATACTTTGGTCTGTCATGGGCTCCCTATCTGGAGTAAAAAGACATGTGTGTCACATCTCCCTAGAAAAAAATGTTGTCACACAACAATCCAGTCGTCAGTCTGTTCCTAGCTGAGTTCGTATGTTACAGCTGTAACCTCAGGGCCCTAGCATATCACTGTATTTGGAGAGAAGGCTTTTAACAAGGTGATTGAGGCCTGTGGGTGGTAGCAATGCTCCTCTTCATTCCTGGCACAAAGGAAGCTGAGGTTGGAGGATTGCTGTAAGTTCAAGCCTGGCATGGTGTATATAGTAAGACCCATCACAGAAAACAAACCAAACAAAAAACCCAAATGCTAACACAGGCTAAGAATGCAATCTTGTTGGCATGATGCTTGACTAGCATGCTTTAAACCCTGGGTTAGATCCCCAGCATTGTTAAGAGCCATGGTGGCAGACACCTGGGATCCCAGCTCAGGAAGTAGAAAGAGGAGGTGCGGTGTGATGGAGCTTTCCCTGGGGAGAAGAAACACACAGGTCTACTCACCCCAAAGAAGGAGTCCACAACAGATGGGTACCACCCAAGTCCAATTTGGTGGACCAATGAGTTCTATTGAGGATATTCACAGGAGTATGGGTGAGAGGTCACTTCCAGGAGTATAAATGACTCAAAGTGAGCTGCATGACCAAAACCTACCCCAGCATGGGTGACAGCTCACAACCCTGGGAACGTGGAACACACTGCACAGCTCGTAGACAACTCAACAGGTTGGACGGTGTCCTTTTCAGGTGCCTCAGAGTGTCCAAACCTCTTCCAGGAAGCTGGACTGGTCTGAGTCATCTTTGCAGCTTGCCACTACTTTCTGGGAGGGACTCTCAGCTTTTCTTGGTTACTCTGGCAGCATGGGAGGGGCCTAGTGAATCTGATAGGTTTCAGGAACTTCCTGAAGCTATTTTGAACTGTTTACCTGTCTGCTTAAAGAACTCAGGGGCAAGATGGAATGTTTCAATCTCAAAAGAAACTGTTATATAACAGGAGTATCAGAAGTTCAAGTTCTGGGCCAGACTAAGCTACAGGAGACCCTGTCCTTGTCCTCCTCCTTGTCATCATCATCATCAAATAGAAAATAAATTAGGGGCTTGAGAGATAGCTCAGGGGTTAAGAGTACTGGTTACCTTTTCAATGGTCCTGAGTTCAATTCCCAGAAACCACATGGTGGCTCACACCCATCTTTAAATAGGATCTGATGCCCTCTTCTCACCTGCAGGTATACATGCAGTGTGTGTGTGTGTGTGTGTGTGTGTGTCTATGTGTATGTACATGTATGTATGTATGTTTGTATGTATTGTATGTATGTATGTGTGTATGTATGTATGTATATATGTAAACCCATCTTGCAGCAGACAATGTCCATCTTCTCACCTCTTCTCCCGTTTCCTCACTGGGCTCCTCCTGGCCAAGAAAGAAAAATCAGTCTAAGTCTCAGCCACCGTCTCTCCTGCTGGCCCCATTTTCCTAGTATGTGTCCCAAGCTCTGGGCAGGTGGTCACATACCAGTCACTGGGCTACCAGCCCTACTTCAGCAAGGAGACAGCAACTGACTCATGCTGCCCTCTCCAGGCCTGAAAAGCACGCCCAGCTAGTCCAGGCCTTCTCTGCTTTAGCAGGTGTTATGGCTCAAGGTGTGGCTGGCAGTGAGGCCCAGTGACGGTCTCTCCCTGGTGGCCTCCAGGTCAGGTATAGAAGTTAGAAAGAATTTCATAAACAAAACAAAACAAAACAAAACAACAAAATGTACCGCGCCTACCCTCGCCAGCAAGGAAGACTCGACTCCGGGAAGATCTTCTTCATGCAGTTTTAATCAGGATCCTTGAACATGCTTTTTCTGACCCGAGGGACCCCAGGGAAATGCCTGCACAGGCTTAAATCCCCTTGCGTTAACCAACCCCAGTGAGCTACGTGGACCCTGCAGATAGGCTACTCTAACACGGAAGCAGACAGGCTGAACAGACTTAACCAAATAAAGGCTTGTTTATGCCAGAGAGCGCTCACCCTCAGGGAGGTGGAAGGCGGAAGCCAGCGCCATCTTTAAGGCGCGGCACTTTGTAGCTCTCTACAAAGACAACACAGGGAATGGAAGACAACACAGGGAATGGCCTTGCATGTCTATTATCCTAGGTTTGGGGTAGGGTTCAGGGCAGCAAGGAGGGACAGGAATTCAAGGCCAGCCTCTGGCATGCAACAAGTTGGAGACCAGCCTATACTATAGAAGACTTTATCTCAAAAATAAAAAGGTGTGTGTGTGTGTGTGTGTGTGTGTGTGTGTGTGTGTGTGTGTGCCCAGATTTGGGGGTGAGTAAAGGGTAGAGTGGGTAGAGGTAGGGAAGAAACCAGTGAGATGGCTTATCAGAAAATGCTTGGCACCAAGCCCAAACTGAGTTAGATCCCAGGAAATCCACACAGTGGAGGGAGAGAACTAACTCACTCTAGAAAGTTGTCATCTAATCTTCATATGCACTCCATGGTACAGGATCAAACATGCCTGTACATAAGAGTATGCACATGCGCATGCAAGTGTGCACATGCACACATGCGTGCACACGCGCACACACATATACACACATGCACACACACATACACACACACACATACACACAGGCACACACACACACACATACACACACACACATACACACAGGCACACACACACACACACACATACACATACACACATACACACAGGTGCACACATACACACAGGCACACACACACGCACATACACATACACACACATACACACAGGCACACACACACACACACATACACACACACACATACACACAGGCGCACACACATACACACAGGCACACACACACACACACACATACACACACACACATACACACAGGCACACACGCACATACACATACACACAGGCACACACACACACACACACACTACACATACACACATACACACAGGCGCACACATACACACAGGCACACACACACGCACATACACATACACACACATACACACAGGCACACACACACACACACATACACACACACACACACAGGCGCACACACATACACACAGGCACACACACACACACACATACACACACACACATACACACAGGCACACACGCACATACACATACACACACATACACACAGGCACACACACACACACACAGGCGCACACACACACACACAGGCGCACACACACACACACATACACACACACACACTACATGTAAAAACACTAATTGTTAGGGGGAGTGCCCATTATATCTCACCCTCCTCTGTTCTGATATACCTCTAGGAAAGAGGGAAAGGGGTCTGGAAATGAGAGGCAGAAGTGGGCAGGGGCCTGCGGGCACATTCAACCTGCCTGATACAAGCAAGGCAGAGGAGTCTCTGCCTCCCTAGTGCTGGGATTGTAGGTTTGCATTGCTATACCCAGTTAGATTGATTGAACTGTCACACACCTCTAGCCAAGGACATGAGTAGCATCATCTCCATTTTAGACATGAGGATGCAGAGGAAGAGAGTGAACTCACCCAGGAACACAGAGTTATAAGTAATGAAATCAGGATCCTGGTGCAGAAGCATGGTGTCTTCTGTGCTGCACCAGTCAGCCTGGAGACCCAGGACCCTCAAACACCGCCGTCTAAAGGACTTAACCCACCACGCTGTCCTTGTTTAGGTCCCCGCTACAACACCGACGTGCCCACCTCCCCGCCCCCCCAGTTTGCTTCTGTCTATCCAAGGGACCCTGGACCATAGTGCTCTTGTCCTTGATAAAATGAAGAGCCTTGGTGTATTGGCTGGTTTTGTGTCAGCTTGACACAGCTAGAGCCATCAGAGAGGCAGGAGCGTCAGTTGAGGAAATGCCTCCATGAGATTCAGCTGTTGCTGGGCAGTGGCGATGCACATCTTAATCCCAGCACTCAGGAGGCAGAGGCAGGTGGACCTCTGTGCTTTTGAAGCCAGCCTGGTCCAGGACAGCCAGGACTACACAGAGAAACCCTGTCTCAAAAACCCAAAAATAAGTAAATAAATAGAAATGCATGCACATGTGTGTGACTGTGTGGGTGGGCTTGGATCTCTCGAATCCCTGCACGCCTGCATACCATGGCCCAAGTGTGGAAGTCAGTAGATCACTTGGAATCAGTTCTCTCCCACTGTCATGTGGGTCCTGTAGATGGAATTCACGCTCTCTGGAAGAGCAGCAGATACTCCTGACCGCTGAGCCATCGCTACAGCCACGCCCTGACCTACTCCTTTTTTCTTTCTTTTCTTTTGTTGTAAGCCTGTAATTCCTACAGGCTTACAACAAAAAGGAAACTACTCTTCCTTTCAAGATTGCATATCTATTATTCTTATGCATTTGCTGGATGTTAGGGCAGGCAGTGCACGGAGGTCAGAGGACAACTTTCCATCTAGGTCTTGGGGATCAAAGTCAGGCGTCAGGCTTTGCCCACTAAGCAGTCAGGTTTTCAGGCTTTGCCCACTAAGCAGTCTTGCTGGCCCTGAACTTTAAAAGGTGAAGAAAAAGCGTGTATGGGGGAGGGGCACAGGGTGGGTGGAGGATGGAGAGATGTCCATTCCCCAGGGAATCTGATGGCCCCTTCTGGCCTCCTTCAGCACCAGACACAAATGTGATGCACAGACATTCATGCAGTTAAAACACCCCACAAACAAATAACTAAATAAAAATGCAAAGCTAAAGAAAAGCGGTGGGCATAGCCCTGAATAGCAGTCAGGAGACAATGGGAATCGAGGGAGAAGAGGGAGAAGGAATCAGGAGGGAGCCCTGAATAGCAGTCAGGGGACAATGGGAATCGAGGGAGAAGGAATCAGGAGGGCAGCTGTTTAGTATTCATCAGTGACGAGGAACAGAGAGCCTTTGTCAGCAGCAGACATGATGTGTGTTTTAAGAAGTGTCTTACTCCATCTAGCATAAATGTGATCCGAAGGGCAGTGTGATAGCTCAGCCTGGAGGATGCCTCCGACAAGCCTTGCTACCTGAGTTTACCCGTTCCTAGACTCACACGAAGGAAATGAGGGAATGGACTCCTGAGAGCTGTTTTCTGGCCCGCACACACACACACACAAACACACACACACACACCCACACAGAGACATGAATAAGTGAATAAAATGAACCTGCTTTATTGAGTTTTGTTCCTTGGCGTTCTCTGGAGTCATCTAATCCTTCAGATCCTTACAGAATTTGAGGGAGTGCAGTGATGCAACCATAACCAGTTACCCAGATCATTTTCCCCTTCTCAGGTTCTGTGCTTTTGAGTAACACTGATGCCTTAAAAAGACGGAAGTTTTCTTCCAGGCCTCAACGACGACGTCCAAAGTTCAAATGAAGGTAGGATTGGAATGGGATGCTAAATTTAGAACCCAAAGCTTCTCAAAGGCCCACAATGGGCTCTGCTGAGCCACCTCAAAGTTCATAGCTACATATCTTTTGTTTGTTATTTTTTAAGACTGGGGTCTCTCTGTGTAGCCCTGGCTGTCTTGGAACTCACTCTGTAGACCAGGCTGGCCTCAAACTCAAGAAACTCATTCATCTGCCTCTGTCTCCCAGGTACTGGGATTAAAAGCATGATCCTATCATGCCTGGCTAAGATGTATTTACTATTTATTTATATATTTATTAGTATATGTGCATCTGTGTGCACCTTCATGAGTTTTTGTACATCATGTAGGTGCAGGTATGGAAGCCAGAGGGTGTCTGATCCCCTGGAGCTGGAGTTATAGGCAGTTGTAAGCCACCTGAGGTAGATACTGGGAATTGAACTCAGGTCCTCTACAAGAGGAATAAATGAGCTATCTCTCTAGCCCCCTATTTTGCTACAATTTAACGAGAACAATACTATATAGGGTTGGGAGTGTAGATTAATAGTAGAGTATATAAAAACATACAAGGCTACAGTTTTCAAACTTACCAGCAACACAAAGGAAAACTTAGATAAAAAAAGAAAAAATAGCATGTACATGCTGTTTAGAGAATTGACAAACAGACAGATGGCAGCAAACATTGTTCATCCATCCACCGGATAGAGGACACTGGGCTGTGTCACTCATGTATGGTGGCACTGCTACTCAAAACACCATTTGGGGTCCCGTTTTCCATTACTTTGTGTTGACTTGTGTCTTGGAAGAAGTGGCTGCTCCTCCCCTTCATTCCTCTTTGGAAATAAATATAGAATTCAAAGAAATGAGCTGGAGAGACAGCTCAGCGGTTCAGAGCACCTGCCCTTACAGAGGACCCAGGTTCGGTTCCCAGCAGCCACATGAAGGACCTGCAACCATGTAAAACTTGAGATCTGATGCCTTCTTCTAATCTCTGCAGGCACCAGGCACACATGCAGCATACAGACATACACGAAGGCAAACATTAGTATACATAACATACAAATTAAACCTTTTGTTTGTTTGTTTTTGGTTTTTCAAGACAGGGTTTCTCTACAGCTTTAGAAGCTGTCCTGGAATTAGCTCTTGTAGATCAGGCTGACCTCGAACTCACAGAGATCCTCTTGCCTCTGCCTTTAGTGCTGGGACTAAAGGCGTGCACAACCAGCACCTGGCTTATTTTTTTTTAGAGATTTATTTACTTATTATGTAGCCAGTGTCTTGGCTGCGTGTATGCCTGCAGGCCCAAAGAGGACACCAGATCTCATAACAGGTGGTTGTCAGCTATCATATGGTTGCTGGGAATTGAACTCAGGACCTCTGGAAGAGCAACCTCTGAGCTATATCTCCAGCCCCCCCCCCAAAAAAAAAAACCCTTTGAAAAGGAAAAAGGTGTTATGGAGACTGATGGCGAAGATCAGTTCATGGTGTCATGGTGGTGCTCTTCCTGTGATAAATCCTATCCCAGTAACTAGAAAGAGCTGTGTAAACATAGCCCAGGATAACCCAGAATTCATGATGATCCTCCTGCATCAGCCTTCTGGGTGCATGTGTAGGAATTAAGACCTTGGCTGAGAATGTACTCCCCATCCCCACCCCCGCCCCCCTCAGGGCAGGCAGCTGTAACCTCAGGAAAAGAAAAACAGGCTACTGAGGCAAGCCTTTGAGTGCCTTTGTTCTCAGCAACCTTGGGTCAGGCCCCCTGCAGATGCCCTAACCAGTCCTTAGAACCTGAGATGACAAACTGGCCCCTTTGCTTCCACCTCCTCTATCTGGTGCTGGGGTGTATAAGCCAGCCCCCAGAGTAAAAAGGACGAATAAAGAGCCTTCTTAATATCAAGTGTTTTCAACGTCGACACCCTCAGCAGTTTCTCGGCAATCCCCCCAGCTGTGCAGGAGCAGCAAGCGTGTGCCTCCATGCCCAACCCAAGAAGATGAAGCAGAAAGAATTCTGCCTCCTTTAGAGGTTGCTGGCTGCTGTGGAATATTTGTTTAACCAGGCCAAAAAAAGTGTTACATTTGTTCACACTGCATTTATTAACTATATAAAGATGTGTTGCATCTGATTCACCTTGCCTGCCTGATTGATCTAATAAAGAGCTGGATGGCCAAATAGCTAGGCAGAGAGAGACTAGGCGGGGTTGGTGGGCAGAGAGAATAAACAGGAAGAGAAATCTAGACTTGAAAAAGAACAAGAGAAAGAAGAATGGAAGGAGAGAACAAGGATCATGCCCAGGGCAAGAAGTCAGCAGCCACAGGAGCAGTGAAAGTAAGATATAAAGGTAAAAGCCCCAGGCAAAAAGTAGATAAATAGTTTAAATTGAAAGAGCTAGTCAGTTTAATCCGGGCACTCGGGACGCAGAGGCAGGTGGATCTCTGAGTTCGAGGCCAGCCTGGTCTACAGAGTGAGTGCCAGGACAGGCTCCAAAGCTACTCAGAAACCCTGTCTCCACAACCGAAAAAGGACAAACGAGCTAGTCAGAAATGTGCCTAAGATAGGCAGAACATTCAAAACTAGTAAGTCTCTGCATCATGATTTGGGAGCTGGTTGGTAGGCCAAAAGGAGAAGCCTGGTACTGGTGGCCTTAGGTCTACACCCCATTGAAGAGGTTTTTGTTTTTAAATTTTATTTTCATGTTATGTGCACTGATGTTTTGCCTGTATGTTTGTGTGAAGGTGTCAAAAATCCTGAAACTATAGTTACATACAATTGTGAACTCCCATGTGGGTGCTGGGAATTGAACCTGGGTCCTCTGGAAGAGCGGCCAGTGCTCTGAACTGCTGAGCCATCTCTCTGGCCCTCTGCTTTTTAAACATTTTATGTATGTATGTATGTATGTATGTATGTATGTATGTATGTATGTATGTATGTATGTATGTTTTTGAAGACAGGGTCTCTCTGTAGCTTTTGAAGCCTGTCCTGGAACTCACTCTGTAGACCAGGTTGGCCCTGAACTCACAGAAGCCTGCCTGCTTCTGTCTCCTGAGTGCTGGGATCAAAAGGTGTGCACCATACCATCTTCCAGCTTGTTTTTTAATTTTTTGAGACAGGGTCTCACTGTGTAGCCAGCTTTTACCATTTGTATTTGCATCTGGCTAGAGTTTACCCACTTTCTCACCTCCTGCTTTGTTGACATCAGTACTGAGTTGCCCTGGGCAACCCACATGGCCTAAAGAACAGTGGCTCTCCCAGAATCCTGTCTTCAGCTCCAGGTTAGGATGCTGAGCTGCTCAGACTCATGGACTGGGTGGCTGGCTACTGGGCTGTTAGCTTCTCCAGTGTGCAGACTGCTGTACTCATGCAGTCCCAAGGTCTGATTCTCTTCAAGTGTCTTCTGTTTTTTTATACTTCATTCCTCAGTTGACGATGCCTGTCTTTCTCCCACACATTGACTGCCCCAAGGAACAGCCATTCAGTTCCACCCTTGGACCATGTCTACCACATTTCTTAAGGGCCCAGGCTTCCCTTCTGTCTATCAGTCAGCCTAAGACAATTGGGCTAGTTCTAACAAAGCATCCCCACTGTTTACCAGGGCCTATGGGAGCTCTCTCTTAGCCATGCTGGGGTTCTTACTGCCAGCGAGTCATGGTTGAGTTGGTTACAAAACCCCATTGTAGAGTCTGTTTTCTTGGCTAGCAGGCAGAACTAACTGCACTGAAACAAGTCCAGTTCCCCTAGAAGCAGATGCCCAGATAGAGACTGGCACCAGGGGAGCTTGTGTGGGGTCTTGCTTGGGTGATGGATACCTATGGGCAAGCAAATACAGGATTAGAGGGTGAAACTGAACGATAGAGCAGAAGCAAAGACCTCCATCAATGCACAGGAGGGAGCTCACAGGGCCAGATGGCCCTTTAGAACTGTATCCCCTACCCCCACCCCTCATGCCCGGGTCCTTACAGCAGGAGGCCCAGATCTTTATATACTTATGCCCTTGAAAGGCAGCTGCCCTTCCCAATGGAGTAACCAGGGGAGTTGGGAGGCAGGCGAGGACAAATTCACTCGGTCCTAACACACAAGACACCAAGTCTGAGGAACAGTCTGGGCGGCACACCACAACATGCACAAGAGAACCAAGGAGACAGCAATGTGTCCCAGAAGTCAGAGTGCCCACGGGGTAAAGAGGAGGGGAGGGCAGTGGGAGGGGTGAGGGGTGGGGCTTCACGATGCTGTGGAGACTGCAGCTGGAGCTATTGTGATACCATACCGGAAGGTTACTTTAGAAATGTGCAATGTTGCCAGGTGGTGGTGGTGACACACACCTTTATTCCCCATACTGGAGAGGCAGATCTCTGTGAGTTCAAGGCCAGCCTGGTGTACAAAGTAAGTTCCAGGACAGCCAGAGCTACACAGACAAACCCTGTCTCAAAAACAAAACAACAAAAACCATTGCAGAGATTCACGGGAATGAAGGGTCAAAAAGGATGAGAAGGTCAAGAGATTCAGTGAGCACTGAGGTTTCCACTAGCAAAAGGATACAAATGATACAGTTCCTGTGTCCAGCAGGATGGTTCAGCTGGTGAAAGAGCTTGCCGCCAAGCCTGAGAACATGAGTTGGATCTCCTAGACCACTTGGTAGAAGGCACATACTCCTTCCTACAAATGGTTCTCTGACCTTCGCATGTAAGGTAAACAGATACTGTGAAATTTAAAATGAATTAATATAGAAAGCAACTTTTTTTTCTCCCTTTGAGATTGACTCATGAAGTCCAGACTGGCTTCAAATTCACTCTAACCAGAGACCTTGAATGCACTGTCCTTCTGTGTCTATCTCCCAAGTGCTGGGAACTGAACTGAGCCACACCCCCAGCTTGAGACAGGGGCTTTTAACATTGTGGTCCTATTGTTCCAGCTGGAGTTAGTGTGTATCACCACACCATGTGTCCCTAACCTCATTAGGAAGAAAAAGAAAACTAACAAGTTGAAATTTGCAATATTGGAAGAAGTCATTACATTCCTCCACTATATTAACATTAAGCTCCAAAGGGCAGTTCTCTAGCTGCTTGAAGAATGTAGATATGTCTCAGGAGGTATCATGAATCCTGGCTTTCAAACTAGACTAAAAGGCTGGCGTGGGAGAGTCCACTGGAGCCCTAATGCCTCCACTCAGGTGAATCCGCAACTTACTTTTGCATGAGGACTTTTTTGTTTTCTGTGTAGCTTTTGGAGGCTATCCTGGAACTTGCTTTGTAGAAGACCAGGCTGGCTTCAAACTCAGAGATCGGCCTGCCTCTGCCTCTGCTGGGATCAAAGGCATGCACCACCACTACCTGGCTGCATGAAAACTTTTTGGGGGAATGGAGTGTGCTGGGTTTGATGGATGAGGCTTCAAGTGTGCTGATCCCCATCTCCAGCCAATCAGAAGGCTTTACAGACGATTGTGCAGGGTCTGTTCCTACTACTTTAAAACAGGTGACTTAATCCAGAGGATTTGAACATGTATGTTGGCAAAGACTGGTAATAACTTTTTGGTTTTGGTTTGGTTTTGTAGGCAGTGTTTTTCTGTGTAGCCTAGACTGTCCTGGAACTTGCTCTGTAGACCAGGCTGGGCTGGAACTCACAGAGATCCACCTGCCTCTGCCAGGATCAAAGGTGTGTACCACCACAGCCCGGCTGCTATTAGATTTTTATTTCATGTGTATACAGCTTCATTACCATGGTGCATATCTAGAGGTCAGAGGATAACATGTGAGAGTTAGCTTTCTTTCACAAGTTGTCTTCTGGTCTCCACATGTACACTATAGTTCATGCATGTGAGTGCAGATGAGCATGTGCGTGTGCGCACGCGCACACACGTGCAAACACACACACACACACACACACACACACACACACACAAAGATGTAAGTAGGGGCAGGGGAGACTGGAGAGATCACTTCCAGAGGACCTGGGTTCAATTCCCAGGACTCATGGAGATTCACAATGGTCTGTAACTCACCACAGGGTATCTGACATTCTCTGGCCTCCTTGGCAATGGACACATCTGCAGGCAAAATACCCATACACATAAAACAATAATAAAAGAACTTCAACCTCTGGCTAGTGAGATGGGTAAACCATTTGCTGCACAAGCCCGAGGACTTGAGTTCACATCCCCAGAAACCACAGAAAGCAGTTATGGTCGAAAGCATCTGCAATCCCAGTGCCTTATAGTGAGACAGACAAGAATCACCAAAAGTTTGTGGGCAGTTGTCCTGGTGTGTGTCGCGGTGGGCAGTTGTCTGGTGTGTATAGCAGTGAGTCTCTAGTGAGAGGAAAGCACATACTGAACTTGAGGTTGTCCTCTGACTGCCACACAGGTGTCCAGCAAACACCTTTACCTCTTGCCATGTCACCCCAAGACCTGCACCATGCTTGTTATACATCCTGTTACTGGTAAAAACTGAAGTTGATATTACCAGCTCAACGTTTTAAACTGCTCATTCCCATGCCTGTGCCCCCACACAAAGTGAAAGAACAGATCTTCTAAAAACAAATGAATAAATACAGACTTGGAAGAGCGAGGCGGTGTTGGTGCCCACCTTTAATCCCAGCACACAGGAGGCAGAGGCAGGCAGATCTCTGTGAGTTTGAGGCCAGCCTGGTCTACAGAGTGAGTTCCAGGACAGCCAGGGCTGTTACACAGAGAGACCTTGTCTCAAAACAAACACAAAAAACCCAAAAGCAAACAAACAAATAAATATAAGCTGAGCTTCATGGTGCAAGCTTAAAAAAAAAGACAAGAGACATAAATCATATACCAAGTGAAAGAAACAACCAAAATGGCATACTTTGATTTCAACTATGTGACCTCCTGGAAAAGGACTTTGTGCACGCTAAGCATGAGTCACAGCCTCAGTCAGTCCAGAGACAAAATTACAAATGGCAAAAAGCTGAGGGCTTAGCGAGAGGCAGAACAGTGACTTAGAAGGCCATGGAAATATTTTCTAATGGTGGATCCGTGCAGTCACACAGGACCTGAAACTGTAGGCTGTCACCAAGAGTAAAACCCAGAGTCATCTGAGTGCTGACAGGCAGTACATCTGTCAGGCTGCAGATCTTCACCTTTTCAATTTTACAGGGACTTAAACTGCCTTAGTTTAATAAAAGGTGGGGGCGGGCACTAGAAAGATGGCTCAGCAGTTAAGGGCCTTTGTTGCTCTTCAGGAGGACCCGTAACTGGTTCCCAGCACCTGTATCAATCTATAACTACAGTTCCAGGAGATCTAACACCCTCTTCCAGCCTCCATAGACACAGGCATGCAAACGGTACACACACATACATGCAGATAAAACACTTTAACAAGCAAAGTATAATAAATATAAACTAACAAATGAAATACATTCCCCCCCCCCCCAAGATAGGGTTTCTCTGTGTAGCCTTCCCTGACCTGAAACTCACTCTGCATATTAGGCTGGCCTTGAACTGAGATCTGCCTGACTCTGCTTCCAGAATGTGCCACCACTGCCTAATTATGAAATTGTTTTTTGTTGATGTTTAAGAAAAAGAAAACAAAGATTTGCTACAAAATGGGGGGCTGGAGAAAAGATTCAGCAATTGAGATTGCTATTCCAGAAGACCCGCTTGGTTCCCAGGACCCATTCTGGCAGCTCATACACATTCCTCTTACTCCAATCTGGCCTCTGGGCACCCACATCCATGTGAAGTCTTACCTGTCTCTCACACACACAATCTTTAGAAAGCACAGATGAATATATGATTTGCTTCAAATAGCTAAGAACTGAATGGAGACCTTTACGTATGAGTTTATTCCCTGGGGTATCTTAAAAAACTACAAATAATTGTTTTTATTGTTGCTGCATCCAGAATCAACAACTTACATACACATTACTCAAGATAGAAATATGAATTTTAAAGATCATTATTTTTCAATGACTCAGTAATAATCACACAAATTGAAGATTACAGAAACAGCTATTGGAGTCTAAAATAAAAACCTAAACTTACATGAAAACACAAACTGGCTCAATAAAGTCACCTACTGGTTAGTAAACTAGCAAAACTATGGCAACTCTACTACAGTACGCTTATATTTAAACCAAAACACTTTATTATCATTTGCTTTTTCAAGACAGGACAGCCCTTGATGTCCTGGAACTCACTGTAGACCAGGGTGGCCTCAAACGCACAGAGATCAGCCTGCCTCTGGACCAATACAGAAGGGATTTATATTCTGAACAACTCTCAACGTTTATTGTGTGCATACACCAGTGGGTGTGGTCAGATAATTTGCAGAAGTTGCTTCTCTCCTTCCATCATGGGGGCCCTGAGGCTTGAACTCAAGTTCTCAGGTTGGCAGCATTGCCTTTGCCAGCTGAGCTACCTTCCCAGACCAAAATCTCAAATTTTGATATCTTCCATTAATGAACATTTTCTACACTGGTAACTACTTGCTTAATATTTGACAGGACAATGCAAGCCATGCAAGAGCAGCATACCAGATTCACCAAGATCTGGTCACCAGGACAGTTACACACAGCTGGCCAGTTGAGGGTTGCCAAGGCTTTCACTGTTGAGTCCCTCTAGACAAATGAAGCCAAATGTCCGTCAGTTCCAACTTGCTGATGAGAATTAACAATGGGAAAACTAAAGCCAGAAACTCAGTGCTGAGTACAGGCGCCTAGAGGTTCTCAAACTGCCAATTTTTCTTTTTAAAAGATAAATGACAGAAGATATTGACATTACCAAAGCTTTAATTTCCCAAGAACCAATTAGATTACTTTGGAATGTGACACAATGACTCAGGAAATAAATACCACAAGAGAACCCACAATTGTCCCAAATCGTGGGAGATGATGAAAAATGCCATTTCTAGAATGTGTTTTTCTCATTTGGACTTTTACAAAACCATGTGCCACACTTCCTTCATTTAAAAAAAAAGTATCCATAATTCTTACTACAAGGGTAGCCTTAAGCTTTTCAGTCAGCCAGGTGGTGGTGGTGCACGCCTTTGATCCCAGCACTTAGAAGGCAGGGACAGGTGGATCTCCGTGAGTTGGAGGACAGCCTGGTCTACAGATGGAGTTCTACAGTCAAGACTACACAGAGAAACCGTCTTGAAAAACTGAAGAAAAAAGGGGTGGGGGTGAAAACGCCTTTCAGTCATTCAAAAGTATTAAAAAGCAACCAGATTATTTAGAACCAGGTCATGGAACTGATGATCCTACAATGTATTTGGCACGTCAAGGACAGAAATAACATGAATCCTGGAAGCAGCCATACAAGAGTGACATTTGATGAGCCATGTCTGGTGGCACAGGGCCTATAATCCTAACTACTTATCCAGTTTATACAGGCCTGCTCAGCTAGAGTGATTTCGAGGCTAGCCCGAGCAACTTAGTGAGAGCCTGTTCATAAACAGGAAGTAAAAACATACCAAGAATAACTCCTATAACAGGATTTAGCAGAAAATAGCCTGTGTAGATGTGGTGTCTGCCTTTGTTAAAAACTGGTCAAGCTGGGTTTCAGCGTACATACCTCAAGTCAAGCTCCTGGGAGGAGGAGGCAGGAAGGTCAGGAGTCTAAGGTCATCTTGCATGACAGCAAATTCCAGGTCAGTCTGAACTACACACAACCACCTCAAAACAAGTCTGAAACCAAAGAAGTGGGAGAGGCACAGTACAATCAAACTATGGTGATTGACACTTCATGGGATCGGAGATGAGGCTGAGCCGTGTAGTGCTTGCTTAGCACGTAAGCCCAGGGTTCAACCCTAGCACCACCTTAATTCCTAGCATGTGGGAAGGAGAGGAAGGAGGATCTGGAGTTCAAGGTCTTCATCCTCCAGCAGAGTAAAGTTTGAGGGAAAGAACTCATATTCTGTGAGAGCATTCCAAGTGCATTCTGGGTCAGAGCCTTCCTGCCACAGTATCAAAGCACAAAGCATAACTCCATGCAGAAAATCCTTCCATGTTCTATGTTGCTTTTTTATTCTAGTAAGTCATCAATAGTTATGACACAATTATTTACAAACACCTGTTAAATCACTACCCTCCAAGCAGAGGCAACTTCAGGAGCTAACATACACACATCCCGTCTTTATTATTGTCACGTAGTTGTCAGGTAAATAAAAACAAATGGCAGGTAAGATGAGGCACAAACCTTTCTGTCTTCTGACACTGGAAATGTGAAACATTTTTGCACCATTGCAAAGCAGAGCCAACCAGGGAGAGGGGAAGGCAGAAGGGGGCTCAAACACATATACTATCTTAAAATTTTAGAAAAAAAGCGAGGAGTAAGAAAAAAACAACATATACACCACGAAAACAGTCTTTTTTTAATGACTTCCAATTTTGTGTCTTTTCTAAAAGCATCCAGGCCTCACTGAAGATTGTGGATCATCTCCTCTTTGGCTATGAGGTGTGTTGTTTTGTTAACCAGAGACATCAGCGAGTTCAGTTTCTGAGACCAGTCATTTAATAAATTATTTGGATCCTTGGGTCTCTGGAAGTTGATGACTCCTGCCAACCTGTCTACTTTAGCAAAGATGGTCTTGTTAACGACTAGATTCGAGAGGAAAGCCTCTGACTCCTGTGAGAGACAAACAAATTGGATTAAGATGGATAATTACAGAGAGAAACTTTGTAAAGTCTTCTCCCCTGAACACAGGCTAAGATCACTGTCAGTTCATTACCAACTGCTGACCATAATGACCAACTGAGAACCCTTGATGATCATGTACTGAGTGAAGAGAATGAGTCTCCTGTCAGGTGTGGGGACAGCTCCCAGCACCAGGGAGGTTGAAGCAAGATTGGAGGACAGCCTGGGCTATATATTCAGACAACAGAAATGGGGTACATTTCTGCATCAATTGCAAACACAGAGTTAACAATGAAAACAGGGAGTGAAAAAGGCTAGACTCCTTCAACAACCAACATACACCATGTCTGCGTGTCTCCAGAGCTAGAACTGAGTCTAAACGGGACTCTGAAGATTTAGCCCTGCTGGTAATAGGGAAGAGGGTTGTCACCAATAATGAACTGACTCCCCCTTTTTTTCTGGTCCTTTGCTCTACAGTGCTGGGGAATCAAACGCAAGGGTTCTTACAGGCCAGGCACACACTCCACTGCTGAGTTGGACCCCTAAGTTACTTTTTTTGTTTTTTGAGACTGGGTTTCTCCTTGGCTTTGGAGGCTGTCCAGGAACTTGCTCTGTAGACCAGGCTGGAGTTGAACTCACAGAGATCCACCTGACTGCCTCCTGAGTGTGCCACCACCGCCCAGCCCTACAGTTAGTTCTTAAAGGCATTATGGTATAGCTATTTCCAGAAATGCTGGGTGAGAACATAAGCTCTGCCACTAGGCAACTACGATGCTACAGACAAATGACACTACTTTGGTGCCCTCTTCTACAAGAACTAAGCGGCCAGTCAAGAGCCTTTCAATTCTGACATGTGCTGATTCTTCTTTTTCAGATGAACTACTAAAACAGCCACTCTGCTATGACAGAAATGGCTACTCAGGCTATTAATTTTTGTATTTTTTTATTTTTTGTTTTTGAAAGCAGGGTCCCCTGTATGTCAGGCTGATCTCAAACTAACTATGTAGCATTAAGGTTTAGATCCTCCTGTCCCTCAGGCATGCCACCTCCTGCATCGTTTTGTGCTGTTAACATATACATAAATGTGACCACATTCTCCTTTAATAAGCCCTAGAGCCACGTCAGTGAATTCAGTCAAGTCTTCCTCACAAACATTATCCATGCAGTACACTCTTTTTGTGGCTCTTCCAATATTCTTACTATAACACTGTGGGCTAAACATTAATCAATGTAAATTTGGCTTTGAAGGTTCTAGGGATTGAACCGAGACTATCAGACATCTAAGTGAAGGTCCAGGTAGCACAAACAATATTAACTTAACGTAACTAATCCTTTTGGCTATTTTTTTGGTATTTGAAATAGCTCGGACATTTTAAATCACCTAAATTTAAAATTAAGGGTTGGAGAAATGGCTCAAAGGTTAAGAGCACTGGTTACTCTTCTGGATGCCCTGAGTTATTCCCAGCAACCATATGGTGGCTCACAACCATCTACAATGAGATTTAGTGCCCTCTTCTGGTGTGCAGGCATACATGCAGGCAGAACACTGCACACATAATAAATTTTTTTTTTTTTGGGGGGGGGAACAGGGTTTCTCTGTATAACTTTGTAGACCAGGCTGGCCTTGAACTTAGAGATCTGCCAGCCTCTTCCTCCCAAGTGCTGGGATTAAAGGCAAATGCCACCAGTTAAGTTAAGTCATTTGCTTCTGAAGGTGCACTTTTGGTCATGGCAAATCATAACCCATGTTTGTCTCAAAGGGAGTGCTGGCATTAAAGGGGTATGCTACCACTGCCCAGCTAAATACATAAATCTTTAAAAAAAATGAAATTAATAGTAAAAGCCAGGGGTGATGGTGCATGTCTGCAACCCAATGCTTAGGAGACTGAGGTAGAAGATGGAGAGAATATAAGGAGGTGGGAGGCAGTGTGACTCATCAAGTAAATCGACATCAGTGAAACAGTTTTTTCTCACTACCTGACACATAACACAAAGGGTCACAAAACAGACAATACATCAGTGCTTACATCCACAGAGAGATCCAGAAGTTGTGCCATCCTTTTCATTGTTATCCGAGTGTAGTACTTGGCCATAATTCTGATGTTCTGTGAGAAGACACACAAAGCAGTGGTCAGTCAGTTGGAAGTTCAGCTGTTTACATATCCAGGTAAATTACTGGCAACATGGGACTCAGAGCTGTTGCTTTTTCCATAGTTCCCTCATCAGAAAGAAGCTAGTTCTAAATTTCAAAAGGAAAATTGAACTCCGAGGTAAAGATCAGCTTCCGCATTCATTTGTGAATTTAGTAATCTATCTATCTATCTATCTATCTATCTATCTATCTATCTATCTATCTATCATTCATTCATTCATTCATTCATTCATTCATTCATTGAGACAGTGTCTTGTTATATAGCCCTTGCAGGTCTGGAACTCTATGGAGACCAGGATGATTGTATAGCAGAACTCTGCCTCAAAAGAAAAACTTCAATACTTGTATTAATGACTCTAATGGATTAAATGCTGTCTATAATGTAACATCTGAGAGGTGGGATCCAGAAGATCGACTACATAGTGACTTGGAAGGCCAGTCTAGGCTACATGAGACCCTATCTCAAACAACAAAAGCACAAAGAAATTACATTTCCTAGTTTCTATGGGAAGTGGTGAAGTTAGACAAAGATTCTCTTATTATCATTAACATCAGGACTCACAGGGAGGCATGAACTTTGAAGAAGGCATCTCTGCTGCTCATCAAGGCTGAAAGCAACATGAGCCTCCAGCAAGCCTAGGTGCTCTGTATTCTCAACTCTACCTGTCCTTTCCCCTTTGAACATAATCAATGGCCAGATTCACTCATTTTCTAAAAACGGGGTCTCTTACAGGCTGGGCTCAAAGTTACTAAGTAGCTGAGAATGGGCTTGAACAATTAATCCCAGTGCCTCTTCTTCCTGAATACTGGGATTAAAGATCTGAATCTTAACGCCTGCCTTTAGAATTTTGGATTCCAGCCAGATGGTGGTGGCACACATCTTTATTCCCAACACTTGGGAGGCAAAGGCAGGGGTGTCTGAGTTTGAGGCCATTCTTGTCTACAGAGCAAGTTCTGGATAGCCAGGGCGATTACACAGAGAAACCTTGTCTCAAAAGAAAACAAAATAAAAAAGATTTTGGATTCCTATGGGATTCTTCAAGAATGAAAACTGCTCATATAGAACAAACTACCTCCTGTTTTTTCCTCATTGAGAAAAGGTTTCACTGAGTATCCCTGGCTAGTTTGATCTAGTTACAGAGCACAGACTAACTCAAATTCTCAGCAGTTCTGCCTCAGCTTCTTGAGTGCTGGGATTACAGGAGTGTGCTACTACACTTGACTAGTTATCTGCTCTGTAAAGCAAAAACAAAACAAACAAACAAACCACCAAAAAATGAGGGAAAACAGACAAGTAGGATAAGATAAACTCTGGCGCACTCTGGAAAGAGTGAAGATCTAAAACAGGTTGCTATTACTATACTGTCACAGGGGGAAATAAGGCCTGAAGTAAAGAGTTAAAAAGACAGGGCCTGAGCCAAATGCCAACACCTTTAATCCTAGCACTCAGGAAGCAGAGGTAGGTGGATCTCAGTTCAAAGCCAGCTTGGTCTACAAAAAAATTCCAGCACAGCCAGGACTATTATACTGACAAATTGTCTCACAAACAAAACAAAACATTAAAAAAAAAAAAAAAAAATCCCACAAGGTGTGACTAGGTGGTGGTAGCACTGTTATAGAGAAACACTGTCTAAAAAACAAAAAAAGAAAAGTGCCCCCCCCCCAAACAAGAATAACACAGGATCCAATACTGCCTCCAGGGTGCTGCATGCTGCATACACATAAAATAAACATCAAAAACAAAAAAGTTAATAGCTGGACCTGGTGGCTTGAACTTGTAATCCTAGTACTCGGGAGGCAGAGGTACAAGGATCAGTGCAAATTCAAATCCAGCCTGGCCCACACAGTGAATGCCCGGCTCACCAGGGCTGCAGGAGACCTTGTCTCCACAGCCCCTTCAATAGAAAGGGGTGGTTTACTCTCAAATTCACCCACTTTACTTCTAAGACACCCCAAGGGAAAATGAGCCAGCTGACTCCTGATTCTTACGTGTTCCACGACTCTGTTCTTCAAGTCCTTCCACCTTTTTTCACCTTCTTCTGTAGCACTGAAAACGTCAGTTGCCGGCGTCTCCGGGGAACCCTTCCGTAGCTCCACCCCATAGTCCTCAACAAGTGTGGACCAGCGCATCAGCTCCATTGTGGTAAAAAGTTTCAGCAGATCCCTGTGAAGTACATGCAACTCAGTTTCAGATCTGCCTAACAGTGTTAGTGGAGTTAATCCCAAGCCCCGAGTCTAAGCAAGTGCTCTCCAACCAGAAGCTTGCTTATCACATGTGACACTGATGTATGTGTGTGGGGGTGCATGTCTCCCGTGGTGTTGGACAGGAATAGGGTATGGTTGGGAAAGGTATGGTTCAGAATGATATAGGTAGATTGGCCTACCTTCTTGTGAATTGTTTAGTAAGAGTGAGATATTAGTATTTCAGCTTACATTGTTATAATATTTTTATCCGTGGTAACCTATGTACTGGAAGAATTGTATATTATATTTTGTCATATTGTGTGAAATCTTTCCATTTATGTTTTATGCACATTATTCTCGCTATATTCTATGTATGTATACTTTGTTTGCGTTCAAGACATTTTGTATATTGATACAATTTGGGATATTTATCTTGCTGCCCTCTTGTCTAGACATTTCTACTCTACCTCTACTTTAGGAATTTACATGTGCATAATTATATTGTTTAGGTGTGTATCCTCGCTTTACTCAAGGAAATTTTAATCAGGTTTTTAGCTAAGTTCCTGAGTATTACAGATTACCCTCACTCGTGTTTCTTTTGCCTATGAGATTAGTCAGACATAGATGCTTAATCTCCAATCACTTCATAGACTTGCAGAACACGGCATTTAAATGTTTTAATATTAGTACTCCGTTGACATGAGACACTGTTGCTCCTGACAGCACCATGCACTTTCCCGAAAGTATGTTGGACACTGTCGTTGCTCCTTCTGGAGTTCACCCTCACTTCGGCCATGGCCTATTGGGCAAGGAACTGCCCCTACCTTGACAACTGATCTGGACATGCGGTCCTATGTGCTTGCAGGAGACAAACAGAAGACTGCTGAACCTTGCCAAGTCAGGGTAAGACAGCCTTTCTTCCTCCCTGCTTTTGTTGTGATCTGTCAGGTACTCTTGGCCTTAGCCAAAACTGGCTGTACCAACATTGCTCTGAGACCTTGGGTGACTGTCCAGGTAGCTTGCTGTTTCTGTCTTCGAGGCATCTTTTGGAAGTTGCCCATCCACACTTCCTGTCTACCCTAGTATTGCTGTTTTCCTTCTCAGGTCTTGATGAGGTTGTAGATTAAACTATCACCACTATTATTCTCTCTTCCTAGTTAGATAGATTAGGTACTAGGCTTAAGCTTTCTAGCTTAGGATAACTCTATTGTAAACTCCGTTATGCCTTCACCCTAGGACTAGATATGTAGGTCGTTTTGTTCTCAATTTTCCTTTTCTTAGAGCACACTTGTTATTTACTGTTTTGCATATAGTTTTGTATCAAACCCAAATCTTTTCTTTAGACTAAAAGGGGAATTGTAGCGAGATATTCACCTTGTCTGCACCTGTGGCTTATTAGGCCATGCCCATTGGGGCGGAGACAGGGCCGGATGGGAGAGGGGAGAAAAGGCTGGGAAAGGGTGGGGCCGCCCCTTTTGGTGGTGGACGCTGGAAGGCTTAGGATCCGGTGGAACCCGACGCGTTCATCTGCCTATGTTGTGAGTTATTTCTCCCTTAATAAACATTTATTCGGCCTAATTGTTTATCCTGATCCTTATTAAATCGCAATAAAGTCATCCAGATGGTGGTGCACACCTTTATCCCAGCACTCAGGAGGCAGAGGCAGGCAGATCTCTGTGAGTCTGAGGCCAATCTTGTCCACAAAATGAGTTACAGGACAGCCAGAGCTGTTACAGAGAAACTGTCTTGAACTCTGCCCTCTTACCCAAAAAAGCAGACCAAAAAATGAGTTCTCACTGGAAACATCATGATTCAGAACTAGGAAGAGTGACTAGATACTCACAACTCTACCTTTTGATGTTTCAACAAAAAAGTTAAAATATTACGTAAATTATCTTCTGGCTAAATGTAAGGTATAGATGAAACATTCATGAACTTCAGGCTTACGCCCCAACCCCAAATACCTGTGTACATGCAAAGATTTTGAAATCTGAAAAACATCACATGTCAAACATTTCAGGTAAAAAAAAAAATAAAAATAAAAATAAAAAGAGTCTCAGCACGACTAACCACAAATAAAACCAAGTGAACAACAAATCCAACTCTTGCCACTTTTACTTAGTGAACATTTGGTCAATTATGATGCCATATGCCACAATCTAAAAAGCACACCCTCTATCAAGTGTTCCCTTTACTGTACACCTGTCAGTCTCTGAATCAGTTGTAAGCACACTAGTCAAACAGATAAGGGACACAGCTCTTTCAACAGAAGCCCATCTGCCGGGCTTAGGAGCCCAGCACTCTGGAGACAGAGGCCAGCCTGATCTACAAAGGGAGTTCCAGAACAGCCAGTGCTACACAAAGAAACCTTGTCTTGAAAAACAAACAAGAAACCCCACCCCCCCAAAAACAAACCCATCCTTTTGAAGAAACATAAATATGCCCCAGATGGGCACTCTTGAAGATCATGAGGTTCAGGCTGTTAGTGATAGAACCTTTAAAAATGGACTATTAAGCAAATGCCACTAATCCAGGCTGGATAGAGAATTCCCACTAGCGGTAAACTGAGAGGCAAACACGCTATACTGCATAGTGTTCGTGGCAGCTCTAACTAACTCCACTTCCTCACAATGACTTCTTTCTCTACACCAATCTAGCAGCAGCAGGGGGGGGGGGGCGGCGGGGGTAGGGGTGGGTTTAACCATCTTTAGAGGGTTTTCACAGTGACCCACACTTACTTGTATTTGGGGATTTCTTCCAGCTTCTTGTCACTACTTATCCGGTGAACCAAGTCTGACTGCTCATTGTCAAAAGGAGCCAGGATAACATAGAGAACAACGCTTTTCAGAGCCTAAGAAAGTGGTAAGCAACAGTTCAAATGGGACTGAGCAACAAGGGAAGAGTGAAACAGTTCTGTGTTCTAATTTAAACTCAAATAGTCTTAGGAGGGGCCAGGCATAATGAGGCATGCCTTTTTCTAATTTTTCAAGACAGGGTTTCTCTATGTAACTTTGTAGACCAGGCTGGCCTCAAACTCAGAGATCTGCTTGCCTTTGCCTCCCCAGCTAGGACTAAAGGTATTTGCTACCACCACCTGGATGTTTCTCTCATCTTTTTTTTTTTTTTTGGTTTTTTGAGACAGGGTTTCTCTGTAGCTTTGGAGCTTGGAACTAGCTCTGTAGACAGACTGGCTTCGAACTCACAGAGATCCGCCTGCCTCTACCTCCCAAGCTGGGATTAAAGGTGTACGCCACCAACACCCGGCTGCTCCTCTCACCTTTTAAAGCAGTTTCTATAGCAACTGGCTCTGGTGGTACCCAACTTTAGTTCCAGTAGCACGTGATGGATGCAGAACCACAGGGAGCTAAAGGCAAGCCTTGACTACACAGAGTTTGAGCCCAGTCTGGGATACAAGAGGCTGACTCAGAAACAGGGAAAAGGGAGCCTTAAAAACAACAACAAAACCCCAACATTGTTATCTGTAACCTATTGGCCATGTTAAACATAGTAGTGCCACAGGACACATCATTACAGTACTTACAGTGATGAAGAGAGAGGCAAAAGTGCAAGTTACCCTTTCCTCTTTTCTCCCCTGGGCTAGGAGTCAAACAAGGACCTTATGCCAGCCAGGCAAGGGTACCGGACTGAGCTGCATCCCCGCCCTGAAGCTGTTCTAGCATCAGCATCACCGCGTTCCCCCTTACCTGCTGCCACTTCTCACTTTCAGCCTGAATGCAGGGGGTATCGTAGATGGCTCTATAGTGCTTACAAATGGACAGGTAGGACCCCTCGTGCTGATCCAGCTGAATCATTAAGTTGTAGTACTTCAACTTTAATTTCTGAAAGAAGTTGATAAAGTAAGCTGGGTAAGATGGCTTCTAGCTAAACACTCTGAATGCAAACTCACTGAGCAGAGACAATGCTTACCTCTGTATTGTCTTCCTGGAAGAATTTGGTGTTAATTTTCTTGCTAATGATCTGTGTGCGAATGTAATCCTTCACAGCGAGGCAGAGTCTCATCTGTTCCAGAATAAACTCCACTCGCTCCTTCTTCTCCATGGATCCATAGGTTTCCACCTAGCAGAGCAATTCCTCAAGTAAGTTTCAGTTACTTAGTGGGTATTAAAATGTTTAGCCAGGTCAAATATGAACTCTTCATATTTGTACAGTGTTGACAATTACAGAAAAAGCAAGTTCTGGAGCTGGAGACATAGCTCAGCAATAAAAAGTGCTTCATGTTCTTCCACAGGATCCAAGTACCATACCCGGGATCCATGTCAGGTCCCTCGCAACTGCTTCTAACTCTAGGTCCTGGGGATTTGATGCCCTCTTCTAGTTTCCATGGGCACGTGTGTGCACACACAGCTATCTTTCTCTTTCTCTTACACACACACACACACACACACACACACACACACACACACACTCACTCTAGTGTCTTCAAGACAGGGTCTCACTATGTAGCTCTGGCTGACCTGGAAGTCACTGTGTAAACCAGGCTGGCCTCAAGCTCAGAGATCCACCTGTCTGGGATTAAAGGTGTCCACCACTACACCCAGAACTAAAATAAAGAGAAGTTATCTTATAATCTAAAGCATTATAACACAAAGGAATGGAGTTACCCTGCCAGTGTAAAGTCCCATAAATGTGAATCCACAAAGGGTTTGCACAACTACTATCTCAATGCAGATTCAAACCCACTTACGCTATCTCTTTACAGCTTCTTTACTCCTAAGTCCTGGCAAACAAATGGTCTGTTTTCAGCACAGCTCTGCCATGTAAAGAATGCCAAATATAGCTGGACAGTGGTGGTATACACTTCTTTTTAAAGATTATTTATATATCTGTATATGTAATGCTGTTTTACTTGCATGTCAGTCTGCCTGTCTAAGAGTGTCGAATCTCCTGTAGTTGGAGTTACAGAGAGTTGTGAGCTGCCATGTGGGTGCTGGGAATTGAACCTGGGTCCTTTGAAGAACAGCCAGTGCTCTTAACTACTGAGCCATCCATCTCTCCAACCCTGGTGGTGCATGCCTTTCATCCCAGCACTTGGGGAGGCAAACTGCGGGGTATTTGATCACACTATGAGACTCTGAGACTGAGTTAATAAAATTAACCTTGGGTCAAGGGGCGGAGCCAGCAACTAGTTGACAAGAATTATAGAGTACAAAGAAGTCAGGTAGATGGACATAGAAGCACGGGAAGTATTAGGGAGGGGCTTAAGCGACTGCAATCGTTTTGGTCTGGGAAGGGTGGGCATTACTGGGTCTCTGGAAAGAAGGAAAGGTCAGGCTGGTCGCACTTCTACCGCCTCTTTAATCTACCAAGTTTTCATCCCATTATCCGACTCCCAAGTCTTTACTGGTTATAGACCAACTGAGATAAAATAAACAGGCAGAGGCAGGCAGATCTCTGTGATTTCTAGGCAAGTCCGGTTTATGGAGCTAGTTCTACGACAGGCAAGACTACTCAAAGAAACTGTCTCAGAAAACAAAGCAAACAAAAAGAATACCAAATATGAGTGAGCCAGGTAATTCCAGCACCAGGGAGGTAGATAGGTGGATCTGGTAGACCTAGACAAGCCTTGTCTACAGAGACAGCTCCAAGGTTACACAGAAAAACCCTGTTTCAAAAAAACAATAATAACAATACTTTGAAGGAATAAGAATGAGGGCCAGGCGGTGGTGGCACACATCTCTGCAGGATGCACAGGGAGGTGGATCTCTGTGAGTTCAAGACCAGCCTGGTCTACTGAACGAGTTTCAGGACAGTCTCCAAAGCCAGAGAAACCCTGTCTCGAAAAACCAAAACCCAAACCAAAACAAATAAACAAAAAAAAAGCAGAATGGATCTATAGATTCCGATTTGGTAATGGTCTCGGGCCAGTCATTTAATATCCCAGAAGTTCAGCTTCCGTGGAAAATGGGGAAAACAGCAGTGCTGTGTTGGAAGGTTCCTGGGATGAAGTATAAAGTAGGTTCTCAACCTTCCTAAGGATGTGACCTCTCCCTTTTTTAAAAATAGATTTATTTATTATGTACACAGTGTTCTGCCTTAAGGCCAGAAGAGGGCAGTAAGCCAGCATGGGTTGCTAGGAATTGAACTCAGGACCTCTGGAAGAGCAGCCAATGTTCTTAACCTCTGAGTCATCTCTCTAGCCCATGATGCCACCCTTTAATACAATTCTTCATGTTGTGGTGATCCCCAAACTAAGATTATTTTTGCTGATACTTCATAACTGTAATTATCTGCTGTTATGAATCATAATATAAATAACCTATATGCAAGATATCTGGCAGGTGACCCCATGAAAGGACTGTGTGATCTCCCAAAAAGTGTTGCAACCCAGAGGCTAAGAACCACTGATATAAAGGATGTAGGATTTGTAAGGCAAAAGAGAAAAAAAAAATTCAGAGAATGAAGACAATGCAGGGTACTAGACCTTTCCACTAAAACCATTTTCTTCCCTTCCTTTAGCCCAGTTGAATAAGGAACTCAATTGGAATGTCAAAATAACCTATTTACCCCAATGGACAGCCTCTGATGGGTCCTAGAGTGTGAATTTACTAAAGTGACTTAAAATTTTTGAGCACAGCTCATGTAACATTTCCTGGCTTTTCTCGGACAATGTACATATCCAGTCTATCTCTTGTGCCTTTCGAGAATCTGGCAAATGCAGCATCAAACTCAGGGTTCCGTATACCAGGGAACACTTATCACTGAGCTCTTAAGATTCCCAGATCTGGCAATTTTCCTTTGCCAAACTATTTAGGTCTAGAGATTTACCTGTGATCTCTCATTCACTAAAAATAAAGCCAATAATTTTAATAGCAGATTCCTCCAAGGCAAAGGAAGCAGTGCATTTACTTATTGAAATTATAAACAGAACTCAAGTGTATTCTACAAAAACGAAGGTCAATCTACTGATGCTAACTTTTCTTCAAATTGTGTTTAGCAGATTAGCTTGCAAAATTGTGCCGTGTGCTTGCTGACTTTTGATGACTTAACAAAAAGAAGCAAACAAGGAGGCATTAAAACAAGCCACTTCCACAAGAAATTACTGCCAACTCAGCTAAGTTTACAAGCTTCCGGAAGCACATTACCTGTAACTCTTGGAGGATGGAGGCAGCCTCTTTCACATCACCATTTTGTTCTTTTATAGTTGCCAAGGTTTTAGTCAACCGAGCACGCTCAATTTCAACATAAATCTACAAATGGAAATGGAAGATTATCAAACTCTTACATGTTAACATTTAAAAGGCAGAACTGCACTATTAGGACTAACAGCTTTATCCCGCTACACACTTCATCATTCAGACACACTTCAAGAACCTCTCCTATTATACACACAGCCACGATGCAGCAAATACCCTTCATAAAACACTCTCTAAGGTTGGAGAGACGGCTCATTGGCTCACAATCTACTGCTGTACCCAAGGACTGCAGTTTGGAGTCTAGCACCAACGTCAGGTGGCTCACAAAAGCCTTTAACCTCAGCTCCAAGGGATCTGACTCATTTCTGGCCCATGGGCACCATCCCCCAACATACATAAGAAAATCAAAATAACTTGAAAAACATTATCTCTATTTTTTCAATTTTGCTATGGGAAAGAAAATATAAAATTACTGTGTTTAGTAAATTAACATGATCACAAGCTGTATTAATGGCACAGAAAACAGAAAATGACTTTAAAAGACTTGCAAGAACTAGGCAGTAGTGGTGCACATCTTTAATCTCAACACTTAGGAGGCAGAGGCATGTGATCTCTGTGAGTTTGAAGCCAGCCTGGTCTATTGTAGAATGAGTTCCAGGACAGCCAGGGCTGTATGGGAAAACTTTATATTGAATGCTCAATTTTTAATTCTACCAAGTCTCTATGATGGGATTGTCCTTCTGTGTATATGTTTCTCTTATTGGTCGATGAATAAAACACTGTGTGGCTAGTGGCCAGACAGGAAAGATAGGCAGGGCTACCGGAGCAGGAGGATTCTGGGAAATATATGCAGACACAGTCATCATGTAAGCCTGGGAAGAGAGGATGCATTAGGCATTCTCTGGTAAGCCAAGACCATGTAGAAATACATAGATTAATAGTGATGGGTTAATAATTAAAAGACAGAGCTAGCCAATAAAAAGCCCTAGCTACCGACCAACAGTTTATAGCTAAAATAGCATCCATGTGTTTATTTGGGGCTAAAATGGTGGCAGGACCTCCGCCAGGTCAGAAAACTTTCATTCAATAGCTCTAAACCAGATTCATTCTTTGTTTTGGATGTTATGGATTGAACTCAAGTTCTCATCTAAACTAAGTGTGTGCACAGCCACTAAGACATACATCTTCTAAGCCCAATTCATCATCAAATACAAAACTACCTAAGGCCAGGTAAGGAGCATTACTTGTAATTCCCAATACTCAGTAAACTGAGGCAGGACTTATAGCCAGAAGCTAGCCTGGGCCACAAAGTATACCATTCTTCCCCATCCATTCTAACCTTCATCTTGCAAATAATTAGCACTGCTAGCCATTCACTCACTCATTCACTTAGTTATCTATTTATTTATTGGGGCAGAGCCTCACTGTGTAGATCAGGCAGTCCTAGAATGTCTAGATATTTGCCTACCTTTGCCTACCAAGTGCTGGGAATAAAAGTGTGTGTAGTGTCATCTCTGGCTCGCTAGTAGTTTTTGTAGCTATACAATTAGATTTTTAATTTCTATCAAATTAAAAACCAAAATCTAAGTATAACCTAAAATACCCAAGAAATGGGCATTTGTGCTCTGTAGCAACCCCTTCTACACCCATTCCCAAACCAGAATCTTCAGTAATATTGATTATTCAGATACTTAGGTATCCCTACCTTCTGCCCCCGCCCGGTTGCTCTGTATAATAGTCCTGAACTCACTCGAGATCCACCTACCTCTGCCTCCCAATTGCTAGATCTCTCTCTTTTTAAATCAGTTATTTATCTATTAGTATGAGTATGCTAATGCAGTTAAGCATACATGGAAGTCAAGTCACAGAATCTGTGAGTCCCAGGGATCAAAGTCAGGCTATCTGATTGGGCAACAAGCATCTTATCCCTTCAGATGTTGTCTGTCTGTCTATCTATCTATCTATCTATCTATCTATCTATCTATCTATCTATCTATCTAATCTTCCTCATAGCTACAATGTCTTGGGCCATATAGATTTTAATTCATTTTAAAAAGTCACATAATCTAGGTACTAGAGGCCAAGGAAAAAGAACAGTAAATTCCAGTCTAGGCTACACAGTGAAACCTTTTCTAAATCTCTTTATGTCTGTTTTACATACATGTCTCAAAAAGCTACAGAAATTTTGTGATAAGATACTTAATTTTCAGATGGGTGGTGGTGGTGCATACCTTTAGTTCCAGCACTTGGGAGGCAGAGGCAGGCAGATCTGAGTTCAAGGATAGCCTGGTCTACAGACAGAGTTCCAGGACAGCCAGAACTACACAAAGAAACTCTGCCTTGAAAAACCAAAAACAAAACCGATCAAACAAGCAAGCAAGCAAGCAAACAAACAAACAAACCTACTAATTGTGGCTGGTCATGATGGCATACCTTTTTAGTCCCAGCACACTGGGAGGCAGAGGCAGGCAGATCTCTTCTGACCAGCCAAGGCTACATGATAAGATTCTGTCTCAAACAAAACAAGTAAAAACGACCAATCCCTAGACATTATGTAAAAAATATCACAACACAAATGTTAATTCACTTATGGGAAGTTACTAAAAATGGGTATGTAAGAATAACAATGGTTGAACTGAAGTGACAACATTTTGTTTATTCCTTAAAAAATACAAAATGTAGCCTGGCACAGTGGCACACACCTTTGACCCTAGACCTTGGGAGGCAGAGGTAGGAAGGTTCTAGGAGTTTGAGGCCAGTATGATCTACACATTGACTTTGAGGTCAGTCTGCTCATAAAACAAAGTGAAACCAACTGAATCACCACACAAATATCCTTACACGCTGCAGGGAGAAGTCAGTCCAGCACAAAGCTTACCTTTCCTTCGGTAACCATCCGCAGAGTATCAATCAACCGCAGCTTGACTGGGAGGTCTGTGATCTCCTCCACGTAAGCACAGCACTGCTGAACCATTTTTGCAACAGCCTAATAAAATACAAGAGACCACTCATATCCAAGTGCATTCTTCAAACAGAAAAAAATTAAGTGTTCTGAGAAAGGGTCTCTCTATGGAGTTCTGGCTGGTCTGGCACTCTCTATGTATGTATATCAGGCTAGCCTTGAACTCCCAGAGAGCCACCTGCCTCTGCATCCCTCCTAGTGCTGGCATTGAAGGTGTGTAACACCACGCCCAGCTTGGGGTAAGGGGGAATCCATAGATAGATACTAGAAAAATTTCAAACTACCTTTAGAATATAACTAGAAAATTTGTAAGCTAAACAAAGTTTCAGTGAATTCAGAGATTAATTTCCTAAAAGTCCTTATTTAAATGCAAATATGCTGTTTAGGAAATTTTTGTTTGCATTTATTATTTATGCATAAGCAATGAGCTGCTGAGCCCTGGCTCACACATGGAGGTCGGATGACAGCTACAGGAATCAGCTCCTCCCTCCACCACAGGGTCTTGGGATCAGGCTTGGCAGCAGAAGCCTTTACCCA
Organism: Cricetiscus sungorus; assembly: GCA_030556225.1. Taxonomy (NCBI): domain Eukaryota; kingdom Metazoa; phylum Chordata; class Mammalia; order Rodentia; family Cricetidae; genus Cricetiscus; species Cricetiscus sungorus. The sequence goes on along the minus strand of JANBXA010000069.1, from coordinate 83,034,240 downwards.
CCGAGCAATTTCTCTAGCCTCAGTCTTTCGTGTTTTAAAGCAAACAGGAACTCACTTGTTTTAACTGACTCCGCCGTTTTGACAAAAGCATAATATTTTCATTAAGTAAGTCCCATTCTTTAGCCTCATAACACATTTTCACTACTGCAACCAAGATGCGGGATGTAGACACCATATCAGAGGCCTGCAAGTAAGAAAAGGCATCACAGGTAAGTAGCGCAGCATCAAACCAGTCACTGGTAACTGTGGTCTGCATTACTATCTACTCACAGTTCGGGTCTGCTTTTCCAGAGAGAGAAGGGTTTCAATGACCTCTTGAAGCCGTCCTTCCTGAAACAAGAAAAAACCATTGATAACAGAAGCATCACCAATACAGACCCAGCACCTGACCCAAGCTTTTGGGAAAGTCCATTCTAAAGGAAAAGTCATCCATCATGCTTGTTTTGTTTCTCTCCATTTGTGAAAGGCTTGCTTCCCCGGGGAGTCTTTAAGTTAGGGATTTCCAGCTTAGAATCTACAAGGTGCTTTCCTTCTTGCTTCTGTGTATGTAGGCGCACATTTATCTAGGCTAGTGTTCTACCACTGAGCTACATTCCCAGCACAGTACATAAGTTTTCTTTTTGTTCTCCCTTCTCTCCATCCATCCATCCATCCATCCATCCATCCATCCATCCATCCATCCATCCATGCATCAACCATCCATCCATCCATCCATTGTTTTCCAAGACAGTTTTCTTTGTGTAACCTTGGCTGGCCTGGAACTCAGAGACCCACCTGCTTCTGCCTCCCTACTACTGGATTAAATAGGTGTGTGCCACCATAGACCTGCTATTTAATTTTATTAATCTATTTATCTATTACCTATCTACCATCCATCCATCTATCTACCTATCTACTATCTAATTTTTGGGGCAGGGTCTCATGTAGTCCAGGCTGGGCTTAAAACTCATTATGTAGCCAAGAATGACCTTGAATTTCTACTCCCTTACTTCCACAGTTACAGGTACACATAATCACATCTGGTTTATATGGTACTAGGAGCAGAACCAAGTGACCCGGAATACAAGGTAAGCACTCCACCAATTGAGCTACAACACCAGAACCACATGCTTTTTTTAGATGTAAATAAGCCCAAGAAAGTACTGGGCGATGGCTGTACACACTTATACTCCCAGCACTCGGGAAGCAGAGGTAAGTGGACCTCTGTGAATTCGAGGCCAGCCTGCAACTTGGTCTACAGAGCTAGTTCAAGGGCAGCTAGGGCTGTTACAAAGAGAAACCCTGTCTCAAAAAAAAAAAAAAAAAAAAAAGCACCAAACTAAATGGAAGGAAAGGAGGGAGGGACAGAGGGAAGGAGGGAGGGGGAGAAACTGAACTTGTAACTACAATGTCTCATCTGAGAAAAGCACCGAGTTTTTGTTTTGCATTGTAATTTATCAACTCAGAGTGGTGATGCCTGTTTATCTTGTTCTGTAGAGAACTCTTAGCTGGTAGGATGCCGAACAGTCCTAATAGAAGAATAAATGTTTTGAAAAACACACCCACTAGCTAGCCTGATAGTCATGTTCGTAAAGAGAGGAGGTAAAGTGAGCAAGACAGCCAAGAGGCAGAATTGAGAGGGAGGCACAGAGTAGAAGGATTGCAAGTATGAGGCTAGCCTGGGCAATTTAGCAAGGCTTTGTCTCAATGTGCAGAAGGGCCAGCCAGGGGTGTGGCTTAGTGGCAGAATACTTCTCTGACATGCACAAGGCCGTGGGTGTGTGTCCTTAGCACTCAGACAATTCATAAACGGTGCTCTCCCCTTTTAATAGCTTTCTAGGACCTATGGTTTAGGTTATAAATGTTTGGATTTTGCCATGTTTTCTAAGATAACCTGCAAAACATAAACATACATATGTGTATATCACACATATACATACGTATGTATTTTGTTTGGAGTCTGGGGGATGGGCTAGGGCTTTGTACATATTAAACACACATTTTACTATTGAACTACAATCCCAGTCAAACCACACAGCAGACTATGGACTGTTCAGACTTAATAAAATCTGGAACATGAATATAACATGTTTTAACAGTGCTTTCTAAGCAAAAGAATGCTCTAGTTCAGAAAGCCTGTGGACCCATGTTCACCATGGGGAAAACAATGGATAAACCTAGAAGGCTGTTAAGTCACAAAAGGCAAGAATCAAGTGTTAGGAAGTCAGCTGCACATTTGACTGTCACCAAAACGGACGTTTAAGGGACTGATTGGCCGCAGAGATGCCCGCAGAAGCAGTGTCAGGCTCTGCCCCTCCTGGGCCCCATCCCTCCACCTCAGCACACAGCTTGTGCTCTGAAGACTGTGCTTTGCTCAAAGCGCTGTCCACAGGAAAATGGTTGTACATGCAAATAAAGTAGAAAAAAGTAAAATGCCAAACATCCTTTGTTCACTATGATAGCTGTCACTGTGGTCAGGTGGAATATAGAGGAGTACGTGACACTCTAACTTAGAAGCAGGACACTCAAGGAACTGCACCCTCCATGGGAGGGAGTCAGACTGTCCTGAACCATGCACTATAGGACCAACCACATAAAAAGCCCATCTTCCCAGACAGGAGGTCTTGGCCAGTGCTCCCTGAAATCACCTGAAACTCAGCAACTCATTTAATACTGACCCCACCAGCTCTGCTTTGCCACTGCAAAGTACCCCACGCCTCCGATCCTCACTTTCTTTCTTAGGGTTCATGTAAGATTAAAGCAACAGCTATAAAGACAAGCCCACAGCTTATATCTTTATAGCACTGACACAGCTGTATCACAACATCAGCTGCTGTTTTCTAGGTGTGTTAGGATGTGACACACCTAGATGCAGAATTGTTCTAGGTCATGCCTGCAAGAGATCCGAAATGGCACCAAGACTGGCAGTTTTACTGTTCTAGACCTCAATCTGCCCCCCCTTTTGTTTTTTTTTGGGGGGACACAAGGTTTCTCTGTGTAGTGTTTGCTGTCCTGTCCTAGAACTCACTCTGTAGACCAGTCTGGCCTCAAATTCATAGAGCTACTCCTGCCTCTGCCTCAAGAGTGCTGGGATTAAAGGCATGTGCAACCACCACCTGGTCAGTCTGCCTTTTTAAGGCCTCTGCTAAATGTAGCTTTCTTATCAGATATATATATTTTTTTATTTATGTGTATATGGGTATGCATCACAGGTGTATGGGTGCCCTTGAAAGAGTGTTGGATCCCCTGAAGCTGGTGGAGTGAGCCGCCTGACCAGGCTGCTGGAAACTGATTTCAGATCTGGAAGAGCAGCTAATACTCACTATGGAGCCATCTCTCCAGGCCACACCTGACACAGTCTCATCAAGTACCTGCTTCCACAGTGTCTACCTTCACATTTCTTCTACATTTGAAATAAACAACGTTTGAAGGAAATTAAATGCAGAACTGATGACCCTTTAAACAGGAAATGAGATACAGCAAAAACTGATCACTATTCTTGTTGCCAGGTGACCAGAGCTTGATCAGCCATGATAAACCACTGAACTTTAAGTCTTCTTACAAATGAAAAGAACAAAGCTTTCTTCATAGTAACTGAGCTTAAAATAAAAATTAAACATATGCACGGGGTAGTGCTGCATGCCTTTAATCCCATCACTCAGGAGGCAGAGGCAGGTGGATCTCTGAGTTTGAGGCCAGCCTGGTCTACAGAGTGAGTTCCAGGATAGGCGCCAAAAAGCTACAGAGAAACCCTGTCTCAAAAAACAAAAACAAATGAACAAAAACAAGCTAAAATGTTCCATACATTCCAAAGTAGAACTGTAACATTAAAGGTTTAATGGCAGGAGTATTTGCCTAACATACAGGTCCCAGGGTTTAATCCACAGCCCTGGAAAGGAACAAGAGGAAAAAAAAAACCATGTTAAACCTTAAAAGAGCTGGGCAGTGGGGGACACATGCCTTTAACCCCAGCACTTAAGAGTTTGAGGCCAGCCTGGTCTACAGAGCTAGTTCCAGGACAGCTAAGGCTGCACACACACACACACACACACACACACACACACACACACACACACACACACACACACAAAAAAAAAAAAAAACCTGTCTCGAAAAATAAAACAAAAACAAAAACATTGAAAGGGCTGAAGGATAGCTCAATGGAGTGATAGAGTGCTTGCCTAGCATGCTTTGGGTTCAATCTCTAGCAACACATAGACAGAGAGAGGGAGGAGAGAGGAGAGAACGAGGAACCCTGTCTCGAAAAACCAAGGAGGTGAAAGGAACTTCACTCAATATAGGTGACAATGGTGTGGCAGGGACAATATATGAGGCCACTGGCAGTGGGTACAAGATCTGACACTAATGCACAAATGGACTTAGTGGAGCCCATTCTCTATGGAGAGATAGCTTGCTCAGCCTAGACACAGGGGTGGGGTAGGGGTGGGTGGGTAGGTGTTAACTTAGTCCTGTCTCAATGAGATGATGGGAGAGATGCAGCAGACTTCCTAGGGGAAGCCTTACCCTCTCTGAGGAGCAGATGGGAGGAGGGGTGATGGGGGAAATGAGGGGATTGGGAGGAGAGAAGGGGAAACTGGGATATAAAAATTAATAAATTAAAAAATGCAAGTGTTTAAAGAGATCTGAAACATTAACACGGATTGTGAGAAAATCTAAAAGTTAGAACTATGGACCTGTGCTTCAGAAACACATACATCCGACTGCCTCAGAGCCTTCTTTCCTGATCCATAAATAAACACAACCCAACACAACTCACTCATACCTTGCTTCATTGACAGACACACAGTCTCTAAAGCCAAATGTAAACACACTCTCCCAGAACTCAAGTATTTTACATTTTAACTAGTTTAACAGGCCCAAAGAGTCTTTGTTTTGACCACATCCATTACTCATCAACCACCCAGGAAGGCACCTGGCATAGGAGTTTGCAACTGTGCCGTTCAGAATAGAACTGGCCTTTTCTTGGGCAACACTCTGTCTACAATCCCCTTCCTGCTTGATCCTTCCAAGCACTGGGATTACATGCTTACTGCTGGTGTAGTTGTACTTTCTAAAGCCAATGATGTCTCTCTCTGCTATGACCACCACTGCTCTTCAAGGGGGACATTCAGGAGATGACTTTGGCCTGCAGGTGTGTTTCCTAAATTCTTTCGATTATCCGCTCAAACAGCACTTTATGACAGATTAGCATCTAGTTCCTAAGCATTAAAATGTTTCACATAAGAATTCATACTCCTGGGGCTGGAAAGATGGCTCAAGCAGTTAAGAGCACTGCCTGCTCTTCCACACCTGGGCTCGAGTCCTAGCATACATACGAGGTTTCACAATGGATGTACAAGCATGCACATAGTCAAAACACTCACATACATTAAAAAGAAAATTTTTTTTTTCTAAAATTTTTATTCCTGGTTTTCCATTGAAAATAGTATTGTCAAACAGTCTTGTGAATATACTGGGTTCCGTAATTATGCATTAAGCTCTTTGGACCAAACAAACACTGAACTGCAGAAGGAATTTAAGGTGTAATCCTTAGCAATATCCAACACCTAATGATCAAATCTAGTTTTGAATCCCTGATTCCGGCTATTACTAACCATAACCTTGGGCAAAATACTTTCTGCCCTGGCTTCTTTAATGTACAAAATGATCTAAAAAGTTGCCTGACCCACAGCATAGAGTGTGGAAATGTTTGGGTCAAGGTAAGTTCTTATTTCACGATAGAGAGATTTGATGGTGTATAGCTTGACAGTAGAGCATTTACCTGGCGTGTGCATGACCCTGAGTTCGATGCCTAGCACCACAAAATACGTTCATTGTCTGCCCTCTCTGGCTCCTACTTTTAATACCCGCTTGTCTTTCCTATTGTGCCCTCTCTAGAGGTGACTCTTCTCTAGCTTCATTTTTTTCTTTTTTTAAATCTTATTCAAACCCAATACTAATGTCAGCTTCTCTCCGTTAAGAATAGCTTCCTCCTGCGTTCCATCACTTTGATGGCTCACTATCATGTTTGGGGGCCTGGGTCGCTTACATTTGTACTACCACTTTTCTAGTTCTTCTGGCCAAAGACCAGGCACACTGCCATGATTTACAAACGATTTAAGGGCGTCAACTGATTGGGCCACAGTAGTATTACCAATAAACTCTCTGATGCAGCCTGAACCTAAGAACCGACTAAACCAAACGTTACTTAGCGTCCCAAGAAACAGCAGGCATTAAAACTAACACGGAGCGTCAAGCTCGATGGAAGAGGTGATGGTCTATCTCGGGCTTGGGGGACTTCGGTTTCGGGGACTCCCGAGCGGACAGACCCGGGGTCTCCACTCCAACCCGGGCTAGGAAGGCACCAGCCTACGCGCTCCAGCCCGCAGGCCCCCTGAGGCCTAGGCAAGCTCCACGCCGTGACTCAGCCGCTGGCGCCCGCCACCAGCCGGCCGGCCTCCCCTCACCTTGGCCAGCTTCTCGCACTCAGGCAGGCGCTGGTCCACCGTGGCGCTGTAGTCCACCTCCATCTTCACAATGCGCCCATCGGCCCGCTCCGAGCCGCCGTCCGCCATGGTCCCTGCCTAACCGTCCCTGCTGCACCCTAGCTTCGGCCACCACTCCTCACTCACACCGGAAGTCGCCCGCACTTCCACTCAGGCAGTGCGTCGGAAGCCCGCGAGAAGGACCCCGTGAGGCCCTCTGCGCTGGCCGCCAGTCAGGCAGTGCTGCGGACAGCCCCAGAGGCGGGGCTACGGCGCGAGGGCAGGCCCAGGAACGGGCGGGGCTGCTCTGGGGGCGGGGCCAGTGACGGCAGTCTTCTGGCCCGAGCTGTGTGTTACTGGTATCTGTGTTTACCTACCGGCTGAGGGAAATGACTGACACAGCAGGACATCTTATGTATTCTCACGGCCTTTACCAGAACCGTTGGTGAGCCACTTGGCTTTTCTTGGCATTCGGTTTTCTCATCTATAAGGAGGAGGCGAAAACTGACCCTGAAGATAAAAATTCTAAGGTTTTCTCTTATTGAGAATCTTGCATTGATCTGTGGGATTTCTAATTGCTCACTCTTAAGAGAAAAGGTGGAAGGCAGCTCGGTAATATAACAAGCAATGTTATTGGCAAAAGCAGAGCCAATAAAAAGAGTCCTTAAGACAGCCCAGATCACATTTCTAAGAAAATTATAGTTTATTATTAGCAGTCGTATTTTTTTTTCTTCATAACAGGGTTTCTCTATGTACCCTTAGCTGTCCAGAAACTCTAAGTAGACCAACCTGAACTTGAACTCAGTGATCCACTTGCCTGTGCCTCCCAGATCCATTACAATTAAAGGCATGTGTCACCACCGCCCAGATTTATTGTTATTATTTTTATTTTTACATCTATTTAGGGGTGTGTGTGTGTGTGTGTGTGTGTGTGTGTGTGTGTGTGTGTGTGTGTGTGTAAGACCTGGAGATTGAACTCCTCTGGTCTTAAGGCTTAGCAGTAGATGTCTTTACCAGCTGAACAATCACTCTGGCCTGAAAATTGCAAATTTTAAGGCCCCTACAAGTTTTATCATCTATACCCTCTGAATCCCCGTGTAATAGCATAGGATCCTTGAAAAAACAAAATTTTCAGCCCAGGCAGTGGTGGCACAGGCTTTTAATCCCAGCCAGCACTTGGGAGTCAGAGGCAAGCAAATCTCTTGAGTTCTAGGCCACTAGTCTACAGAGGACACACATAGAAACCCTATCTTGAAAAAAAAAAAAAAAAAATTGGACCGTGACAGGTATGTTCTGTTCTGTTGGCATCTTAGACATCACAAGGGTTAGCAACAGAAGAAAAAATGAGCTGGAGGTTGAAAGGTTTTTTTTGTTTTGCTTTGTTCTTTATTTGTTTGGTTTTTGGTTTTTTGAGACAGTGTTTTCTTGTGTAGCTTTGGAACCTGTCCTGGAACTAGCTCTAGTAGACCAGGCAGTTCTCAAATTTACCGAGATCTGCCTGCCTCTGCCTTCCAAATGCTGGGATTAAAGGGGCCTACATGCATTCACACAGGAACACTTGAGAACAAACACTCAGAATGAATCAGCCAGGAGCTGGGATGTGGCTCAGTGGTAGAATGATTTTTTAGTATTCATGGATTCCCCTAGTACTGTGATCTCACACACACACACACACACACACACACACACACACACACACACACACACACCTCTAAAACAAACAAACAAACAACATGGGAAAACAAAACAGAAACTCAGTCTGGATGCTGTGTGCTCACTAAATTTGGGTAGAATTTGGGAGACTAGTTGGGAAGTTTTTGCAATAACCTGAAAGGAAAACAATTGTGGTAGGGATCAGGGCAGCAGTCGGGGTACCCAGAAGTGGCTGAGTGCTAGACATAGTCTGAAGATGGAGCCAAGTTTGCTGATGAATGACAGGAGAGGGGTTAAACACGTCAGCAAGCGTTTTGGTCACAGTGTCTGGTTGGGTGGCAGCAGGGAATGAGGGAGGACTGAGGCAGTAAGGAAAGAGGAACATCACCATTTTTGGATGCACATGGGGTGTCTATTGGCTGGTCCAGTGGCAGTGTTAAGATCAGTGAGAGCTGACCTTGGTTGGGCATGCCTTTAATTCCAGCACTCAGGAGGCTGAGGCAGATTCCTGAGTCCAAGGCCAGCCTGGCCTACAGAGAGAGTTCCAGGACAGCTAGGACTACTTCAGCAGAGAAATCCTGTTTTGAACCCTCCACCCCAGAAAAAGGGTAAGTATATACACAATTCAGGTTAAGGGAAGCCATCGTGGGTAGAGATTTGAAGTTGGAATCAAACTAGATTAATGGTACCTAAAGCTTTAAAGAAATGTTCCTCTCTGGAAAATACTTTTTTTTTTTTTTTTTTTTTTTTTTTTTGGTAAACTGCCTACTTTTAAGGCAATTAGAGGAATTTCTGGGTTTTAAAAACAATGCATATGTGTGTATATGTGTATATGAGTGTGTATGTAGAGAGAGACTAGATACCATGAAAAGGAGATTGGCCTCTAGCTGAGTTCTCAACCTGTGGGTCACAACCCCTTTGGGGGTCAAACAACCCTTTCACAGGGTTGCCTATCAGATATCTTCGGATCAGATATTTAGATTACAATTCATAACAGTGGCAAAATTACAGTTATGAAGTAGCAACAAAAATAATTATATGATTGGGGTCAGCACACATGAGCTGTGTTAAAGGGTTGCAGTGTTAGGAAGGTTGAGAAACGTTGCTGTAGCTTCTTTTTGAGACTTTTGAGACGTTTTAGGCTTCATCTACGATAACTCTTATCTCAAAATTGTCTGCCTCCAAAGACCCTGTGTAGGATAACATTTTCAGGGGTCTCAGGGCCAGGACTTGATCTTTGGAGACAGTTGTTCAGTTTACCACAGTCCGTTGATTTTTTTTTTTTAATTTAAACATTTTAAAAGAAAATTTTATGTAGCCAGGCAGTGGTGGTGCACGCCTTTAATCACAGCACTTGGGAGCAGATCTCTGTGAGTTCGAGGCCAGCCTGGTCTACAAAGTGGGTACCAGGACAGTCAAGGCTACACAGAGAAACCCTGTCTCGAAAAAACAAAAAGAAATTATGTATACAAGTTTTACCTTCGTGTATGTCTATGTATCACATGTGTCATGTGTGTGCCTGGTGCCAAGGAGGTTAGAAGAGGGCATCAGATCTCTTGAGCCTGGCATAATAGGTGATTGTGAGCTGCCATGTGAGTGCTGGGAATTGAACTCAGGTCCTCTGGAAGAGCAGCCAGTGCTCTCAACTGCTGAGCCATTTTTACAGCTCCTAAGCGGGGGTTTTGATATAAATTGTTACATTTTCTTTCTGTCATTCACAATGCTGGGGTTCAAATTCCTGGTACGTGCTATTTAAGCATTATACCATTGAGCTACATTCCCAGTCCCCCCACTATACTGTTGGTTTTTGTTGGTTTGTTTGTTTGTTTTCTCCCAAGACAGGGTTTCTCTGTGTAGCTCTGGCTTCCCTGAATGTGCTCTGTAGACCATGCTGGCCTCGTACTCAGATTCCCCTGCCTCTGCCTCCCAAGTGCTGGGACTAAAGCTGCTTATTTGTTTCTTAAGATAGGGATCTCATTAGCTCAAGTTGGAATTCATTCTACCACTGAGCTATATGCCCTGAGACCCTGGATTGGGGTTGTCTTCCCCAAATAATGTCACAGCAATGGATTTTATGTGTCTGAAATGAGGAGTCAATGATAAACTGTACAATGGTACCTTTGCTCCCCTCATTCCCCCTGGAGACAGGGTTTCTATGTGTAACAGTCCTGGCTGTTCTGAAACTCAATTTGTAGACCAGGCTGGTCTTAAACTCACAGAGATCCATCTTCCTCTTCCTCCAATTGTTTTCTGTTATTGTTACTTATGGGTTATAGGTATTTGCCTGCATGTGTCTATGCATCATGTTTGGTCTGGTGCGCACTGAAACCAAAAGAGAGTATTGAATCCCCTGGAACTGGAGTCACAGACAGTTGTGAGCCTCTATGTAGGTCTTGGGAATTGAACCCGGATCCTCTGGAAGACCAGCCAGTGCTCTTAATAGCAGAGCCATCTCTCCAGCCCTATGTTTTTATTAAGAAAGGATTTAGCTTTTACTTAATGACAAACAGAAAGTAGCACAGGTCCTCAAATATATATATTTGCACACACTTATGCTTCATAGTTTTTCTCAGTTGCTGGAGCCAAGCAATTAATATTTTAATAAGGCAGAGACGAAGTGGGGTAATGGTGGTACACACCTTTAATCCAGCTGTGAGCTGGAGGCCAGCCTGGTCTACAGAGTGAGTTCCAGGACAGCCAGGGATACATAGAGAAACCCGAGTCCTTTGTCTAAAAAAAATTATTTAAATGATTTTGGGGTAGGGTCATAGCTCAGTGATAAAGCACTTGCCTTGTAAGGCCTGGGATTTGGTCCTCAGCACTGAAGAGGGAAAATAATTGAATCAGTAGATCAGATAGGGGCTGGGAGATAGGAAAATTAGTCAAGTGTTTTCAGAGAAAGCATGAGGGCCTGAGTTGAACCTCAGAACCCATGTGCTGGTTGGCAGCCTGTGCTTGTAATCCCAGTGCAAGGGGAGACTGCAGATGCCTGGAGCTCCCTAGCTGGCTAAGTTACCCTAAGCCAGCCTAGCCAATGAGCACTAGGTCCCAGTGAGAGACTCTACCTCAAAAACCAAGCCAGACAAGTCCTAAAGAACTACACCTGAGGTCCACCACTGGCTGCCTCAATTCTGAGCATGTGCGCACACGTACCTCCTCCCACCACAAACAGGCAGCCACACACAGGGGTTAGGGGAATTCTACATCAGAGATGTAAATACTCTCTGAGGAGATTAGATTCGTACCCCTGAGCACGAGCTGGACTTGAGGACAGAATAATGCTTGGGAAGAGGAAGAAACCAAAACCAAAACCCCAGTGTCTCTACAGTGGAAAATCGTGACAGCTGTCATGTAAGCCAATTGATGGAGAGTGAGGTTAAAATAAACAAAGGGCCTTTATCCAGGGTTACTTTGGTAATATAAAATTAAATGGCAATGACAACAGAGCTAACCTTTTTTATATATTTATTTATGTTTGGGACAGGTTCTCACGGTGTAGCTCTGGATGAACTGGACCTTGCTATTATATAGCCTATGCCTTGAACTAACAGTGATCTGCCTGCCTCTGCCTCCCAAGAGCTGGGATTAAAGGTGTTCACTATTACTCCTGGGAAGATTTTTAAAAAATTATTATTATGGGTGTGCATATATGTATTTTTTCCATGAGTATTTGTGTGTCTTCGGAGGATGTAGAAGAGGATGTTAGATGCCCTGCAACTGGAGATACGGGCAGTTGGGAACTGAACTCGCCAGGGTGCAGACTCAGCTCTGGTTCAGGTCCTGAGACAAGGGAAGGGGGGTTGGCACAAGGAAGAACTCTGTCCACCAGGTGGATTGCACTTAAGTGGCCCCGAATAGCTCCAGCCATCTTTATTTATACTTAAACAGTTTTTTTTTTTCTACCAAGCTTACATGAACAACTTTATTATTGGCTCCTGTTTTTGACTTTTAAAAAATGCATAATAATCATTATAAAAGCCCCCATTGTTCTCCTTTACACTTCCCCAAATACATTTTCCCACCCCATACATAACCTTATTTTAGACATAGTTCATTTTTGCAGGCTTAACCAAACATCCATCCAGATACATCTTTCTCCTATAGCATTTATGTCAGCTGGCAGCTGCTATTATCATAAAATTTAACAAGTAATAGACATGGGTATAATGCCTTCAGGCCAACAGAGTTCAAATCCAGATAACTCTTTCCTGTCTGCAAGATATGCTTTTCTACACTTCCTTTTTCTACAAGAGGGTCCATGTCTCAATCTCTAGCAAGGCTGACTTTGATGAGGCACTCTTTTTCCCATCCCATCACACCATACTTCCCACCATTATAAGCGCCTGTGTGTGGTAAAGACGGATCTATCCATCCCATATTTTGCATTGCATTTTCCCTCTTGAAGCATACCCGATCCTGCCATTGATTCTATATTCTTGGTGTTCAGGGAATTTGCTCTCAGCAGTTGGCACTATGTGAATTCTTGAGGATTTCCCCCTATTCTGTGTATGCGTGCCTTACTCTCCTTCCCAGAACTGTGAGACATGGTTAATGTTCCAAGTGTTGTTTTCTCGTATGTACCTAACTGTCTCTACTGAGCCAGAAAAGTTTGCAGGATTAGGAGTTGTAGTTAGTAATGCCAGATAACAAATTTGATAAACATTAGCCCCACTGCTGATTCTAAGGGGAAAAGTATTTGAGAAGGGACAGAATTTCCAGGGGGAAATTACAGTTGTTGAATTCCTGATTGACAAAATGAAATTAAAAATCACCAAAGGAATCAACAATAAAGCAAGAGAGAAAAGAGCCTGCAAGCTGCATGAATTCAGCAAAATCCTGCCCTGTGGTCCACTGGTTCTTGCCAAGTGAGAGACCATCCCCAGCCTCGAGGAGATGCATTGGGCAGGCATCAGCTGATCTGAGACCTACACAGCTCCTGATGTGAACTGCTATCCTCTAGAAGAGCAGCAAGCACTTTTAACCACGAGCCATCTCTCCATCCCATAAGCCCCCCCCCTTTAAATCATCTTCAATTCCTTCACTGCAGAGCTACAAGAATCCAGAGCTTTCATGAGTGTTCTCCTATTGAACTACACCCCAGCCCCAGTTCCTCCCCCTCCAGTTCTATTTGGACCTAGACTCTGGCATATCACTGATGAATCTTACCCTGTTTCCCTAACCCCCACTCCAACACAGCCAAATGCTGGATGGGTGAGGGTTGGCATATTCAATAAGTGAAACCCAGAATACTGTTAAATACCTTGCTTTGACCCCCCACAATGCGATATCTTTACTTCCTCTGTGCCTTACACTCATTTTTATATGTGATGACCACTAACTACTAATTTCCCATCATTAATGGAAACTTCTTACCATTACAATAGCATCACCCTTCATTGGCTTAAAAGAAACCAACAAGCACCGTGGTAAACACCTTCAATCCCAGCATTGGGGAGGCAGAGGCAGGCGGATCTGTGCATTCCAGGTCATTCTGGTCAACAAAATGAATTCCAAGACAGCCAGTTCTTGTCATGCACGTGCCGGTGAAAGCAGGACTTGAAACATTTGCAAGCATTCACCCTTGACCAGTAGATGGCACCCTCCTCCCTTAGACTACATGAGTTATGAATGAACTCTTCCTAACCCCAGAACAAGAGCCATAGTAATGAATACTAGCCAACCCTAATTCCTGCCCAGATTGTTTATATTCCTCCTCTCTTCTTCATTCCCTGTCTAGTTCATATGTTCCCATATGTTTCCTGTAGTCACCTCTGGTATTGTGTTCTAAACAATTCAGCCTATTGCCGTCAGCACCGCTTGCCATAACACTCAGATAGTCAGTGTTTGCCTTTAAAATGGGGCTACAAGGCCTGGGATGGAACATCTGAGAAGGCAATGGGATGAGCAGAAGGATCAAAGTAGAACAGTGAGCCGGGCTTTGGTGGCACATGCCTTTAGTCCCTGCCTGTTGATTCACCCCCCCCCACCCAGATCAGATACACACAGAAAGCGCTACTGTACTGAACACATGCAGATGTTTCCCTGTCATTATTCTCTGAACAACGCAGTATAACAACTTTTTATGTAGCATGTACATTGCATGAGATAGTATAAGTAGTCTAGAGATAATTTAAAATACATGGGAGGATCTGTGTAGGATATGCCACTGCAAAGGTGATTAAGTGCCACTAAAGAAAAACATTTGCGTGTGTGGGTGTGTGTGTCTCATTGGCTTCCATTATGTTATTATTCAACGCTACCTCAAAGGGTGGTGATCCCAAATCTTAATTTCAGCCCTTGGGGAGGCAAAGGCAGGTAGAGCTCTATCTTCTGAAGCCAGCCTGGTTTATAGAGTGAGTTCCAGGACAGCCAGGACTACACAGAGAAATCATGTCCTAAAAATCATAAGCAAATTCTCCACCTCAAGGAATTTGGCTTAGCTTTAAATAGCTGCTGTAAATGTTCCTGAGTCAACTTTGGGAAAGCATTTATCTAGAAAATAAGTTGGTTGCTGGTTGTTGGTGGTGCATGCCGTTAATCCCAGCACTTGGGAGGCAGAGGCCGGTGGATCTCTGGGAGTGGTCTACAGAGCGGAAAAACCCTGTCTCCAATAAACAAGACAAAAAATAGGTTTGCTTATTTACTTCTTATTTTATTTAATGTTTTTTGAGCAGGGTTTCTCTGTGGCTGTGGAGCCTGTCCTGGAACTTGTTCCATAGTCCAGGCTGGCCTCAAACTCAGAGATCCGCCCGCCCTTACCTCCCGAGTGTACCACCACCACCCAGTTTGTTTTATTTTCATTTTCTTTTTAACTAAAATATAAGCTAGATTTATGGTGTAATTTCCTAGCAGGCTGGATCACTTTCCCTGAACTCTAAACTCGGTCGGATTACAATTTTAAAGTGCTATATCACCGATGCCTGCATAATCTGCATTGCCCAGGGTTAAGTTCTTTTAAATGGATGTGGGTCACCAGAGCTCATAGGCACACACATATATACATATCCATGTACATGTATTCGAGAACCAGTGGTGCTTACAGATTATTCTCTTACATGCAGTGGATGCACTTTTTTCATTTTTAGAAAAAAAAAAACTAAAAAAAAAAAAATGAATACCAGACAAATGAAAACCAGACTTCAGCAGTTATATGCTGCTTCCTGAGTAACTGAAGAATGTGCTTCTTGGGGTTAAAATGAGAGATCTGTTTAATATGGATGAAATACCAACACCCCAGGCATTTTTATTGACATTTCACTGTGACTTTTTGAACTTAGGAGTGCTGACACGAAAACCTATTTTTTTCTGCTCTGGGAAGCCTTCATAGCCAGGGCACGAGAGGTAACAGGGATGACAGGGTGTTCTCATCTCCTCTCTCTCTCTCTCTCTCTCTCTCTCTCTCTCTCTCTCTCTCTCTCTCTCTCTCTCTCTCTCTCTCTCTCTCTCTCTCTCTCTACTTTGTTTTCATCCACACTGCTGCAGGATTCCATCTCGAGAGCACGTTCGGAAAACACATTTCTCAAAACCATCACTTCTCTTGCTTACCTTGTCAGAGAGAAAAATGTTCCCAGTGGGCATTTGTAAAGACCCCCGCCCCCCAAGTCAGGAGACACTCGTGCGCTTTGGAAACAGCGTTTCCACAGCGACTAAGCAGAGAGCCCCATGGCACCCAGGGTACATTTGAAAACACAACTCAATGTTTTAACGGTCCAGGATAGCCTCTCTTTGCGATCCTCCCCAGCACTCGCTGCTCTGGGTTCCGGGACAGCCCTGGCGTCTGGCAGGGAGAGACATGCTGTTTTGTTTAAATCCTCCACATTCTTTGCCATTTCCCCATTGGCCGGATGGGGCTACCCTCCCCGCCGCGGCCGCTGCTGATGTCAGCCTGGTCGCGCTCGCTCCTCCCGCACCCACCTCCCGGCCCCAGGCACACTGCAGCTCGGCGCGGTCTCTCCAGACGCGGCGAGGTAGCTGCAAACTCACGGGCACGCACAGCGCTCGCAGAGCCGAGGGACTCGGGGGAGGGGACGCGCGCAAGGCGCTGGCAGCCACCCTCCGAGGTTGGAGACACCCGGGGCCCAGAGCAGGGGAGAGCCCTGGCGGCTGCGGCTTCCCTTTTCTCTCCCAGCTAAGCTCTGGAGAGACTCGGGGACTGGCCCTAAAAAAGAGCAGGAAATCTTGTTTACCGCCCGGAGAGAGGAGACCAGCAAGCCTTTGTTTGGAAAGTCAGCATCGCCGGCTCGGGCGGCAATGTGTTCCTGGTGACATTAGCCCAGGGTAGACGGGTCGGAGGAAAAGGGCTTCGCAAGGTTCAGCTCTGCTTTCGGACGAGGATCGAGAGGGTGACTTTTGTGCATTTGTTTGGATTTGTAGAAATCTTTTTTTCCCCTCCCTCTTGCCTCTTTTGCCCGCCGCCGGGTATGTCCTGATCTGGTGGCCGCGCCTACCAGCCCCGGGCTGCTGATCCGAGCTATCTCCCTCCGGTCTCCCTTTCCTCAGTCCCTGACTTTGCAATACCGGGAGGGCTGATCTTCGTGAGGAAGGAGGCGGGGGAGTCACAGACACCGGGACTCGAAGCTTGACATGCTCCGGGGCGGACCGGAGGCAGCCAGGAGCTGAGCGCACCGCCGGGGCTGCTTCGCTCGCCGGCTCCCAGTGCCCTCGCCTTCCGCTGGGCGCCAAGCTTGCTCATCTGCTGGGACGCCCCCTTCTTGCCCGCGGTCCGCGGCCGGCAGGACCATGCTGTTGAAGGAGTACCGGATCTGCATGCCGCTCACCGTGGACGAGGTAGGCACCGCGCCGGGCCTCGCCCGCCCCTGTCTCCAACCGCCACCACTCGGCCGGCTTGTCCACGGCGCGCGGCTGGGAAACCCGGGTGCTACCCTGGCGCCCAAACCTGGAGGCTGGGGGGCCGGGGGGGGGAGGAGGCAGGGTATTCGCCGTTCCCACTCATCACCCGGGCGGGAGAAAGGTGGCGTGGGGGTGGGGCGGGGCAGTCCAGGTGGGCTCTTCGGGGACATCTAGAGTCAGATTACTGGGGACCACAATGCGTCACAGGGAGCTGCTGCGCCCCCTCCCTCCAATTAAGCAAATGCACAGAGACAGTCCAACAAGAGCCCAGGCTTTGCAGCCGGGGTGGCGAGGATACCCCGCCGTGATGGTATCTACAGTCCCCATGGTCCCTTTCACAAGGTGGGCTTGCAGGGATAAACCCCACGCGGGTGGGATCTGCCACTAGGGTTCCGCCCGGGGGTGCGTCGAAGGCCTGGAGGGGTCCGTCTAGAACCCCAACTTCTCCTTGTCGCCTCCGGTTTGGGCGCTGGTTCCTGCCCAGCCGGAGCATCCAGGCTCCCTCCGGGACCTGGCTTGTCCTTTGCTGACCGCCTGGCTCGGAAACTTTCTGCGTGTCTCGTTCCTTCTACGGCGGGGAGCGTGGTCTGAGGAAGAGCCCCAGTGGTGGGGCCAGCGGCGTGGCCACCGGAGGGCGCTCCAGCACGCCGGGCCCCGCTCTGGGTGTCGGGGCTGCAGGGTGGGGGGCTCCCCGCTCTAGGGCTCGGCCTGCACGCGCAGGTCAGCTTGCATTCTTCCCACTGCCCCCCTTCCCCCAACAGCGAGCTCCGCCATTCAGGAAACGGTGACTCAGTAAGGGTCACTCTGGCCCGGGCTTCCCTTTCGTTCCCCTTTCTCCTCGCCACCTTTTTGGGTATTTCACAAGTGCTTTGCGTCTGTCCAGGGACTCACAGCGAGAACATGAAGCCATCAAGGCAATTTGAAACAGACTCGTGTGGTTTGGTGTGGCAACAAATGAAATCAGCGATCCGCATGTGTTTGTATTTAAAACCGGTGCATTTAATCTAACAGTCATGTGATCCACTCACTACTTTGTGAAAGGGGCCCTGTGCTTTTGTGTTACTCTGGCTACGGCTGGCTCCCAGAAAGGGCGAGCAATCTTCCTTTGGCATCTGGCGCCAGTGTTAAGGTGAGACCCTAGGACAATCCAAGGCAAGATCAAAGTAGCCTGAAGTTTACAAAACGACACTGGACACTGGCTGCCAAAGAGTAAGAGTTCAGCCATTACCCTCCCCGCCAGCCTTATCAACAAGCTTTGGAGTTTGCATGCGTTTCACGGGTGGCAGCAGTTAGAGCTGGGTCTTAAACAGTGGAAGCCAGGTGGTTGGGTGCCTCTCAACCTTTTTAATGGAGAAGCAGCACACAGCTTTGTGGAGAAAGAAGAAAGGCAAATGAATGGGACTGAACACACACACACACACACACACACACACACACACACACACACACACACACACTCACACCCTCGCTGGTGCTGTATGAACAGGCTGTCTTCTGCCTCCTTGGGCAATGGTGAGACTTCGAGAAAGAAACGTATAAAGACTGTCAGAGATAATCAAGAAAAGAACCAACTCTAACTTTATATATTAAGACAGTCTCTCTATGTAGTCCTGGCTGTCCTGGAACTCACTATCTAGACCAGACTGGCCTAAAACTCCCAAAGATCCCAATTAAAGGTGCACGTCACCCTACCCAGCTTTTTTTCTTGCTAACATACATCTCTTTATCTTGGTCGGTGTTCTGGTGTTTTCTTAAGTTAAGCATTTCCCCCCACATTTGTTTGTTTAATGTTAGTATTCAGTGAATTAACTATGATTGAGTGGCATAGGTGGATGTCCCTTCCTCCCTTCCTTCCTGTATAGATGAGGCTGACTTCTAGACTCAGAGATCCACCTGACTCAGCCTCTCCAGTGCTGGATTAAAGGTGTGCACTGCCACACATGGCTAGGATGCCCTTTCTTAATTGGCTAAGGAAGCTAGACTCTACCTGTAGGGTAATAGTGAATTACTTAATGTGTAACTCATTTAGACTAAAGTGAATATGATTCAGTTTCTATGAGGTCCTATTTTGACTTTTACTTTTTATTGTAGTCCCTTTGTGGTACTGGGGATTGAACATGGCCTTGAACGTGGTAGACAGGCATCCTGCTTCTGAACTTCATCCCCAGTCTGAGGTCATGTTTTGGAATTTTTCTCTATTTTTTGTCAGAGATGCAAATGGGGGCAGCTTTAGGTAGGAAGTCTCAAACAGGAAGAATTCAGATTAGCCAAATCAGCTGATGGGTAAGGGAAGTAGACTTAGCTGGCCAGGTGTCAGACACTTGAGTCCTAACTGGTGGAGTACCCCACACTGTCTACCATCCCACGATGGGGCCCTGCTGACCCTAACACTCCGCCCTCTGGAGGAACTTGAGTGTCTGTCTGGCTGCAGAAGATGGTTACTGCAAATCAAATACTCTCCCATGGCTAAACTTGTGCTTCAATTTCTGCCTCCTTTGGACCTGGTGCAACCTGTGTGGACCTTCTGTTGCTTGTACCCGATTAACTTCAGCTGTTAATTAGTAGCACTTGCTGGGGGTTTGCCAAGGAAGCCAGCAAATGCCAGGGTTTTGGAGAGTCAGTGTCTTGTCTTTGTCCCCTTTCCTTATCCCCTGTCCCCGCTTGACCTCGGGCCTCTGGTGGAGAGTTAGGACTTACTAGGTGTAGGTGCGGTGCCTGGTGCCAGCACGTGGGAGATGGAGGCAAGAGGCTGAAGAGATTTTGGAGAATTCAAAGTCATTCTCAGCTATATAAGAAGTTTGAAGTCAGTGACGAAACTGTCCTTGTCCCACTCCCCAAATGCTGTTGTTCAGGCCCAACCACTAGGTAATAGCGGATTGAGTGGGAATGTGCCGGTATTATCATTGTTTGTTTTTCCTTACCCTGCTCTTTGCAGTGTTTAATCCAGGAAAAGGAAAATCATTTCCTGAAAACATAAAGTCAGCACTATCGTCGAAATAAAAAGTCAGGGGCCTTTGAAATGTTACGGATAGTATTGACTTCTACTCGATGTGTAGTCTTATTTTAACACATAAAACGTTCCCCAGTTCCAGGAAAGAGAACGGCTCTGAAAGACAGAGAAAAGAGAGCCAAGCTCCGGTCTAGAGCAGAGTTAATGGTGTGTGTTTGTGTGTATTTCAGTGGAAGGAGGCTGGCCTAGCAAGGTTGGAACTCTGGGCTTGGCCCCAGTGTTACACACACACACACACACACACACACACACAGAGAGAGAGAGAGAGAGAGAGAGAGAGAGAGAGAGAGAGAGAGAGAGAGACAGACAGACAGACAGACAGACAGACAGACAGGAATTTAAGAAGTGAAATTCCATGGATTAATTGTGATTGTGTGTGTGCTGGTATACATGTTGAACCCAGAGGACAACCTTGGGTGTCCTTCCTCAGACCTCAGGTCATTTCTAGATAATAAAGCCTTTCACTGGCCTGGAACTGCTTGCCAAGTCAGCTCCGCTGGCTAGTGAGCCCCGGGGATCTGCCTGTTTCTGCCTCCCCAGTGTTGGGATTACAAGCAAGTCACCTTGCTCCCCCCTCTCCCCCCCCAGGTGTGGAGATTGGACCCAAACTTCACATTACTGACACAACTACCTATAGCTCCAGTTCCAGGGAACTCATACAGACAAACATACAGGCAGAACACCAATGTACATAAAATAAAAATTAATTTAAACAAAGTGAGGAAGGAACCTCTAAGCCAGCCCTCCTTAGCTCTGTTGCCACCTTGACTGCAGCAGTGGGGGCTATCCCAGCAGCACTCACTCTGAATGGACTCTGATGGACTCTGAAGCTTGGGAGGGGCAGGAGAGCTGCTGTGGGTCTGGGTCACTGGATGTGCCTCAGGCATGTGTCTTCTGGCCTTTCCCAGAGCCACCAGCAACACCTGGGTCCGTGAGGCCATCGCCTTGGAGCTGAGCTATGTTAACTCCGACCTAGCCCTCCAATAAAATACATTTGTTTGTGTATGTGTGCTTGCTGTGTGGAGATCAGCAGAACTTGTGGGTTCTCTCCTTATCCCAACTGGGTCTG
The DNA here is from genome assembly GCA_030556225.1 of Cricetiscus sungorus. Taxonomy (NCBI): domain Eukaryota; kingdom Metazoa; phylum Chordata; class Mammalia; order Rodentia; family Cricetidae; genus Cricetiscus; species Cricetiscus sungorus. The sequence continues at coordinate 83,013,194 of JANBXA010000069.1, read as the reverse complement.
GGGGATAGAGCTCAGGTCACCAGGCTTAGTGGCAAAGTACTTTGAAAGAGACATTCCATAGCCCTTTATGGGTTAACTTTAATTAAAGACAACAACAAAGGACAACCCCCCAAACCAACCAAACAAAAACCTCGGGCTGGTGTTAAATACAGCCATCTTTGAACTAAGTATAAGCCGGGTGGGAAGATATTGACTAGGGTCGGGGGTGGGGCTGATAGCTGCTATAACTAGGAAGATGTTGTCTTCATCTGAATGGTTTAGATTCTGAAATTTTAGACTTGAAAGTGCCATGTATTTGTGGTGTCTACAGCCACGTTCTTTTGTTTTCCAGAGGACTCCAGGCCTGTGGAGGGCTCATCCGTTGCCTGTCTCATAGCTAAGGTGGAGGCTGGGTTGGGACAGGGCCTCTGATCTCTGGTATGAACCTCTTTCACAGGAGGCTGTAAGGGCTGCGGTTTCTCTCTCTGTGAACCCTGTTGCTAGCAGATGTTATTCCCAAGCCCCATGCAGCTGTATAGTATGTCCACAGACAGGGCCTTCCCTAGTTGGAGGTGGCTTGGAGACTCGTACCCTGTATCTACCCAGGGGACACAGAACTGTAGTCCCTGTTAGAACCTACTGGAAGTGTATCTAGCATGGAAATGTTTGCATAGCATCCATAAAGCTCTCTGGTGAGTCCCTAGCACCTCAAAATGAAACAAACAAACATTACCTGGGTGTGATGGTGCATGCCTATAGTCCTAGCAACAGGCAGACAGAGACTAGAGAGTTAACAGTTCCAAGCCAAGGACCTGAGAAAGGGTTTAGCAGTTAAAAGCACTGCTCTGGGCAGTGGTGGTGAATGCCTTTATCCCAGCACTTGGGAGGCAGTGGTGGGTGAATCTTTGTGAGTTCAAGGTCAGCCTGGTCTATAGAGTGTGTTAGTTCCAGGACAGCCAGGATTATTTCACAGAGAAACCCAGTCTCAAAAAGTCAAAATAAATAAATAAAATTAAAAAAGAACACTTGTTGATCCTGTAGAGGACTTGGGTTTTATTCCCAGCACCCATATGGTGTCTCACAATGATCTATTACTCCAGTACCATGGGATCCAATGCCGTCCTCTAATCTCTGAGGACACCAGATACACACACACACACACACACACACACACACACACACACATACATTCATGCAGCAAAACAAAACTGAATACACAAAATAATTATAAAAAAGCAGTTCAAGGTCAGCTTGGGCTATTTGGTGAGACTATCTAAATAAATAAGGGAATAAGTCAATAAGCAGATAAGAAAAAGATAACCCCTCCCCCCCCAAAAAAAAGCTAAGCCCATCCTAAGAGAATGTAAGGTATGTATCTTAGTTTTTGTTTTTAAAATAAAGCACAAAACCATTTAAAACTGTCTTTCTTAAAAAAAAAAGAAAAGGAAAGAAAAAGTCCCGGCCACCCTCCCATTAACACGTGTACAGGTAGGGATTCATTTGTGGTCTTTAGGGATTTGCTGCACAATGAAGAAAACCAGAAGCATCTCATCTCCTCTTCAAGGAAAGAGACAAAAAGAAAAGGAAGAATGGCAGCCTTGCACACAGGATGTCATTTTGTGCTCTGCTCTGGTGGACAGCCAGCACTCTACCCGGGATCCTCTGGCCCCAGGAGAGTCTGTTTCTAAGAACAGACTCCTGGAGCTGGGTGCCCAGACCCCCCCCCCCCACGGATGCGAATAAAGATGCTAGGGATGGATGGAGATGCTAGGAAGTAGATGGGTCAGCTCCTCTCTTCCCTTTCTCCCTCTCCATTGGAAACTGTGGCAGAGTGCTTCTGCAAGCACCCTGCAGACTTCTGGAAGGAAAGAGGGTTTTAAGGCTGATGCCATCAACTACTACTTTGTGTGTTGTACAAAGTGGTACCCTTGAAGATGAAGCTATGGGCTCTTTGGAGTATGGAAAACATCTTAAAAAAATTTTTTTTTTAATCTTTTGTTTTAAATTTTCTGACTGCCCCCAGTTGAGAGGAGCCAAGGCTAGGACCATGAGTGTGATTTCTGAGTGATCCAAGCAGCTTCCTTTGCCAGTGTCAGTCACTGAGGGTAAACAGTGTTCCGGAAGCCACCCTGCTATCGTGCAGCACTCTAGTCTTGCTCCTGAGTGGCATGGAGGGTTAATGGATAAGTGCAAGCTTTCACCACTAATGGAATAGAAAAGGAACAGATGTAGGTCTGCTGGTGGGCCGGGAAGTTGACTTTGTGCGGGAAGGGACACTGCACTTCCCCAAGGGGACACTTGTCATTGGAACAGATTCTGGGCCTTGAGGGAATAAAAATGCATACCGTCCTTAACAAAATGGAGTTGAATGTCACATTTGACAGAGAGTAGTAAGCTGATAGGCCGACATTGTTGATGGGGTCTCAAACCCATGGTCTTGGGCAATGCTAGGCATGTATTCTGCTCTCAACCCTAAGGTTCTTTTCTTTCTTTTTCTTAAAAAAAAAAAAAAAAAAATATTTGTATGAATGTTTTCCTGCCTGTACGTATGTATGCGTAACACATGAATGCAGTGACCATGGAGGCCAGAAGAGGGTGTTAGATCCCTGGAACTAGTATTGTAGGTGGTTGTGAGCTGCCATATGGGTGCTGGGATCCAAAGCTGGGGTCCCTTCACCTGTGAGCATTTCTCCAGCCCAACTCTAAGGTTCTAAAAAGTAGTCTCAGAAGCTGCATGGCATTGTACTGATTGGTATGCAAAGGAGATGGAGTAGAGTTTACCCAGCTTATCCCCAGTGTGTGTGTGTGTGTGTGTGTGTGTGCATAGTGTCAAGCCATCAACATTTGTTTGTTTAGTTTTGAGACAAGGTCTTACTATGTAGCCTTAGCTGGCTTGGAACTCACTGTAGATCAGGCTGGCCTTGAACTCATAGAGATCCATCCCCTTCCTCTGTGTAGGTGCCACCACACCTGGTAATGTGCCTTTCAGTAGTAGTAATCATTGGGAAAGTATACCCAGGCTTTTGGGTGGGAGTGAAGGCTAGGTTCCCTGACTGGCAGGCCTGGATGGTGCCCAGCTTTCTATTGGATAGATAGAGGGCTACATAGTTTAGGCAATTCCGAAAACCTTTTTGAAAAGTAGAAAACATTTCTACCCCCCTCTTGGGGTAAAAAGGCTGAGGTCTGGACCTTATCTAATAGATATGGAGAAGTCAGGGAAGCTGTGGGTGTGACAGATTATGCCCATGAGAGATGAAAAGGCAAATTCTAGATTACATCCCTAGGTCTCCCAGACTCCTCCTAGAAACTGGAAATTTTGTGGGATTCCCAGTGGAGAATTATTATTATTATTATTATTATTATTATTATTATTTTTTTTTTTTTTTTTTGGCTAGGCTATTGGGCAGACCAAGCTCAAGTGTATCAAACATAGCTCAAGTGTATCAAACATATTATACACTTCAAAATTGGTCATCTGGAGAATAGAAAGTCATTAAATTTTTTTTTTCTTTTACTTTATAGAAAATATAGCTCTCACATACGGGGAGGGCCTCAGCATGGCCCACCCTCCACAGACACTTTTTAAGTAGAGCTCAATGGAAATGAGCCTTGGGAATGGGCCTGCAACCAACCAACCCCTGATGGCCTCTTTGTTTCCTGACCACCCGCTGTGAGATAACCCTCGGGGCTGGGGATGCCTTGTGGTTGGTAAAGTATTTGTCTAGCTCACAAAAAATAAAAAAGAAGGTTGAGGCTAGAAAGATGACTCAGGGGTTGGACATTAGCTGTTCTTGCAAAGGACTGAGGTTCTGTTCCCAGCACCCACATGGGGGTAAAAGAAAGACACTTTTGTGTGTCACCCCACCCAGAGGAGGCTGGAGCCTGCTTCTGTCCTCTGACACACCCATGTCACACACCCACACAGATCTTTGAAGAAAACAACCAAACAACATTTGAGATAGTATGGCTCTGTGACGCCCTGGCCGGCCTACAATCGCTTTGTGGCTTCCGTGTCACAGAGATCCACCTCCCTCAGATACTCGATCTCTCTGTTGGGATTAAAGATGTGTGTCACCACTTGGGCAAAATTAATCTTCAACAGTAAGAAGATCCAGGTGCCATGGCACATGCCTTTAATCTCAGGACGGGCAGAGGCATATCTCAGTGAGTTCGAGGCCAGCCTGGTGTGCAGCTCCAAGTCAGCCAGGACTGTCACACAGAGAAACCCTGTCTCAAAAAAAAAAAAAAAAAAAAACCCAAAACAAACATACAAAAAAGATTGGCTTTTAGAGGCCACCTTCCATTTCCTGCCATGTCACCCTTTGTATGATATGGCACTTGGTTCTTTCAAAGCCAATGGAGAGTATCTGCGGCAAGTTTTAATCTCTTGACTGTGTTTGACCTCTGGGACTCTTTGCAAAAGAACCCACTGGTTGGCTCCAGCCCACCGTGTTCAAGGGCAGAGGATCAAATATAGACAGAGTGGGGCCATTCTGCCTAGGGTGGAGCAATGGGCTAAGCCTGAGAATCTCTGTTGGAGGAGAGAAGGGGCTGTGTGTTGAATTTGGGACATTTATGGTTATGCAAAGTTGCATGTTGGTATTTGGGCCATAATGAAAGTATTCATTTCCCAGATACATTCATGGCCTCCTGCTGGGCACCTAGTGTTTGGGGACAGTGCTGCAAGTGAGATAGACAATCACTGCCTTTCTGGAGCTCAGGCAACAGAGGACACTGGAGAAGTCATTACCGTTTTGGAACCAATGATTTTGGGCTGGGTGGGGATGCAGCTTATTAGCCAAGTACTTGCCTAACATGTGTAGGGTCTTGCACCAGGGACAGAAGAGGAGCAATTGGATTGCTGTGTAAAGTAAAACTCAGTAAAGCTTTTAAACATGGTTCAAGAGATGGTCTCGGGATGTGGCTTGGGGTAAAAGCACTTGTTGCACAGGCATGAGGACCCAAGTTTGAATCTCAAGCATCCCCGTAAAAGCTGGAAACATAACAAAAGTGTCTGGAGGCAGCCGAGAGGTTTCCTGGAAGCTCTGGGGGCCAGCTCGTCTGGCCTATGCAGCAGGAAAGCGACAGACGTTCTCTGTCTCCAACAAGGTGGAAGGTGAGGTTTACCTTGGGATTATCCTCAGAACTGAATATTTACACTGTGGCAGGTGTGCACCAGCATTCACACACTAATACCCACAATTAAAAATAAAAGTTAAAGAGGTTCACGGAGTTAGTTATTGAGCACCAGCTTCGGAGAACTCCACCAGCAGGAAGGTTTGAGTTGGAAATGATGAGTGAATTTAAAAGATGTGATTCCTGTCCTGGAGGAAATGCCTGTAGTTGTTTCGGGTCTAGATAGCTCTCCAGAAAATCAAGTCATCTTCTGAGACAGTGTGGGAAAAAGGCGTGTGTGCCAGATTTGAACCAGATGGCTGTGATGTAGGTCAGAACTAGGGAGAGAAACACATCTATTGCTGGCTGTGGGGCACTGTAGATCTTTGAGGTCTTGGCTCGTAAGGACCATCCTGGTCAACCCCTCACAGTGCACAGAGGTTGGAAGACACTATGAGGGGAGGAACAGCACCTCAGAGTCTCAGGACGTCTCTTGAAACGGCTCCTTTGCTGAGTCTCCCAGACAGAGTAGACCCAGCATCCCTGCTCAGGAGTTGTGTTTACACATTCAGCACTTCTCGGTGGCGGTAATGTCTACCGGAGGTCCTCTGACATCTGGGCTCCTTGGCCATTTGAACTGTGTCTCAGTCACTTCTGTCTAGGTGACCCCTCTGGACTAGGCAAGGCACATCACTCTGTATGTGGTTGGGGGTGGGAGTCAAAGCTCAGGACATTCTGTCTTGGCCACTGGTTTTATAAATGATGACAAAGGAAGGAGTCTGGGGTCATCCACCACTTCCTGGCTGGCTGCATGAGCAGCATCATGCAATGATGTTTGTTGACTTAGAAATACTGAAGTCAGAGCTCCCCAAGACTTTAACAGCGAGGATTAAGTGACTCACTTTTTCATTTCCCAGCACGTCGGCAGAAAGAGCCTGCTCTTAAAACAAATGCCTCTTTAGACAGTGGAAGTCTAGTCCTGGACCAAAACGTGACTCACTCCACTTCTCTTAACTTTTTATCATTTACTTATTTATTTGGAGTTAGCATTTCCCTAGACTGGCCTTGAACTCAGTGATCCTCTTGCCTTGACTTCCCAAGTGTTGACATCACAGGCCTGTGTCATCATGCCCTGGTGTGAGTGTGTCTGTGTGTGTGTGTGTGTGTGTGAGAGAGATAGAGAGAGAGAGAGAGAGAGAGAGAGAGAGAGAGAGAGAGAGAGAGAGAGAGAGAGAGAGAGAGAGAGAGAGAGTGTGTACATGGAGGCCAGAGAAGGACATTAGTGTTCTTTATCACTCTCTACCTTACTCCCTTGAGACGGAGTCTCTCACTCAATCTGGAACTAGTCTGCCAGCCAGCAAACTCCAATGATCTGAATTTCCACACATAGTTCTGAGGTTCCAGGCCCATGTGCCATGCTGGCTCTTTAGATGGGTACTACAGATACGAACTCTCATCCTCAGGCTTGTTCAGCAAGTGCTCTCACCCACCGAGCCGTCAACGCAACCCGTTTTTTTTATTTCTTCCTTTTAAGCTGAAGTATGACTGTCTAGAGCTCCAGTTGTCCCCAAGCACAAAAAAAATCATCGGCTCCTTCAAGTCCCTCAGTATTCTGTCCTAGGGTGGTGTTTCTTCCTCAGACTGAATCATCCCAAGAAAGAGTGGCCAAGCAAATGTGATTTGATGACACCCTATAATAATGTTGTTTAAGCACTTAATCTAAGTGGCTAATCTCCAAAGATTGCTCCCTGGCCTCAAGTTCATTCTCTCTTTCTCTCTCTGTTGGTCTCTGTCTCTTTCTCAGAGACACACACAGAACCAGAAAAACTCATAGACACAAAAACACATGAATATTCACACATAGGGACATACATTCACACACACATATCTACACAGATATATAACATCAGTACATAAACGCAGGTATACTCAGACAAGCACATAGATACATATGCAGACACACATACATACAGACATATGTATTCACACATGCTTATACACAGACACAGATACACACAGATGACACAGAGAAACACAGACGCACACTCATGCATATTCACACACACTGCACACAGAAATACATACACATATAACACAGATGTACACACTCACAGATATATTCACTCATACAGATACCCTCCCTGTTCTGGTCTGATTATATTAGTTATATGAAGGCCTCATTATAAAGTTTCTGTGTATTTTTGCCCCGGGGAAAAAGAAACTTAATTAATCTTCATGTTTTTCTTTTTTTTTTTTTTCAGTTTTTGAAGACAGGGTCTCACCTGGCGGTGGTGGTGCATGCCTTTGATCCCAGCACTTGGGAGGCAGAGGCAGGCAGTTATTTGTGAGTTCAAGTCCAGCCTAGAGTACAAAGTGAGTTCCGGGATAGGTTGGGCTATTACACAGAGAAAGCCTGTCTTGAAAAACAAACAAACAAAAAACAAAATATAAGAAAAAAAAAAAATCATGGTTTCTCTGTGTAGCCCTGGCTGTCCTGGAACTTGTTCTGTAGACCAGGCTGTGCTCAAGCTCAGAGATCCGCCTGCCTCTGCCTCCCAAGGCAAGTGCCACTGCTGCACAGCTATCTTAATTTGATTTAAAAGAAATGAATCAAAGAGTAGAAAATCTATCTATCTATCTATCTATCTATCTATCTATCTATCTATCTATCATCTATCCTTTTTTTTTGAGACAGGAACTCTGTAGCCCTGGCTGTCCTGGTGAAGCTCACTAAGTAGACCAGGCTGGCCTTGAACTAACTGAGATCCTCCTGCCTCTGCCTCCTGAGTTCTGGACTTAAACTAGGCTTTCCTTTCTCTACCTTTGCTGCTGGGGCAAGCTCTACCCTCAGCCCCACTTATTCTTTTTCCCTTTTTTTTTTTTTTTTTTTTAATTCTCAAGACTAAAAAATTTTGAGCTATCCTGGGCTGGCTTTGAAATTAGGATGCTCCTGCCTCAGCCACCCTGGTTCTGGAACCTCAGTCTTTGCCGAGGTACCTGGCCGGTAATTTATTCTGATGATGGCAAAGTCTCACTATGTCTTGCCTTTGGGTTTGTGACTCTGTATGACTTAATGGGCAGCTTATAGATCGCAATACAAGCACTTACGGAGTCTTACACCCAAGCTTCCTGGAAAGCCTTGTGTAGGACTGCTCAGTCCCTAGAAAGCCTGGGGCTGCACACCCTCCCTCTTTATCTCCGCCATCTCCATTCTCCTGTCTGACATATAAATTGTGTAAGCTCCCGACTGTCACTTGCAGCCAAGAACCAGTGAGTTACCCTGGCGTGGTGGGGTGGGGTGTGGCTTGGCTGTAGTTTACTTATTTAGCCTTTGTATTTCTCCACAATTATAAAACGCACAGGTAATGTATTTTGATCTCGCTCCACCCACTATCATTATCTCCTTCCCCTTCTCACCGAGTCTCTTCTCCCAAAAAAGTCCCTCACCCTTCCGGACTTCCTTGTCTTTTTTCCCATGATGTACTATTCAATTAGGGAATGGCTGCAGGAACAGGGGCCGCTGGAGGGGCGGGGACGGGGGACGGGGGACGGGGGACGGGGGACGGGGGACGGGGGACGGGGGACGGGGGACGGGGGACGGGGGACGGGGGACGGGGGACGGGGGACTGGACGACACGACTTATTTACTTGAACAAGGGCAGCTACCTGTGCTACACCATAGAGGACTGTGCCTCCCCTCCCCCACAGCAACCCTTACCCCCCTCCTCACCCCCCCACCCCCCTCCCCGCTTCCCCTCTTAGAGCAGCCACCTGCTCTCAGCTCTTTGATCAATCATGAGTCTCTGTTACCCACCCGGCAGTAGTTTTGTCTGTGTGTGTGTAAGCTAGGCAGTGCTGGATGCTTCATGGAGGCAGCACAGGAGACTCGATTGAAACTACGAATGTTAAAGTTTGATCAGGGACTGGAGAGATGGCTCCTCGGTTAAGAACATGAACTGGTCTTCCAGAGGTCCTGAGTTCAATTCCCAGCAACCACATGATGGCTCACAACCATCTGCAATGAGATCCGGTGCCCTCTTTTGGCATGCAGGCACACATGCAGGCAGAACACTGTATACATAATAAATAAATAAATCTTATATAAAGAAAGTTTGATCTGTAAATGTACTCCAGGCCCTGGGTCAGATTCCCAGCGCCAAGCTCTACCACCATAAACTAACAACAAAAAGGGTTTTGATTGATGTTCCAATGCCAGACAGGACAATGAAGCAAGATTTGGCCCCATAAAAGGGGCGATAGAGCCGTTTAACATAAGCATTAAGCCGAGCAACTTGTTCTGTACAACTTTAATAATGAATCATATTCCCCTTTGAAAAGAACTTTTGTCATTTGTGATCTAAAAAGAGCACCACCCCTGCGCTCCTGGAAATTGTTCCTTTTAATGGCAGCAGAAACCTTTGGTTTTCAGAGGCATCATCTGTAGGGACACCTGTGACTCGATCAAAATTATTGTCTGAAAATAACTCTGGGAACAGACAGGCCACGCTGGTCCTCAGAAAACCTCAAACTGTTCACCTGAGAGTATGCACATTGGAAGGTCTGCGACCTCAGAAATGATGAAAATGTACCGCTCAGAGCTGCATGTTTGCCACCCCAGAGATGGTGCTCATCACCCCAGAGATGCTGCTCATCAGTGTCCCAGGCCTGTGCTCCCCCACTGCAGTACTGGGGGTTGAGCCTAGGACCTCATGGGTGCTAGGCAACCGCTCTACCACTGAGCCCCAGCCTTCACTCACGTCTCCTTCCTTCCTTCCTTCCTTCCTTCCTTCCTTCCTTCCTTCCTTCCTTCCTTCCTTCCTTCCTTCCTTCCCTCCTCCCTCCCTCCCTCCCTCCCTCCCTCCCTCCCTCCCTCCCTCCCTCCCTTCCTCCCTCCCTTCTCTCCCTTCCTCCCTTCCTCCCTTCCTCCCTTTCTCCTTTTCTTTCTTTTTTTGAGATAGCTTTTCTGTGTGCATCCCTGGCTGTCCTACAACACACGCTGTTGAGCAGGCTGGTCTTGAACTCACAGAGATCTGCCTGCCTCTGCCTCCTGAGTGTTGGGATTAAAGGCCTGTGCCACCACCACCCAGCTAACTCAGCTTTCTTAGCATTGCTTCCTAAGACAGTTTACAAACCAAACAGGCAAATTAATATTACTCTTTCGGAGTCCTAACTTTACATGGAACAACAAATCCTTTCTCAGAGAGAAGGTTCTAGAAATCAGAGCTAGACCCTTGCACATTCCAGGGAGGTGCCCTACCACTGAGCCATACCTCCAGCCCCTAGAATAAAACATTTTTTTTTTTTTAAAAAAAATAAGGATTTGTTATTTATTTTTGTACATGTGTGTCAGTGTGTGGGATATATACAGATGAGTATAGGTGCCTACAGAGGCCAAAAGAAGATGTTGGAGCCACTGGAGCTGGAGTTGGGAGCCAGCCACCTGATGTGGGTGTTGGGGACTGAAATGCAGTCCTTTGCAAGGCTAGCAAGTGCTCTTAACTGCTGAGCCATCTTTTGAGCCCTGAAAAAAAATTTTTTTTAACTTGAAGATTATTACTTTGAGAAGCTGTTGTTCAGTGGTAGAGTGAATATCCAGCATGTTCACCTACATTAAAAAATAACAGTAAAACAAAATCTTAAACTGAAGATGGGTATCGTGGTGCATGCCTTTAATCCAAGCACTTGGGAGAGGCAGGTGGTGTCTGAGTTGGGTCAGCCTGGTCTACATATCTAATTCCATAACATCCAGGACTATGTAGAAAGACCCTGACTCAAAACAAAACAAAGAACAAACGAAACCGGGCTTGCCGCCGTGTGTGTTGGGGTATCAGGGATGGTGGCGGGGACAGGAGACCCAGGGTTCCCCAGCCACCACTCTACACCATCCCCAACCCCCAGCTTGCTGGCTGCCTGCCCAGGTCCAGGTTCAGGAAGAGACCGTGTCTTAAGGGAATGAATGAGGTGGGCAATTAGAACAGAATACCTGATATCCTCCTTCAACCTCCTCACACTACATCCTCACACATCCTGACATGTACATCCTCACACATGCTCACATGTACATCCTCACACATCCTCACATGTACATCCTCATACATGCTCACATGTACATCCTCACATGTACATCCTCACACATCCTCACATGTACATCCTCACACATCCTCACATGCACACCCTCAGACATCCTCACATGCACATCCTCATACATGCTCACATGTACATCCTTATACATCCTCACATGCACATCCTCATACATCCTCACATGCACATCCTCACACATGCTCACATGTACATCCTCACACATCCTCACATGCACATCCTCACATGCACATTCTCACACATCCTCACATGCACATTCTTACACATCCTCACATGTACATCCTCATACATGCTCACATGTACATCCTCACACATGCTCACATGTACATCCTTATACATCCTCACATGCACATCCTCACATGCACATCCTCACATGCACATCCTCACATGCACATCCTCACACATCCTCACATGCACATCCTCATACATGCTCACATGTACATCCTCATACATCCTCACATGTACATCCTCACACATGCTCACATGTACATCCTTACACATCCTCAAATGTACATTCTTACACATCCTCACATGCACATTCTCATACATCCTCACATGTACATCCTCATACATGCTCACATGTACATCCTCATACATGCTCACATGTACATCCTCACACATGCTCACATGTACATCCTTACACATCCTCACATGTACATTCTTACACATCCTCACATGTACATTCTTACACATCCTCACATGTACATCCTTATATACAACCTCACACAGACATGCATCACACACACACACACACACACACACACACACACACACACACACACACACACAGACACACACACAGGATTTACACTTTCAGTTAAGGATTGTCTACCTCAAATAATTCATTTTAGGTTATAACGTTTATTTCAGTAGTGCTGATAGGGAGCCATGTAAGGACAAGGAATCTGAGAATATCACATTTTATTTTCAACTTTGTTTTTTGTTTTTTGTTTTTGCTTTTTTTGTTTGTTTGTTGTTGGTTTGGTTTTTCAAGATAGGGTTTCTCTGTGCAACAGTCCCAGCTGTCCTGGAACTTGCTCTGCAGACCAGGCTGGCCTCAAAATCACAGAAATGCACCTGCCTCTGCCTCCCAAGCTCAGCTTTGTTTTTGTTTTTTGCTTGTTTGAGACAGGGTATCCCTTGTGTAGCCCTGGCTAGTCTGGAATGCATTACAGAGTGGCCTCAAACTTACAGAGATCTACCTGCCTCTCAAGTGTTAGGGATCAAGTTGTCTACCACCATGCTTAGCCACTTTTATTAAAGATGTGCTCCCCATTTCTGGCTATTTTCATTGTTTTTCAGTGGACAATGGTCATATACAACTATAACAAAATACTTGATGTAACCAGCTTAAAAAGTAGAAAAGTTTATTTTGACTCTTCTGGTAAGAAAATTAAATGTTCTTAACCGTGGAGCTACCCATCTCTTCAGCCCCCAGTTCTAACCTTTGCTTTTATAACACTAGCTGGAGTGCTACTGTTTGAATTTCGAGGAACTGCCATATTGTCCTTTAACTGAAAAGAAGTTCAATGGCTTCAAAATACTTAACTAAAAATAAGAAAAATACCACGAATCTTTGAAGCATCAGACAAGTGGAGTTGGTACTGATGAGTGTTCTACCAAAGTGGAAGGCAGAATATTTGATTGGAGGTAATGCTTCTATTCCTGTACGAGGTAGAAACAGTCATTAATCGGGCTTCTTTTCTCAGCGAGGAAGTACGGTTAAAACGATACCTTGTTTTCTTAGAATTTTATGAATGTTTAACTCAGTATGATGGCTCATTAACACAGGAACACTGAAACGTTTCCCATCTTGTCATTCTTAATGATGTCTACAAATAGGGCTTTTGGTTCCATAGCTAACCATCTAGGTCTCACTAAATTTTTATTTTAACTTTTATTCATTTTGTTAATATTTTCATACAGTATCACATCTCTTCCTCTTCCTCTACCCCAGTTCCTCCCAGATCCTCCTCACCCTCCCTACCAACACAACTTCAAGTTTTCTCTCCTTTTATCTTTTAAAGCAAAAAAGAAAAAGGGGGGGGGGGAGAAAGCAAGACAAAAAAACCTCCACTAAGACAAAATACACCAATAAAAACAAAATATGGAGTCTGTTTTGTGTGGTCAATGACTCCTGTGCTTGGGGCCTGCCCTGGAGTGTGGTTGAGATACTCAGTGATGTTCCATCAGAGAAAACTTGATTATCCCTTTCCCAGCATCGTCATCATCATCAATAATAATAATAATAATAATAATAATAATAATAATTATTTTGTTAATTCTGGGGATTGAATCCAGATCTGTATGCACCACTGCACTACATCTTGAGCCTCTCATTAGATATTATACTTTTTATTACATTTATTTATTGTGTGTATGAATATGGGCATCAGAGGTCACCTTGCAGGCGTTGGTTCTTTTTACCACCATGTGAGTCCCTGGGATTGGACTGAGGTTATCATGCATGCGGCAGGGGCCTTTACTCACCAAGTTGCCTAGCCATCTTGCCAACCCTCCCCCTCTTCCTCCTCTTATTTTTGTGAAAAAGGGTCTCACTTTGTGATTCAGGCTGGTTTTGTTTTGTCTTAAAGATAGTGTCAATGCATACCCTGCCTGGCCTGTAATTTGCTGAGTAGACCAGACCAACATCAATCTCACCGAGACAAGCCTGCCTCTTCCTCCTGGGACCAGAGGTGTGCACCACCATGTCCAGAGCAGGCTGGTCTTGAGCTCTTGTGCTCCTGAGCATCTTAGCCCCCCAGGTAGTTAGGACTGCAGGTGTGTGCCACCAAACTGCGTATGTGTCACCCACAGCTCCTTCCTCCTCCCTGCCTCTCTGGTTACCATCATTCTATCGCTTGGATAGGAGGTTTTCCTAAAGACAGGCGCTGCCAGAAGAGAAACAGGTGTGCTTGGGCCCCCATGGGACATGTCTTCTGGATTTGTACTTTGCTGGGGTTGGTGTCCTGGTGACAAAAGTCTCTCTTGGGAACATTTTGCTGAGTTTGACTTCTTCTGAAACACACATGCATCACCTTCTTTCACAAGCTGTGGTTGCTGAGCTTGGCTTTCTCAGTGCTCAAAAAAAAAAAAAAAAAAAAAAAAATGCTAAGAGAATATGAACAGGGGTGAGGGATAAGGAATCGTGGTTATCTAACCCTCCCAGGTGCAGAAAGCTTGGTGACTTGAGTTGCATTTGGTTACTGGGGCATGCTTTATACCTCCCAAGCTGGAGACTAAAACCCAGTCTATTGAAGATGGGACATTTCTTTTTATTTTTTCTTTGCTTTTTTTCTTAAAAAAAAAAAAAAAAAAAGTTATTGTAAGTGGTTGGGTGGTGGCAGACAACTCCTTTAATCCCAGCATTCAGAAGGCAGAGGCAGGAGGATCTCTGTGAGTTCAAGGCCAGCCTGGTCTACAGAGCAAGTTCTGGGACAATCAGAGCTACATGATATTTTAAAATGTGTTTTTATGTTACATGTATGAGTATTTTGCCTGCATATACATTTGTGCACCACTTTGATGGTTGGTACCCAGGGAGGTTTAGAAGAGGACATTGGATCTGCAGGCACTAAGTTACAGACAGTTGTGAGCCACCATCTGAGTGCTGGGAATCTAGGAGCTCTGAACTACAGAGCCATCTCTACAATCCGCCATGCTTTTGTATTACAATAGTCTTGTTATGTAGCCCACATTGGTCTAGAAGTCTGTTGCCTAGGCTGGCCTCATGCATGCATTCTGCCTCCTCCTATCTCAGCCTCTGGGATTACTGAGTGCTGGGATTACAGGCCTGAGCTACCACACCAGGCTTGAAAGCCTGTTATTATTCTTTCTTAGGGCTTTTCCCACTCTTATAAAGACTGCATGTTCAGATGGAAACTCCTGCCAGGCAGTGGTGGCACACCCCTGTTTAACACCAGCACTCAGGAGGCAGAAGCAGGCGGGTCTCTACAAATTCAAGGTCAGCCTGGCCTATAGAGTGAGTGCCAAGACAGCCAGGGCTACCCCGAGAAACCCTATCTTGAAAAACCAAACCAAAACCAAACAAAATTGTCTACCTCTTTTGGACTATGTGTGGTGGAAATTTGGATTTAGCCAAGTGTAATTACGGTTTTGGACAGGATGACCTACAGCCTATCGATTTGGTTGTCCTTAGATGTGTTTTCTTGCCAAGATCTGGCTGAAAAAGAGCTTGGTAGTTGCTTTTTTCTGTTAAAAGGTAATAATTACACTATTAGTTATCTAAATGGAGCAATCCCCTTTTGGCTTCTCAAGATAAACATTTCTGAGAAGGGCAAGTGTATTTAAAATTAGCTGATACTTACAGAATTGTTCACACTCCTGTTCACACTCTCCTGGAGTTTCTGTCTCCCCTTCCCCTCTTTCTCTCCCCGCTCCCCATCCCTCCCTCTCAGTGTTGATTTTGTAAAAAATCATTTATTTGTTTGTTTATTTATTTATTTATTTTGGTGGGCATTCGAGATAGGATCTCTGTATGTAGCCCAGGTTAACTTTGAATTCTCTCTGTAGCCCAGTCTGGCTTTAAATTCTGCCTCAGCTTCCTGAGCGCTGGGATTACAGACATCGTCACAGCCACTTTGATTATGTATATCGATGTTTTGATCATATACATGTCTGTGTGACTCGCGCTGGTGCACAGTATGAGTGTTTGTGTGCATTTTCATGAGTCCGTGCGTGCGTGCACACGCTTGCTTGCACGCGTGTGCATGTGTTTGGTGCTCATGAAGACCAGAAGAAGATATATCCTCAGGAACTGCAGTTACAGACATCTAGCTGTAAGTGGTACTGGGAACTGAACCTAGTGTGCTCTTGACTGCTGAGTCGTATCTCTGACCCAGCCCTTTTACTTTTTAAAGAGAAGAGTTCCCTACTGGTTCTGAGATCAAAAGCAGCCAAATCTCCAGCCCCCCAGAAGTTGTATCACATCTTCATCTATTTTTCATCTACAGACTGGCTTTCTCCTTGGGGCTGTTCTGGCCTGTCATCTCCGCTGGAGGAAGAACTTAACCCAAGGGCCTGCTAGGCCTTTCCTTTTCAGCTAAGAACAAAGTCAGAAGATACAGCTGGGAAGTGCTTTGGGCAGGGGCTGTGTTGCTCCCAGCTGGGCTCAGATCTGCCTTCTGCCTTGGGTGTTTCTTGGAATCTGGGTAGGGGTAAGACCTGTCCATTCCAACTGCAGGATGCCAGCTTTGCCAGGGCCACACCTGTGGGTGCGGCTCATCCCCAGCAGGATAATCGCTTGCTTTCTGCTCTGCTTAGCGCTTTTTTGGATGGCTAATCGGCCACGCCTTGCAATGTGGACGTTATGAGTCCTGCTGATTGCTCCCTCTCACCGAAAGGATCACCCCAGAAGGCACAGCATCATCACCTCCAGATATGTGACTTTTTTTTTCCCCCTGTTCTTGTTAGTTTGCTCTTTTATTTCACTAAACACTTCTAAATTTTGTCTCCCTGGGCCAACTAAGTTCCCTCCGGCTGGGTCTTCCAGTTTAGGTAGCAGCGGGGAGGGTGCAGAGTAGACAGGTGGTTAGTGGACCCGAGTCCTCCCTCCCTTTGTGCTATATCTCATTCGATTCGCAAAGACTCGGTGCACCTAGTGTGAGATTCTCAAATTTAACATACAAGACCTTGCCTAGAGTGTGTGAGACCCTGCATTCCCAGTGTCTGCTCTTCACTCCCCCAAAGCAATACAAATAAGCAACAATGAAGCACCCTTCTTCTTTGTCTGCCCCAAGGCTCTGGTTACTTGAGTCACAGAGCCTGCTGAGCAAATGTAAGGCAGGAAAGTCATTGTTCCGTTGTAGGGACTGCTAGTGACACCAATGCTTGTGCTGAGCTGTGTGTGAAATGTCAGTCCCACTTTTAAATGCCGTGCTAGGATCTGTTTTCTCTTCAGAGTATGAGTCACCTTTGAAAATACCTTGCATTTTAAGGGCAGAGTGCACGGCTCAATGAAAGTGCCTGCTGCAAAAACATGAGGACTTGACTTCGCATCCCCAGCACTCACGTAAAATCCTGGAGGTGGTGGTCTGCCTTTTGTCTTGGTTTTTAGCTTATTTTAAGTGTATGAGTGTGTTGCCTCATGTTTGCATACCATGTGCCTGGTACTCTCAGAAGCGGGAAGAGGTCATCAGATCCCCTGTGACTGGAGTTACAAACTGAGTCACCATATGGGTGCTGGGAACTGAACCCAGGTCCTCTGTAAGAGCAATAAGTAGTCTTAGCCCCAAGCCTCTTTGGCTGTGGTAGCCAGCTGACCACGTTTGATCTTATTATTACAGAACTTGGAGATTACAACCTGTGCCCCAAACCAGGTCCTATCACTCATCCCCAATTAGCCGATGGGAAGAGCCAGCCTCTTTCCAATGGGAGCGTGTTGTCTAACTCTCATTTTTCTGCTTTCTACTTTTGGTTTGGCTCTTTGGAGGGTGGCTGGGCCTGACTTGGG
Source organism: Cricetiscus sungorus (assembly GCA_030556225.1). NCBI lineage: Eukaryota > Metazoa > Chordata > Mammalia > Rodentia > Cricetidae > Cricetiscus > Cricetiscus sungorus. The sequence goes on along the minus strand of JANBXA010000069.1, from coordinate 82,995,529 downwards.
GTACAGGTTGTGACCCCTAAGTTTGATAACATTGCGCTGAGGAGGTGGAGACAGGAGGATCCCTGGAACTCACTGGCCTAATCTTAGAGCTCCAGGTTCAGTGAGAAACAGTCTCAAAAATGAGGGTTGCACAACAGAGAGAAACACTTGTCAACTTCTGGCTTACAAACATGCATGCACGCGCGCGCACACACACACACACACACACATACACACACACACATACACATGTATATGTACACACAAACATACGCCATACATATTATGCACATGTATATACAAAGATAAAATAGTTAAAGATGTCTCCATTTTAGGGGGATTATGTGGTATGGTTGGCATGTCCACTCTCCTAGTGGCTGCTGGGAGAACCTGAGTCCAAGCTTGCCGGGTGGTAATGTGTGTCACAGTAATAAATGCTAAGGATTTATTTATTTCCAGCCCTGCAGGGGCTCTAAGTCACTCCTTTAAAATTCATTCTCTAGCACCCCGCTGCTTATGTTGCTATGGTGGTGTGTCTCTGGCTTGTGTGTCAAAGTTGTCCTTGAAAATAGATGGGCCAAAATAACAGTGTAACAGGTGGCTGTGCCTTGTAAAGTCACTCGTTAAACTACTTTGCCAAGGGGTCCAGTGTAAGCACATCACACAATGCAGAACCTCATGCCCTCCAGGCAGGCACGCTATAGCTGTGTGGACATATGTATGTGAGTGTGTGCGTGTGCAAGCGTGTGTGTGTGTGTGCACTTGTATGTGCATGCTGAGTTTAGCATGTTTGTCTGTTTTTCTTGCTTTGGGGGTGTAGTCTTTATTTATAGACGTTTTTCCTCCTTTAAGCCATGCCATGCCTATTTCCGGTAGTTATGTGAGGGAAGATTTCAGCTTGCTTTATTTAGCAGGAGATGTCCTTTCCTTATTTTGTGTAACTGGAGCCCTCCTCCTAAAAATAACCTTCCTTTTCCTAATCGGACACTTGTTATAGTTGATATATCCTTTATTTACACAGAAGAGCTCTTTTTAGCATGCCCCCCTTAATTTAATATATATTAACATGTACAGGATATATCTCACAAGCATAAAGCAAAATACAAGTATAACATAAACATGTACATATAAAATATACAATCAAATATATTCCCCTGTAAGGTCAGTCCTTACTGAATAGTAAAAATTGTTCATTATAAATTCACTTGCCAGCTGGGCAGTGGTGGTGCACACCTTTGATCCCAGCACTTGGGAGGCAGAGGCAGGTGGATCGCTGTGAGTTTGAGGCCAGCCTGCTGTACAAAATGAGCTCAAGGTCAGCCAAAGCTATCCCCCCCAACAAGAACCAAAAACCAAAATAAAGGAATAAACTCACTTGCCAATTATGATCATTTCTTTTCCCTGCGTGCCCCTCCCACCACACCCTCCTTCCTTGGTGTGGAATTCAGGGTCTTGAGCATGCGAAGCAAGCACTTGGCCACACTTATTGTATTATTTTTTTTGAGTGTGAGTATTTTGTTTGCATGTATATGTGTGTACTATGTGTGTGCCTGGTGATCACAGGGGTCAGAAGAGGGTACTGGATCCCCTGGGGCTGGACGTGCAGATGGTTGTGAGCCACCGTGTGGGTTCTGGGAACCCAGCCAGGTCCTCTGCAAGAACAAATGCTCTCATCATTGAGCCAATTCTGCAGCCTCCTCTTTTGTTTTTTTGTTTTTTTTTTTTTTCCTTCTGAGATAGGGTCTCATGTAGCCCAGGCTGGCCTAGAACTCACTCACTATTTGGGTGAGAATGACTGTCTTAGTTACTTTATTGTGTTGCTGTGAGGAGACACCATGAGTAAGGGAACTATAAAAGGAGGAATCTGTAGGGGTTACAGCTCTGAAGGGGACTTTATGGTGGCTGTGGGGAGAATGACAACAGTGGCAGGCGCTGCTGAGCAGAAGCTGAGGGTTTACACCTCATCTACAAGCAGGAGGGAGGGAGGGAGGGGGAGGGAGGGGGAGATCTAACTGGGAATGGCATGGGCTTTGGAAACATCAGAGCCCACCATCAGTGACAACAAGGCCACACCTCCTAATCCTTCCCAAACAGTTCAACCAACTGGCGACCAAATCTTTAAATATATGAGCCTGTGGGGGCCCAAGCTCATTCGAACTACAATGGCCTTGAACTTCTGATCATTTGGCCTTCACCTCACGAGCGCTGGGCCTCCGGGCACACACCACTCCGCAGGCTGTATGTCTGACCTGTGTGTGCAGTTCACGCATTCTACCGCCTGAGCAGAACTCCTTCTTTGGAGATAAAAAAATCTGGAAAGGACTTAACATTATTCCAGTTCAGCCTCTTACCCACTGTATGTAAGAATCCTTCCGGTAGTAGCCGGAATGTGGCTGGCTTGCCTTTGACCAAAGCGGAAGGCCCAGCAGACGCTGGAGACAGGACCTCTTCTGTGAGACTGTCCCCTTGAACGTTCCAGAGGAAACATTCTTACATTCAGTCGGCATCCAACCCCTTCGAGTTTTCCCAGATACACTGACAAAAGCACAACTTCTACATTCTGATTCTTGCAATCTGTGGTAGTGACCACCTCTCTCACACACACTAGTTTACTATTCATATTCCTATAGCTGTTCAATTTCTTAAGCAGCCTTATCTCATTATCTCATTCCCAATTTTTCTTTTCCTTCCTTCCTTCCCCTTCTTTTTTTTTTTTAGACAGGATTTCTCTGTGTAATAGCCCTGGCTGTCCTGGAACTCTCTTTATAGACCAGGCTGGCCTCAAACTCACCGAGAGGTCTACCTGCCTCTGCCTCCCAAGTGCTGGGATTAAAGGCGTGTTCCACCATCACCCTGCTCTCCCTCCCAATTTCTATGGCCTTTCTGTGTAATCAGCCTTCACAAAATATTGAAGGGGCCAGGGAAAGGGCTCACTAGATAAGAGAGCTTGCAGTGCAAGATTGAGGACCTGAGTTCAAGTCCTCTCTCATTCGTGGAAAAAGTCAGGCAGGCATGGCCACACATACCTGTAACCCCAGCACGGGTTGGGGGAGTTGAGCTTGAGAGCTTGCTGGCCAGTCAGTCTAGCCTAAATAGTGAGGTGTGGGTTTAGCGAGCCACTCTGTCTCAAGATAACAAAGCGGAAAGCAATAGAGGAACACGGTACACCTCACAGCATCTTCACACTTCCACGATGGTGCATCATGATGGTACATGCCTCTCCTCTCAGTGTCATGAGCATGTGGGAATCACTTACTGTAAAGCCTTAGCCACAGGACTCAGACAGATGATAAATGAAGGGCATGGTTGATTTCTACCCCACCCACTTAGCTCTGGTTTTGCTTCCCTTGCTCGTCATATTTGCCAGTCCCCTTAGCTCGCTTGTGGAGGTGATAAGCATACCTGCCTTTCTCCAGCCCGCTGACTTTCCAGAACCCTCTCTCCTAAAATACGTTACTACTGCCTGCTGTCGTTACAGAAGCCAGTAGGCACTGGACATAGAAACAGAGCCATCGGTTACATTAATGAGCTTAAGCCTGCATCATTCCCTACCTCCTCATTAGTTTTAATTTTTGAAATGAGTTTCTTATTAGATATTTTTGAGAAACAGTTTAGAGAAGATTATGGTTTAGCATGCAGAGGAGAAAATTGAGAGAGAGATGAAGCCAAGTTACTTCTAAGTGTATAAACATTTCATTAAAATGATGCATTTGTGTATGTGGGCATTTACTTAAAGCATGACTTTGCTCTCTGGGGTAAAGGGAAACACAGACGGCCGGCATACATCTGAGGTCCACTCTAGCGGGACCGATTCAGTGTGTTAATCATTGGCATGGTTACAGTGAGATAGATATCCCCCATAGTCACCGGCATTTGAATACTCAGTTCCCAATTGGTGGTACTGTTTGGGCAGATTAGGAAGTGTGACCTTGCTGAAGGTAGTTTGTCACAGAGGTGGGTTTTGAGATTTCAAAGCCATCCTCCATTCCCAGTCCGCTCCCTGCTTCCTGCTTGGTGTTTGAGACGTGAGCTGCCGTCCCCGCCCTCTGCCTTGCTTCCCCTCCATGGCAATGGGCTCTTATTCCCTTGGAACCATAAGCCCAAGCAACCCCTCCCTTCTATAAATTGTTGTGCTCATGGTGTTCTTATGACAGCAATAGAAGAGCGCCTGATAGAATTGTGTTGTGCTAGCTGGTCTTGCTTGTCAACTTGGCACAGTGGAAATCCCCTGGGAAGAGTCTCAGTAAGGGGGGAGTCTGGGTCAGGTTGGATTATGGGCGTGTCTGTGTCTGTGGTGGATTGTCTTAATTGTGTTAATTAATGTGGGACATGCAGCGTAAAAGTGGGATAGGGAATATGTCTTAACCCCTAAGACATGCTGGGTAGCCTATAACCACCTGTAACCCAAGCTCTAGGGAGAGCCAAACCCCTCTTCTGGCCTCTGTGGGCATTTGTGCTCTTGTGCACATCCTTACACACAAACACACACAAATATACATAACTAAAAAATTAAAAATAGAGCTGGGTGTGGTGGTAGAAGCAGTTGTATCTCTGGGAGTTTGAGGCTAGCCTGGTCTACATAGTGAGTCAGTCCCAGGACAACTAGGGCTGCATAGAGAGGCCATGCCTAAAAAAAAAAAAAATTAAAAAATGACCCTGTCTCAAAAAAAAGTGTGTGTGTGTGTGTGTGTGTGTGTGTGTGTGTGTGTGTGTATAGCATTATATATATATAATTTTAAATAAATAAATTTTAAAGGCAAAAAAGTGATCGGAGCAGTATTCATTCATTCATTCATTCATTCATTCATTCATTCTCTCTGCTCTTAACTGAAGATGTGGCTAGCTGCACATTGTTGTAGCCTCAACTTCTTTGCAATGACAGGCTGGAATCTCAAATTCCCAACTAAGTGTCTGTCTCATTTCCTCCTTACAGTTCTCCTTCAAGGGGGCTTCCTGTCGTCTTCCTTTGCAGGTGTGGCTACTGATGTTCTGCGTACCTGTCAATCTCAGTCACATCTCTCCGGTGGGGCAGGGCGCTGCGAGCTGGGGTCCCTGACTTCTCATCACACTTGGTTCTCTAGCAGTATCTGTGGTTCCCACAGCCGAAGGGAAGTAGACATCGGCTCAGTATTGAGATACTAGGATGGCTGTGTAGAAATAAACACAAGATCTTAAAGTACTTACTGGAATGACACATTTCTAGAGCAGATAGCCCAGAAATTATGTAAATAGGAAATATTGACCTCAGTTGCAAGTCAATACCATCTTCCTTTGGTAAAAGAGGAAGCATAGATACAATTTTAGACTACACTACAGCTATTTTCAATCTTGAGGGAAACTTTGTTTTTGGAAAGTGTCTCTAGGTTGTATCTTGCAAAAAAGGTACTTCGGTATATAATTACACGTATATTCAGACACAAAGATGCCGTGGAGCCTAGATGAGAAGCTATGATCTCCTAAAGATATCATTTAAGTCAAGGCTTTAAAAATACATGACTTTGAGCCAGGGAGATGGTTCAGCAGCTAACAGCATTTGCTGTCATGTTCGATTCCCAGGTTCAATTCCCAGGACTCAAACAGCTGAGAGAATCGATTCCCACTCAACACACACACCACATCCACAATTATAATAGTAATAATGATAATGATAGTAGTAGTAGTAATAATAGTAAAAATACATGACTTAAAGTGAGGCAAATGCCCTTTGCAATTCACACAACAGCTGTGTGTGGTGGCACACACTTTTAATCCCAGCACTCAGGAGGCAGAGACAGGTGGATCTCCATGAGTTCAAGACCAGCCTCGTCTACAGAGTGAAACCTTGTCTATAAAGCAAACCCAAACTCGTCTACAGAGTGAAACCTTGTCTATAAAGCAAACCCAAACCCGAACAATTAGCTAAATATGGTATATCCCACATAGCCATAACCGTTTAAAGCATCTTGTAAAAGAGAAATGAGGGCTAGGAATGTAGCATGCCTGGCATGCACAAGGTCCTGGGTTCAATACCCAGCACCACATAAAACTAGGTATGATGTTAAATACCTAGAACTCAGAGGGAGGCAGAAGGATCCGGAGTTCAGCATCCTCCTCCACTACATGGTAAGTTCAAGGTTAGCCTGGGCTACCTAAGATCCTATCTCAAAAATGGTAATTAAACAAATAAAAGATAAACCCTATTTTCAACATTTTTGAAGCTCTGTTTTACAAGTGGTAGCTGGGGCTGTGATCCCCTGCATCTTTGCTGAGCGGCTGGTGTAGGGCTTTTGAGACAACCTTCCAACATCGAGCCACATCCTCAGCCCATCATGACATCACATTTTTTTTTTTTTAAAACTCCCTCAATTCTTGCTCCCCTCCACCCCTACCCAGCTTTTACAAGGTATGGCCATGGTGGTTGCTTAGATAAAGTTGACGTCTGGCTTACAGTTCCAAAGATTCATATTTAATTGTTTGTGCTGTGTCTGAAAGCAGGGGCAAATGTATTGTTCTTTTTAAAGTTTTGGCTTATTAGTGTTGGGTAGGGGATGGCTATGGGACAATAGCGTTTATTCGTGTAGCAGCCTCCTTAGGCCCACCACCCTAGGTGATCCTTGCATAGTGCTAGCTCACTAGGACAGTCTCCAGGGGCTTGCTGCTGCTTTGCTGTTATTTCCCTGAGCCGTCATTTCCATACCACAGATTTCAGCTTCTTTTCTTCCCTCTCTTGCTCCCTCTCTCGTCTTTCTTTCCTTCCTCTCTCTCCCTGTTTCCTCCTGCCCTCTGTTTTCTCCGTCGGTCCCTCCCTCCCTCCCTCCCTCCCTCCCTCCCTCCCTCCCTCCCTCCGCCTGTCCTGGAACTCCAACTTTGCTGTGATTTTTGTGTTGCTGCTTCCCCAGTGATGGAATTCTAGGTATGTGCTATTTTGCCCAACTTATGTTTCATATAGGTTGTCCTGACTATGTAGACCAGGCTGTCCTGGAACTCACAGGCTGCCTGTCAAGTGCTGGGATTAAAGGTGTGCGCCACCATGCTCAGCCTCTTCTTTTTTGTGTTTGAAATCTCACGCTTTAAACAATTACAAGGCTTAGAAGTTTTTGTGTATTCCTAAGGCTGTGCCACCAGCATCCGCCATCAGTTGACTATGAAACAGTTACAATTTCCAAAATAAACCCCGTGACCACCTTTAGTCACTTCCATAGCAACCTCAAGTCTACTTTCTAGCTTTTTGGATTTGCCAAATCAGGAAATTACCTAACAGTAGAATCATACGATAAATATGTGACCTTTTGTGTTTGGCTTCTGACATAGTTGGCTGTTAATTGTCAACCTGATGTGCCTGGGGAGAGGGCACCTCAGTTGAGGAATTACCTTCATCATTAGACCGGCCTGTGAGGCATTTTCTAAATGAATGATGGTGGCGGGAAGGCCCAGCCCACTGTGGGGGGTACCATCCCTAGGCAGATAAGTGTAAGACCGTAGCTGGGCAAGCCCTGGGAAGGAAATCAGAAGGCAGTCTTTCTCTGTGTTTTCTGCTCCTGCCTTGAGGTCTTGCCTTGGCTTCCATCGATGGTGAAGAATAACTTGTCAACCAAATTAACCACTTCCTCCCTGAGTTGTTTTTGGCCAGCGGGTTTTATCACAGAAGCAAAGACTCACACGATGCAGCTGCTTTTGCTTAGCACGCTGTCAGGGTCAACGTTGCAGCACGAAACACTTCTCTATTCCTCTTTGTGTCTGAGTGGTATTTTATTGTATTGATGCTGTGTTTACCAAATGATGGGCTCTGGTGTTGAACACTGGTGCTCCATCCATCCATACATCATTCTTTCTGTTTTTGTTTGAATTTTCTTTGTTTGTTTGTTTGTTTGTTTTGAGATGGGCTCTCTGTGTAGTCCTGGCTGTACTGACATTTGTTTTTAATTCTTTTAGAGATATTCCCAGGGGCGGAACTGCAGGGTCATGTGAAATTCCTATGCTCAATTTGTTGAACTGCCGAACTGTTTTGCGCTGTACCATCCCCTCTGGCAGCATGTGAGGACTCCAGTTTGCCAGCACTCTTCATTTTCTTTTTTATGCTAACCACCCTGGAGGGTGCAAAGCGGTTTGGATTCACATTTCCCTAATGGTTTAAAATGGTGAGCATCTTTTCATGTGCCCACTGGCAATTTTTATATGCCTTTGAAGAAATTTCTATTCTAATCCTTTGTCCAGCTTTTAATTAGGCTACAGTTTTTAAAAATCGAGCTGAAAGTATTTGTGTGTGTGTGTGTGTGTGTGTGTGTGTGTGTGTGTGTGTATGTGTGTGTGTGAGTGACAGTAGACTATCTTTTGAAGATTCATTTTTATTTGTGTGGGTGTGTCTTTGTGGTCTGTATGCACTCACGAGTGCTTATGCCTATGCCTGGTCTGAAGAAGCATCAGATCCCCTGTAACTAGGGTTATAGATGGTTGCTGCCCAATGCAGGTCCTGGGAACTGAACTCGGGTCCTCTGGAAGAGTAGTACAGGTCCTAAACCACTAAGCCATCTCTCCAGGCTCTGGGTGTTAGATTTTGACCATACATTTGGTTTTCTATTACTTTCTGCTGTTTTTTTTTTTTTTTTTTTTCGGTTATCTCATATCTTTTTATGCATTGGCCTTTGCAGCACAAAGGTAGTAAACTGGTGAAGCCCATCTGTTTTTCCTTTGGTCCCTTGTATTTTCCATTACCATTTAAGCAAGCTGTTCTGCAATCCCAGGCACAAAGATTCTGTTCTCTTCCAGCTTGTTTGGTTTCCAGGGGTTTACACACAGGTCTTTGTGGCCACTTTTAATTTTTGAAATTGAATGAATTAAATTGTAAATTGTACTTATTTTATGTGTATAGGAATTTTGCCTGCTATGTCATATGTATACACCATGTGTGTACCTGGTGCCTGTGAGGTTAGAAGAGGACATTGGAACTGGAGGTCACAGTTAGTTGTGAGCCACCATGAGGATGCTGGACATCAAACCAGGTCCCTCCAGAAGGGCAACCAGAGCCCTTAGCCACCGAGCCATCTTTCCAACTCTGGGTTCCTTTGAACGATTTATTTTTATTTTTATTTGTACGGTAGGAGTAGTGGTCCAAGATCTATACTTTGGAGGTGGGTGTCCATTTGAACCAGACCATCTGGAAATCTCAAAACAATCTTCTTTCCCATGGTCTGAAGCTGTTCTTTTTTTTTTTTTTTTTCCATTCAATGTTTATTTATTTTATTATCATTTTTTTTTTGGTGTACATGTATGTGAATGTTTGTGTGTATATGTACAAGTTTTCATGTGTGTGCAGGCCAAAGGTTTACAAGAGGTCTCTTGGTCAATGTCTCTCTCTCTCTACCTTGGTGTTTGAGACGGACTCTTGTTGAATTTGGAGCTTGCTGATTTGGTTAGAGTGTCCGTGACCTCACAGGGGGCGAATATCAGAAACCCTGCATACCAGGTATTCACATTGCCATTCCTAACAGTAGCAAAATTCCAGTTAGGGAGTAGTGGCCAAATAATGCTATGGTTGGGGGCCACCACAGCATGAGGGACTGTATTAAAGGGTCTCAGCGTTAGGAAGGTTGATGAACCACAGGATTAGGCCAACTGGTTCTTTGCATCTTGCCGTTTTTGCCTCACCCGTGCTGGGATTAACCGAGGCTTGCTGCTCGGTTACTAACCGAGGCTTGCTGTTGGGTACTAACAGTTTGAATTCAGGCTTTCATCATTACGTAGGCAGCACTTTACCGACTGAGCCTGCTCCCTAGTCTGTCGCTCAACATTTTTCTCTAGTGACAGAAGCAAATGATCACAAACCAGCCGTTCTGCTGTGGTTCTGTAATATCCTTGGTAGGAGTCTGCCATAACACACTTCTTTGTTCTCTACACATTTTGGGTTGTTTACAGGGATTGCTGTCATGAGCCCTGTTGTCATGAACACACTCCAATTTGTCTCTTACGTCTCATGTGTGAGTCTCTCTCTGTGGCATATGCCTAGAAGTGGAATGTATGAACAAGTTTTCCATAGTGATTACAATATTTATGCTGCTGTGAGCAATGTATGAAAATTGCACTTGGGGAAACTTAGTCTTAAGGATTCTGTTTGTTTTTTGCATCTGTGGAGGAGGGAAATAGGCATTACTAAAAGGATGTAATTTACATGTGCAATTTGCATTTTAGGCTTCTGGTCTGTCGATGTTAATAAGAATTATGTTAAACAAAAGCTGGGTGTTGGTGGCCCACACCTTTAATCCCAGCACTCAGGAGGAGGAGGAGGCAGGAGGATCTCTGTGAGTTTGAAGCCAGCTTGGTCTACAAAGTGAGTTCCAGGACAGCCAAAGGTACACAGAGAAACCCTGTCTCAAAAACAACAACAAAAAAGAGAGAGAGAATTATGTTAAACTTGAAATCAAAAGGCATGCCAATGAAGAATCTATTAAGTAATTAATATCTGCTTAAATTTATAGATATTAGCATGTGAATGGTTGATGTACTGGAGGCTTTTTGCCAACAGCACAGTAGTTCTCCTTATCCATGGTTTTTCTTTCTCTGGCTTCACATACCTGTAGAACATGGTCCGAAAGTATATGGAAAAGTCTAGAAATAAACAGTTCATAAGTTTTAAATTGCTATTCTTAGGGCAACGAAATCTCACACCCTCTCATTCTCTTCTTCTTGGGGTTCGAGTTATCCCTGTGTGCAGGGTGTCTGTGCCGTATATGCTAATTGCCTGTTAATCACTTAGTGGCTTTCTGGGTGATCAGATTGACATCACGTTATTGCAACACAGTGTTCAAGTAACCCTTAATTTTTCTCAGTAATGGTCTCAAATAGAAGAAATAAAGGTACTGGAAATTTGGGTTGGGCCAAAGACTCACCATAAAATATTTCCTTTAAGTGAAAGATGGAAGTTAGATCAGTGTGTTGGGAAGGAGGATGTAGTAGCAAGACGTCACAAGACAGAGGGCAGCCTGGACTACACAAGGTCCTGCTGAGTATGCTTCATGGGAGTGCACCTATAGAAAGGAAAAAATACATAGGATGGGCACTCATTGCCCTTTCCGCTGGGGCTTTAGATAAGGGAGGCTAGGAGAGATTCACAAACCTATGTGTCAATAATTCAGCATCATGGCAGTCCATCTGCGGTCTTCTGTAGAGTTCTCAGCAAGTACATTAGAGCACAGCAGAACAGCATCCCTGTGCAGAGGGCTGAGGATATCCCTTCCTCTGTGCCCACATTTTGCATTTGGCGGTGATACTAAGACGCACCCCAGTGATGAGTAGCCCGACTGTTCCTCATCATCTCATTCTGTGCTAGCACTGGGAAGGTGTGGCAGGTGATGGGTTTAATGTGGAGTTTTCAGGACCACAGAGGAGATGGAGATGCCCCCTGGGGTAGATGGGATAAGTAAGTGATGGACCGGAAATGGAGTACTTAGGACCATCTCCCAGCAGGTGGAGATGCTCCCTGGGGTGGGGTAAGTGATGGGTTGGACATGGAGTGCTCAGGACCAGGAAGGAGATGGAGATGCGCTCTGGGATGGGGTGAATCTGTTGTTGCTGATGAGAGTGAGAGGGGGTATTGCTGGGAAAGCCCAACAAACCAGAGCCAGGCCAAGGTCAACAAAGATGTCAGAGAAAGGCTCCTGGAAGACAGGTGGGTGGGGCCCCTTCCTTCCAGCTCTGTTCGTCTGCCTTCATTCATCTTACTGTAAATTTCCTAATGATAACACCCGTGGGGTTAGACTTTCCAACCCCACTCCTCCCGCTTGGGTCAGCACAGCATCTTTTACAATACAAGTCAAAAGTTCCTTTGTATGACATTTACAGTCTTCTTGGGCAGGCTCTGGCTGGCCTCAGACTCTGCCTTTCCTGGTATTTGGTGCTTCTGCCAAGTCAAACTAATTACAGTTTCCCCAAATGTACTACGCAGTTAACTTTTTAATATCTCTTTATTTTATTGTTTGCTTCTCTCAAAAAACAATCAGAGCTAATGAAATGTCGGCTATTACAGTCACACGGCTGCTTATGTAATGGCTCCACAGTGTCCTTAATAAATGAGATCTGAAATGTTCTGTCTTCTTGAACCCAGAAACTCCTTCTGACTCAGTTCGTCTGAAGCTCCAGTGTGTTTTCTGAAGATCACGCTGTTCTCTCTTTTTCTTATGGAAGGATTTGGTCAAGAGTGATAAAGTTAGACACGGCAAATATGTTGTAGTCATGTCTTTCAGAAAGGAAGTGTTGACTTTTAAAACAAAAACAAAAATAAACAACAACAACAAACTGTCTGCCTGGAAAATGAACTTGAAGAGACGGTATTTGTTACGTGCTGAGAAATACACTGCGGTATTCATTCTTTTCTTGTTTTTTTTGAGACAGATTTTTTTTCAGACAGCTCTGGCTGTCCTGTAACTTGCTCTGTAGACCAGGCTGGCCTCAAACTCAAGAGATCCACCTGCCTCTGCCTCCCGAGTGCTTGGACTAAAGGCGTGCACCACCATGTCCTGTTGCCAGTATTTATTCTTCATTGCTCATATGGTGTGTGTGTGTGTATGTGTGTGTGTGTGTGTGTGTGTGTGTGTGTGTGTGTGTGTGAGAGAGAGAGAGAGAGAGAGAGAGAGAGAGAGAGAGAGAGAGAGAGAGAGAGAGAGAGAGCACCTTCTAGCTTGCAGGTAAACCTGCATGTGTGTCACCTGTTTTATTTACTTTGTGTGTGTGTGTGTGTGTGTGTGTGTGTGTGTGTGTGTGTGTGTGTGTGTGTTTCTGCCTGTATGCATGTCTGTATACCTGGTACTCAGGTAAAAAGAGGGAGTTGGATCCCCTTGAATTGGTGCTACAGATGGTCGTAAGCTGTCACGTAGGTGCTGGGAACTGAACCTGGGCTCTCTTCAAGACCATCATCGAGTGCTCTTAACCAGAGATTCATCTTTCCAGCCCTCTGCCTTATTTTTTCCTGAGACACCGTGTCAAGAGTAGGTGAGGTTAGTGGGTTGTAAGAAGAGAATACTCCTGCCTCACTGAGTAGCAGCCTCACCATGCTACCATGCAGCAGGAGGGTCCTTGTCAGGTTCCCAGCAGGGTAGCAGATTTCAAACGCCATGTTCTGGCACTTTCCAGAACCAGAAATGCAATAAACTTCCAGGCTTCATAAATTTCTCAGGTTCTGGTATGTTATTATAGAAAAAGATGACCCAGCATGTGATTCCATTTTATGAAGTTTTTCATAATTTTGCCTTCTGTAAGATTAAAGATTCTGTACCTAGTACACATAACTTACATACACAGACACACATACCCCACATGTCTCTCTCTCTCTCTCTCTATCTATCTATCTATCTATCTATCTATCTATCTATCTATCTATCTACACCTATGCCTAAGTATACATAAACCTAGGAAAAACTGGGCCTGGAAGCCTCTCACATCTTGCTATCATGGTCCCCAGGTATAAGGATGCTGAAGTATCATGTCTGAGAAATTCCGTTTGTGCTGTACCAGTCCTGTGTTCTACTTGGCACCTGTGTCACCACCATTCGAGAACAACTTATAGGAACAGTCTATATTCTAGGAAGGGAACTGTCACAGCATTCAGGGCCATCCCATTCTTGAGCACAGGGTAGGGAAGACAGCAGCAAAACCTCTCACCTGTGTGGAACTCCTGTCTTGCCAACCTTCCTGGGTCTCTTAAAGCCCACAGTGTGACAAACGTATTTAAAGCCCAGGCTGCCTTGGTGCTGAAGGCAGGATTCCAGGGCCTTGCATGTGCTGGAACTTTCCCAGCTCTGAGAATTCCTGGATTCACTCTGCTGTGGATCTGTATTGTATGTGAACACTCAGTTGGAATTTTGTTGGTATAGATGCTTTCCTGCTAACAATGCCCGCTGCCCTGTATTTGCACACTTTTTAAAGTTGCTTTTTAATCAACAGTTCTTCCTGTGTTTCTGTGCATGCTTTATGTGTGCAAGTGTGTGTGTGTGTGCACGCACACACTTGAGTTTGTGCTTGTGTAGAGGTCCTCGGAAAGGCTTTAAAAGATTTGCTTGTTTTTGTTTCATGTGTATGACTGTTTGCCTGCGTGCGTGCGTGTGTGTGTGCGTGTGCGTGTGCGTGTGCGTGTGCGTGTGTGTGTGTGTGTGCCTCATCTGTGCACAGTGCCCACAGGGGGCAAAAGGAGTCAGATCTCCCTGGAACTGGAGTTAAGGGGTTGGGGGATATTACAAGCCACTCTGTTGGTTCTGGGAACCAAATCTAGTTCTTTTGAAAGAGCAGCAAGTGCTCTTAATTGCGGAGCCATCTCTCCAAGCCCTGGGACCTGGAGCTCACTACTTAGGCTAGGCTGACTGGCTAGCATGCCTACTGGATCCACTTGTGTCCAATTCTCCAGGTCTGGGGTTCTAAGCTCATGCCATCGTGTTGAGCTTTTTGTAGAAGCCAAACTCTGGTCCTCGTGCCTGCCTCATTTAAGCCATCTCCCCAACCCCGAGTGACAACACGTTTGCAGTCAAATCACTGACTCAGTCATCCTCAGAATGGAGAGCTCTGGCTGCTCCGTCAATACCGGGGCAGTGTATGTATGGGAGGTGTGTGACTTCAATCTTCCCCCACTAGGATGATTTGGGTCTCATGGCTCCCAGCTAAAATTATTATTATCGTTATTGTCATCAGATGATGACTAGGCTGTAGATTAAGATCTCATTGCCTTGTCAATAAATCCTTCAATGTCTGCTTTCACTAAAGACTCTCTCTCACTTGTCTGTTGACCTGTTCATAACAGCATCATTCTGCCTGTCATGAGAGAAGACATTTTTGTATCTAAGCAGAATATTCTAAGACTGCTGAGTAAGTCATGACCTAAAAATTATGATGCAGAAAAATAGAGTTTCACTGTTTTATGCAAAACGTTCCTATCACAGGAAAATTGCAGTTTTTATTCTTTAGGTAGGTAAGCAGAATTTTTTTTTTTTCCAGTCTAAGAAGCCATGTTGCCCAAGGGAAAGAGGCAGAAAAAGAAACAACAACAGCAGCAATTCTTGCTTGATAGGATCCTGATGAGGACATGTGCTCTGGACAGAGAATGGATGCTGCGGGGGCCCGACCTGTGCTCGGAGGTTTCCTGCCTGTGGGAGCTTTGAGCTCTCTGGTTTGCTTGGGCGTCACAAAGCAACAGCTCCTGTTAAGCAAGGTAGCCAAGGAGAGGATTGGGGCTGGGGAATGTTCCTAAGTTGGTAGAATGCCTGCCATGCCTGCCTTTAAGAATAAAGTTGGGGTTGATCCCCAGGGCGCCCCCTCTCTCTGTGTGTGTGTGTGTGTGTGTGTGTGTGTGTGTGTGTGTGTGTTTCTAGACAGGGTTTGTCTGTGTAGCACCCTGGCTGTCCTGAAACTCTTTCTGTAGACTAGGCTGGCTTTGAAATCTCGGTGGTCCCCCTGCATTTTGCCTCTGCATCACCACTGCCCAGCCTAGTTGGCTTTCTATTGCAGTGATAAAGACCATGACCAGAAAGCAAGCTGGAGAGGAAGGGGCTTATTCTGCTTTACAGTTCATCTGGAAGGGAAGTCAAGGCAGGAACTTAAGGTAGGAGGAACTGGAGCAGAGGCCATGGAGGAGTGCAGCCAAGGGGCTTGTCTGTCATGGCTTGTCCAGTCTCCAGTCTCTCTCTCTCTCTTTCCTTCCCTCCCTCCCTTCCCTGCCTTCCCCTTCCTTCCTTCCTTCCTTCCTTCCTTCCTTCCTTCCTTCCTCCTCCCACCCCCTCTTTTTGAGACAGGGTTTTTCTGTGTAATGGTTCTTGCTGTCTTGGAATTCTCTTTGTAGACCAGGCTGGTTTCAAACTCAGAGATCCACCTGCCTCTGCCTCCTGAGTGATGGGATTAAAGGCATGCGCCACCACCGCCTGACCCAGCCTGCTTTCTTATACAACTCAGGCCAACTTGCCCAGGGGAGGCACTGCCTGCAGTAGATGATGTCTTCCACACCAAACATTAGTCAGGAAAATACCCCACAGACAAACCTACACAGGCCAATTTGATAAAGACATTTTCTCAACCCAAATTTCCTTTTCTGGGACGAGCTTGCCTTGTGTCGAGTTGAAAAACTCAAACCCCAAACTAAGCAACATGTTGATATATGCCCATAACCTCAATACTGGGGAGAAGCATAAACACAGAGGAGGATCAGGAGTTCAAGGCCATCCTTGGCTGTTAATGAGTTTGAGGCCAGCCTAGGATACACGAGACTCTGTCTTAAAGAAAAGACCAAATGCAGAGACTAACAGCCTCATGGTCTCGGTTAGCATAGGCTGGAAATGGTAGTAAGAAACTATAACTCTCCATTGTAAAAGGACGTGGAAGGGGGTGGGGGGCGGGGACAACAAAAAGATGATAGCAAAAATGTTGGGAGAAAAAGACACTGATGGGGAAACAGATTCCTGGAATGCAAGCGTATCCTCGGTCCCATCTCACTGGCACAGGATCTAGAATTTCGCTGTTTCTGGAGTGGGTGGAGCTCAGGCATGGTGCATTTCCTACCAGCACAGCTCTTACTCTGCAGTGTCATCTCTAGCTGCTGTGGCAGATGCACAGTTCCTCCTGTCTCCACCCTGAGTGATGTTCCTGTTCCGCCTGGGCCGTAAACGTGAGTGCCAGCTGGTCGTTCATACCTGCTCGGCATGCTTTGTACTTTAGGTTTTAAATGTCATATCTAGAACACCCTAGAAAAGAAAGGATGCTGTCCTCTCCACCTACTGAATTAAACAAGTAAAACCTTTTGTTCTAGAACCTTCCACACCGGGCAGTTCAGCAGGCGGAGATGGAAAACCCTTCCAGTTCCATGCTCCCATCTCTAGGCTCTTTGAACTTCTAGAGGTGACTGAAATAGGAATGCATTTTCTGTTCAGAGCTAAAAAAAAAAAGGGGGGGGAGCCCTTTGTGCAGGGGAATGTGTTTTCTCAATCATGATTAGTGAGTCTTTTAATGACATGCTTCAGTGGAAGGGTCTCAGGAATAGCTGACTCTCCCTGTCATGGGGACGGAATATATCCATAAACAAAGGCATTCACTACACATGGCCATATTTTCAAGGATACATAGAAACCGGCCACTGCGGTTTTCAAATCCAATCACTGTATGTATGCCTGGCGCCTGAGGAGAGAAGAGACTTTTGGAGCTATTGGAACTGGAGTTACAGGTGATTGTGAGCTGCCACATGGGTCCTGGGAATTGAACTCTGGTCCTCTGTAAGAGCAGCCAGTGCTTTTAACTACTTAGCTATCCCTCCACTTACATACATCTTTATGTACCAGCTTTGGGTGTGCCTCATCTTAGAAGCACTTAGTGTCTTGGCACTCAGACTTGTTTTCCAGCATTTTCTCTGATCGGATCAATAGTTCTTTCCTTATACTTCCATACGCAGCAGAAGGGAAAGCAGATGCTTGATCTGGAGCCTAATTCATTTCGAAGCTGCTAAGGCCTTCACCAGCCATGAATAATGTACCATCCATAGTGTTAATGGGCATATATCGGATGCCAGTCTCGTCTGGGGACTCGGGAGGTTCCGATGAGCCCAAGAGGGAAGTTGGTACTCAAGGAGACCTCTGTATTAGGATTCAGGCATTATGCTGGCCTGCCCGTGTCACCTGGCAGAATGCACTCAGGCAGTGCCCTGGTCTGCCCAGAGTTCCGTGGATGCAGGCGCAAAGCACCCTTTTAAAAGAAAGACCCCACCCACTTATGCTTTCTTTCAACGCCCCCGCCCTTCCCCTGGGCAGACAGGACTTTTCCTGTCCTCTCTTTGTCTCTTTACCTCTTTCCCACCCCACCCCCCTTCCTTTCTAATAAAACTTCTCACTAAGCTCTGTTTGCCTGGCATGTTTGTCCTCGGCTTCGTCACCCTCGCCTGCCATGGAATCTACCACTTTATCGTAACACTCTGTACATGGTTGTTTGCCTTCTTCCTATCCGGGCACCCTGAGAGAAGACAGCTTTCTCCTTGGGGGTCCAGGAGAACAGGACAGGTAGAGCAAGGCCTGGTAGCTTTCTCACCTCCATGCTGCTGGTTTCTCCCCCCTTATGGCCCATGTGTGGGACAAGGACTTTCCTCCAGTGCCAAGGACTCTGGAAGAGAGGATGGTAACTTTTTAAGACAGGGTCTCACTGTGTAGATCAATGTAGATCAGTACCTTAACTGTCAGAAATCCTCCTGCCTCTGCCTCCCGAGTGCTCAGACTAGAAGCATGCCACACACCCAGATGACGCCAACTCCCCCTTTACCATGGTGTTGGGGAAAAGCCGGGTAATCCTGCCAGATGGGCACCCCTGCCCAGACAATGACTATTCTTCAATCGCTTTATATAAAATACATAAAGCCCTATCTTTCAATGTTAGGGAAATTACCTTAATTTTGCCATACCTTGAAATGGAGTGTCCATTCACCTCATGAGTATTGATCAAGTTCTGGCGAGTGAGCCAGCAAGCCCTTCCTTAATGGGTATATACTCCGACTGGGCCAAGGCAATTTAGAAGGCTTCCAGAAATAACAGCGAGAGTCCAATTCTACAAGTAGGTGATACACGAGGCCAACAGGAAATGACCTCAGGTTAAGACTCACAGAGTGAGAGATGAGGAGCTGTGAACCCTCAGAACTCAGGCAAGGTGAGCTGGTGTAACTTGCAGGAAGTATGACTCAATCCTGACTGTCACCAGCAAGGCTTCAACCAAGTCATCTGAAGAAAGGATGTGCCAGCCTTCACTACCGAAGTGTAAAGGGAGTGGCAGTGAGAAAACCAAATACCTCGTCCCAAGCTTGTCCCGGCAAGGACAGGCCGTGCACTTTGGCATTGTTTCATTGCCAGTGCTGGGGGATCAGGGAGACAGACTGAGTTTGGTTTGATTTTGTTTTTTTTTTTTTTAAGAATTTAAAACATTTTTAAAGTTAAGTTTGTGAAAAATTCTCTCTCTCTCTCTCTCTCTCTCTCTCTCTCTCTCTCTCTCTCTCTCTCTCTGGTGTGTGTGTGTGTGTGTGTGTGTGTGTGTGTGTGTGTGTGTGTATAGGCCAAAGGTCTATGCTGTTGTCTTTCTTTTTTTTTTTTTTTTTTTTTTTTTTAAAGACAGTTCCTCTGTGTGCAGCCCTAGCTGTCCTGCAACTCCCTCTGTTGACCAGGCTGGCCCGGAGCTCTCAGAGATCCACCCGCCTCTGCCTCTGCCTCCTGAGTGCTGGGATTAAAGGGGTGCACTGCCACCACCTGCTATTATTATTATTATTATTATTATTATTATTATTATTATTATTAACATGGGTGCTGGGAACCTGAGCTCAGGTCCCCATGTTTGCAATCACTTTGCCTACAGTGCCCTATCTCTTCACCAGCAACCTTTGAAATTTGAATTTGAGAAAGCGTTAAGTAAGGAAGAACTACGCTTTAATTGTATTCCTGCAAAACTGCTAACTCTTCTGATGTGTGGAACGAAGTCCATTGATTCTTCATGGAGAAGTGCTAGCTGGCGAGTGAGTCAGCCGTCTGTGTCATTAGCTCCAAAGCTCTCCATGGCAGATTGATTTTAAAAGCCCCCAACAAAACAGGGTTGTATTTAATAGAAATAGTATCAGGATGGCATTGAGATTTGAGATCAGCGTTCAGATCGTTTAATATAAATTGGATAAGGTCTTTGCTCTGATTGTACTTACAAGTATTATAATAATGTACTAGTGACAATAAATTTAGCCCTCTGGTATCTGAGGATGCTCAAACTCCTTGTGTATTTTCTTTTTTGTGTCTTTCACATCATACATCGTCATCCCATCCATTTCTCCATCCCTTCGTATCCTCCCTCTACCTTTGCAATCTCCTCCCCAAAATAGAATAAAATTTAAGAGAAAAAGAAAGAAAGTCTCATCATGGACGGTGTACTGTGACCCAGTGGGTCACGAAGTAATCTCTTTCATCCATGTATCTTTACTTGCAAGTGTTCCTCGCAACGAGTCATGGGTCTGTTCCAGGCCTCTGGTTTCCGCTACACTATTGATGCTGGCCCTCACTGGGACTCCTTCTCTTGGTTTACCCTGTTGTTGCCCTGTGTCCTGGAGATCCCACAGCTTTGGATCTGTGGGACCAGTCCCTTCACGTGCTCCAGCAGATCGCAAGGGGGTGGATGTTGGGGTGGGCCCGCTCGTAACCCTGGTTTGGGCCTGGCTGGTTGCAGCGTTGCTCAGCCCGCCGGCTCTCCCCTGTCCTCTCCACCAGGGCGAGCTCTCCTGCCTTGTCCTTGCAGTGGTGGTCAAGGCGTGGGGCCAGCTCTTCCAATTTCACACCCTGGGGTTCAGCTCTCCAACACTTAGACCTCCAGGGCCAGCTCTACTGTGTTGTCCAGGCCTGGTGTGAAGGCCGCTGTCACAAGTGCTGCAGCTGATGAGGGGCAGGGACAGCTTTCCCACTCGTGTGACCTCAGGGACAGCTCTCTCCCTGCCTCAGGCAGTGATGGGGGAGGGAGTGGGGGGTTAGGGGAATGGCACCGCTACCCTACATATGCTTCCACATGACAGATGAATAACAGGGACAGCTTGCCCGTGCTCACAACTTTGGGGTTGGCTCACCCACACCTCTGTTAACACGATTAGCTCTTCTGTACTGCCCAGGCAAGGCGCAGGGCCTCCATGTATGTATGCATGTATGTATGTATGTATGTATGTATTCGTCTCTGCATCCATCTCTAAATGGTTATAGTAACACCTTTTCTTTTAAGTGTGCATGCATGTGTGTGTTTGCATGTTTAATGTATGTGCACATATATGTATGCAGCTGGTGTTAAGATGGATTTGGTACATCCTAGCTGTGGTCTTGCTTACATGAAGAGCACTTTTCCCTGCTGCATGATTTCTTTAGCCTTGACACCATTTGTTTCTCTTTTAATTATTGTGTGTGTGCTACAGCATGTGTAAGGAGGTCTGAGGCTTCTTTCAGGAGTGGGTTTTCTCTTCCTGCCTTGCAATAGGTGTGCTAGGAGCATGGATGCACTACCTCTGGCCGTTTACATGGATTCTGGTTTATCAGCTGATCCATCTTCCTAGCCCCCCCTTCTCCCTCAAGACAAGGTTTCTCTGTGTAGCCCTGGCTGGCCTCAAACTCACAGAGTCTGCCTACCTCTGTCTTCTGAGTGCTGAGATTAAAAGCATGCGCCACCTCTGTCTGGCACCCTGACACATTTTTTAAACAAAGAATTTGTTTCCCACCTTCGATTGGCTGAATCTGTAGATTTGAACCTGCAGATTAAGGATCCCCACCCCCATATCCTGGATCTTCAAGTATGGCCTTGACCCTGGGGAGGTGACATTTGCCGGGAACACCCTTGGGACTTCACCCAGCAGGCACAGGATTTAGGTTTCCAATAGGACAGCGAACTGGATTACTGCTGTGTCTAACCCACAAGGCTCACCTGTTTCTGAGGAGGGTGTGGGATCCCCAGGAATGTCTTTGTGGGTTTACTGCTCAGTGGTTTGGTAGACAAGGACGTAGAAAGTTGCTCAAAGAAGGAAAAGGGTTTCTGTGGTTCTTTCAGAAACCGGGCTCATTCTCTGTCACCCAGCCAGGATTGTGTGGCACAGGGCACATGTGGGCAGCTCTGTGCTACTCTGGGGCAAACCCTTTGGCTTTGAACATCAGAGTCTATTTCTTTTTCTTTTTCTTTTCTTTCTTTTTTTTTTTTTTTTGAGACAGGGTTTCTCTGTGTAGCCTTGGCTGTACTGTCCTGGAACTCACTCTGTAGACCAGGCTGGCCTCGAACTCACAGAGATCTGCCGGCCTCTGGGATCAAAAGGCCTGCACCAGAAACACCTGTCCAGGGTCTCTTTCATAGAAGAGCTTTGAGTGAATTCTTTGTAGTTGGAGACACAGTATCTGAGGTTGGTCTAACACCAATCCAACCTCTCTAGAGAGAGAGAATCACACCCCCCCCACACCCCCAGGTAAGGTCTCTTGTCCAGTTTCATTTCTGTTGCTGTGATAAAATACCCAGACAAAACAGCAATTTGGAAGAGAAAAGTCATACTTCAGGTTATAAATCTAGATTCTAGCCCATCACTGTGAAGTCAGGGCAGGAACTTCAAAGCCAAGAGCAGAAACAAAGGAATGCAGCTTGCTTGCTTGTGTTCAGCTTTTTCCCCATCCTCAGGCCGTTCGGGACCTCCCCCCAACCCCATCCCACACCCTGGGAATGATGCTGCCTACAATGGAGCTTTCTCCCGTAGATACGTCCACAGCCAACCCACTACAGACAGTGCCTCACCCTCATCGAGTCTGTCTTCCCAGGTGATTCTAGGTTGTGTCAAATTGGCAAACCATCACAGCCCAGGTTAGCCTGGAACCCGTGGGTGGTAATTTCCCTGCCGCTGCCTCCCTGTTGATGATCACATCTGTCTAGCCCTTTCTTTCTTATTTAGGACCTTGGGTATACAACAGACTTTCCCTGAAGGGGCCTCTGTTAGAATGTCTCAGCTCTACCTATTTAAAGTTTGAGAGCAACTCTAGAGGACAGGGTGATTC
The DNA here is from genome assembly GCA_030556225.1 of Cricetiscus sungorus. Classification (NCBI taxonomy): domain Eukaryota; kingdom Metazoa; phylum Chordata; class Mammalia; order Rodentia; family Cricetidae; genus Cricetiscus; species Cricetiscus sungorus. The sequence continues at coordinate 82,973,039 of JANBXA010000069.1, read as the reverse complement.
TGTCTCAGTAAAGGTGAAGTTAGCAGTGCCCGGGCTCAGTGGTTCACACGGCTAAGCACTCAAGAGGCAGGGACAGGGGGATCTCTGCCAGGCCAGCCTGGCCTATTATAGGGAGTTCCAGGCTGCCAAGCTGCACTCCTAGTTAACTGATGCCTACATAGACTGCCAGGAACTTCTGCTTTCTTGAGTATGAAAGTTGCACAGTGCAGTGAGAAATGCATTTGAATATATATGCTGTTTGCATAAGGAAAAGAAGTCCCCGTTTTTACTCACTGCAGCGCTTTTCTAAAACTGGATTCGATCAAGGTGTGGTGATGCATGTCTGTAGCCTCAGCATTTGGGAAGTGGACCCAGGAGGGTCAGGAACTTAAGGCTAACTAACCCTGAACTGTACTGTCCTGAGTGTGAGGCTAGCCTGGGCTACTTGGGATCCTGTCACTTAATTTGCATATGAGCAGCTTATATTTTTTTTCCTAAATGCTGGGTAAGGGTAGTGGTGTTTTGGTTGAGACGAATTCATCCATAGCGATTGAGCTCCCCTCTCCTGCACTCCGGAGCCTCAGCTTGCCTGTGGAAGCCATGAGTAAGTTCTCTCCCACCATTGGGTTCTAATCACCAGGCTTGGCAGCAAGTCTCTTCCTACTGAGCTATTTCCTTGTCTCTTTCTCTGGTCAAGAAAACATTTCTGAGAAGGGTCTCATGTAACAAGTCTTTCTCTGTCCCGCCAGCTCCCAAATAATGACACAGAGACTTCTTATTAATTATGAAAGCTCAGCCTATAGCTTAGGCTTGTTTTAACCAGCTCTTATCACTTAAAATAACCCATTTATATTCATCGACATCCTGTCATGTGACTCATGGCTGTTAGCTCTCCTGTACATCCTGCTTGTTCTTCATCTCCCAGCATCCCTGCCTTTCTTCTCCCCAGAGTCCTCTCTGTCCCTGGAATGTCTGGCTAACCTCTACCTGCCTAGCTATTGGCCATTCCGCTCTTTAGTAAACCAATCAGAAGGCACCTTGGCAAAGACACATCTCATAGTGTAAACAAACATTTCACTACAATCTCATGGGTCTCAGGGCGACCCTAAGACTCACTGTGTAGCCGAGGATAACTTTGAACGTCCGTTTTTCCTGCTTCCACCTCCCTCATGCTGGTGTCTTGGTTTGTGAGGTGCTGGCGCTGGAATCCAGAGCATCATGCATGATAGGCAAGCACTCTGCCAGCTGACCTGTTCTTAGTATGTATCGCCTACACCACAGCTCAAATTCTTATGCATTTCATGTTCTGCGTTCCAAGCACTGCAGTCAGTCCTATCTCCTTTGTAGTGAATGGGGATGTGGGGATGCCATCCCATCCCCTAACCTAAAGAGACACCACGGCTTGCCTTCGACTCAGGCTAGCGGATATCAATCCTCCAGGTTCCGCTTTTTCCGGACTGGTTGCTTTCTTCCTTTGCTACGCCACACACTTTCTTAGTATCACTCCTCACACGGGGTATGAGCTGTTTCCCATCTCCTCCAGTCACCCTTCCTTCCACGTGAACACGGGCTGCACCTCAAGCTTGGCTGTGAACTGATTATTCTCACCGGGGCCCTGTTAACACAAATCCCATCACCCCCACAGCTAAAAATAAATCATATTTAACACTTGGCAGCAAAATTCCAGGCAAACATATAATCTGATTTGATTGAGGCTTTGTGGAAAATGTTAATGGTGGAATCAAAGGCTTGTCTTGAAGATGGAGGATTGATTCCTTCCTTCGCGTGAGCAAGGTGGATGGATGGAAATCAATTCATGCCTCTTCATAATCACAGAGGCTGGTGGATGCCTGGCAGCTCATCTAGACTTTGGATATTTTCCCTCATTTGTGACACAGTGTCTCGGAGAGCCAGCCTTCTGTTTAGAGTATGTCTGTCTGTGGCAGAGGATATAGAGATGCAAAGTGCGTGCTGCTACTGAGAACATTGCCCTGTCCTAGAAGAGCAAGTATTCATTACCGCAGAATACTGGGATGGACCATAGCTGATTTTTAAGTATTTTCTTTGTCACTTTTCTGTGCTTGACAATGTTCGATAATAGGTATCATTATTCACAAAAAAAGTGCAAAGGTTGATTTTCCGATGTTCATTGTTTTGCGACAATATCTCATGTAGCCGGGGTTTCTTACATAGTCAAGGATGACTTTAAACTCCAATTGTTATGATATCTGGTTCATTTGGTGCCGGGGAGGTCAATGCAGGGCATTGTGCATGTACTCTACCAATTGAGCTGTAGCTTCAACCCTCAACAAGTTTTCTTTTAAATTTACATTTATTTACTATGCGTGCGTGTGTGTGTGTGTGTGTGTGTGTGTGTGTGTGTGTGTGTGTGTGAGCTCTCTTGCTCTCACATGCACACACACACACACACACACACACACACACACACACACACGCACCAGTTCTAACATGTGATGATCCGAGATAATTTTCCAGAATCAGTTGTTTTCTAGTCTGGGGCTCCCAGGTATCCAACTCAGGTCATCAGGCTTGGCAGCAGTGCCTTTACCCACTGAGCCATCTCGCTGGCCCATCTGAAGAAGAGCTGCCTTTTAGAGGCGCAGCAATAATGCTTAGAAAAGGCTTAAGAACGCAACAGAGTTTATCATGGGTGGCTTTCTCTGTATGGTTCATTAACTGCCTGGTGCTCTGTGTGGCAAGATTTACTGTTGGAAGTTCATTATGTATTTCTACTTTATGCTAAACTCTCCCTTTAATGATCTTTTTGTTTGGTTGATGAGTGTTTTTCTTGGTTGTTTTGTTTTGTGCTTTTGAGACAGGGTCTCCTGTGACCCGGGATGGCCTTGAACTGCCTATGTAATGAAGGCTGGTCTTCTGAGTCTCCTGTCTGCACTGCCTATGTAATGAAGGCTGGTCTTCTGAGTCTCCTGTCTGCACATCCTAGTTGCTTGACTCGCATGCACCACCACTCATGGTCCACAGAGATTTCTGTCAGTGCTCTGTGTAGTCTTACCTAAGCTTTCCTCTCTATGTTGTTCCCCCCCACCAGACACCCACCCACATTGATATCCCAGCAGCCTCTGCAGTCCCTTATTCACAGCAGGGTCCCAGCTTGCCAGGGGGTGACTTTGTTTTAGAAAATATTCCTTGATGGTCCGGTAAGTTTGCAGCAGTGAGTCTGCATTTGCAAACTGTGGTTTTTGGCTACAGATACTAATGAAGACTTGGGTATGTATGGAGCATCGGGGTGAGCGAGGATAAGGGAAGGGTACTCTTAAAATAGACCTCGAGTTCTTCTCTTTAGTTGCAGGGTTGTTTGTAAAGCACAAGTGTCCAAACAGGGTGTAGAGCATCTAAACAAACGGGCTGATGCTGGACTGCATCCCAGCCCTCCACACACGGGCATCTCTGTCCCCTGGCTAATTAATACACACTGGCCCCTCAGCATCGCCTCCCATGCAGTCACAGGCATTGGGATGCATTCCCCGCATCTGGAAGCACCAAGAGCATCACTGCCTCTTTCCTTTGTCTTTACAGTTGGGCTTTCTTGCCAATGGCTGTGTGTTTATTTCAGGTGTCTTTCTTTAGGGCTCTTACCCTCAGCTCCTAGGGCCTGGACGGGTTCTAGTGTGCTCCACCACGCCCACCCAGAGGGACGTGGCTATCTGCTGCACTCAGGAAGCCACCAGGGTGTTCCTGAAAAGGAAGGTCTCTAGGGTGTTTTTCTAGAGTACAAGCCGCTGTTTTTGTGAGCTTGCTATGTTCTAGAAACTTCATTGCAGGTTTTGAGAACACTGTTTCCTGTGATCCTGAATAACAAAACAACCTCCCCCCATCTTGATTTCTTTCTTTAAAAAAATAGTTCTACTAGCATTTGTTGCTGCCTTCCTGTGTGCAGGTGTGTTTGAGCAGGATCTCATGTAGCCCAGGCTGGCCTCCCGCTCAATATGGAGCTAAAGCTAGTCTACTCCCTTGATCCTCCTGTCTCCACTCACTTAGAGCTGGAATTACGGGTATGTACCACCACTTTTCCTCTGCCAGCATGTATTAGTTGTCTAAAATAATGCATTAGCCAGGCAGTGGTGGTGCACACCTCTAGTCCCAGCACTCAGGAGGCAGAGGCAGGCAGATCTCTGAATTCCAGGTCAGCCTGGTCTACAGAGCAAGATCCAGGACAGGTAGGGCTACACACAAAAAACCCTGTCTTGAGTGCCCCCCCCCACAAAAAAAAAGTATTTAGGGCTAAAAAGATACACAGTAAATAAATACGTTAAAACTGTTTCATCATACCTTAATTTAGTCTTGATTTCTTTCTCTAAGCTTTCTTTCTTTATTCTCCTTCTACTGTTCCCTCCCCTTCTCTTTGAATAGGGTTTTATGTAGTCCAGGATTTTCTATGTAACCCAGGCTGACTTTGAACTTCCTGTGTAGCCAAGGCTGGCCTGGAACCCCTGACCCTCCTGTTTTAACCTCCCAAGTGCATGCACGCCATGCCCAGCTGTATTTTGATTTCTCCGGAGGCCCTTGTAAATGTCCATGGGCTCTACAACATTACTTTCAAATGTGTGTGGGTTTTGTTAGATTCATTCAGTTGCTACTTTTCAGTGTGGTTAGTTTGTGCCACAGATGTGTCTAGATACCCACACACACACACAGTAATGCTTCAGACTCACTCCTTGCCCGGGGTGTGTGTGTGTGTGTGTGTATGTGTGTGTGTGTGTGTGTGTGTGTGTGTGTGTGTGTGTGTGTGTGGCATGGTGAGGCCAGGGGACATCAGCTATCTCCTCTCTTTCCACCTTCTTATTTTGTTTCAGCAAGGCAGGTGCCCAGCAATCGTCTAGAATCTGTCTATCTCCCATCCCATCCTCCAGCACTGGGGTTACAGTGACAGGTTACCATGCTCCAATTTTATATAGGTGCTGGGGACTTGAACTCAGGTCCTCTTGAAAATGCTCTCACCCACTGAGTCATCTCCCCAGCCTCCTATCCCTGCTATTTTAAAAGCCTTGCTGTGTGGCCCTGGGTGGCCTTGAACGTGAGCACAGCACTGTTGTTGCTTCTGCTGGGATCACAAGAGTAGGACCCTTGCTCCTGACATTGTATTTATGTATGTATGGCCTTCAATTTGTGATCCTCCCTCCTGACTCAGCAGGGATTACAGGCGGGGTCTCACAGCATCCTGCCTTCCATACTCCTTTTAAGATGTTCATTAGGTCCTTTTAGAAGACCAGGTGACCACAAAGCTTCATCTCCGGCCTGCAGGGTAGTCCTGCCGAGGTCTTAGCTGCTGCTGCTCTTTCTGGGCACTCAAACTGGGTGTGGGGAAGCTCTGGCCACAGGAATGTAATTGTATTGCAGCTCTGGCCGAGGCCCACCCTCTGAGGACAGATATCTCCCCGCCTTGCTGTGTGAAAGCACGCAGGATTGTGGTCAAGCACTCTGTTCTAATTAAACTGATGAACTGTGCTGCAAATGCAGGTGCGGTGGCAGCGCCCCGTGGGGCATCCATCTCTCAGGAAGCCTGGCCTTTTGTCTTGTTCACATGAGGTCCTGGCTGGGCCTAGACATGCAATAGGCACTGATTGTTTTTTTTTTTTTTTTAATTGGAACCAAGGCCAAAAGACAGTGTACACTGTGTACAGCCTGTCAGGCTCCGGTTTGGGGCTTTCCTATTCTACAGTGGTGCAGATTTGGAACTGGCATTTTCTTGGCTAAAGATGTGTGGTCAGCTACACCATTGCATGGCCGGTTCCCAGTTAGTCTTGGGACCAGGAGCCTGTTTATCATCAGGACACATCGCTCTGTTAAGTTGAGGGGGTCCTGAGTTTGTTTATACTGTGCGATCAAAACACATCTAATATGCCTAGGAATCTATTAGGTCTGTTTCCTGAGTGGTATCAATTTGTTGTTTTTTTTCAAAATATTTTGTCTCCTATTGTTTTATTGGTAGGGAATCTTGAATATTTCCTTTTTGTTCCAAGATGATGATTGTGATTTAGCCAACTATGTCTAAACAGTCTTTGCCACCCCCTATTTTTTTTTTTTTCTTAAAAACAGTGTTCCTCTAGCCCAGCTGGCCTTGGGAATTGAACTCAGGACCTCTGGAAGAGCAGCCAGTGCTCTTAACCTCTAATTCATCTCTCCAGTCCCCAGCCCTGTTATTTTATTTTGAGGCAGGGTCTTATTCTGTAACCTAGGCTGGACTTGAACTTTGGTAATCCTCCTGCCTCAGCCTGTAACGAATCTTTTTCTCTCCTGGCAGCCAGCTCCCAAGTAATGACACAGAGACTTATATTAATTAGGTAAGCTCAGCCTATAGCTTAGGCTTGTCCCACCAGCTCTTACAACTTTAATGAGCCTGCTTATATCAATCTACATTTTTCCCATGTGGCTTTCTAACTTTCTTTCATTCTGTATGTCCAGTTCCCTCCGTATCCCCTTGGCATCCCCTGAGAGCCTTGATGAGCCTCTTCTTCTCTGTGCCTGGAAGTCCCACCTTTGCCTCCTGCCTAGCTATTGGCCAGTCAGCTTTTTTATTACACCAATCAGAGCAATACACCTCCGCACAGTGTACAAATATTCCACACCATCAGCCTCCCAAATGCTTGGGCTGGCCTTGAATCTAGGATGCTCCAGCTTCAAATCCTGAGGTTAGAGGGCACTGGACCCCGTGGAACTGGGGTTACGGTGATAGTGTCGCACTGTGTGGGTGCTGGGGACTGAATCAGTTCTTAACTGCAAGCCAGGTCTCCAGCTCCTACGCTCCAATTTTAAATAAACACATGAAAGGTAGCAGTTTCTGTCATGGCTCTTTCCTGTGTAATTGATGAGTCTTCTATTGTTGATTTTTTTTTTTTTTTAAATCAAGCACTCTATTTAGTTAATAAAAGCAGTCCAGGATAGGATTGAAAGCAGCTGTGTTTGCTGTGGGCATGCCCGTTCCGTGGTTACATGTGCAGAAACAAAAGTTTGGAAACCAAAGGATGACTTGTCATTCCCTAGCTACTAGTGCCGGCCACAGCCTTGGCTCCTAGGAAATGCTTGTTTTTACATCTGCCGTAGCTCTCAGAGACCATTCTCTGAGATGTTTGAAAGACTGATAATCTATGGAGGCTAATTTCTCATAGAAATGAATATGTTCTCCCATTTGGATGAGGACATTCCACATTACCCCTTCATGATTCATTCATAAGCAAATGAAAAACCATATTTGTGCGTACAGTATACTACATGTTACTTTTAATACTTACCACATGCTGTGATTAATTTTTACTCTATATGTTAATTTTTCAGACAGGTTCTTACTAGTTCAGGCCAGTGTGCAACTTTCCTGCATCATCGTCCACACTGCTGGGATCCCAGATGCGTGTCTTGTCCCTATGTGACTGACTGGTGTGTGTGTGTGTGTGTGTGTGTGTGTGTGTGAGCCAGCGTGGGTATGTGTGTGCAGCATGTGTAAAGGCCAAGGACAGGCTCAGGTGTTGACCCTAGGATCTCTTGCTCGTGTGATGAGTAAAGAAAGAGATAATGGCAAAAATGAAATGAGTAACCAGCAAAGAAACAAAGAAAGCCTGGCATGCATCTACACTTGTTATCCCAGCATCCAGGGACCCGAGGCAGGAGGATGGAGAGTTCAGCTCCAGCCTGGGTTTCATAGCCAGACCTTGTCTCAAAACTCGGGAGATGACTCAGCTGGTAAAATGCTTGCTGTGCAAGCATGAAGACCGAGTTAGGCTTTCCAGCACCTACGTAAAAGCTGAATTGTGTGTGTGGTGGTGGTGGTGGTAGTGGTGGTGGTGGTGGTGGTGGTGGTGTGTGTGTGTGTGTGTGTGTGTGTGTGTGTGTGTGTGTGTGCCTGTGACTACAGATGCCCATGGAAGCCAGAAGAGGCCATCAGATCTGGAGTTAAGTGTGATTGTCAGTCCCCCAAGGAGGATGCTGGGAACCAAATTTGGCACCTGCCGGAGCAGTATGTGCTTAACTGCTGAGCCATCTCTGTAGCCCAAGTGGGTATTAAGTTTGGACATAGCACTTCTGAGGCACGTGGAAGGAAAACAGAAAATCTTTCTGAAGTCAGCTGTCCGTTGCTTCATACAGGTGCCCGCAGACTGCCTGCGCCTTTAAGGGGAACCCAAAGACGGTTCTTACCCCTGGGTGTAAAACTTAACTATGTGCCCAAAACCTCAACTATCAAGGTAAACAATATTGAGGTTTCCTAGGTCATACCAGAGCCTCGCTCTTCTGCCTACTCTGAGAACACTCCTACTTCCTTTAGGCTGCGAGGTAACCGATTTCCTGTTTAGTCATAGCTTCTCTCCTGCGCTTGACTAGGGCCACAGTTAACCATTGCTGGACTTCTCACTCCGAGGAGCATGGCTTTCTGAAGGTGTCCCGGTGCCAGGGCCTGCAGGCTTTCCGCTCATGAAAGCTTTCCAGTCTCCGGAATGCATTTCCCACACCTGATGATTGATTCATCACGGTGACGCCTCACTTCCCTGTCAGTCACACTGTGCCTCATGGAGATGGGGTTGGGTTCATATCCTGGGAGACGGAAGTTAGCACAGAGTGGGGCTCATGGGCAAGGGAAATGGGGAGCCAGTGACTATTAGGCCCAGCAACTTGGAAGACAGCGCCTTTGTTCAGTCGCGCCAGGCAGATGGAAGCAGCAGTTTTGCCAGCTAGACTCTGTTCTAATCCGATCATAGCTGCTGAGACCAGAAAGCGGGCATTCACTTCAATTATTCTTCTTCCTCCTCCTCCTCCTAAGAATGCAAAATGAGATGAGGGGAAAAATGACAGAAGTGTGTCACTAAAATAACTTATTAGACTTTGGGAGTCTTAGTCATCGCTAATGGTTGGGACTTTTGAATATTCATCGGTGCACCCCACTGTTTGGAGAGTGCTGCTGTGTGTGTAGAGGGACCTGCGCAGGACTCTGTGTGTGTGTGTGTGTGTGTGTGTGTGTGTGTGTGCGCGTGCGCGCGCGCGCGCGTGCAGGTGCGTGTAGGTGCGTGTGCGTGTGCGTGTGTGTGTGCTCGCTCACTCTGCCTTTCCACTTAATTAGTAAACACGAACTTATTGACTAGGGAACAGAATGATATTAAAGAACAGGAGAAAGCCTTTTTGTCCCCGAAGCCTTTGGTGACTCCATTGGGTAGGAAGGGCTCTGCTTATGCTGAAGCAGGCTGGAGTTTCCCTCTGGACCAGTCCACCCTTTCTCCTCTCAGCCTTAGATATGTTTCTGGCTTCTCCTGGGTCAAGATCCTCTGACCTCTTGCTGCTACTTTTGACTCTCCCTCCTCATTTATTGATTTATCTGTTGCTCTGACACGGCAGGTAACACTGAAGCCTGAGGCAAAGAAAAACTGTGAACTCTTCAATAGGTAGTTTGGTAGTCATCAGAGTTCCCTCCTATATCATGAAACAGATGGGAAAGCTAATAGAACTCTACAATAAAAGAGGAAGGCTAGGCCAGTGCTGTAGGCCAGCCCTCCATGGCGTTGGTAACCTCCATAAACCCACTGACAGGGCTATGGACATGTGTGTATGTGTGCATGTGTGTATGGGTACATGGAAGTCAGAGGTTGATGACATGTGTCTTCCTCGATCACTCACCACATTAAAAAAAAAGATTTTGTTTTTATTTTATGTGTATGGGTGTTATTTTATGTGTAAGTGTGCCACACACATAAGGGGCATTCCAAGATGTAAATGTGACAGTTTGTTTAAACAAGTAGCAATGGTGTACCTTTGTAAGTTAGATTATCTTCATGGTGGATTTGTCACTTATTTTATTATTTGCAGTTTTGAATGTGTATATGCATGCTTAAGTGACTGGGTGTGTGGGCACACATGTGTATGAGTGTGGACACAGGCCACCTCAGGATTCATTCTCTGGACCATCATCCACCTCCTTTAAGACATTATCCGTCATTGGCCTGAGCTCACAGATTAGACTAGGCTGGCTGCAAGCCTGAGACATCCACTTGTCTCCATCTTCTTAGCCCTGAAATTACAAGCAAGTGCTGCTATATCCGGCGTTTTCATTTATGTTCCAGGGACTGGACTCAAGCCCCGATGACTGAGCCATCTTCCCAGGCCATGTTATTTTCTCCTATTTGCATCGGCAGGTGGTGGTGGCCTACTCAGTAGGCAGAGGCAGGTGGATCTCTGAGTTCCAGGTCAGCCTGGTCTACAGAGTGAGTTCCAGGACAGCTAAGGCTATGCAGAGAAACCCTGTCTTCAAAAACTAACAAAGCAAAACAAAAACAAAAAAGAAAGAAAAGAAAGTAAAAGGAAAAAATACATTAAAGTAATGTAATTACTTTAAAAATTAAAGTAATATTTGATCCCCTTAAATTTTGCACCTGAGGCAGGTACCTCCCTCTCATCCTAACCCTGTCTCTTGTCTGTTACAAAACTCCACTTCCAGGCTCTCTACCTCCTCATAGATCTGCAGTGATCATGGCTGTTATTGGCTCCTGACTGCAGAACTAATTAATATCTAGCTCATTTGGCTCAGTATTCATACTCCCTTCCTTACTCAGGGGCACCAGCCCTGTTTCTTTCCTTCTTTCTTCGCTAATCACCTTCTAGCCTCTCCACTCTGGAGGGCTCATGTTCTTGCTTCTGCCTGAATTGTCCCTCTGTCCCCAAAATAGCCCTGCCTAGCTTTGAATTCCACCTACCTGCTCCTAGCTGGGCTTTCCCAGGCAGGTTTAATTGCTCTGCCTTCCTAGAGGGTGCCTTGCGTTTCCACTCTATTTATACCGTGGCTATTGCATTCACTATTGGACAGTGATTTATCTGTTTACCTGTATCCTCAGATCCATTGCCAGTTCCTTGAGGAGACTGGCCAGGGCTTTTCGTGTCAAATGAATAAATGAATACAGTTGGATCAGTGGGCTAAAAAGCAGTTAGCAATTACAAATGTCCAGAGACAGACAATAACTTGGCAGAGGGGAACCCTGTCTTGAGTTAAAATCTTGTTTGTAAGTATTTTTGTGACACTGGTCATTTCAGATTTATTTATTCGGGTGTGTGTGTGTGTGTGTGTGTACACGTGTGTAAGGGTACTTATGTGTGTGCATGTGTGTACATGGACATGTGTGTATGTGTGCATGCGTGTGCATGGACATGTGTGTATGTGTGCATGTGTGTGCATGGACATGTGTGTATGTGTGCATGTGTGTGTGTGGACATGTGTGTATGTGTACATGTGTGTATGTGTGCATGTGTGTATGTGTGCATGGACATGTGTGTATGTGTGCATGTGGAAGCCAGAGGTTGATGTCATGTGTCTTCCTCAATCACTCACTACATTAAAAAAAAACATTTTATTTTATGTGTATGGGTATTTCACCTGCATGAATGTAAGTAAAGTGTGCCACATGCATACAGCTCCTACAGTATTCAAAAGGTGCTCAGATCCTGTGGAACTAGAATTATGGACAGTTGTGAGCCACCCATGTGGGTGCTGGGAACTGAACTCAGGTCCTCCTGGAAGAGTAGCCAATTTTCTTAACCAAGGAGCCCTGTCTTCAGCTCCCTCTACCCTACTTTTTGGGTCAGGTTTTCTCACTAAACCGGAAGCTAAGAGGTTTTGCTGGGCTGACTGAGCAGTGAGTGACCTCTAGGGGACCTGCCTGTTTTGGCTTCCTCAGCCCAGGGATTATGGGGCACACCTGTGCCAGGGATAGAACTTGGGTGGCATGCACTTTAACTAACGCTTCTCTCCAGCTTCCTTCTACCTGTTGATCACAATGACTGTTACCATGCATATACAAAGAGCACAAACATTAAACAATGTGGTGACGCTCATAATAACCTGTATTATAACCACCCCTCTATTTTAAACCCATTAACTCAACAGCAGTTTGGTTTCTTGCCCCTTTCGTCTGTTCCCGCCCTGTGGTTTTTTCTTTTCTTTCTTTCTTTTTTTTTAACCCCCTGCAAAATATGAGCTTCTCGGTTGATTTCAAATTCACCATGAGCTCCAAGGAACTTGGATCATGCATGGGCAGGCCCTCTGAAGCAAGTCATTCAGGAGGAATAGGGGGTTTGGCAGAGGAGGTGTGGAACCGGCAAGCTGTCGCAGGGCACGTGGTCAGCGGGTTGTTTTCTTGGGAAGGGGGCAGGGTGGCAAGAGAATGGAACGGAAACAGAATCCTGGGACCCAAGCTGCTTCTTAGGCAAGGAGAAGAGGCTGGAAAACCCTTTCGGCCACTTTAAAGGACAGCCTTTGAAACTGGAGTGTGGGGCTTGGACCTTAGGACTCCTTAAGCTGTGTTCTCCAGCAGCACCAAGCACCTTGCTTGTTAATTGTGACGAGGGTGGTTGTGTTTGCTTTGTTTTTTAAAGGAACCGGTTCCCATTGGTCCTTGTACCACACTGAGCCTTTGTAAAGTGGGGGAAGAAACGAGAGCGCTCTGCTCAGCCTTGCTGAGGTGACCTGGCAACGAACTGTTCCCTTTATCCCACTGGATTTAATCCTCCTTCTGAATAACAGAGAGGAGCTTTGTTGCCCGTGAGAGTGGATTTCTGCCGCGGAGAATTAGCTGCCGTTTTTTATTCGAAGGTGCCTTCTGATGCAGCCTTTGGAACTGCACATAAATAGGAGCCATTGTCTAGGCTTTTGGTGCAGAAGGCTTAAGTTGCTCGCCGAGTTCCAGGCGGACTCCAGGTAGCTCTGGTTTGCTGGTTTGTTTTTCTTTTCTCGCCTCCCCGAGGCCACAGGTGGTCCCTTCCTTTAGATTGCTTAGGTCCCTGCATTTTTAGCACTTTGCCAGTCCAGCACAGTTCACCATTTTTTGGAGCCTTTTCTGCCTAGAGAGGAGGGTGAAAAAAATTCCTCTGTCCAAATGAATTAGATTGTCAATGAATATGTGTGTGAGCTTAGACTGGGCGGACCACAGAAATGGACCTGGGAGGGGTACAGGGAAATAATCATGTTTCTGATTTATTTATTTATTTATTTATTTATTTATTTATTTATTTATTTATGGGATTAAACTCAACACCTTGCCCACGCTAAACCATTGCCCTATCTTTGGATCCTATCCTCAGACACCAGATACAAGATTTTGCTTTTTTTTTTTTTTTTTCTTGGCAGTACTGGGAATCAGACCTAGGGCCACGCATGTGTTAAGCAAGCATCCTACCACTGAGCTGTATTACCCAGGTCTTGATTCGCTTATTTATCACATTGAGCCAGGGTCTCACAATGTAGTTCAGGCTAGCCTTGAATCTGTGCTCTCCTGCCTCAGTCTCCCAAGTTGCTAGAATTATAAGCATTCATCATCATGTTTGGCTAATGATTTTATTACATTAAAATTTTATATTATGAGACCCTGTCTCAGAAAAAAATATTTGTAAGCCTGTGTGTGTGTGTGTGTGTGTGTGTGTGTGTGTGTGTGTGTGTGCATGCACAAGGAGTGAGTTCCTCTCCTACCTTGTGGATCCCATGAATCAAACTCAGGTTGTGAGGCTTGCCATTTTTAGTTTTTTTAATTTAAGATAAGAGAGATGGGAGAACAATGTGGAGTAAGCTGGCTCATTCTTTGTGTTCAAGAATATTTTAGAACAAGGAAAGAAGTTTTGGATTATGAGAGAGAGAGAGAGAGAGAGAGAGAGAGAGAGAGAGAGAGAGAGAGAGAGAGAGAGAATGAAAGATGCTCCCTGGGACTCCTGTGTTGCTCTGGGGTCCATCCTCACCCACCACGCCTTCACTGGAACTCTGTTAACCCACTCATTCACTCCTTCTTCGTGGACCTGTGCTTCATGAGCCCATGCAAAGGGTCCACGCTGAGCTGTTACCTACTGGTAAGAAGTCTTTTGTTGCCACCCAAAGTCAAAAGTACCACCCGATTGCACTTGTGCCACCACCAGCTTGAAGTTCCAGACTACAGGTACTCTGTTGTCTTACCTGTCAGCTCTGGTTGTACTTATAGGTCACTTGCTTACAGACGCTAAAAACAAAGCTGCTAGCCACTGGCTTCCAACTGGAGACCACCTAGCTAGCTATCACCACCCATGTGAAGGAGCTGACCGCCTGACCGTTTGTGTCTGCCTGGTTCAAATTCCAGGTTGGCCCTCCAGATGACCTTAAGTTCATTATAATCTTATTATACTGATAAAGAGCACGCCCAGCCTGTAGTACTGGAACATATCTTACCATGCCCTAATTAGTGAGGACAAGAGGCGATTTGATCCCTGGAACTCACATAATGGTAGGAAACAATCTGCAAAGTTGTCCTCTGATCTCCACACATGCTCAGAGACACATGCACATGCACGCGTGCACACACACACACACACACACACACACACATATCCTCATGCAGTCTCACACACTCCTGATAATAATAAGTAAAGTCATCCAGAGCCTTGCTTCTGATGATACTGACACACCCTTTGAAGCCAGCTTATTGCCGGTCTGTCAGTCTGTCTATCTGCTCACTTTGAGGACCTGTGGTTATTAAGCTACCGTTTCAAGGAGCACAATTCTTTTTGTAAGAGAAAAGAAAAAGAAAACCTCTAAGCACACCTTTGTATTTTCTTGACAGATGACAGGAAAAGAAAACTCTCCCCTGGTTATTTACCTTGACAAGATAGTTCTCCTTGCAGGGGCTCTGGTGTGATCCATGCATTCTTCTATGAGACCCTGCGGGCAGCCCAGAGAATTGAAACCCAGCCACTTTCCCTCCTAGGGGCAGGGAAAAGAATGGTACATTGGTTATGTACTTGTTAAAATGGCCTCACAGAAAAGCTTATATACATCCCCCTTTGTTAGGGTTTTTTTTGTTTGTTTGTTTGTTTTGTTTTGTTTTGTTGTTGTTTGTGGCAGGGGCAGGGGTTGAGACAGGGATTCTATATCCCCTGGCTGACTGGGAACTCGTAGTCATCCCCCTGCCTCAGTCCTCCAAGTGCTAGGATTACAGGTGTCAGTCCACATGCCCAGCTACCACATTTTGCTCTCATCTCCACTCTACACAGTGACATTTGTTATGTTAATTTATGTAATTAAAAAAAAACCCAAGGTATCCTTTACTTATTCTGTGACAGTCTTATATATGTGCAAACTTTCTTATGTGTACACACTGCATCTTGATGGTAACAACTCCAGGTCCTTCCACTTCCTCCAGATGCCACCCCCAACCCATCCCCTTCCCACTTTCATGTCCTCTTTTTTTCCTTTTTGGGAGCCCACGGAGTCTGATTGATGCTGCCTACTGAAAGGTTGGCTTGGCCTTGTACAAGTCACCATGGCCACAGAGAGTTCACCAGTGGAATGGCCATGTCATGACCAGAACACTCATCTCACAGAACCCTTCCTCATCTCCCAGGCCTTAAACTCTTCATTTCTCTTCCGTGAGGTCCCCAGTGTGGGATGCTGAGTACTAACACGGATACCCCACTGAGAATGGAGCACGGCAGGCACTCACTCTCTCTCTGCACTTTGGCCAGTTACAGTGTATCTCATCTTGAAAGGGTGGTCCTTGTGCATCATGATGCTAAAGACAGCCTGTTCCACCCAAAGTCTTTGCTTTCTTTTGGCCCTGGCCTCGGAACCCAAGTCTTAGAATGTACTAGACACAGGTTCTACCCTTAGGGTGTTCTTCAGCCACAGAGGAAACACTTTCAGGCTGTGGTCTTTTTGCTTGTTGGTTTGTTTTGGTGTTTAGTATGAACAGGGCCCAAGGTCCAGTCTCCCACACCTCAAAATAATAGGCAGATCTCTTTCTTCATCCTCTAAGCTCAGATTTTGACTATTTTACTCAATGATAGAGGCTTTCTAATGGTGTCATTAATAGGTAGCCAGTGACTACCAATAATTAAACAGTAGTAACAAACAGCACAGAATTAAAACCATACTTCACCTTTGCTTTCATGACTTGAAGGAAATTAATCAGTTTCCTGATTCTTGAGTAGTTTTTAAAAATAGTTTTTTTTTGTTTTTTTTTAAATGGAGCAGGCAAGATGGCTCAGTGAGTAACAGTGCCTGCCACCAAGCCTGAGGCAACTTGAGTTTGTTCCCCAAAACCCATATGGTAGAAGGAAAGAGCTGACCCCTGACTCCTGACCCCTGACCCCTGACAGCTGTCTTCTGACCTCTGTATGTACAAGCACTTGCATGGACACACTCAAACTCACACACACAAATATACACACTCACTCTGACATACACACTATCTCTCCCCCCCCCACACACCCTCTCTCTCTCTCTCTCTCTCTCTCTCTCTCTCTCTCTTTCTCTCTCTCTCTCTCTCTCTCTCTCTCTCACACACACACACACACACACACTCCTTCTCTCACACATATACATCCTCATATACTCACACACATGCACTCACACACAACCCTCTCTCACACACACCCTCATACACTCATACACACTCTCTCACACACACCCTCATACACTCATACACACTGTCTCACACACACCCTCATACACTCATACACACTCTCTCACACACACCCTCATACACTCATACACACTCTCTCACACACACCCTCATACACTCATACACACTCTCTCACACACATACTGGCTCACACACACACCCTCTCTCTCACACACACTCTCTCTCTCTCTCACACACACCCTCTCTCACACACACACCCTCTCTCACACACATGCACACTTGTTGTTAATTAAAGCTTTGGTCACCTCCAGGGGAGCTGTGTGAAGGCAGAGGTCTTCTTCCGTGACTGCTAACTGGATCCTGAAAACTGCTCAGGAAGAATGGCCACCACAGAGGCGCCAAGGGCAGTGCCATGCGCCCTCCTGAGGTCAGAGGGACATAAGAGGCTGTCCCGCTTTTTGTTCCTCTTCTCTGTCTGGGAGCAGACCGTAGGACCCTGTACATGACAGGCTAGTGCTTCCCACTGAACTGTGGCCCCAGTTTGGAAAGTTTGGGGCGTTATTTGTTTTTGTATTGAGGATGAAACCCCTTTTTTTTTATCTTTTAATTTTGAGACAAAGCCTTGCCTAATTTGCTCAGGCTGACCTTTAACTTCCTCTGTAGCCCTGGTAGGTCCTAAACTTCCTTCTTTCCCCTCTCTCCCCCTCCCTCCCTCTCTCTCGCTTTCCCCTCTCCTCCCTTTCCTCTTCCTTCTCTTTATTTCCTCTCTTTCCCTTCCTTCATTTGTGTGTGTGTGTGGGCGTGCACACGAGTGTGTGTGGGTGTGCATATATGCTCACTTGGGTGCATACTTTCACCTAGCTGTTCTGTCTGTCTTCAGTGTAGGGGTGCTGGGATTATAGCTGTGGGACATCTCATCTGTTTTTTTTTTTTTTTTCTATTCCATGCCTTTAATCCCAGCATTTGGGGGGCAGAGGCAGGTGGAGCTCTGAGTTCAAGGCCATCCTGGTTTATAAAGCAGGTTCCAGGGCAGGCAGGGCCACACAGAGAAACCTTGTCTCCAAAAACCAAAACAAGCAACCAGACAAAAAGAAATTCGATATCACTGTGATTATACCTAGAAAGTTCAAGGCTAGCCTCGCCTACATGCAACACTTTCTCAAACGAAACAAATAGAGATGATGTAGTTGGTCGTTTTATATTGGTGAATAGGCTTTCGTTGTCTGGATATATCATTTTCTGGTGGATACTAACAGTGTTTTCACCTAGGAGCTATTGTGAGCCATGCTTTATGACTGCTTGCACATCTGTCTTCTTGTGGCAACTCTTTCTGAAGAAATTTCTGAGTCATATGTTAAATGCGTATCTTTCTACTGAAACTGCCAGGGGTTGGCAAGGAGTCTCAGTACTAGGTAAAGGCACTTGCCTCCAAGCCTGGCAGCTTGAGCTTACATTCTTCCACATGGTAGAAGCAGAGAACCAACTCATGCAGTCTGTGCTCTGACCTCTCCCTGCCTCTCCCCCATAAACAAACAAACAGATGTAACAGTTAAAAAAGAAAGAAATGACCAGACTGTTTCCCCACAGTGGAAGATGTTGTATTTTATATTGTGATGAGTGGCATGTGAGGGTTTGGGCTTTTTTATAACCCTGCCAGTCTGTACGTGGTGTTTCCTGTTGTTTTGATGACAGCTATTTTAATGGGTGTGTGGCGGCATCAAATCGGGGTTTTAGTATGCATTTCCTGCGTTCTGTTAAGACCACTTACAATTATAGAATGCGTTCTGTTGTGTTATTTTTGAAACTCTGCTGATACTGTGGGTTGATGTGAGAGGGTTGATTGCTGACCCAACACTACAGTTGGGCAGGGTATGCGATAAATGAGTTTACCATTCGCCACCAGAGTTTGAATCAGGCTCAGACCTACACTGCCTATGATTCTCAGTCCTAGCAATCAACCAGATTGGATTAAGAAGTGTGTGTGTGTGTGTGTGTGTGTGTGTGTGTGTGTGTGTGTGTGTGTGTGTGCATTCCTTGTATGTCTATGTCTACGGGCATGTTTCCAGACAGGACTGAGGAAAGACTCACTTTGCATGTGGTCCTGGGCTGACTGAATTCTAAAGGAAAGTGCTGGCTGAGTGTGCACATTCCCATTCTGTTCCCTTGTGCGGTAAGATTGTGAGCAAGCAGCTGCACACTCCTGCTGCCACAGCTAGGAGTGCCTTGGCTACCTTGCCTGTCCCCATCGCGGTAATTTTGTATCTCCCCCTTTCTTTCCATTGCTGCTTCTCTGGTATTTGGTCAGTGGCTAAGAGGATAGCGAAGATGCTGAGGGCCTGGCCTGCCTTCAGTTATTCTGTACCAGGAATCACTGATAAATTGACTCCTGAAGATAAGGAAGTCCAGTCATTTCCTTCTGAACCGACACTCTACCAGTTTCTAAGAAGTAGTACACTTGGCCAGCTGGATTTGTTTTTGCCTTTTTCTGTGTTTACCACTTGGTGAGAGGCAAATGGATGGAACAGGAGGAAGGAAACCCAACCTCTCCGTGACTTAGAGCTTACTGAAGAGCTTATGCGAGGGCCATTTGGATCATTACATACGCCACGGTCCCAGGTGTGGGATTTTTCTACCCTGCCCACCTCGTCCCTCAGCTCTTTGTATCAGCCAGAGCAGGAGCTCTGCAAGTATTTTCTAGAAAGATGGGATGAGGAGTGAATATTTTAGGCGCCATGGCCAAGAGACAGATCGGGATATCATCATGTAGGCGTGTGTAATGAGAAAAAGCAAATGGTCATTTTTCTCTCTCTTTTTATAACGTATATGTGTGTATCTGAGTACCATATGCATGCTTTGTGCCCACGGAGGCCAGCAGAGGATGTCAGATCTCCTGGAACTGGAATTACAGATGGTTGTGAGCTGCCATATGGGTGCTGGGAGACAAATCTAGGTTCTCTAGAAAAGCAGGCTGTGCTCTTACTGTTTTTTATAGATGAAATTTAAGACATGGTCATATTGGATACTATTTTCAGGAATATGGGTCTATCAAGGAAAACAATGGAATTCTTTAGGGGAGAGAGGTGTTTTACTAAACTGCTGAGAGTCGGCATGCCCTGTCGTCATGGTAGAAATATGGCCTCCTTTCCCGGCAAAGCTTCTTTGAAGTCTGTTGTGTTACCACCCAGAGGCATCACACAGTGCTTTTTTTTTCCTCCGCTTCTATGACATTGGGGAACTGAGAGCCTAAATAAACCCTGGGGTGCTACCTTGGATTTGAATTCAAACTCAACATCTATTAAATGTGCCATCAGGAATCATTTTAATCATCTTTCTAGAAGTTTCTCTTTGTTCATCTAGAAGATGAGTGATAGTAAGCTGCCACACCCCTGTAAATCCTAATATTTGGGAGGCTGAGGCAGGAGGGTGTGAGTTTGAACCTGGAGGTACACAGGTCACAGTCAGTCTGAGCTGCAAAGTAAGGGACGGGAGTTGGTTTCTAGCTCCCAGGTCAGGCAACTCCCAACCACCTGTCACTCTAGCTCCAGGAGATCTGACCCGTCCTCTGGTGCGCACACCCACACCCACCCACTCACACATACACAGACCACACCCATATATAGATCTAGAAGTAAAAAGATTAAAAAAATCATTTTCTTTTGCAACAAGGAATAAGATGGCTCAGCATGACAAAGGGGATTGCAGCCAAGCCCAATGCACTGAGTTTTATCCTTGGGATCCACATAGAGGAGGGAGAGAGCTAAATGTTCCCTTTAGCTCCACACACACACAAACACACAAGCAGAAAATCAATAAATTTTATAGAAGAGACTTTTTAAAAGCTGAGTGATAGATAGTGCATCCTTCACAGGATTCTCATAAAATTAAACACAGTTTCAAGCCACGTAAGCTTCATTCTTTTTGATATATATGTGTATTTTCCCCCTAACCATTTAAAGATGTAAGGGAACTCTTAAGTCACAGGCTGGATGTGGCCTACAGACACAGTCTGCGGACACCACACGCGAGTGTACGCTAGAATCATTGCCACTTACTTAGAAACAACGACTGCTTCCTCTGTTAATTGGAAGGCACCATATGCTCACCTCAGGCAACTTGGAAAACACAGAAAAGCACAGTAAAACAAAAATGAACACATTGTCCCCAGCGCAGAGATGCATCTCCGTCACATGCTGCTGCTCCGTGTGTCAGCCTGTTGTCTGGACACGTCACACACATGCTTTTTTGAGACAGGGTTTCTCTGTGTAGCACTGGCTTGGAACTCACTCTGTAGACTAAGCCAGCCTCAGAACTCTGAGATCTGCCTACCTCTGCCTTCCGGGTGCCAGGATGAAAGGTATGCACCACCACCACCCGGCTTATTTTACTTTTATGTATGGACATGTGTGTTTATCTGTGTGTCTATGTATGTCAACTGTGTGCAGGTGCCCGAGGAGGCCAGAAGAGGGTGTCTATCCCCTGGAACTGGAGTTACAGGTGATTGTGAGCCTCCAGTGTGGATGCTGGAAACCAAACTCAGGTCCTCTAGAAGAGTAGCAAGGTTGCGTAACCACTGAGCTATCTGTCTCTCCACTGCCCTCACAAGCGTTTCCTGTATAAATCCCAAGCCCATGTCATCTCTACTGCTTGGTATTTATTTTCACTTGTTATGATATAGTATCACTCTTAATATTGTTATGCTCTGCTTTTAACAACTGTGTTCTATTCTATTATACAAATGTGGTAAATGGTACCTATGCAACTTTCAAACGCATTAAGCTTGATTTGCATTTATTTTCCCCATTAGACTTAAGTCAGTGCTAAGCTGGCACACAACGTGTTTGTGTGCAGCTCTGATGTATTCCTTAGAGGTAAGTGACAAAGTCGAATTTCTGAGTTAAAGGTGTCTACATATTAGGACTAGAGCTATGTAGTTCAGTGACAGAATGCTTGCACGACACACACAGGTAACTGGGTTCGAACCTCCACTCCGAAAGAATAAAGGGTATCTATATTGTGTGTGTTTGTGTCTGTGTGTGCATGTGTGTGTGGACACCACAGCACAGCCTTGGGTGTTCTTCACTCTATCTACTTTTTGATTTGTTTTGAGACAGGGTCTCACTGTGCAGCCCTGGCTGGCCTGGAACTCACCTCTGCCCCGATAAATGCTGAGATTAAACGCATGTGCCACCACAATTGTCTTTTTGGACAGTTTCTGTGGAGCTGGAGGGATGGCTCAGTGATTGAAAACGCTCACTACTCTTGCAGGGGACCTGGGTTCAGTACCCAGCTCCCACATGGTAGCTCACAACTATCTGTAACTCCTGTTCCTTGGGACCCACATCCTCTTTTGCCCACTCTTATGTGGAGCACATATACATACAGACAAAAAAAACCCTCATGCAATAAATATAAATATTTTTTTTTTTAAAAAAATGATAGTCTCTCAATGGCCTGGAGCCTGCTTAGTAGGCCAGGCTTATTGGTCAGCAGGCTCCAGGGATACACCTGTCTGCCTCCCCAGCACCGGGCTAGAGGGCATGTCATCCGGCCAAGATACTGCTGCCTTCTCTCCCCTCCCCTCCCCTCCCCTTCTCTCCCCTCTCCTCTCCTCCCCTCCTCTGCCCTCCTCTCCCCTCCCTTCCTCTTCCTCCTCTTCTTGTGACAGGGTTTCTCTGTGTAGCCCTGGCTGTTCTGGAACTCACTCTGTAGATCAGACTGACATTGAACTCAGAGATCCACCTGCCTCTGCCTCCTGAAGCTAGAATTAAAGGCATGTGCCACCACTGCCTGGCTACTAACAGTTTATTTTTAATCAATTGCTTTTTGTGTTTGTATTTTTCCCCAATTAAAAGATTACTTTTGTGACTTTCATGCTTCCATTTTCTTTACTTTTCATTTGTTTTCTTTCACTGGCCTGTTGAATTAAATTTTATCAGTTCCTCCCTTTTGCCCTCCATTGGCTTTGCTACGTTGCTTTAGTGTTTAATGCGTATTAAATAGCCATCTGAAGTTGACTTCAGTCACATTCCACTCCTGTGTGTTTTCTTTCCTTGTTATTGCAGAATTGTGTGTGTGTCAATTGTGAGCCTCCTTGCGTGGCTCCTAGGAACCACTCAGGGCACTCTGTAGATCAGGCGGGCCTTGAACTCACAGAGATCCGCCTGCCTCTGCCTCCCGAGTGCTGGGATTAGAGGCGTGCGCCACCTTTGCTTTCAATGACTGCTTTATCTAGGAAGAGGATCTTCTCTTTGCACTCTAAGTTGGATTTTATTTGTCCTCCGGGCTCTCCGTCGTACCCGACAAAATCTCCTGTCTGCCTGTTTCCTTGTGGGTTATCTTTTTTGTTTTGTTTCTGGGGCTGGATCTCTGTCCTTAACTCACTGTGTAGCTGAAGGTGATCTTGGGAACAGAGATTACAGATGTGGCCGCCGTGCCCCACTTTCCCTGCTGTTCTTTAGGGGTTTCTCTTTGTCTTTGATATTCTGCGGTCTCGATACTGTGTATAGATATTTTTTTAAGTTTCTGTTCAGAACTTGGCATTCTGTATAGGGAAGGTTCATGCCTTCACCATTTAGAAAGCTTCTTAAGTATTTTCTTTTAAAATATTGCCACTGCTGCTTTGTGACTGCATGCTGCTAAGATCTGCACGAAAGAGGTGACTGACAGCTCCAGCGGCTCACCTCAGTTCTCTCAGACTTTCCCCCTGGCGGAGGCAGGACCTGAGAGCTGCTGGTTGCTCCCACAGGGACAGGACTCCGTTAATAAGTGACTTTCTTTGGCCCCAAAGTCCCCATCGGCATAGTTCTGAACCCAGAGTTTTTGCACATGCTAGGCAAGAGCTCTACCATTGCTCTCGCCCTCCAGCCTTCATGATTTCTTCTGTCTCCATCACTCGGAGCCTCTTCCAGCCCTGTGCATCTTCCTCCCCTCTGTGGTACATCCAGCTGCATTCTGAAGGCCTCTCCCTGCCCGCTCCGCTCCTTCTTCCTCTTCTTTCTCCTAGGAGGGCACAAGCTAACACAGTGTCTCTGCTTCCATTAATGTGTTCTTATTCTAGATGTATATGGATTTTCCACGTTGTATTCTCCATATTATTTATCCTTTCATTCCTGCCCATCTTTTAAAAAAATAAATGTGTATTTAAATTGTGTGTGTGCATATGTGTGTGTATGTGTTCCACATGCATTCAGAAGCCCTTGGAGTGCAGAAGAGGGTGTCAAATCCCTGGTTATAGAGGTTGTGAGCCTTCATGTGAATGCCAGGAACTGAATTTGGGTTCTCTGCAAAAACAGTAAGTTTTTTTTTTTTTTTTTGAGACAGGGTCTCACTGTGTAGCTCTGGCTGTCCTAGAACTTTCACTCTGTAGAGCAGGCTGGCCTGGAACTCACAGAGATCCACCTGCCTCTGCCTCCTGAGTGCTGGGATTAAAGGCGTGCACCACCACTCCTGGCTTTTTTTCCCCAGTAAGTACTCTTAACCCCTAATCAATCTTTACAGTCCCTCCCTTGCCTCTTTTCAATTTATTTTATGTTGTCTCCATTGCATGTCTTTTATCTAGTCTCTCTCTTTGGATTTCCTTAGATCTATCGTCCGTTTTGTTCTTCATTTGTTGCCTAATCGATCTAACCTATCAGCTGACTTTGTAATGTGATTCGATCATTTATTTCCAGAAGTACTCTTAATTTTATTTTCACATCTAGCTGTTATTTTTTTTATAGGAAATACATTTGTTTTTTTCATGATTTTAGCCCCTCCTTTTGCCTTTAATAATTTTAAGCATACTTATTTTTATTCTCTTTTTCAAGTGATAATTTTATTTAAAAATTTAAATATTATGTATCTGGAGGGGGAATACTTGCTTGCAGAATTCAGAAGAAAGCATCAGATCTGGAACTAGAGTTACAGGCAGTGTGATCTGCTCTATGTGGGTGCTAGGAACCCAGTTCAGGTCCTCTGCAAGAGTAGTCTGCTCTTTAACCACTGAACCATCTCTCAGGCCTCTCTAGAGATAATGTTATTACCCCCAATTCCCTGGAGCCCTAAGAATATTTGCTGTGCTTGTTGTTGGAAAATTATCAGTATTCATTTTCTTTAAGCTGAAATGTAACCTAGCGTTTCCTCACATTTTCTTGGCTTCATCTGGAGGGTCTAAGAGGACCTCTGCCTTGGAGTCTGCTAACTCCGTAGTCAGGACCTCCCAGGGTCACCCTACTGAAAGCTCGGAGTTGGGGTCCTCCAGTACCCCCTTGTCAGAGGAATGGCTTTGTTTGTTTAAACTTGTTCAGGCTCAGACATGGCCCTCTTGTGGGAGAGTGGTAGGTTTCTCTCCACCTACCTTTCTTTTCACGCAGGAAGCAGTCTGTTGAGCACCCTGAATCTCTCTGGGTGTCAGTTCCCACTGTCCTCTGTGGGGTGTTTCAGGGGTTCACCTCCTTTGTCTACTTGGATTTTAGAATGCTTGTCTGCAAGCTACTCCCATAGGTCAGGAAGCAGCACAGGCTCAATGCATCCCTGTCCCGACACCTCCCCTTGGGCTGCACACGGCAGGAGCCCGCACTCTCCTTCTCTCTCCTCCTTAGGGCTGAGTCTTACTCTGCATCCTTGTTTTGTTGGGGGAGAATTTCATTTAGCAGCCACACCCCTTATGCGTCTTACGTTACTGAGCAAGACATCGCCTCTACTTCACGGAACCCTGGCCTTCAGCATTTTCAGTTTTTGAGTCCTGTCACCTACTATTAGAAGAGCAAAGAGTGAGCTAAGTGGTGATGGCACACAATCCTAGCAGAGGCAGGCAGATCTGAGTTCAAGGCCAGCCTGATCTACAGGGTGAGTTCCAGGACAGCCAGGGCTACACAGAGAAAGCCTGTCTCAAAAAAAAAAAAAAAAACAAACAAATAAAAAACAAGAAAAGCAAAGCATTGTAGAACTTGTGACTGTACACATTTTATGTCATGAGGGGAAAGAAAGAAAACCGATTTTATTGCCCAAACCTTCCTAAGATTACAAAAACAAACAAACAACAATAAATAAGCATGGCCCTCTAAGATGTTACATACGGCAGCTTAGAAAACAGAAAAAAGAGCTGGCAAGATGGCGCAGCCGGAAAGGCACTTGTTTGGTTCCGAGATCCCAAAATGTGGAAGGCGAGGACCAACTCTCCACGTATCAGTTGTTCTCTGACCTCCACACATGTAGCACAGTGGTGCACATGAGTACGTGTGTGCGCGCGTGCACGCATGCACACACACACACACACACACACACACACACAAATAAATGCAGATGGATGACGACTCCACCTGTACTATTTCTTCCATTTCAGAAGCCTGGTGACGAATATCTTTTTCCCAGCTTTCCCATGATCCGCGGCGAGGTTAAAGTGAATGTATGGGTATAATCCACTGAGCTCTGATGAAAAGATACCTAAATGAAGCAATTCAGTACATGTGGCGGGTATGCTGCGTTCAAAAATTGTGTGCCAAAGTGAGTGCTTAGTGATTTTTCCAAGCCTTTCTTTTTTACTTTTTTCGGAGCCGAGGACCGAACCCAGGCCCTTGCATTTGCTAGGCATGCTCTCTACCACTGACCTAAATCCCCAACCCCGATTTTCCAAACCTTTCTGTCAGCCCCGGATCACCACTGTTGTTCAGAGGTAGTTCTGTGTCAGTGTTCTCCTGCCTTACTCGTCTTCTGTAGGGGTATTGTTTATTTGTGCTAAAAGGCTCAAAACTGTCTTCCTTTAACTATGCAATTGCCACTGGGATGTCACATTTCTCAAGTGAGGACTTTGGAAAATGCTCCTAGAACCTTCTACCAGAGTGAAATGGACTGTAGATCCCAACAGAGCAGCACTGGGTATGAAGCTTCTGAACAGGCTGTGGGAACTGGTGTACCAGGGACCACTCCAGGAGACCTCTCACGTGCACAGGATGCAGCCTTACCACTTTCTCCAAGCTCATCCATCCTATTGTGTTGGCAAATGATGAAGCTGAAATGTTTCCAGGAATCAAGGTAGTGCCTCACGAGTCGATGGCCAGTGTCTGTGGGCCTCAGCCGCGCCCATATGTTGAACAGATTGTTCCAAACCATCTTAGAATTTTTAGAATTTTGAACTTTATAGGAGCCTTCAATCTTTTCATTCGAACCCTGACTTCATAGATGGTGACTCCGAGACCTGACAGTATCACCTCCCTCGAACAGGGTCCCTGAACTGCATAGCTACTTGGTCAGTTTCGCATCTTGGGTCTACCCACTTCCTGTGTTCTACCATGTCCACAAGGTTTCTACTCTCTTTCTGTCTTGGCTAACTAATGTTTTGTTTGCTCTCACAACATACTTCTCAAATTTTAAAAACAAAATGTAACCACTGTCCTCTTAGGCTCTTGGGCTATCTTAGTGGTATTTAGTATGCTTGGGGCTATGGCCACGAGAGGAGTTTTGTTCGTTATGGGAGTAGATAGACATAGCCACGAGTTTTCCTTTTCCTTTTCCGTTCGAGACTGTGTGCTTCTAGAATAGCGATTACATTTAGCTTTTCGTATGTGTGCTGCCTATGCACGTGTAAGTGCATGCATGCATGTGCACACACATGTGTGTTGATGCTAGAGGTCAACCTTGGGTGCCACCCGTCATCTTGCTTTGAGACAGGATCTTTCTTTGCCTAAGGCTGGCTGGCGAGTGAGCGCCAGGGATCTTCTTGTCTCTACCTCCCAGCCCTGGGATTACAAGCACATGCCACCTTGCCTAGCTTTGCTTGCTTGCTTGCTTGTTTGTTTGTTTTGTTTTTCCAGACAAAGTTTCTCTGTAGGTTTTGGAGACTGTCCTGGAACTCTCTTTGAAGACCAGGCTGGCCTTGATCTCATAGAGATCTGCCTGCCTCTGCCTGTGCCTTCTGAGTGCTGGGATTAAAGCCGTGTATCACCAATGCCTGGCCATGCCTGGCTTTTATATATGGCCTTTGGGGACCTAACTCAGTCCTCATGCACTAGACAAGCCTTTATTCATGGAGTCTTCTCCTCACCCCTAGCATTTATACTTTCCTCGTTGCTGTTGTTTCGAGACAAGTCTCACTATATATATAAAACATTGGCTAGACAAGGCTGGCCTTGAACTCGCCCTCTGCCTCCTGAGTGCTGTGATTAAAGTGCACTACCACTGGCCTAGCATTTTTTGTACTTGCAATTTTTTTGGGGGGGGGGGGAGGAGGGCTTGGTGCTTTGTACCTTTAAAATCATAAGCATCCTATGGTAATTGAAAAGTATACATTCTTTTGCAGAGCAACTAACAACTCTTTATTGTTGTTATTTAGTGCTCAGGCTTGAACCTGGGTCCTCAGAAATGCTAGGCAAATAAATGCTCTACCACAAAGCTCTTCTCTTACTCTATAAGTATCAATTCATGATAGGGGAAGAGGGTTGAGCGCTGGTCGCTTCCTCTCTGTCTGACCAGTCTCCCCGTACTCATGGGATTTATTTCCTCAGAATGCATTCATGGCACCCTTGACTCAGCTTACATGAACCCAGACTCATAGGATGTCGATTTTTATGATGTCATCATTTCCTCCCTCACTTAGTATATTGGAACCTAAACAAGCAGGATGAACTTGGAGAACAATTGTTCTCAACATGTGGGGCACAGCCCCATGGGATTGTCTAAAATCTCTTCCTCAGGGGCCCCCAAGACCATCGGGAGACAGATATTTACATTATGATTCATAACTGTAGTAAAAGTTACAGTTACAAAGTAAAAACGAAAATAATTTTATGTTGGTGGTCGCCACAACATGAGGAACTAACTGTAGGTCACAGCATTAGGAAGGCTGAGAAGCACTGTTCTAGAAAGATCTTAACTTCAAGTCAAGAACCGTCAGTCTCAGGAGAGGCTTCTGAGTAGGAAGAAGCTATTCTTTACCTATGCAGAGGAACACAGGGAATGGGGCTGGGTCTGTATCCCGTTCCTTTGCTTCTTGGGGCTCCTGCGAGGCTGGACTGTTCATCTAGCTGGGATGTAAGATCTCTCTGAGCATCTAACGTAACAGTTATTCAAGTGGCATTTAGGCTGATAGCTTTCTTGGAATGGACTGCTATTCAGGCTGGACCTCATCTATATTTCAAGGAATTTCTTAATGGGAAAAACAACACTTTTCCTTTGATTGATTCATTGCCCCCACCCCACCCCCACCTTCCAAGTCCTCAAGGACTTGGTGAACTCCAGGAAGAGGTCAGAAAGGAAGGCTAGAACATGGTAAGACTGTAGAACTGGCCCACTAAAAGCTTTGAAGGCTGTACTGTATTCAGTGTCGGCAGCTTGGTAGAGTCTGCAAAGACTGTTGGAAGCTCATTTGAAAAACGAATTTAAGATCCCATGAATGGGGTCCAGTGCTGAGAGCTTTATAATGTTCTCGGGTTGGTTTTGATATGATTTTGTGACCTCTGGCTTTTAGGGTCTTTAAAGCACATTGCAACGTGTGTTATTGCTAGGTGTAGGGCACAGAAGTGCACCTTGCATCCTGGTCACTGGGGATCAAGCCCTGAGCCTCTGACCTGCCAGTCCTGCTCTGTCCCACTGAGCCACACCACCTGTGGAGAACAGGCAGAGAGCTCCCTTGTCAGGATGGCCATCATATAAACCCCTTTGAGTACCTGCTTCTGCTGAGTGGTGCCAGCCCTCGGGAGGCAGAGGCAGGCGGATCTCTGTGAGTTTGAGACCAGCCTGGTTTACAAAGTGTATTCCAGGTGAGCCAGAGCTATACAGAGAAACCCTGTCTCAAAAAACAAACATAAACAAAAACAACAACAGAGAGGAAGGAAAGAAGGAAGAAAGAAAGAAAACCTACTTCCAGAGATTTTTTTGTTTCATTCTACCTGAGGAGGCCTGGAGCCACCAAGGAGACTTTTTAAGATCTAAGGTTTCAGGAGGGCAGTGTGAGCTGGTGAGAGGGACCCATCGCCACCTTTCCCTCTCCTCCCTCCTGCTCACCTTCCCCTCCATTCGTTGTCCCTTCCCCTCTTCCTCAAGTATTTGCTGGGTGTGAGTGTAGTGGCGAGCCAATGCCATGGTGCCCGTGGAGGTTGTGGGGCAACTTCTGAGTCCTGGGAGTTGTTTCTGTATTTAGTCTGTCAGCACTGGGGTAAACATCTTTCCCTGCTGAGCCATCTCCTTGGCCCCGCCTCTCACTTTTGTTTGGACCTGGTGTGATTGGAGTATTCCTAAATGGATGCTGCCACGGGCGCTCATAATGGCTATCAAAAAGTTGTGGGTCTAATTGTTCTCTTGTTACCCCAACACATCTCTCTGGAACCTGATACTCTCTGTTTGTTTTACCCTTGACCTCAGCAGATTGATGCTATGTGCTGTCCGGGGCAAACACCCAGTTCTGTAGCTACAACATGAAGTCTACTTCAAGATACAGTCAGGGGTATGCTGTGTGTCTAGATCACGTCCAGGAATAAAATAATGCGTGCCAGAGGAGGTCAACCTGATCTGGAAGATGTTCTTTGGACAACGTTAGAAAGAAGTAAACAAGCTGGGTGTTGGTGGCACACACCTTTAGTCCCAGCACTCGGGAGGCAAAGGCAGGAGGATCTCTGTGAGTTCGAGGCCAGCCTGGTCTACAGAGCTAGTTCCAGGACAAGTGCCAAAGCAATACAGAGAAACCCTGTCTCAAAACAAAAAACAAAAAACAAACAAACAAACAAAGGAAGCAGTAAACAAAGGTTCATTGGACATCTGAGATGGCCCTTAATGTATATGTTTAGAGACCCCTAAGGGCTTAGACATGAGCTGGACAAGGCTGGACATAGTGGCATGTTCCTGTAAACCCAACACTCAGGCAAGAGGGGGCTCAGGCAAGAGGAGGATCCTGAGTTCAAGTCTAGCACTGTGGAGGTGCTGTGGGGGGAGCGGGCACAGGAGCCCACCAGCCTAGCTCCAGGGTCTTTAAGAGACCCTATTTAAAGGGATAAGGCAGAATGTTAGAGCAGCACACCCAGTGTTCTCGCCTGATCTCTGTGCATGTGTACGGGTATATGTGCATGTCCATACCCATGAACACACAAACAAATAATAAAATTTAAAAAAAAAAATGAAATAAAGCCAGGCATGTGCTCCCATGGGTCAATTTCAGGGTCAGTATTGAACAATTAGCAATGCTGCTCCCAGGGCCAGCTTGATGCTCAGCGGGTGAAGGCACTGGCTGCCATGCCTGATGGCTGTTGGAATCCACGCAGCCTTGCTCTCTTTTCATTTTGCCTTGTGTATGCACACCTACCAGTGGCCAGCCTTAGGCACCATTCTTCAGGTAACATACATGTGCTCGTTTAGTGTGTGTGCGCATGTGTATGCTTGCTTACTCACATGCCCAGAGGACAACTCGGATCAAACTCAGATCATTAGGCTTGGTGGCTAGTGTCTTTACCCCCTGAGCCATCTCACCGGCTCCTGAGTTGTTTTGTTTGTTTGTTTGTTGAGACAGTGGGACCTGGCGCACACCAATTAGTCTAGATTGGCTCGCTAGCAAGCCTGTCACCACATTCCTAGCCACTGTGCCACTCTCGCATGGATTCCGAGGAACCAAACGCAGGTCCTCGTAATAGGTAGCCGAGCTTTAACTGACTGAGCTGTCCCTCCCCTATAGAAGACCTTCTTCCGTTGGGGACAGTAGATGGTCTTCATATCTCGCAGCCAACCAAACGAGGGCACGTTCTAACTCACAGAGGGTCTGAAATGACCCTAATCAGCATCGCTGTGTGTAGCCTCCCGGCTCCATGCTGGAGGTTGTTTTGCTTTTACTGTGGTTTCTGTGTGGGCCTTGAGAATCGACTCTGGTTGTTATGACAGTTGGGGACACAGCAGCGCTTCTCACCCGTTAGCCGCTGAAAGCCTGTTTGGTTTAAATCCAACGCAACGCCTGCCTACCAAGCTGGGTGCACATGGGTTGCTGGTGAAGTCATTTCTTAAGACAGCTGGGGGACGTGGGGACATTTGCTCTCTACTCTCTTTACAACTCATTTGTCATCTGAAGACACTTGCGTTTTAGCCTAGCTTTTTTTTTTTTTTCATCCCCTCTTCCCATTGCTCAGTATTTATGACATTG
Organism: Cricetiscus sungorus; assembly: GCA_030556225.1. Classification (NCBI taxonomy): domain Eukaryota; kingdom Metazoa; phylum Chordata; class Mammalia; order Rodentia; family Cricetidae; genus Cricetiscus; species Cricetiscus sungorus. Next base: position 82,941,581 of record JANBXA010000069.1, on the reverse strand, counting down.
CCATTTCCAACCTAGCAAAGGTGACAGAGGTTAAGTGAGAAGCCAAGGCTGAGGCCTGAACGACCTTGCACAGCCACTGATGCCATCTGTTGGTAGCTGGTAGAACTAACGCCCTTGGTCATGGCGGAGCTCTGTTGATTGCCCAGAATTGAAAGCTGGCAACCAAGAACCTTAGACCAGCAGGATTAGAAGCAGTGGCAGGGGAGGGGAGGTGGGCTGTCCTCATAGGTCAGCTTGCTGGGAAACTTTCAGAGGATTTTTTTTTTTTCCCCAAGGTCCTGGCAGAGATACTTCAAGGACCTGAAATCTATTTAGGAGTCAATTGTCAGCTAAGAAATCAGACCGTGGGGAATTAGCCAAGCCACAGAGAGCTCTCCAAACAGCCACCACCACAGAAGTGCAGTGCCTTCCCCAGAGTTAGTATACAGTTGCTGTTTGTGGAATTTGATTATTGAGGAACGCAGCTCCACGCTACTGAAAGCAATGAAGGCAGTGGCATGCAGAACGGTGATTAGCGAGTCCCTTCTTCCAAAGGTCTTTCAACTATTTGTTTCTGCACCAATCCAGTTAAACCAAAGTATTCTTACTTCTGATGGTAACACTGAGACTCTGGGGCTGAGAATTCAACACAGTTGATAGGGTATTTGCCTGGCACACATGAAGTAATGAGTTTGATCCTGAGGGTTGCATAAGCAGTTGTGGTAGTGCACAGCTGTAACCCTGGTGTGCACTGGGGAGGTAGAGGCAAGAAGTTTGAAATCATCTTGGTGACACAGTGTGTTCAAAGCCAGCCTGATATACACAAGACCCTGTCTCAAAAGTCAAGTAGACAAATAGATTCAGTGACAGAGTGTTTGCCTAGTGAGTGGGAGCTAGGCTTATTTTCCCTGCACCATAAAGTGAAAACCTAGGCAGCTCTCCAGCGGGTCCTGGAGGTGCATACTTAGAGTGCAGCCTGCATTACAACATCAAGACCCTATCTCCAGAAACACAAACACAAAAACAAAGCAACACGTAAAGGCCCCTTCGAACTACCCAGAGACTAAATTCCATGTGTCAACAGCTAGCTGGTTAATGAGGTCAGCCAAGATGGCTTAGCAGGTGCTTGCCAGCAAAGCTGGTGACCTAAGCTCCGTCCCCAGAGCCCACATGGCAAAAGAAAAGAACCGACTCCTGCAAGTTGTTCCCTGACCGCAAAACACGTGCCACAAACTAAAAACAAGAGAATCAGTCTGGCCACTCGTAGGAATCCTTTGACACGTGTAAAGTCCCAGAGGTGGCAAGGGAGAGAGGGCTCAGCTGGTGAAGGGCTTGCTGTGCAAGCACAAGGACTCCAGTTCGATCCCCAGCACCCGGGCAGAGCTGGGTGGGGTGGCTCACAGCACTAGGGAGATGGAGACAGTTGGATCCCTGGGGCTCCCTGGCCAGCCTAGATTATTTGGTGAACCCCAGGCCAGTGAGAGAACTGAAGAATGGGTAGCACCTGAGGAACTACTAAAGTGGACCTCTAGCCTCCATGTAAATACGCGCGCGCGCGCACGCGCGCGCGCACACACACACACACACACACACACACACACACACACACACACACACACCAGTTCCCCTCTCTGCCAGGCAGCTGATTTTCTTGCGCCTGGGCTAGGTCATGAATGTCCTTTTTAAGCCCTTGTAACTCTGCCTCCTGGGTTAAGAGCTGTTACCCAAAGTGTTGTTGGAGAACCCAGAAACCAGAAGTCAGAAGCCGGAAGCATCTAATCCCTGGAAGAGCCTTGCAGCCTCCGACCCCCCCTCTGGGCTGCCTGGATCAAAGTCTGCACCGTGACAAGACCCATGGCCAATCCTCCTGTTCGGTGGAGCCTGCCCCCACAGGGCATCTCAGAGGAGGAGGCCCGACTCAGATGGCATTCAAAGCCCAGATTGCATGACCTATGACCTCCACTGAGGGCCCAGGCTTCCCCTTGACCTGCAGGTTCCAACTGATGCAAGCAATATGAGGGGTGGAGCCCCCCTCCCCCAAGTCTGGCTCACCATTAGCAGCCTAGTATTTCACAGCCTCTGATTCCTGGGTGTGCCATAAGGTAGTCGCCAAACAGGGCTATGGGCTGCTTCCAGGTTGCTCCTTGGGAGAGAGAGGCCGCTCTGTGGTGATGGGCTAACACACTGGAGGTAGCTTTACCTTAGGCTCAGAGTCTGCCTGTACCAGAAGCCGGGAGACAGAGCCCCTTTCATTTCTAAATAGGAGCTCTCCTGTACGTGCTTGCTTCTGAGTGTAGGAGGGAAGTTTAAAGTGTGGGTGCCTGAGGCGGTGTTGGCTTCAGTCATGGAGCCTCTAGGCTGGAAGGCCCCCTGTCTCAGCCAAACCCATCTGCTGCCCTTCTAAAAGAGGCCCTTTTACTCTCTCCCTCCTTCCCGCTCCCCACTCCTCCCTTGTTTAAAGATTTGCTTTTATTATTTTTAAGTGTGTGTGTGTGTGTGTGTGTGTGTGTGTGTGTGTGTGTGTGTGTGATCTTAGTTAGTATAGGTGAGCATGGATGTCAGAGGTGTTGGATGCCCAGAAGCTAGAGTTACAGGAGGTTGTGAATTGCTCGCTATAAAGGCTAGAAAGGGACCTGGATGCACTCTTCACTGCTCAGCCATTTCTCCAGTCGGCTTTGAACCCTCGACCCTCCCGCTTCTGCCACCTCGGTGACAGGATGGTAGGTTTGCACCACCACACCTGGTAGGTTTTCTGTATTAGTTTTGTTCTCAGACAGGCTGCCTCAAACTCTGTGTCCATCTGAAGATGACCTTGAACTCGTGATTCTCCTGCCATGATCTCCCAGGCATAGACCACACACTTGGACTCTTTTTAGCATGTTTCCTAGCCTCCAGTGCCAGGAGGGTTTCCCAAATCTGCAATTTCAATTCATAGCACTTAGATGAGACGTAGAGGCCCCCCTTGCCTGGTCTTTTGGGGAGACCCAAGGCCTTGGCCATTTTCTTGCCTTTCTCTGTGGGGGTGGGGAAATGTCGGGGTGGGATGTTATCTTCCATTCCATTCCAAACTTCCTTCCAAAGGCAAACAGCCCCAACCCAAACTTTGAGAAACAAGGGAGGTCTGTCCCTTGAAAGGACACCCCTGAGCAAAGCTGTCCCTGTTTTTTTTTTTTTTTTTTTTTCTTTTTTTTTTCTCTTTCTGAAAATGCTGGGAGGTCTGTGTGGATGTGTCCTGGAGAGACCCAGCACTAATTATTCTCACAGAAGCCATTCATCAGTTGCCACCGGTCTAAAGACCTCACCCTGCTGAATTCCTTTGAATTCAGAGGTTTTGAAAAGATCCAAACTGGGCTTAAGACTTGAGTCTTTAGAGAGAAAGAAATTTCTTTCTCTTTTTCTTTCCCCAGCCCCATTTTTCCCTGCCTTTCTTATCCCCAGCGCTACCTCTCTGTTGCCCACAGCAACCCCAGTGGCTGGTTGGTACTTCAGCTTGGAGGAAGCCAGCCAGGGTACCTGGTGTTGAAGGATGCTGAGCCGTTCACCAGAACCACACAAAGACTCGGGCTTCTCCCATTAATTCTGGGTCCCAACCACATCAGCATTTAGCCCATCTTGCCTTCTCTGAGCGACCCATTTCCTCTCGGGCAGAGGCTGCCCGGGGCCCCACCTTTGGAGGAGTCTGTTTACCAACAATGCTTTGTAAACTCTCTCACACATTGTCTTCTGCTTACACTTTCCATCTCGCTCACACACTGGCAAGCCTCCTCTGGGAAGGGTGTCAGCTTCCTGCCATGCACTCCAGTGAAGCCAGCAGACAGCCCAAGGCAAGGGTGCAATGTGTCTAGACAGCAGCCATCCACATCAACTGGGTAGCCCGGGCTGCGGGATTTTTCTTTTGCTCTTTGTCACAAGAATATGCCTTATCGAAAGGAAATGGCAAAGTTGTCATGGAAATAAGCCATCATCTTTCCGAACTGAACTTAACCCTCAGCGGGGAGAGGGTGGCTCCTTCATTAATATGTCTTATTCAGTATGTAATGATTTCACGCCTTACATGCATTCCTCTGTGTGAGTGTGTGCACGTGTGCATCTTTATTCATGCATGGGTGTGCATGTGAGGCCAAAGGTCAGCCTCAGATGTCCTTTCTAAATAGCCAGACTCTTTTAATTATTTTTTTTCTTTTAATTATTGTTTTGTATATTACGATTGTGCACGTGTAGGATTTTGTGTGTGTGAGCATGCAGGCATGTGCCACATTGTTGTAGATCAGACAACAACTTCGTTTGAGTTCATATACTTCTTCCATCATGGGTCCTGAAAACCAAACCCGGTTTGCCAGGCTTACTTGTACACGGGGTTTTAACATGTTGAGCCATTGCCGCAGCCCGTTTTGTCTTTTTTGAGGCACTCTCACTGATGCTTAAGTTGGACAAGCTTAGTTTAGACTGGCTGTCCAGAGAGCCCCAGCCCTCTGCCCAACCCCCCCCCCCAGCTCTGGGATTGATTGTGTCTGCCTGCCCTTGCATGCCACCTGCTTTTATGCTGGATTCTGGGGCTCATACTCATGCTTGCATGGCAAGCAACTGACTGAGCTATCACCCCAAGCCCTCTAGTGGGCCTTTTTGTACGTTTGTTTGTTTGTGTCACTTCTATTAGAGACTTTCTTTCTCTTAGGATACATCAACACTTTATTGAGTCAAATGCCAACAAGTAAAGTATGGAAAGAGACCAAATAAAAGATAGCAATTTTTGTTTTGTTTTGTTTTTTGAGACAGTGTTTCTCTGCCTGTCCTGGAATTCAGTTTGTACACCACGCTGGCCTCGAGCTCACTGAGATCCACCCGCCTCTGTCTCTGAAGTGCTGGGATTGCTGCATCACCAGGCAGCAATTTTTTTTTTTCCTGAAGAGGATAAAGAAAAAAAGCAAATTTGGGAATATCACATAGCATTTTTTGTTCATTCTTTCCTGCCTGTTCTAAAAGTATAGTTCTTTTAGCTTCCAAAGCCTGGCCTGTTCTTGTGCTATTTGTCAATGAAGCGAGGCAGACTTTGTGTGAAGGCATCCTCTCTTGCACTGTTCATTTCTGTTTCAATGGCTTGCCTCAATACTTTCCTTTAATTAATTCTGTTTATGCTCACTGATGAATAATTCAGAGCTGTGCAAGCAACAGATGTCAGAGGATTCAAAATGATTTTCCCTGCATTATTTATTATTTCCAAAAAAGTAACAGGTTTGTTGAGCAAGTAATTGGCAACACAGATGTAGATCGAGGTCTGTCAGCAGGCAGTAAGGTCTCCCACATCCCCAACTTTCAAGCACGTTGCTAGCCAGACCTGCGCTGGAGATGTCGAGTTTGGTGCCATAGCTCAGGGAGTCAGTTATTCGTCCCACGGCCAACAGACTGGGGCCTGGTTTGGGTTCCAGGTTAGTCTGTGGCTGTTGAAACGGAAAGGAGAATTCATCTAGAAACAGCTAATGAGTGCAGCCATGCAGGTGGCTCTCATATGCCCTGGCCACATCATGTCCCCACAGCAACAAGCAATATCTTTGTTTGTAGGGATATATTAAAACTACAGATTCTTGCCAGGCGGATCTCTGTGAGTTCAAGGACAGCCTGGTCTACAGAGCAAGTTCCAGGACAGGCTCCAAAACAATACAGAGAAACCCTGTCTCGAAACAACAACAACAACAACAAAAACAAAAAAGAAGAGGAAGCAAAGCTGAATGGTGGGCCACACTTTTAATCCCATCAGGGAGGCAGAGGCCCAGGCAGAAGGGTCAGGAGTTCAAGGCTAACCTGGTCTTCATGTTGAGTTCCTCATTAGTCAGGGCTAAGCAGACAGACAAAAGGTTGAAGCAGGAGGTCCAGGATAGCCTCAGCTACATATTGAGCATATTGAGTTTAAGGACAGCTTGAGCTGTATGAGACCCAGTTTCAATAAAACAAAACACAAAATAATAATTAGTAACATCAAAGAGTCCCTCCAAGAGGAGAATAGAGATGTAGAAGAAAGTGCACAATATGTGAGATATCTAAAAGATAAGAATATTCTCTGCACTGCCAATAAAGACTGGATTGTAAAATTTAGTGTGTTTGCATGTGCAAGCATGTGCACATATCAGAGGAAAACTTGGGAGTCAGCTCTCCTCTTGTCATGCCCATTAAGCTGCCTTGTTGACCCTGTGATTGAATTTTTAAAAGGCAAAAAAAGAAAGGAAAAAAGAAAGGAAGAAAACCAGACTCAAAACATCAATAACAACAGCAAAAAAATCAACCTCAAGATCTAACAACGAAAGATGAGTTATACCAATTCTGGCATATCCAAACAGTGAAGTGAAATATTATATAGTCATGAAAATGGTATGGTGTTGTTTTTATTTGAAAAAGTCAGCATATTAACTAGAAGATAATATTAAATGAGAAAAAGTACTAAGACAATATAGTCTCATTTCTGTAGAAAATATGTTTGGGTTTTTGTTTTGTTTTGCTTTGCAAAGGGACAAGTGTAGAGAGAATTGCTCTAAAATATCAATAAGGCCTAGGTAGGAAGAAGAGGGCCCAGGGTGATTTTTTTTTTCTTCTGCTTTACATATATTCTCATTATGTTCATGATAAATGCACACATCCATCACCATGAAAAGGTCAAGGTGCTGAAACAAGACATCCAACTATGTCCTTTAAAAAGAGAACCCCTGCATTGGCACAGGAAATATTCTAGAAGGGTAGGTGGCTCTGCTGCCTTCATAGACAGATCCAGAGTCCTCCTGCCTGTGACCTGTCCACTCCTCAGGGCCTTGTCACCTGAATGACCAGTGCCACTGGAGGAGTGGGCGTGGGGGAGCCACGTTTCCCATGGCCCTATTTGTAAAGTAGCCCGTATCTCTCCGGATCTGGTCCCTTGACGTGCAGAGTCGTCAGCGATCTGTGTGACCAGCTGCAGTGCTGTTGTGGAAGGAAGAGGAAATGAATTCTTCTGAGGGGCCCGCAGTCCCTGCTAAATATATTACCTGTGTAATAAGAAGCAAGAAGAAGAAATTAAAGGAAGTAAGGTTATCGATTAGGTGTCTTCAGAGGGCACATCCTTTGGGAATCAAATGGACAGAAGGGGGACACAGTTTGGTGTCCTGGGAGTGACAGTCTGGATGAGAAATGAGACTGGCAGAAAGATTCAGAATTGCCCGTGCAAAGTACAAGAAGAATATCTCAAGACGCCCAGATGGAACATCAGCCTAAGTCATGAGGTGGGGTTAGAGGGATTGAAGAGCTTGCATTTTTGCTTCAGTAAACTGCCAGGATTGCTTGCACTCACATAAGAAATAAATCTATTTGTTTTGTGACATTTCAAGGCTAGCGTGACCTTGTACACCACAAGGGAACCGAATTATATTTGTCTAATGACTTAAAAAAAATCACTTTAAGGCTCCAAGTAAGCTTTACTTTGCATAATTCTTTGTTAAATATGTACTGGCCTTTGCACATAAAATGTCTTGGAAGAAGAAGAATGTGAAAACTATCCTTTAAAAAATTATTTGTGTAGCCAGAAGGTAGAGGCAGGCATATCTTCAAGGCCAGTCTTCAAGCTCTGCAGAGCAAGTTCCAGGACAGTCAGTGCTGCACAGAGAAACCCTGTCTGCGTGTGCGTGCGTGCGTGCGTGCGTGCGTGTGTGTGTGTGTGTGTGTGTGTGTGTGTGTGTGTCTGAATGACTATATGCCATGTGTATGCAGTTCCTGCATAGGCCAGAAGGGGGAGTCCGATTCCAATGGAGCTGGAGTTACAGGTGGTATGAGCCATCCGACCTGGTCCTAAGAACATTAAGTTCTCTTATGGTCTGACCCGTCTCTTTAGCCCTGAAAACCATCTTTTATATGAAAGATTTATGAGCATTTATTTATGGCTTTGAAGTGTTGATGTGCTTATCTTACATAGGTTATTTCTGAAATACATCCGGATGGCAGAACAAACTGTATTAAAAAGAAGGGACTCTTTCACATTCTTGGATAGAAAATTTTCTTTCTGTCTTTGATAGATTTGTGGGTGGGTGTAGAGATAATAAAGTTTTAAAATATATAGGCTTAAGCATTAGGGTTAATAAAAGAGATTATCAGAAGACACCCCCAAAAGCACATGTTCCTCAAGGAAGCGAGGTCAGGCCCTCTGCAAGAGCCGTGTTTAAGGCTGCAGCTGAACCATGTCTCCAGTCCCACAATAGACTTTTAGTCAGACAAAGCAAGTTCATTGAAACAGGATAGAATTTTGTGTCTTTTGCAATACGCCGGATTTTATGTCTCTGTGGAATTTCAGCAAATAAAACAATAAACAAACAAGCAAACGTGGCACTAGAGAGAGGCTCAGTGGTTCAGAGCTCTGGCGGCTCTTGCAGAGGGCCTGGGTTTTATTCATAGCAATCACGTGGCAGCTCCGGGCTGCCTGTAACTCCAGTTCCAGGGGATCCGATGCCCTCTTCTGGCCTCTGCAGGTACCGTACACATGCAAGCATGCACATTAAAAAAGATATGGCTTTATTGCAGATCTGTCCAAAGTCAGACGTGTTGTTTGTTTCATTCTATCCCAGCTGTGATCTCTTATAAACAGTGGAGGTACCTGCTTCTGACTTGGGGTCTCCTGATATTCCATGCAGTGAAATGAAATACTTGAAGAGAAACAGGAAAAACGACCCAGTGCTTCAACGGTCATTTTAGAAAGAGAAAAACAAACAAAAACAAAAAATAACTGGGGCTTCTTACATACCAGGTGGCTCACAACCACCTGTAATTCCGGTTCCTGGGTGATCAGATACCTCTCACCTCCATAAGCATCCACACACATGTACATACCACACAGACACATACATATAATTAAATAAACCTTAAGAATCATTGCAAATGAGACCTAGACTTGAAAAGTACTGTATGGCATTGGGGGGCATTAACCTCTAAAGATTTCTACAACTGACAAGAACTTTAAAATTAAAAATTGAATGATGGGGCTGGAGAGATGATGGCTCAGTGGTTAAGAGCACTAGCTGTTCTTCCAGAGGACCCAGGTTCAATTCCCAGTACCCACATGGCAGCTCACAAATGTCTATAACTCCAGTTCCAGGGGATCTGACACCTTCACATCAATGCACATAGAATAAAGTTAAATAATTTATCTTTTAAAACATTGAATGATCAGCCGGGTGTTGGAGGCACACACCTTTAATTCCAGCAGTTGGGAGGCAGAGGCAGGTGAATCTCTGTGAGTTCAAAACTAGCCTGGTCTACAGAGCTAGATCCAGGTCAAAGCAATACAGAGAAACCCTGTCTCGAAAAACCAAAAAAAGAAAAAGAAAAAAAAAATGATCTATTTGTCTGGTTTTGTAGATGAAAATGAAAGGTATGAAAGAGGTAAAGTCTCACTCTGTCCTCAGTTCTTTGGGCCCCAGGGTACCTGGGTCTCTTAACAGCAACGTTCTGGTGGTTACCTCACTTGTTTAGAACGGCTGCTGGGGATCTCAGGTAGAATTCTGTTGTTTCCTGTTTTAGACCGTCCAGTCTCTGGTTTGGGGTGGGGATGACACTGAGCTGGGCTGGGGAGGAGCAAGGCAGCCTGCTGCGTTCTGCATGTTCTGCTGATTGCGGGATGTCTCAGGGAAGATGAGGGATGTGTTTTGATTTGTATGAATAAGAAATCCATTTGGGACAGAACTCAGACTTGCAGCCAGTTTTGTCAGGCTGTTTCACAGCCAGAGCCCCTCCAGATAAAGAACTCTCTCCCTGTCTACCCGCTTCAGAGTTGGGAGAGCTGGCGTTGCACAGTGACGACAACAACAAACATTTCTTTCTCATTATGACGGGGCCAAATTGTTGAAAAAGCAGCGTTGCCTTTTAGAATAAGTTGCTCTCGTGTTTGAAATGAGGATGAGTTGTTACATGGAGACTGGTGCTAACTTAATCATTATACTGTTCTTAGGGAAATGTTTATGACCTATAGGCTTATTGATTTCCGGGACTATAAAAATCCATCTGTCTATCTGTCCATCATCTACGCACCCACCAGGGAGCAGCTTGGGAGTTCTCACCGTAAGGCCGATAGCTTACAAGAACGAGATAGCCTTCATGTCTAGGCTGCTGGCAGCTTCATACTGTCACTTTTTTTGTGTGTGTGTGTTTGTTTTTTAAGGTATATTTATTTTGTTTCATATGTGTTTCACCTTTGTGTGTGTATATGCATGCCTGGAGGTGCCCTTGGAGGTCAGAAAAAACCGGAGTTCCAGATGGTTGTGAGCCGCCGTGTAGGTGCTGGGAATTGAACCCAGGTCCTCTGCAAGAGCAGCAAGCGCTCTTAACCACTGAACCATCTCCCCAGCCTCCTTGTAACTTCCCTTTGTAAGAGAAGGTTTCATGTATCCCAAATTAGCCTTGAACTCAGTATGTGAACGTGGATGATTCCCATCCTCCTGCTTCTACCTCCCCGAGGCTGGGATCACATGTGGGTGTTGCCGTGCTGGTTCAGGGGAGTGGAACTTAGAGCTTCATGCATGCTAAGAAAGTCCCCTGGTGGCCGAGCTGCCTCTCCAGCACATTCCGAGGCTCTTCTATTTGAAAAGCAGATCTTAACTTTCAAAGAATCGCTCCATTTTGTCACGGGTGAGAGTGGAATTTTCTGATGTAACTAGTATGGGAACGCAATAGCTATTTTTTCTCATCTGTTTTATAATTTTAAATTTGCTTTTAGAATTTCATACATGAGAAAATTATATTTATATCATCTTCACCCTTTTCTCACCACCCCAACTCCTCTGGCATCCTCCCCCTCTCTGAAATTCATATCCCTTCTTTTATAATTATTATTGTTCCATATATGTATGTATGTATATATGTGTATATATGTGTATATATATATATATACATATATATATATATATATATATAACCTACTGAACCCAATTAGTATTGCCTTTATTGCCTATCGTGTGTGTGTGTGTGTGTGTGTGTGTGTGTGTGTGTGTGTGTGTGTGTGTTAGTTCATGTATAATACATGTATGCCCATGGCTGTGGAGGCCAGAAGTATCTTCCTCACTCTTTCACACAGCATCTCCTCAGAGAACCCACAGCTCACCAATCCTGCTAGACCAGCTGGCTACCGAGCTCTGGGCATCTGCCTGCCTCTGCGTCCCCAGTGCTAGGATTACAAGTGTCCACCTCTATACCCAGCCTTTTTCTGTGAGTGTTGGGGACCAAACTCAGGTGACCGAGCAAGCAAGTTCTTTGCTGGATGAGCCATCTCCCCAGCCCCTTAACTAATTTTTTTCCATTCCATTTTCCTTTCCATGAGATGAGCATAACATTCATCTCGGAGAATTGTTGTTGGTTGCTGCTCAACTTTGCCTAATTAGATTTTTGTGAAGCTCAAGGTCATTTATAGGCATTTTTTTTCCACATTAAAAACATGAGCCTCCGTTGAAATGTTTTGTTGTTCTAAATTGGGACCATCCTGTCCTGACATCAAATCATTCATCCTTCCTTCAGTCACCACATAAGTGGGCCTGATTCTCTCGGGGCTGCTGTCATTGTTAATTTACATCTGACCTTGTTCTGAAGAATATTTAAGTCTGTGGAGCTAATTTGGGACATGCTGGCTCTTACTTAACCAATTAGTTGAACCTGTAAAATTATGAGTTCAAATAACATAAGAAAGGTATGTTGTATGTGTGTGTGGTGGTGGTAGGGGTGGATGATACGAAAATCAGGAGGCCTGGGGAAGTAAGAGAAGACAGGGTCTCATGTAGATGTAATCCAGGATGGCCTCAGCCTTTTTGTAGCTGAGGATGACCCTGAACTTCCATCTTCTGCTTGCTAGAATTATAGGCATGTACTACGCATTCGGTTGTGTGTGTGTGTGGTGCTAGGGATACCATCTAGGGCCTCGTGCAGTCCAGGTGAGCATTCCACCCTCTGAGCTCCAGCTTCAGCCTCCAGACTATAGGCGTGATTTTATTTGGACTCTTGGGTGGTTATATCTAGTGTTCTTGTCCTAGGAAAAGGGAGACAGAGAACTCAGGCCTGATGACAGAAGGGTTCTGTTGGGGAGGGTCAGAGGCTACAGTGCCTCATCATATGTGGGATACATACATGTCCGCATCCTAGTGCACCGCCACTCCTTCAAAATAAAACACTTTTCTTGCAAGCAGGGTGGGAATCGCATGGAGCAGGCTGGGGCACAGTGATGCCTCCATTCCCTCTGGGTTTTACCTCTTCGTATCCCCCAGGCAGTGAGCTGGGCTCCAGTGCCTCAGAAGCTGCAGCTGGTGAGAGTTTCAGAGGGAGAAGAAATGACTTGCGAGGCAATGTCAGGAGGTGAGGGACATCGGAGAGACAGGGAGCTATTATTAAAGATGACTCTTAAGATGTCGGGGTGGGGGTGGGGTGGGGGGGGTGGGAGAGCCTTCTTAGGCTAACAAAGAAAACAGAAACACAATCTGCAGAGTCAGCGCTCCAGCCTAAGGATGGCGCCTCTAGGCCAGCTTAGTGTGCAATGTAGATGAAAGGGCCGAGGGGCTTAGCAGCTTGCGCGGTAAAGAATGGTCCTGCAAGTGTTCTCCTGTCATAAAAATGCAACAGCTTTAAGTGAACTTAGAAACAACACTAAGACTATTCTTTCCGTGATGTTTCAAGGTACGTGAAGGCAAACATCCAAAGCTGCCATTGATTAAACTCAACTTTCCCACGCGAGTGTGTGCCACTGAGTTCTACTCCTCGCGGGTTTGAGCGCAGTTTTCATGAAGTACACTCAGGAAAATCTCTCTTTGCGTAACTTGTGGCCATACTGTTGTCTAAATGTGCCAAAAAATGTTCTCAGAGTCTTGGCAGTGTTGTAGGATGTAGTATATCATCTTAGTTCTGGGCTAACACTCAATCTGTATCGATGGTGCTGTACTTCAGGAGCTGAATTCGCTCTGACGGGTAAAGGGAGGACAGGTTGATGGAAAAGTGGGTGCTCTGTGTGATTGTAATAACATGAAGAGGAAGACTGTTGTTCCTCCTCCTAGGTTTGATCTGCATGTAGTTTCTCTCGAGCTTGTGCCTCCTACACAGCCCTAGCAAGGACGGGGCTGGGCGGAGATGGTACCAAGTCCGGCATACATTCTGTTTTATGTCATGCTTCCAGATCTCCCAGGAATTTGTAATCAAGAGCAAAAGGGGTGCTTTCTTTTCCTTTGAGACAGGCTCTCACACTTCTCAGGCAGGCCTCACATTCACTGTGTAGCCAAGGCCGGCCTTGAACTTAGAATCCCTTGCCGTCACCCCCTAGTACTGGGGTTTGTGGGTGTTGGCCCCTTCACCTGGGCCTTTCTTTTCTTCTGCCTTTCCCCTTCCCCTCCCTTTCCCCCTTCCTCTTACTTTCCTTTTAATTTCTGCAGGGCTAGAGATCAAATCCAGGGCCATACATTGCTTTGTGCTGTGCCACCGAGTGGGATCACCAGCTTACATCTCCTCCACCCCAAGGACAAGCAGATGAGGCTGGGGAAAGAGTATGTTTTCAATCCAAACACAATGAGGAAGAGACTTGATAGATCAGCATCTAAGTTAGAGCGGAGAATGAGCAGCAAGGAACTTGGGGGACCTCTATCACCCCTCTTTCAGTGTTCCAGAAACGGCGTACTCTGAGGGGAGACTGTCATAAATGTATTCATTTGTTCGCAGTGCTAGGGCTCAAATAAAGTGCCTTGGGGATGCTAGGCCAACACTCTATCACCGAGCTACACCACTAGCCCGTACAACTCATTCTTAAATGGGCATAAGGGGGATGTGTGGGGAGGGACAATAAGAATGCTACTTACAACTTTATTGTATGCACATTTTAAAAACCACACCGTTAAGTTAAACTCCTCCTGACTACCATGGACAAAGAACCCATCTTCCCGTCATCCTTTATGCTCTGATCTGGAGACATCTCTGTCTGGATCTAAGACAGAGATGTAAAACCATACCAGTGAAACAAGTGAGTTTTCTCTGGGCACATTTGAGTTCCTAGGATGCCCCGGACAAGAGGTGCTTCTCTGGGCTCCTGTGGAGTGGTGGACTTTTTGCAAAGTCTAGAAAGGGGAACCCTTACATTTTCTCAGCTGACTAACTCTGGGACGTCATAGTGAGCCCTCAGGCATGACTTTCTAGGCCAAGCATTCCAGGCTGGGCTCCAGGGCTGCTGGTCTGAGGATGGAGGAGTAAGACCATTTTACTTAGATGCTTGGCCAGAGTTCAGATGCATGGACTCAGGGTTCAGCATCCAACAGCACAAGTGATTTCCCCAGGAAAAGCCTTCCTGCCCCATCCCTGTACAGGGTTAGCACACAGTGCTTGCTGGTGGAGGAAGAGGGTCCAGATCACAGATCAGAGAGGAACTCTTCCATCCATCCATCCGTTTCTGGGCAGCTCTCTGTTACTGGGTGTGGAGGAGAAAGCTTACCCTCTCAAAAGGTCATCTGCACTGCTAAAGAGCCCAAAAGAGCAGTTGCAAGCTGGATTCTTTTCTTGCTGGAGTTTTTATTTGCACCCAGAAGACTCAGAAAAATTGAAGGGAAAAGATGAAAGATAAACTCCTCTTTCAAAATAATGTTTGAATCAACTCATCTAAGAGAAAAGCAGAGTCGCTCAGCTAGTGAATAGTGGCTCTGGGGACTAGAAGACGCCCCCAGTATCAGTTGAGTGCCCTGGGCCTGGAGCCCATCGTAGTTCACCTCGTGTTGTAAGACTTTGGAAGCGGGCAGCGTGGTGGTTATGTAATGTGGACTCTGAAGCCTGCCAGCCGGCCCTCAGCAGGGCCTGGGGACATGCCAGCTTCTCTTGAGTCTTCTTAAAGCTAGCCCACTAAAGTCCTCTGGCCTGGAATACATACTGGGCACAGATTTCAGCCCTCACGATTTTACAGATTGAAACAGTCTCCTCAGTAACCTTCACCAACACCTGAGCACAGCTAAGCAAGTCTTTTGGCTGCATGTTTTGTTTAATTTTTGAAATTGCAGTGAGATATAAGCAATGTATGTGTGTGTGTATGTGTGTGTTCGTGTATGGCTATGTACACATGAGTGCAGGTACTCTCAGAGGCCAGAAGAGGGCGTCAGATCCCCTGAACCCCAAGTTATAGGTGTTTGTAAGCTGCCTGACCTGTGTGTTGGGAGCTGGACTTAAGTCCTCTGCAAGATCAGCCCCTAGCTGTGTGGGGCGGGTGGGTGAGCTTGTGGGCGTGCACACTTGGAGATGAAAGGACAACAGTCAGGAGTTGGCTCTTCTGTTGTGGTTTCTGGAGATCAAACTCAGGTCATCGGGCTTACAGGAGAAGCACTTTTATCCACCGAGCCGTCTCTCCAGCCCTCCTGCATATAAGACGAAGTAATTCTCCCTTCTCTACTGCATTTTCTCCATGCACTCATTTACCTTGGCTTGCTTCCTTCTGGCCTCGGTAAATGGTGCCCCGGTAAACCATGCCTCGGTGAAGATGGATGTGCGAACACCTGTCTGAATCCCTGCTTCAAGCCATATGCTCAGGGATTGCTAGATCACATGGCGACCACCCTCCACGCGATTTACATATTTACTATTTTTAAGAAAGGAAAGAGCCCTGAGAACGTAGGACCCCTCCCCCCGCAATACCCCACCCCTCCCCGAGTGCACAGGACCTGGGTGCTGGCTCTGCTTCCTTCTCCCTCTCCCTGCTCATGCGGCATCAGCTGGTGGTGTCACGTGTTTGTTGGGGAAGGGTGGCCTTGTTTCAACCTGACCTCTCTTGTAATTGACGCTTCCGTCCTCTTCCTTCTCTTTTCCCTTTCTTCTTTTGGAGTTGTGGTCTAGGCATGCAGCTCCTGTAGCCTGTATGGGAATCAGTACTTCCTGTGGGCTGCTCAGAGGAATCCCAGCCCCACCCCCACAGCCTCCTGATGCGGGCTCTCAGAGATGCTGATGTAGCAGGGCTGACATCTGGGAAGTATTGCCAGCCTCTAGGAGGCTTAATGTACAACTCTCTGGGCCCTCTAGTAACCCATCCATGACCGGGTCAGCATGTTTTTCTTTCCATCTCTGTTTGTCTGTTTTTTATTTTTTTAAGGATACATCTGTAGATTAAAACAAACAAACAAACAAACCCAGCTGGTATTTCAAAGGCTTGGAAATAACCTTACCTAGTTGCCTCATATTTTTATTTTTATTTTTTAATAAACTTTATCTTCCTTCCTTCCTTTCTTTCTTTCTTCCTTTCTTTCTTCCTTTCCCCCCCCCTCTCTCTCTCTCTCTCTCTCTCTCTCTCTCTCTCTCTCTCTCTCTCTCTCTCTCTCTCTCTCTCTCTTCCTTTCTTTCTTTCTTTCTCCCCTTTGGGGTTAGGACCCAGAGTTCCCTAATACTGGGTTAACACTTGACTGTTGAAGTACACTTTCAACCTCGTTTTTGGCCTAGGCTGACCTTAAACTTCCCTATTTGGCTGAAATTGAGCTTGAATCTTTGATCTTCCTGTCTCTGCCTCTCCAGAGCTATCAAACCCAGGGCTTCATGAATGCCGGGCAAGAGCTAACAACTGAACTACACCCCAGCCTAATTTTTTCCTAATTAATAAATCTACATGACATACTTCAGAATACTTTTGTGTGTTTTATTATCCAACCAGAAATGGCAACATATTCTGTCAGCTTTTTAAATTTTTTTTATTTTTTTATTTTGGTCTTGGCTTTAAAATCAGGACACAGATCAGCAAGCCAGTTGGAAGAATGAAATTAATGATATTTTAAAAAACATCCCCTCTGACTCTGGGAATGAGCAGGTGGAGTTGAAGGGTGGTGGAGACGCCCGGAGCTGAACTGAACAGAATGCAATAGAGCCCTCCCACAGGGCGCGCCTCGCAATGGGTAGAGCCCCAGAAGAGCTTTCAGAGAAGTTCTGATCGGCAAATAAAAGGGTAGGAAAGAAAGATCTAGAAGAATCTGTAGTTAATAAGAAAACAGGGCCATCTTGCCATGGAGACTTGTTAACAGAGTTGAGGAATCTTTAAATGACATGGCCAGCCAGTAACAGTCTGGTTCCAATGGAGTGTACCATGAAAAGTGTCACCTTCAGACCACAATCTACCACAGGCCAAATCAGCTTTCCCCCAGGGCTTTTGCGGATTTCTTCTCTCCTATTTGTAGAACATTGAAAGGCTCCAGGCTCAGTTTTGTCAGCCTCTGCACCCCACCATCACATCGTGGAGCTGTTGCTGGCTTCCAGAGAATTCCATATCCGTGGGCACGAAATTTGCCTTTCCTGGTGATGTGTTAGGCCCATGAGAAAGGGACAGGAAGGAAGGTGGCTTTCTCTCAGCCAGCTCAGGCTGCTGGGACCGGGAACTAGGGCCAGCCCCCATAGTGTGTGGCGTTAGCGTGACGCATGACAAAAGGAGGCGTATGAATGCAGCCGGCCACTACAGCTGGAGCTCTTGACTCTGGGCAGAGCGTTCCCAGAAACACACAGGACACTAAGGACTGTGATGTAACCCGTATCTGCCAGATGTGGGAGCTGCCGTGAGTCATGCTGGGTGATTCATTGAGAAATGCCTTCTGGGTCATATGGATACGGAGTCAAGGCACCTTCCTTGCCATCTGGGGTTATAGGTACCAAGTGCACACCCCAGGGATCCCCAAGTCACCAACATCTGTCAAAAATTATAGTCTCAGCTGTCACAGCAGGGGGCCTCCGTAGTCCGTGGTCTTTAGATTGTCATGTGTTAAAGGATTTTGTCCCTTTGGATGATGGAGGAAAACCAGCAAATTAAAATGTATAGGAGTAGGGATCTGGCTCCATAGTGGAATGCTTGTATATCCTCGGATTGGACACCCAACATTGTAACCCCATCGCCCGCCCCCAAAACACGTGACAAGTTATAGGGACACTTCCACACATCCCTGTAAGATCAGGGCTAGGATAGGGGAAAGAGAACGCTGTTGGCACTGTGCCCGTGCGAGGCCTGGAGCTGTGATCTTTTTATTTATTTGTTTTATTGGATGTGTATAGGGTACCTCATGGTGATTAATGAGTGTTTTTCTGAGAAGTTGTAAAGTGACCTTTAAAGACTTTCTTACCAGTGTGTGATACCCAGTCAGGAAAATGTCTGTGCATGGCTGGGTGAGTCTCAAGGCCTTAACAAGTGAGGCCCAGGCCACCTATCCTCCATAGGCCAATTAAAGAGTCAGAAGCAGAGAAAGAAACTCATTTAGCTTGGCCACACTGGGAGGAGTAGCAAGGAGAGGCCGCTCAATCCTACATGGTCTCTGGAGTATGAATAGAGGGTTTGTGTTTAAACAGAGCACAGGAGGTAGGCTTGTGTAAGCCGCGTGGCCCCGCCCATCACTAACCTAACATCTCCCCATCTTCCGTGTCTCCTGCAAGGTGATCTGACAAGTTGTCAGAATGATGTGATCCCTCTTCCTGGGAGACAGGTTCCTCCCCGGGATGCCCCCTCTCAGCCTTCTCCTCCACGCAGCATGAATCTCCTGGGGAAATGCCCATTTCTTAGGGTCTGTTGCTGTGTTTCTCTTTAGAGTACTTTTGCTTCTATCAGGATGGGCATAGCGGCCCCTAAGAAGACAGGGTTTAATCAGGGATATGGAGGTGTTACTGTCCTGGATTACCTGTGAACCCTAGGTCTAACGACAAGTGTCCTTAAGAGAGACGGGATGGGAAAGGGTTGGAGACACAGACGTGGCTCAGTGGTTAAGAGGAATGGCTGCCCTTCCAGGGCCCCCAGGTTTGATTTCCCGCACCCACACGGTGGCTCACAATTCTCTTTAACTCCAGCCTTGGGCGATCTGACACTCTATCAGTCATCTATGGGCATAGACACATGCAGACAAAACACCCATATACACAGAAAACTAAATAAATCTGTAAGGGGGGGCGGATAGAGGCCTGCCATTTTAAATGAGGAGAGCGCTGGAAATGGGATAGAAGGAAGGAACGCTGTTGAGCTTCTGGAATGATACAGGACAGGACCGTGGAGCTGGCTAGCTTTGAAAACAAGCATGTGTCATCTCAAAAGGAACACATGTCCCCAAAGTGATTCCAAGGCTCTTCAGTGGCTTCGCCTCTCACATGCCCTTGTCCGCCTGTGTTTAAAAACAAGACCTAACTACGGAAGATGGCAGATTCCGGGAAACTTGGGGAAAATGGACTTTCTCACATCTGTAGCCACTCCGTGCCTATGACTAGAAAGTAAAATGAGTCTTCTGGAGAATCATTTTACCAAACCAAACAAAACTAGGAAACAATCTTAAAATC
The DNA here is from genome assembly GCA_030556225.1 of Cricetiscus sungorus. NCBI lineage: Eukaryota > Metazoa > Chordata > Mammalia > Rodentia > Cricetidae > Cricetiscus > Cricetiscus sungorus. The sequence goes on along the minus strand of JANBXA010000069.1, from coordinate 82,922,321 downwards.
CAAGATGGTAAAGAAGGAATGGATCAAGCAACCCCACAAAGGGAAGTTTTATAAAGAGATACTAGCTAGGGGCTGGAGTGATGGCTCAGTGGTTTAGAGCACTGGCTACTTTTCCAGAGGTCCTGAGTTCAATTCCCAGCAACCACATGGTGGCTCACGACCATCTGCAATGAAATCTGGTGCCCTCTTCTGGCCTGAAAGCATACATGCAGACAGACTACTGTATGCACAATAAAAGAGAGAGAGAGAGAGAGAGAGAGACAGAGAGACAGAGAGGGAGGGAGGGAGGGAGGAAGGGAGGGAGGGAGGGAGGGAGGGAGGGAGGGAGGGAGGGAGGGAGAGAGAGAGAGACTAGCTGGGTGGTGGCCTTTAATCCTAGCACTTGGGAGGCAGGGTTATTTTGGCTTACAGTTAGTGGGGACACAGTGGGGGGGGAGGGGGGAGGGGAAGCGTGGTGGCAAGAATGTTGGGTCTGGCCACAGTCCAGAAGGGGAGAGTAGCTAAGATTTGAGGTCCCTTATGGTCCCTCCCTCCTTATGACTCACTTCCTCTAGCAAAGCTCCTCCTCCGAAGGCTTCCCAACCTTTCAGAATAGCGCCACCATCTGGAGACCAAGCGTTGAAGCGCATCCAAACCACAAAGGTTTAATGCCTTTAAGCATCCTTACGTAGAGGCATACTTTATACGGTGCCTGTGCTTCTGTGTCAGACCCTGTGTCTCTGTTTTGTGTAGTTTTGGAGACAGGATCTTACTATGTAGCTCTCCATCCTCGTGATTCTGCTGCGATCACATGCCAACCTGTTTCGTGTTTGTTCATTTTTTGTTCATTTTCCTTGCTGTGTGCAGTTGCCCTTTCATCAGCCATGGTTTCTGTAGTAAAGTGCAGTCTGAAAATGTGGAATGGAAAATTTCAGAAGTAAACAATTCTTAAGTTGTGTTTATCCCCCCCCCTTTTTTTTTTTTTTAATTGAGATAAGGTCTCAGTATGTTAGCCCTGGCTGGTCTTGAACTCACAGAGATCTATCTGACTGCCTCTGCCTGAAGTGTGCTGAGACTAAAAGCATGTGCCACCATAGCCACCATACATTCAGCCACCTGATTTTTATTTGTATTGTGATAGCACATTGCTGAGTCTGGTCAATGTTATTATTAGTTATTATTCTTCTTTTTATAAATCACAGATGTCCTAGGAGTGTCATATGGAAAAGACACTGCAATATACAGGACTTGGAACTAACCACAGTTTCCAGCATCTACTTGGTGGGGGGGGGCTTGAAACTTGTCCCCCACAGCTGGCAGCACTGCTGAACCCCATGTTTTGTATGAGCCCATTACTGGGCTCCCAGGACTGAGCACACAGCAGAGCACACCAATTTGCTGAGAATCAGAGAGCTGAGCTGCTGCCTGTGAATTTTAAACATTCTTAACCCATCACCGGGAAGATGACTGGAACAGCTGTCGTTCCCTGCATCTCAAGTCTCAGAAATAAATTAGCATGTTTTAGGAGCCCCAGCCCCAGTCCTCCTCTCCAGCTTTCTGCAAACGACGACACATCCACGCAGTGCACACGCAGTATTCCTGAATACCCTGCTTTGATGAGCCTTGGAAATTGCGCCAGGAACCTCACAGAGGACGAGATTAAAATCCAGGGCCCCAGCTGTCGAGAGATGAGCGGCCTCGATTACCTGATGTGCCCCCTTATCCTTATGGAGGTGGGGGAGGTTGAGTTTGAACTTAGAATATCAGAATGAAGGTGGGGGCAGGTGTGGCAACCACACCCCAGAGGGGGCTGTTTTTCCTAGAGAGAAAGCCTTTGATGGGGTGTGTGGTGGTAGAAAGCCCAGGCATCATGGCAAAAGAGGTTGGTTTTTTTGTTTGTTTGTTTTGTTTGTTTTTTTTCCTTTTTCAAACCAGAACATTTATTTTATGACTGAAATCCTCATGATGAACTAGATGCTGCAACAGCTGCCCTCTTGGGTTTAGATGTCGTCCCTGCACGGAATCCATGTCTGAATCTTCCATAGACACTTCTTTGGTGCTGCATCTGCCCAATCCCAGAAGTGTTTCTTCTCAGCCTTGGCTCTCCAGCTATACTTTCTCTTGAGCTTGGCAGGGCAGCCGCATTTGCCACAGGTCAACTTTTGAAGGTGGTAGGCCTCAGAGCCACAGAAATGACACAATGTGTGCATCTTATTGCCATGTTTTCCAAAGGGTGACATTCCTTTCGTCACCTTGCTTCTGCTGCCGAGGCCAAAGAGAAGTCTTTATTTCTCTGGTGTAAAAGTAGTGTATATTTCTTTCAGAATGGGAAAGATCCAGGCCCTGCAGGGAGTATCTATAACTCCAATCTGCCATGATGTTGTTGAATATATTTGCATTTGCAATCGCAAGCCATCTTCCTCTAAAAGCATTTATTTCTGTGTTAGTGAATAGGCAAGGTGCTAGTCCCTGGTGATAGAGGGTGAGTAAATCAGCCCTTGTCCTGATGTAGCTGATATTCCAAGGGGGCATAGATAGAAAACAAGCAAGGGCCACGAGTGGTGCTGCATGCCTGTCATCCTAGCTCTTGGGAGGCAGAGGCCAGAAGATTGGAAGTTCAAGGCCAGCCTGTGCTATGGAGCAAGTCTGAGGTCAGCCTGGGCTGACCTCATAGTGAGACCCTGGCTCAAACAAACAAAAATAAAAACCCCAACCAAACTTGAAAAAACGCACGCCAAAACAAAAACATATGGTACTAAATAAGATGTTCTACTACATGTTTTCTACCAAGCAACACATTCCAGTATAACTCATGAGTTTGTCAGTGACTACAGTCATAACTAGACAGAAATTGGTGGTGAGCACAGTCTGAGACAGTGACTGCTCTGTCAGCCTGGGTCCCGAGTGCCTATAAGGATCAGAGCAATCCTGTTGATTTGCTGATTTGCATAAGCCAGAAGGAAGCCGTGGCTTCATTGAGCCTTGGAGATTCTATCAGTCAGTTGTTCGTTGCTGTAACAAAATACCCTAGGCAGAAAATGTTGTAAAGAAGAGAGTTTTATTTAGCTAGCTCACTGCAGCTTTGGATGGGTGAACTTGATCAAATCATGTCAATGGAAGTGTGTAGGTGGAGTTTTCATGCCCTGCAGCCACTCTCAACCAGCTTACTATTAATTATCAATGCTCAGCCGACAGCTCAGGCTTATCACTAACGAGCTCTTACAACTTAAACTAACCCATTTCTATTCATCTATGTGCTGCCACGTGGCTCGTGGCTTTACCGGTCCTCCAGCCTGTCTTGCTCCCTCTGTGTCTCCTGGTGACTCCTGACTCCGCCCTTCTTCCTCCCAGCATTCTCAGTTTGGCTGTCTTCTCCCCGCCCCACTATACTTCCTGCCTGGATACCGGCCAATTCGCTCTTTATTAACCAATGAGAGTAATACATATTCACAGTGTACAGAAGGATTTTTCCACAGCAGAAGTGGTTGTGTAAACTACATGCACACACATGTGTCACAGTGTACATGTGGAGGTCAGAGGACAGCTTTGGGGAATTGGTTCTCTCCTTCCAACACATGGGTTCTGGGAATGCCTCTCCGGGCCGTCAGTCTTGACAGCAGGTACCTTTAGCTTCTGATCCATCTCCCTGGCCCTGGATTATATCTTGTATCTTGGTACAGGAAGCAAGAGACACTAGGGGTCAGCTCCAGGATTTTACTATAACTCACTCTTGGGGGAAGGGGTCATGAGACACCCCAAACAATGGAAGCTCTTACTTCTTAAAGATTCTCACTTTCCAGTATCACCGCACAGAGAATCAAGCCTTCAACACAAGGGCCCTTCAGGGACAAACCACGTTCTAAACCATGCTAAAGATCTGGGACTCCTGGTGTTGAGTGTGACTGGCCAACTCCAAGTGATACAGCCACAGGTGTCACATATATAGCGCCGCCCCCTCCAGGGAAGAAGAGATTAGCAAGCTTTGTAGCAGTAACATTAATGAATAGATTTGTGTGTTTAAGCTGGGGTATAGTTAGCATATACGACACACTGCAGGGGCTGAGAAGATGGTTATGAGGGTAAAGTGAGTGTCTGTGTACAAACGGGAAGGTCTGTGGTGTTTGGTCCCAGGGAAAAAGTCAGACAGAGTGGAGTTCAAGCCATGGACTAGAGATGATTAGAAATGCCTGCCTTTCGAGGCTGGAGAGATGGCTTAGTGGTTAAGAGCACAGGCTGCTCTTGCAGAAGACCCAGGGTTCATTCCCAGCACCCACATGGAAGCTCACAATTGTTTGTAAACTCTAGTTCCAGGACGTCTGACACCCTCACACATCCATACAGGCAATACACTGATGCACACAAGACAAAAATAAAGTGTAAACCTTAAAAAAAAATGTTTGAATTTGAGATGGTTTATCCATACATTCACCTCTTTTAAGAAGGATTTTATTATTATGTTTATTTTTTAAACTGTTTTACTTGAGATTAATTTATGTGTATGAATGTTTTTACCTGCATTTATGCTTATGTATCATGCGTATGGCAGGTGCCCATGAGACCAGAAGAGGGCATTGGACCCCCTGGAGCTGGAGTTCCAGATAGCTGTGTCCTCTGGAAAGCAATATGTGTTTGTTAAGCTCTGAGCCATCACTTTAGCCCTCACTCATTATTTTTGAGACAAGGCCTCACTGTGTCACCCTGACTGGCTTTGAACTCACAGAGATCTTTCAGACACCTCTCCCAAGTGTTGGAACTAAAGACGTGCTGCTAAGCCTAGCTGAAGATGCATTTTATGTGCATGTATGTGTATGAATGTGTGCGCATGTGAATGTAGGTGCTTGAGAAGGCCAGAGGAGGCCATCAGATCCCCTGCAGCCGCAGCTACAGGTGGTTGTGAGCTGCCAGATATGGATTGGTGCTGGGAACTGAACTCGGGTCACCTGAAGAGCATCCTTGTTTCCCACTCCTGACACTTACAATTTTGGAAATTTAAAATGTAGATGAGTTTTTGTTTGTGAGTGCTGCTGGGAATTGAATTCAAAAGGCGGATATTACTGGAACTGTAGGGCGAGCTTTGGAAGGGAACCCTGCATAGTCCTTGCCATTGGAGGAAAGGGGCTCATACCTGAGTCCCGAGCCAGGAAGAAAATGGACCAAACTTTAAAATATCACCCTCTGAGAAACATGATGTTGAAGGAGTGTCCCTCCTCCCCTTGTCTCCCTCCTCATCTCTTCTGTTTAGCTAAAGGTCTTTTTGGCCATGCTCTCCATAAAATTTATTATATGGAAAATATTTTCAGCTCTTTAGCTCCTTTACCAAATATGAAGCATTTTAAGCGGCTCCGAGAGGCCTGGAAGTCCCATGTGTGACTGTCTTTGAGTTGAGTCATATAAGCTTTATTGCCAGCGTCGGTGAAAGCTGCATTGCGTTGGGGTCATTTGTGACGTGTGTCACCCCAGTTCCGGGTCCCACTCTCCCTGTGGTTACTATGGAATTACTGAGTCAACAAACCTTTCCTCCCTCTGAAAAGTGGGAGCCTTCACTGTTGCGTCCTGGTGGCGCCCTCCTGGGCGACACGGGCACAGTTTGTCGTAGGAAAAACAGATTCACCATCACAGCATCGAAGTTTTAATAGCAAAAGAAGTCATGTGATGGAAAAGTTTTACAGAGATGACCTGAGGTCACATGGTTAGAATGGAGATGAGAAGCTTAAGGGTAAACTGTGGGTGCATTTCAGTGGGGGGCACTTGACTAGGGTGTGAGGCTCTGGTTCCATCCCCTGGGAAAATAGTGAAGAGAGCTAGAGATGGTAGAAATAGAGGTAGGTATGGAGGGACAGAGGCAGGAGGGGAGAGGGCTATAGATGGTAACAGAGGACTGGTGATAGAGGTAGACAGACAGGATAGGAGCAGAGGTGTGTGTGAGTGTGTGAGTGTGTGAGTGTGTGTGTGTGTGTGTGTGTGTGTGTGTGTGTGAGAGAGAGAGAGAGAGAGAGAGAGAGAGAGAGAGAGAGAGAGAGAGAGAGAGAGAGAGAGAGAGAGAGAGATAAATCCAAAGATGGAAAATTCAAATGAAATAAGTAAATACTTCTAATATATTTAGACTAAAGAGTTCCCTCACCTTCCCAATTCTGAAGTGTGTTAGCAATAGATATCTGGGTTGTAGTTGTAATTTAGATAGATGGTAAGTGAGCTTACTTAGCATGCATGGGGCCCTGCATTCTATCACCACACTGCATAAACCAGGTATGGTGGTACCTGCTTGTAAGCCTACCACTGGGGAAGTGGATGCAGGGGAATCATTGGGATCAGGGGTTCAAGGTCATCCTCAGCTACTTAACAAGTTTGACGCCACCTCAAAAATAATAAAAAAAAAAAAAAAAAAAGAAAAAGAAAGAAAAAATATCCAAGATAATAGAGAAATGTAGAAATTTTATCTTACATAGAATCAGATTCTAAAGTGACCATATAAGAAAATGCAAATAAGTGTCAATACCTTTGTTAGGTTGTTTAGTCACAGAGATGAGAAAAGTAGCTCAGTGAGTGGGAGACACAGGACAATGGATGTGTCATTGTGTAGTGATTTACATTTACCCAAAGAAAAGGGAGGTTGAACATCTTTTCATACATTTGTTGGTTATTTGTGCATTTTTTTTTGAGAAATGTTTGTTCAAGTTCATTTTTAAGTTGAACTGTATGTTTGTTATTGTTATGGAATTATAGCGGTTCTTTTATGTTAGGAATAGTAGTCCCTTGTGTAGTGAGATATCCACCCAGCCTGCACCTGTTGCATGGACCACACCCATTGTGGCATGGGGACAGGTGTGGGTGTGACCTGTGGAGTCAAGGTCTAGGGTCCCAGACCCCAGCTCACTCTCTTACTTCCTAGCTGGAGAGAGAGAGGATCCAGGGGTATCCTTGGAGTGGGAACCTGTGGCAGTCATCTGTTTCTGGTGTAAGTGATTTCTCCCCTGATAAACATCAATCAGCCTATATCGAGTCCCAGAATCTTATTTCCCACGCAATACCTTTGGCTTGATATGTACACACTTCTTTAGGTTGCCTTATTCTGAGGGTTATATCTTTTTCTCCATGAGTGTTTAAATTTCATGTGGTCCTATTTGTCCTTTTTCCTAGTGACAAACTGTTGCCTGTTATATGTTTTGTTTTGCTTTTATTTTTCGAGACGGGGTTTCTCTTCGTGGCTTTGGAGCCTGTCCTGTAACTCACTCTGTAGACCAGGCTGGCTTCAAACTCACAGAGATCCTCCCGCCTCTGCCTCCCGAGTGCTGGGATTAAAGGCGTGCACCCCTGATGCCTGGCTTTCATTGCCTGTTGAAATGTCAAACACCTTTACCCTTCAACCCCGTGTTTTCTTTTAGATGCTACAGTGTCAAGCCTTTCCTTTGGGTTTTTAATTCACTTTGAGGTTTTTGTATTGTTTTGGGCTTTTTAGATTTATGTGTACAGGTGTTTTGCCTGTGTGTATGTCTGTGCACAAATGCATGAAGTACCCTCAGAGGTCAGAACCCAGGACCAGTGGACCAGGGATGGCACCACCCACCATCAGCTGGGCCCTCCCCCATTGATCACTAATTGATAAAATGCCTTACAGCTGGGTCTCATGGAGGCATTTCCTCAGCTGTGGCTCCTTACTCTGATGACCCTAACTTATGTCAAGTTGACACAAAAAAACAGCCAGTACACTTACCTATAAAGTAGGCAATTTATAGTCTATGAGTTATATTTCAAAAATATGATTCAAAAAGTTCCTTTCCTAAAACAGGCTCTCACTCTGCAGCCCAGAATGACCTCAGGGTTGCAGCAGTCCCTCTGCCGCAGCCTTTCAGGTGCTCAAATTACAGCCAAGTGCCACCAACCGTCTCAAAAAAGCAAAAAGAGAAGAAATGTAACAACGGCATTTCACTGTGTAGTCTGCAGCCCAGGCTGGCCTAAAACTCAAAGCAGTCCCCTTTCCCCAGCATCCCCAGGAGCTTAGCAGGAGCCTCCACACCTGACTGACTGCAGGCCACCGCACGAGTGTGATCGTCGTGCAAACACTGTCACTGTAGGGCTGAGTGCCCAGGTTAAGCCACATTCCGTGTAGGATCAGGATGGTTGGTGGTCATGGCTCACTCCTCGGCTCCTGAGAATTTATTTTCTCATCATTAATAGCTTTTTGTTTTCCTGGGATTCCTACTTTTTCACGAAAGCAAGCAAGCAAACCACCCAGAGCTGTGGCCATCTTGACCGAATCCACCTGTTAGTCTCCTTTTCCCTCCAGTGCCTTGTTTTAGGTATTGTTACATGTTTTCCTTCTCTTTGGTTCCTTTACCTTGCAGCGTGATGAGTGAGTGTCGTGGCTTAGAAATCCAGAAGAGGATGTCTGGTTGCTTGAACATCTCTTTCCTTTGGCCTTGGGTCCATCATCTGTCCTGTTAGTAACAGAGATCAAAATTGCACCCACCTATTAGACCTAGGAGGAACATTAAAGGAACTATTGCGGGGAAGGCTCTCTCCAGTTTCTGGGACATTCTAGGGTTGTTGGGGAGGTGTTCATGTTGAGGTGAAAGGGAATTCACTGTACCCTGACCCCCTGCACTCTGTGAACCCCACCTGGGCTGACAGTAAAGTCCTTGGATGCTGGCTCATGTAAACAATTCTGGCCCAGCCCTGGGCATATGAATTATTCCTTAGCAGGCTTCTTCCCTTCTTTCTTAAAGTCATAATCAATGATCGAGGAAGGGTTTATTTCTTTTTAAACTTCTTTTTTAGGTCACTAGGCTGGCCTCGGTTCTCTGGGTGTTTAGGGAAAGCATAGTCCTTTCCAGGAAATGGATTTAAACTGCAGTTCAAGTTCAGTTTAGAGGGAGGGAAGTGCCTTTGGGGGAGTAAGTGTGTAGGCTGGTGGGAAGAGGCTGTCCAGTTTAGGATATGCGGGATTTAGGGAATGGCTTGGTCCAAGCACGGAAGTAGAAAAGTAGCAAATGGCAGAGCCACGGGTGGACAGTGGTTGCCTGGAACCCTGGGAAGAGGATCCTGGCACGCACTGGGACTGTTGTCAGGAAGTGACTTGTGCAGGGGTGAGGGGTCATAGTCTTCCATCTTGCAGGCTCCTTAACCTTTTCTCAAGAAGGCACAAATGAGAGGTGGTGGGAGGGAGACCTGGGTGTAGGCCTGAGAGTTTATGGATTGTTTGGCAAGGTTGAGAGCCCTAAGGAGGGAGGAGCTCAGCAAGCCAGATTGAGAGGTCAGGAAGGGGAAGCCCGGAAGGGGAAATCGGGAGGAAGTCAGAGTGGCTGTGGAACCAAAATGTAAGGATCTGTGGCATCTGGTTAGAGCCTGGGTTTGCCCTGGGATCAAATACAAATATGACAAGTGGAAAACAGAAGACCATCTCACATCCCTGAGCTGAAGGTAAGGCCAACCAGACAGCGGCCTTCACTGAGAGGCGAGAGGGATGGGTGGTGAGAAGCAACACCAAAATGATTCAATGAGGAAATGAGACAGAGAGTGGATTTGGCCACTTGCTTTGGAAATCATTGTAGGAGCTAGAGGGGAAGGATGGGTATGGTCAACCCAGGCAGGTAACCCTATAGGGATGAGGGTTGTTGGGAAATAGACCACAGATGTACTGGTAGGATGGGGAGGCTCCAAGGAGTGACTCCTGATCAGCTGAGGTGGGCGGTAAAAGATGGAGGGAGATTGATCCCTTGTATAACCTGTTCTGATGCTCAAAGCCAGCAAGGAAAAGCTGTCCTTGAACCTCCCAGAGTTGCAGTGGACTCTGGGTGGTCTTGTTCTGTCTGGAAGGGACAGGGAAACACATTGTTGGGGTGCCACTTCACATGCTGGGTCCTGATATTTTCTCCAATCCTTCCAGGAGTTTGGGAACTGTCATTTCCTGGTAGACTCATGCACCTGGCCACACTAGTGTTGTTGGGTTTTTTTTTTGTTTTGTTTTGTTTTTTAGCATCTGTCTTTGAGTCTAGAGCTAACGAAAATAGGGCAACATATGTAAACAGAACCGCAGAAGAGGTACTCCGGTTCCCTGTTTTCTTGTCTTAACGGCTTAGCTTGTAGTGGCTACCTGTAAATCCAGACAGGCAGGAGGGATGTGAGGCCACCCTGTCCACATAACCACTTCCAAACCCCCTCAGGCTACAGAGCAAGACCCCGTCTCCCTACTCCCTTCCAACAGTAAAGAGAGGTCTGTTTATACTTTGAGGTCACTGATTGGCTAGACTGTCTAGCCACTGAGGTCTAGGGAACCTCCTGTCTCAGTTCCCCCAGTCTTAGGAACAAAGTGTTCAGCTTTTGATGGGGGTTGCAGATCTGAATTCATGCTTGCACTGAGAGCGCAGAGAGCACGTTAGCTGAGCCACCTCCCCAGCCCCTGGGAAACATTTTAACAAAAACAGTTTATATGCTAACTGTAATTTATATCTTTTTCTTTGTTGCTTCAACAGTCTTGCTAAGTCTTTTTTGTTTTTTGTTTTTTTCCCTCAATTTTCGGTCAATCTTTTCAAAGAACCAACCTTCAGTCTTATAGATTTTTCTATTTCCTAGATTTTTAATTTGCACTCTAGTCATTTCCTTTGGCTCCAATTAAACTTCTTTGCTGCATTTTTTTTTTTTTAACAGTATCTTTAGGTAGATAGGTTGCTTTGAGGTCTTGTGTGTGTTTCTATATGTTTGCCTGTTCATGTGTGTACAGGTGTGCATGCATATATGTGCACATGGATGTGGGAACTGGAATTCAATGTCAGGTAGCTTTCTCAGTCACTCTTCACTGTGCTCTTGGGGCAGGGGCTCTCGCTGAGCCTGGAGCTCACCATTAGCAAGAGCATGCCGTGGATCTGCCCATCTCCCTCCCACAGCAGCACAGTGCCAGGGTCTCAGACGCACTGTGGTAGGATGCTGGGGGCCTGAGTTCCGGTCCTCATGCTTGAACAGAATCCCCTTCACACACTGAGCCATTTCCCCAGCCTTAGAACTAATTTTATTAAAGTTAATTTTATGGTTCTACACTTGGCTATTTTTATAGTTAACTATTTTGCTTTTACATACATGGCTCCTGTTTGCTTCTTCCTCTTTTTCTTTCTCTTCCTCTTTTCCTTCTTCCCTCTTCCCTCCTTCCTCTTCCTCCTCCTCCTCCTTCCCAGTGATGGGGAACGACTCAACCAGGTGATAGACAAGCACTCTACCTGTAAGCAGGGTTTCTCTGTATATAGTCCTGACTGCCCTGGAATTTGTTCAGTAGACCAGGCTGGCCACCTCCCTCCCTTCCTTCTCTTATCTGTGCCTGAAATCTGGTGTTGAAATGCTACTTTTGATCACTCATCTGTTTGTTTTGAATAAAAATTGAAAAGACCAGCTGGGTTTAGTGGTGCCTGCTTTAATCTCAGCACTCGGGAGGCAGAGGCTGGTGGATCTCTGTGAGTTCAAGGACAGCCTGGTGTACAGAGTGAGTTCTAGGACAGCCAGGACTGTTACCCAGAGAAACCCCATCTCTTCAAAAAACAAACAACAAAAACAAACAAAAGAATGAACAGTACACAACAAGAAAGGAAATTATCTTCAGACCTTCCCCTCCCTCCTCGGTTCTGTAATGTGATCCAGTGGCTATGGAGCTAGTGTTAAGCTTCAAACACAGCAGCAGCTCTGTTTGAAAAGCCCTCTTTCAAACCTCCTGTTTGGGAGCTTGATATCACCCCCCCCCACACACACACACAGGGAAACAAAATCAAAACACAACAACAACACAACAACAACAAAATGGAGACAAGGATGGTTATGTGTTGTCAGCCAGTTGAGGACATGCCTGACCTGCAGACAGGAGACCAGGCAGACTGCTGAGGAGGCAGAAAGACGACAGGCTGGTAACAGCTCCTTACCCAGCTGAGGCCTGGCCTGCAAGTCAAAGCAGAAGAAAGAATGTTAATCGCCTCTCATCTTGGCAGAGATGGTGTTTTGCTATGTTTTGTTTTCCCTAACCTCCAATGACTGTAAATTGTTATGTTGGGCTTTGTTTAATCTTATCCTGATTATAAAAGTGCTACATGTGCTTTGAGACTATTTAGAAATTATAAAAGAATGCGGAAATTCCAGGACCCAGAGATAACGATTCTTTAGTCAGTTTAATATCCTATTATTTCCTTAAGTTTTTTGTTTGCTTGTTTGGTTGGTTGGCTGGTTAGTTGGTTTTTCAAGCAGGGTTTCTCTGTGTAGCCTTGGCTGTCCTGGAACTCAGTCTGTAGACCAGTCTGGCCTCGAACTCACAGATATTCCCCTGCCTCTACCTCCTGAGTACTGGGATTAAAGGCAGGCACAATACCACCTGACTTATTTCTTTAAACTTTTAAAGATATTTATTTCATTTTATGTGCGTGGATGTTTTGCTTGCATGTATGTCTGTGCACTATGTGCGTGCCTGGTGTCCTCAGAGGTGAGAAGGTGATAGATCTCTTGGAGGTAGAGTGGCAGAGGGTTGTGAGCTGTCACGTGGGTGCTGGGAACCTTGGCCCTTTGGGAGAACAAGTGCTCTTGGCCACTAACATGTCTTTCCACCCTGTATCTAATTATTGAGATAAGGGCTCATGTTGCCCAGGTTGGTCTTGAACTTGTGATCCTCATGCCTCAGCCCCTTTGTGTTGTGCCATCATAGCTGGTTCAATCTTGTTTTATTATTTTTACTGTTTTCGATTTGAAAATAGCTGTGGTTTTCTGCAGGTGTTCCTTCCCTAGTGACTTGATAATCCACTCTATGTTTCCATTTGGTCTGGTAGTGGCTTTTAGGTAAGGCAGGAACATGCTTGACCTTTGTCATTTCTGATTATCAATGTTAAAACATTTAGCCTTTGGAACTCTGTACTCTGTTCCCCATTCTTTAAAAATATCTTCTTCCTTCATGCATCCATTGATCCATCCATCCATCCATCCATCCATCCATCCATCCATCCATCCATCCATCCATCGATCCGTCCGTCCGTCCGTCCATATCTATCCATTTATTGTGTGTTCTATGTGGGTGTGCTTGATATCTTCCACTGGCCTCTGCATACCAGGCATCCTGCCCTGTCACTTTCCATCTAGTTTTCTTTATGGGCTCTTTCACTAATTCTGGAGCTTTCCATTTTGGCTAGACCAGCTTTCCAGAAAGCCCCAGTGTCCTCCTGTTTCCCCTGCCCCTGGCACACTGGGATTGCAGGTGTTGTAATTTAAGAAAAGTAGCTCTTGAGAGAAAAGAGGGTTCAAGCAGAGGGGTTTTTTTATTAGGGAAAGGGATCATAAAAAAGAGGGAAGGGTATGGGGGAGCAGGAGCAGCAGGAGAGGGAAGAGGGGCAGAGACACAGGGAGAGGGAGAGAAAGAGAGATGGGAGGTGTGCAGGGCCCCTTTGAAAGAGAACATAGTGCATGTGCACAGGTGGTGCTCTTAGTGGCTGCAGCTGAGGGCGTATCCTGTCAGGACCCCAAGAGCAGGCCAGTAGATGCTTGGATACTAACAATAGGGCCACGTGTGACAACATCCAGCTTTGTACACAGGGGTTAGAGATCCAAATTCAGTTCCTCTTGCTTGCACAGAAAGGGCTCTTACCCACCCCACCCTCCCAGCCAGCCTGGAATTCTTCACTTCCAGGGCATTGGGGATTATAGGAGCACACCACCATGCTCATACCCATGCCATCATTATCCTGGCAAGAGTCAGTCAAACTAAACTTCTTCAGACTAACAAAGGCTTAGAAATTCTCCAAATATATATTTCATAAACTGGAATTTCTACTAACCCTTTTAAATGGTTTCTTTAAATGATAAAGTAAATGTAAATCCAGAAGACGACTTTGTGTCTGTGTGGGGGAGGGGAGGGAATGCCATGCCTGCAATGGAGTTTGTGTGATGCTGTGATGAACCCTTAAACCTTTGTATGTTAGGCACCCCTCTATCTTGAGTTGCCTCTCCAGTCCTGTTATTGTCTTATAGTGATTGAAAATTCAATTCAACACACATCTGCATACTTGCTGTATACAGTGTGGAGGACTAAGCAAAAATTAACCAAAAATGTTTTTAAACTGAAAGCCTTTATACCAAAGTTTTTCAGTCAGTAACTGGGACTTAAGTTATGCCCACAGAAAGCGATGGCTATCCTATACAATCTTTGGTAATTGTTTGTTATTTTTATGCATTCTTTCACAACTTCATACATATGTTAATGCACTTTGATCATATGAAATCCATTACTTTTTTTGGGTTTTGAGACAGGATCTCCTGACTTCAATTCAGAATCCTCCCACCTCCACCTCTGCGGTCGTAGGATTGCTGCTGAGTGTCACCTCGCCCTCGCTCGCCATTGATAATTTTTGAAGACTGCTTCAGGATATAGAAAGTGCTGATGATATATTCAGTTAGAAAAAGCACATTACAAAGTGGTATACATATATATATTCAGCGTAATTTCCATTCCACCCTTTTAAATAAAAACCTTGAAAACTAGAAAGAATATGTTCCTAAATGTCAGTATTGTTTATTTCTGGATCAGCAAAACTTTTTTCTCATATTCTGATTTCCCTGTAATGAAAACAAATGGATGTTATGATCAGATGGTTCCGCAGAGTGCCGGTGGTATTTCAAGGACGGAGCCCTGCTTTTTAGGATTCTCTGCGATGGGCAATGGGTGCTTTCATCCCCATTTCAGGGATCTATTTTGATCTCTTGGGGAAGATCAGAGCTGGGCCTTACAGGGAGAGGTAGAATGGGAAGCCATGTTGGGAGCCTGCTGGTTTGCTTTCTGTTGCTGTGATGGCTTTAACTGGCTATCCGGTTGTAGTCCATCGTCAAGAGAAGTCAGACATTCCTGAAGGCAGAAGCTCACACAGAGACCTCTAAGGAATGCTGCTCTTTGGCCTGTTCAGTGACCTGTCCTATCCAGCCCAGGACCCACAGTGGGCTCAGCCCTTCTACAGCCAATCAGCAAACAAGAAAACACCCCAGCGACATGCCCACAGTCCAGTCCAATAAGGGCAGTCCCTCAACTGCCTCTTTTCAGATATAGCTAAGTTTGTAAAGTCAACAAAACCTATGAAGCACAGAGAGCCCACGCAGAAGCGAGGTGGAAGGAGCAGCAGCCAGCAAGGCCAGGGAGAGCTGTGAATTCTAGAGGGAGGGTTCTCTGTGCACGCTGTCACAGGTCATTGCAGCCCAGAGGTGTGGGTGTCCTCACTGCAGACACAGAGGGACAGATAACCGTGCGGCTCCGTGAACAGGAAGTACCCCGGGCAGGCAAATGCAATCCATGGTAACAGAGAAGGCTAGCTGCCAGGGCCCGGTGGGAAAGCGAGTTCTCCTAATTCAGGTTGTGGGAATGAGAGCGTTCTCATGGTGAGTACACTCGGTGCCCCTGATTACAGTGGGGTGGAAAGCTGGCTCCGGGGATGAAGCACTTGGCACAAGAGAGTGAGGACCTGAGCTAGACTTCCTAGCACAATGTCAAAGCCAGACAGTGTCCCCATGGGACACAGGGAAACTGAGGCTAATGAGTTAGTCTGAAGTTCACAGTAGGCAACAGCAAAGAGATCTGCCATTTCCACATAGACATTGTGGCACAATCACACTTAACATGCTCTCACACACATCCACACACATACATGTACACATACGCACTTTGTGCACGCACAAGCACATTTAAAAATTGTTAAAGTGGTAAATGTTATGTTACATGTATTTTACTTCAGTTAAAAATTAAGACGAGCTGTCGGGGCTGGGAGATGATTCAGTGACCGAGTTCTTGCCTTTGAACCTTCAGAAATGGAGTTAGGATCCTCAGAGCCTGCGTAAGTGCTGGGTGGGCATGGAGGCCCCCTTGTAACTCCAGCCTCCATGGCAGGCGGAGCAAGCTGGCTAGTGAGGCTAGTCATGTCAGTGAGCTCTGGGCTTGATTGGCAGACCCTGTCTCAATGAGTCAGGTGGAGGAGCAACCGAAATGATTCCTGATAGCGAACTTGGGCCCGCACATGCGTACATGCGTGCATGTGAGTGCATACATACACACCACACTTGAACACCCCACATGAGTTACACACATGCACACACCTTTGCTGTTATCAAAGTGTAGACAAGGATCTGTCCCCTTCCCCTCATCAACCCAATCCAGCTCTCCCACCCTTCCTCTCCTCTCCCCTCCCTTCCTTCCCATGCTTCTCCTTCCCCATTTCATTTCGATGGAGTCTCATGGAGGTCAGGCTGACTTTGGATTCCTTATGTATTTTGCCTTCATGTTCCAAATTCTGGGATTACAGGCATGGACTACCACACATGGTTTACGTGGTACATGGTAGGTGAGCACTCTAACAACTAAGCCTCATTTCACACCTTGCCTGTTTTCTTGATCCTATTTTTTTTTTTTTTTAAATTAGAGTTGCTTGTGGCCCAAGCTAGCCTTAACTCATTAGATAGCCAAAGATATCTTTGAACTCCTCAACCTCTGCTTCTGCTTCCCAAGTGGTGGCATCACAGGACTGCCCCACCCTGCCCACCTTAGACTAGCTTCAGCCTGAGAAGCTTCTGGAATGTAGCTGTACTATGACGGCACAGATTTTACTCTTGGAGATGGGGGTGGAGACAGGGCCTCAGTGTATTGTCCAAACAAGCCTCAAAATCATGGCAATCCCCCTGCCTCAGCCTCCCACCTGCTGGGATTATAGGCTTGAGCCACCATGCCTGGCTGCTGTGTCCTTCTGTCTTCTCCAATACATGCTTGGCCATCGTGTGGACACAGCTCGGCTATGGCTAACACTGGGCAGCACTGTTCTCATCGCATACCTCCCTCTGCTCTGATGGTTCTTCTTTCTGTAACCTCCTTCACGTGCCAGCCGGCTACAAACTGCAAGACCAGGCACAGCTCCCAGATGTCCCATGTCCCACAGAATATTGTATTTTGTGGGCTGCCCTATTTATTTATTTATTTATTTATTTATTTATTTATTTATTTATTTGGTTAAAAAGATTTTAGTTTAGTTATTCCCTAATGTTTAGGGAGGGGTGGTGAGGTATGTGCAGGTGCCCACAGAATGCAGGGAAAGGGAGTTGGGTCCTCTGGAGTTGGAATTACACGTGGTTTTGAGGTGACTGACAAGGCTGCCTAGAACTGAATGCAGGTCCTCAGCAAGAGCAACATGAGCTCTTATTCTGAGCCGTCTCTCTAGCCCATTGTGTTGTGTTTCTTAATAGAATTGATGCCAAAATTCGGCTTTCCAACTGGAACTCACTCTGTAGACCAGGCAGGCCTGGGCCTCGAACTCACAGAAATCCACCTGCCTCTGCCTCCCAAGGGCTGAGGTTAAGGGCATGAACATCACCACCTGTAAAGGATATCTATGCCTCAGGGGTTCCTAGAAGCACATCAACTCCACTTCACAGGGAAAAGAGAAGGGAAGAATCCCCAGGGACGGGACACCCATGTGGGCTGAGACAGAGTTGTTGGGTCTGCTCAGTGTGATATGCGGCTATTTGAAGAGAGGGGGCCATGGCAGAGTATTTGAAGCCAAACTATTCTTGCTGTGAACTGCTTGGTGTGGACCAAACAGACCCTGATGACTGGGAGAGTTGAGGGAGACCATAGTCTGGGATGTCTGTAGTGCAGGATCATGGTAGGGTAACAGACGCAGGAAAGCCCCACGGTCACAGCTTCCACACGTCTGAACCCAAGGTCTGTTCCCATAGTAACGCCCCCAACTTGCTCTAAGTCACCAGCTGTCGCTCTCCAGTCTGGAATTCATTCTAAGAATCGCATCTGCATCTAGCTGGGCATCCTACCTTGAACAGTTAAAAAGCAGATCTGCCTGACTTCTAATTTTAGAAGGAACTGGGCTGACCTTCATTCTGCTGTTGCTAACTGGAGCCCTGTTACCTGGGTGACTGGATTCACAATATGTCAGTATGCAAATCCCATCTGCCCAGGAGGAGAAGGCAAGAAAGGCCTTGCTCCTCCCTGGGCTGTCAGCGGGATCTGGAAACAGCTTCCTCAGGAGTGGGAGGACAGTCATGAACAGAAGGAAATCATGGAGAGAGGGGATGGCCACAGATCACGGCCAGAGCCTTGTGCTCCTCTCCACCGCTGTCTACATGGCTTTGCCGTGGGGTGGAGTGGGGATGATGGCCTTAAGTGTGTCACAGGTGTGCACCCGTGGGTTTAGATTCTCCCCACATTTCCTCAAAGGTGGCGTGGTCACCACTGGTGACTACTTGAGTCATTGGAATGGCAAAGCCTTTGGTGTGTGAGAGAGAGTGTGAGAGTGTGAGTGAGTGTGTGTGAGTGTGTGTGAGTGTGAGAGTGTGTGTGAGAGTGTGTGAGTGTGTGAGTGTGTGTGAGTGTGTGAGTGTGTGTGAGTGTGTGTGAAAGTGTGAGTGTGTGTGAGTGTGAGAGTGTGTGTGAGAGTGTGTGAGTGTGTGAGTGTGTGTGAGTGTGTGTGTGTGAAAGTGTGAGTATGTGTGTGAGTGTGAGTGTGAGAGTGTGTGTGAGTGTGTGAGTATGTGTGAGTGTGAGTGAGTGTGTGTGAGTGTGTGAGTGTGTGAAAGTGTGAGTGTGAAAGTGTGAGTGTGAGAGTGTGTGTGAGAGTGTGAGTGAGTGTGTATGAGTGTAAGTGTGAGTGTGTGTGTGTGTGTACACATACCATGGCACACAGTCGTAGTCAAAGAATAGCCTTCAGGAATCTGTTCTCTCTTTTTCATCAGATGGGTTCGGGACCAAACCCGGGTTGTCTGGCGGGGGGTGTGACCCTCTGCCTACGAGCCATCTCAAGAGCTCCACTTCTTGAAGGCTCCGGCTGTGTCTTCGAGCTCTCACTGGTGTGTGGGCTTGCCTTCACCCAGGAGATAGGTCAGTCTATGTGACGTCACTGCCCTCCTGCTGCAGGCTTGCTGAGAAGGGCTTTTCCCCCAGGAGTGTCCGCATCTGGCTTTTGTTCTGTTCAGTGTTTCAGGCTGGTGGTTCGAATCAGAGAGTCACCTTCAGATACATCCAACCCTGAAGTCAGGGGTGTGCCCTTGATCCTTTTCATGAAATTACTGTCACATCAGCTGTCAGCTGCAGGAATCCCTACCACCCACACATTTGCTGAGTCCAAATAGAGTGGACTCATTAATTTTAATCTATACTTCAAACCTCAAGGACATCCGTGGGTAGGCGGGCGCTATTTAATAGCTGCATTGGGTCTGGGTGGCAGGACTATGTCAGAGCCAGGTAGGGGACCTGAGGCTCTTGGCTTCTAACTTTGGACACCAGTGGTGGCTTTCTCTACCCTCTCCATAACCTCTTTCTTTCTCATTCTCCTCAGCTGTGTCCTCTCTCACCTTATAAAAAAGATTCTTCCCAGCAATCTGAAAGCCATCAGATGTGGGAAAAGTCACTCATTTCCCATGATTTTTATGCCCGGACTTAACGATTGGCCTTCTCTCTGGATCCCAAGCACGGGACAAGGAAAAGAATGACAAAATAGATCCTGGAGTTAGACAGTCTACTACCTGACTGGTGTGGTGACCACAGACAAGCTACCTAACCTCTCTGAGCATCAGTTCTTCAGCGTACAGAGGTCAGACACTACTACAGGGGAGTTGCTGTGAGTACTCAGCAAGCTCTGTCTAAATTCTGCAGCTCCACACCGGGCAGAGAGAAAGCCCACGCACCATGTAGCAGGTTTTTATAAAAGAATTTTCTTCCTGCCTTGGCAGGAAGTTCCACTGTTAAGCAAGCGCATTTCCAGGATTGGCTTGGCTTGTAGGCTGTCTCCTCCCCCTTCCTTTTTTCCTTCTGGTGGTGGTGATGGGGATTCTTGTAGCCCAAGTTAGCCTTGTAGGCTGTCTCCTCCCCCTTCCTTTTTTCCTTCTGGTGGTGGTGATGGGGATTCTTGTAGCCCAAGTTGGCCTTGTAGTGGAGGAGAACTCTAATTCTCCTGCCAGGCTGACGGGATGGAATCTGGGACCTTCATATATCCCTAGCCTCTCTTACCTGAGGGTCAGAGCTGGATGCCCATCCCCCAAGGCTGTGCTAGGGGAGAAGCTGAGAGGGTGGGATGGGGCCCTGCCACTCCATTCTAACCCCTGCACACCCAAAGTCTGCGCACATCTGCATCTGCTATTTCAGCAGTCACATCAATTGCCACACCACATGTGTAAAATTCAGATCTGTGTGATGTCAAGATGGCCCCGTGACTGCCCGGTTTCTGGGCGTGTTTGTTCAGTAAACCCTATTTGTCCAAGTGTAAGGCGGGTGATGTGAGGGCCTGAGGCCATTGGTTTACTCCTGGTTCTGGAAGCCACTTCTTTGGCATTCCTGTTAGTGTATGTACACATATGTACATATGTGACAGCCACCAGTCAACATTCTACTGCCCACCCTCTTGTTTTTTGAGATGGGCTATTCACCAAATCCAGAACTCATCAACCGGCTGGAAGCCCTGGGGTCCTCTCCTCAGCCTCCTGGCTTTGAGATAACAGACACACGCTGCCACAGCTTGCTTTTTAGGTAGGTTCTGGGGAACCCAATCCAGGTCCACATGCTTGCACAGCAAGCATTTGACCGGCCATCCCCACAGCTGACATTCTTGCTTTTATAAGTAATTTAAAATGATCCAAATTGAGTGAGAGACATTAAAGGCGGAAGGGAGACTGGTGTAGCTCCGGTCGTAGGTGTGTCAGTTTCTTAACAGGTTAAGCGTGTTGTCACATGACATAGCAATTCTGTCCCAAAGAGAGAACTATAAACAAACACATGTCCCTACAGATAGGCACGCACACAGTGCTCCTCAGCCTCCCTAATGCCTGATCCTTTAATGCAGCTCTTATTGTGATGACCCCAACCATAAAATTATTTTTGTTGCTCCATCATAACTGTGATTTTGCTACTTTTATGAATCATAAGGTAAATATCTGCATTTTCTGCCTGTCTTAGGTGACCGCTGTGACCCCGGACGCTCCCCCCCCCACACACACAATGGGCTTGAGACACATCCTGCTCTTAGCAGGATGATTCATAACAGAAGATACAAGCGCACCAAATGGCCATCAGTAGGTGATGGACAAACCAAATGTGGTATGCCCATACAATAGAATAATAGCCAGCAATGCAAAAGATGTGCTGACTTTAGTCACAACATGGATGAAGCTTAAAACAGATGCTAAGTAAAGGAAATCAGACATGAAAGTCTTACTGCCTGGTTCGTTGATAAGAAATACCCAGAACATGCATCTTTATAGAAACAGAAAGTAGATTGGTTGCTACCGGGGCCTGGGATGGAGGGGAATGGGGGGGTGACATTCATGAGTCTGGGCGCCCATTTGGGGTGATACAGACATCATGTGATCAGATACTGGTGCTGGCTGCACGGTTCAGCAGTAAACAGAACAGCCCTGGATGGTGCTCTCCAGAACCTCTGAGCAACATCTATCTCAAACAGGGTTCAGGGTTCAAAGTCAGTCCAAAGGGGCTTAAGATCATCAGCTGCCCGAAATAGAGCAGGGACAACCCCTAAGAAAGCCACGGAGAGCACCGAGGATCGGGAGCGTTCTTGGGGCTCAGTGGTAGAGGCCCTGGCCCATTCCCAACAGTACCAAAAGGAGAGAGGAGGCAGTGGTGCTGGAAGGAGAGGAGGGGGAGGGGGAGGGGAGAGGGAGAGGGGAGAGGGAGGAAGAAAAGCTGATGGGTACCGGTGCTGGCTGTGCGTCTCGTGAGTAAAATAAAAGGCACTGGACTGTGTTCTTGAAAAACATATGAGCTGTCTTATGGATTTGAAGTAGAGTTTTGACAAGATGTAGTGGTCCCTCCATTTCATTGTCTGTATCTCAGGAGGAAGCATTTTTTTTTCCTCGTAGAATAGTGTTAATAAAAATTCTTTTATCAGTCACAAAAAAAGAAAAAGAAAAGCATATGAGCAACATCTGTAACAGCTGGGGCTGATGAGGATGAGGAGGAACGTATATGAGGAAAAATAAGGAGGGAAAGGAAGTTTCCATGGAAAGGAGTACCTTTCTCACCCCCACTCTTTGAGTATGCTATATGCATGCAATTCACAACTCCTATGCTCTGATTCTATAACTTACTACAGCCCTGGCTGGGCCGTTGAGAATACGGACAGAGCTTCTAAGCAGAAATAGCACTACCTTTTCAGGTCATGCCTACCCCCATCACCCTGGGCTCCCACCTTGATAATTCCTGGCTGCTGCCTTGAGTTGCCCTTACAGAGACTGACTTAGCTGCAATTGTGTTCTGGCCTTTTCAGCCTCAAAGAACCTACTGCATGGAGTTTACCTATGCGCATCTCCAAAGCATTGCCAGGGATACCTGGTGGGGTTGGGGGCAGGGATGTCACAGCGCAGGAATGTTGAGTCTACTGGCTAACAGCAACAGTAGGGTAGAACCCTCACCCAGAGCCACCTGTGCTTCCTGGGAGCAGCGTTTGGCTCCCAAGCACTGCCCGAGATGGGATTTGCAGCAATAAGAGGTTATGTAACAATAAGAAGAACCCAGAGCTGTCCCAAAGCATCCCATGGTTTCTTCGTGATGGTGTAGTTCACAAAAAGGAAAATGAGCACCGATGAGGGTGTGAGGAACCCGGACCCTTCTGTACTGCCAAAGGGAGAATAAAAAAAAAAAAAACTTAAGCCTAGGGTGACATTGTTCAAAAGAAAACATATACAAGGTCAGTAAATACAAATATATGGGAAAATGTCAACTTCCTCAGCCACCAGGAGAATTCGGATCAAAACTACATTGAGGAAGCTGGAGGGGTGGTGAACCAGATTCATTACTGTCTTCTGGCCTCCAAGGGCATCGGCATGTATGCACATATAAAATTGTGTGTGTGTGTGTGTGTGTGTGTGTGTGTGTGTGTGTGTGTGTATAATATATGTACATTTTTGTTTTTATTTTTTATTTTTTCAGAGACAGGGTTTCTCTATGTAGTTCTGGCTGTCCTGTAACTCACTATTTAAAACATACTGGCCTTAAACTCACAGAGATCTACCTGCCTCTGCCTCCCAGGTGCTGGGATTAAAGGCTTGCACCACCACCACAGGGCAAAATATTTTGTTAAAGGAAGAAAAACTATATCAATGTTTTTGAGATGCATTACACAGAATGATTTTTCTTAAGAAAATCATTGGTAGCCTCATGGTGGTTGCAAATACCTTTAACCCCAGCACTCAGGAGTCAGAGGCAGGTGGATCTCTGTAAGTCTGAGGACAGCCTGGTGTACAGAGCTAGTTCCAGGACAGCTATGGCTGATACACAGAGAAACCCTGTCTCAAAAAGCAAAATCTAAACCGAATCATTGATAACAAATGCTGGGAGGCTGTGGGAAAAGGAGCCCTGTTCATTGCTGCTGAGAATGGAAGTAAGTTCAGCTATTGTGGAAATCAATGTGGAGGTTTCTAGAAAACTGAAGGTAGGACTTTGTGATCCAGCTATACTGCTCCTGAGAATCCACCAGAAGGATCTCAAGTCAGCATGACATAGGAATACTTGTGCACCACGCCTGTTGCTGTGCTATTCAGAACTAGTCCAGGTCCAGCATCAGCCCAAAAGTCCACCAACAGATAAATAAATGGTGAAGGCATAATGGGATTTTATTCAACTCTGAACAATAATGAGCTTAGGACATTTACAGGAAAATGATGGAATTGCGGATCATCGCATTACACGAAACAAGCCAGCTCAGAAAGACAAATAACTCATGTTTTCCCTTGTAAGCAGTATCTAGATTTAAGAGAACATGATGATGGAAGAGATACTTAATGTGAGAGAGAGCAGGAGGGAGACAGATGAGGGATATGGGAGAGCTGAATGTTACCCAAGTGCATTTCTTACAAGTGTGAGGGCGTCATAATGAAGCCTTTGTAAAATTAATACATAGAAGTAACTTTTTCATGGAATGTAAGTGGCCTGTGAGATGACTCAGCTAGCTAAAGGCGCCTTCCACCAAGCCTTCCCCAGGCAGAAGGAGAGAACCAAGTTCCGAAGTTGTCCTCTAACCACACACATGTGCCATGGCTCATGCACACACACCCTCACATTAACACCTACACAAAATCAATGCAGTGTAATGGAGAATTTAAAGTTAAGCCAAGGCTTACTGTAGCCCCAGCTTTCCACTTTGGAGTCTATATTATTAGAAGCACAAGAATGCAGAGACTCTACAGAACGGCTCACGCAGTATTGATCATGATAGGCCCAAGGTAGCCCGTCTTATCTCCCTGCAGATGAATGAATGGCCAACCAGTGGGGTCCCCTATGTGGGGGAGTATTCCTCACCCCAAGGAAGGAAGGAAATTCTGACACACACTGCTGTGGGGGGATGGTCATGATGAGATGATAGCACATTCGAAGACACCGTGCCACACACTGAAAGTGAAATAATAATAATAAAGATGTAACATGATTCCACTTTCTGTGTGGTATCTGGAATGGACAAACTCATAGGGATGGGAAATAGAAAGGGGTGGAAAGTAGAGAGTTGTGTGCCACTTACAAGGGTTCTATTCACGATAATTGAACAGTTTTAGAGATGGGTGGTGAGGATGACTCTGTAACATTCTAAATACAATTAATGACAAGAATTGTTTATTGAAAATGGCTAGGCCAGTGGTAGCATAGGCCTGTGATCACAGGAGGCAGGAGGGTTGCAAGCTGGAGGCTAGTCTATTTTCTTCAGCTAGACCATATTTTCCAATAATACTAATAATGATGGTGGTGGTGATGACGGTGATGAGTAGGGTCTGTATTAGTTGCCCTTCATTGCCAAGAGAAAATACCTATCAAAGCTGCTTATAGGAGGAGTTTGTTTGGGTTCAAAGTTGTAGGTGACACAGCTCATCATGGTGGGAAGGCGTGTCAGCAGAAACGGAAGGTGGCCCATCACCCTGGATTCGCCGGCCGGAAGTAGAAAGAGGAATGTCACTACTTGGTTCATTTCTCCTTTTCATGGCATCTGTGTGTGACGCCAGCCCACACAGTGGTGCTTTCCTCACCTCGAGGAACGCAGTCTGGACATTCCCTCACAGCCACATCCAGAGGCCCGTTTCCTAGGCCGCTCTAGATCCTGTCAGGCTGGTACATCAGTATTAACAATCAAAGGGTTCCCTACAGCTGGCCGTAGACACTTTTTGGCTATGGACACCCTCGTGCCTGAGTGAGGAAAGCCACAGGAAGCTTCCAAGCTTAGCTCTTAAGATAGAACTTGCCATCCTCTCCTCCACGGTCACCGTAAGGACACCACATGCTCCCTCAAGTGATTCCGAGCCTGTAGATACTCTTGAAGTCTTGATTTTTATAGGCACGGAGAAGCTTGAATCCATTGTTTCATATCGAGAGCGGCTATTGTTGCTCAGCCACACTCAGCAGTGTTTCTCTTTGCATTCACTTTCCCCTCCGGTGCTCCCAAGGTCTCCTAGACACAGAACTATCTGCCGACACTTCTGGAAATATATGTCTGCTTCCAGCTGCTCTGCAGCTCATCTTGACACTATTGGTCACTGAGAGAGAGGACTTTGAAAATCCTCAGCTGGGGTCAATCGCTTCACAAGCAGGCTTCTTCTGTTCTAGAAAGACCCTGTGACCCCTGTATTGGGTGAATATCTCTCTTGGCAAGCAGGCCATGGTACAAAGATGCACACTGACTAAGCAGACATAAGTAGACAGCACAGGTCCTGTCTTCATTTAGTCTTTCTAGTCTTGGGATTGGCTGTGCGATCTTTCCTAGTCAACACAAGCACCTCATTTGCTTGCTAAAGGTCAGGCCTGCCAGCAGAGCTCTTCATTGATGGGAGTTAGGATCCCCTTCGCATTGGCTGCAGATTGCTAGAGAGTTCTGATGACGTGTCAGGAGCCTTCAGCTGGTGCCTCGTGTTGTCTTGCAGGCAGAATCCCTCAGGAAACTCTCATCTCTGTCCAACACGGAGGCTGCTGTCCATAGCTCTGTCCCCGTTGTCTGTGGGTTCTAATATGCGTGGGACACTTGGTTTTGTTTTTGTTTTTTAAATGATCCAGGGACCGAGGAGATGACTGTGTAAAGTATGCGCTGTGTAGTGGTGAGGCCCATGTAAAGTGAGGCATGGCAGTGTGTGCCCAGCCCCGGGGATCGAAAGGTTCTCAAACCAGTGTTGCTCCGTCGGTGAGTTCCAGGGTCAGGAGACACTTTCAAACAGCAACTTAGAAAGTGACTGAGGAAGACACACAATGCCAGTCTAGTGTGCACCGGCAACACACATGTACACATGTAAAAGAATGATATAGAACGCACACGACTCCATACTAAGACTGTCCCACAACCCGCGTACGGAGAAACCCCACATTCTTCTAGAGCAACTTCCCTGATGGTTGCTGTGCCTTCTGGAAGATTCTGCCTTTTCTCTCGTTCTTTCTGGCTCCCACTAGTGATTGACTTTCCAGCTTCTCATTATAAATGCAAGGGGTGGGCACAGCCAGGGCCTCAGCTGATGCTGTGAAATGACGAGTGTGCATGACATCATTTCCGCTTCTGACCCGGGAGTCAGAGGAATCCTTGGGATCAGAGAGCTCCCACCCCAAGTGCATCAGCTTTGAGCTGTGCAGAATATGTACTTTTTATAGTTTTTAAAAAGTTTAAATTTTATGTATATAGATGTTTCACCTGCATGTGTGTCAATATACCACACATGTGCCTGGTGTCCCTGAAAGACAGAAGAGGACATCAGATCCCCTGGAAATAGCTACCATGTGGGTTAGGAATTGAACCTTGTTCCTTTGTAAGATCAGCCACTGAGCCATCTCTCCAGCCCCTTTTTACTTACATTAACACTCGTGTGCTGGGTGGGATAGGTCAAGTCTCTCAATAGTCACTCCAAGTGACTGCAGGGATAACACCAGGCTTCAATCAACAGTGCACAGCCAGCCCTGAACTCTCCCTTCTCTGCCTGCCAGGTCGTGGAGTGGATTAAACATCCCTGTTCGGGGTGGTTCGTCACAAAGGTTTTTTTTTTTTTGTTTGTTTGTTTGTTTTTTGTTTTGTTTTGTTTTTAAGTTAGATGTCAATAACCTAGCTCCTTTTAAAATCTTCCCCTCCCTTTTCCACCCCTGTAGGCTAGTGTGATGACACAGGCACTACACAAACAAGGCAGCTCCAGGGCTGCTTATAAAATCCAGGAGAAAAGATAAGTTCGATGGTGTATTGATATCCGGAAATCTGAGCCCAGGCTTGGATTTCCTTTGTGGGATCGGATATTGGTTTTTGTGGTTTATTGACCTGACAGAGTGACATTTGAAGGAACACCCAAGAACTCTATTCCCCCCCCCCCTTAAACTTCCCTGTCTGCATGGAAAAATCTACACTTAGAATCTCAGAGACTGGAAGGCAAAAGGGTGGGTGAATCATTCCCTCGTGCTGGGCAGAACGTACCAGGGTTAAAACACTTTCCCTAAAGAGTGAGGACTGAGGCTGGTCTTGGGGAGAAGCCCAGTCTGGGAAGCAGCTGAAGCACCTATACTGGGCAGCCCACAACTACTTCATAAGCAACTGGCCTCAGTTTTCCTAACCCCAGCTCCAGGGGGCCTGATGCCTTCTTCTGGTTTCTATTGGTACTCACATGCATACTTACACACACACACACACACACACACACACACACACACACACACACACACACACTAAATGAGTAAAAGTGAAATAAATTGGGGCTGGAGAGATGGCTCAGTGGTTAAGAGCACAGGCTGTTCTTCCAGAGGACCCAGGTTCAATTCCCAACAACCACATAGCTATTCACAACTCTCTGTAACTCCAGTTCCAGGGGACCTGACACCCTAACACAGAGGCAAAACACTCCTAAATGCTCATAAAATAAAAATAAATCTTTAAAAATAAATCAACTAAAACAATTCTTTTAAATATAACAACAACAAAAAAATATACCCTGGCCAGATGTTCACCTTTAAGTATGAACTATACTGGCTATAAAATACATGCTCCCAGGCCTTTTCCAAAAAGTGATAAAAATCGTAGTTAAAAAGTACATAGCCAGTCTAGTGAGATGGCTCAACGGGTGAGAGCAGTTGCTGCCAAGCATGGTGACCCCAAGACCTACATGGCAGAAGGAAAGAACCAACTCCCATTCGTTGTCCTCTGGTCTCCACACAGCCATCATGGTTCATACGCAGCCTCCTACCCATACACACACACACACACACACACACACACTCACACACACACACACACACCACACACACACACACACACACACACACACACACACCACAACCACACACCACACACACACACACACACACACACACCACACACACACACACACCACACACTCACACACACACATACCACACACACTCTCTCTCTCACACACACACACACACACACACACACACCACACACCACACACACACACCACACACACACACACACACACACACACCACACACTCACACACACACACATACCACACACACACACTCTCTCTCTCTCTCTCTCTCTCTCTCACACACACACACACACACACACACACACACACACACACACACGATGTGATTTTTAAAAAGTTCCCATCACCTTCTGAGGGGTTAGGATGATGGGCATGTGCACCATGCCTGGGTTGTTGTTGTATTTTGTTTGGTTTGATTTCTGGTCCAAGGTGGGTGCCCCATTTTCTCTTGCTTCTCATACAGAGAGGGATGTCATAGTAAGCAGGACAGGACTGCAGCAGACTGGCCTGCCCTGGGCCCCAGTGGGATCAAGAAGAACGCTGTAGTTTGCATCCAGGCCTGTGACTGATGAGGCATTTGAAATTGTGATTTTTTTTTTTCATTTGATTCTTACTGTACTCTGTGAGGGGTTTATTACTCCCATTTTGACCAGTGCAAAATAGGGCCGAGATGCAAACATCCTGTTCAGGTTACCAAGCTAAGTCAAAGGCAGAATGAGGACAATTGCTCCATGTTTTCATCTTGACAAGAAGCAAAACAATTATCACCTCTCCAGTGGCCCAGGCAATAGCCGGTCCTGAGAAAGGGAGGGTTCTCCAACAGCTTCCTTGATGACCTGTGCTTTGTCAGGCTTGCAAACATGCAGCCTTTTAGCCATGCCCTGATGCCTGACCAGCCCGTCTACCCCAGCCCCAAGGTTTGGTATGGTAAAATGGGCTCATTTTAAATCTCAGTTGGTATAAATCCCAATAGTCAAACTACTTTTTTCACTTTGGTGTTGTGGATTTTTACAATCCCATGTGTGTTTAACAGTGACAGCGATCTCAAGTCACATGCTAAATTCTCAAAGGAGGGATCCCATCTGTAGTTCATAAACTTTCTAATGTTAAAAAAAAAATAGATTCACATTGGCCATGGTAGTCCATACCTATAGTCTCAGCACATGGAAGTTGGAGACAGGGGTAGGGGTGGGTGGGGCGGGATATCAAGTCATCTTTGGCTATATGACTAGCGTTCATTCTAGTTCTACCTGGGCTATTCTACCTGGGCTACATGAGATCCTAAATCAAAATAAAACAGAGACCAGATATGGTGTTATACACCTTAATCCCAGCACACAGGAGGCAGAAGAAGGCAGGTCTCTGTAAGTTTGTGGTCTGCCTGGTCTACATAATGAGTTCAAGGCCAGCCAGAGCTACATAGCAAGACCCTGTTTCAAACAAGAATAATAACTCTACACATGCACACAGAAAATAAGAAAGAAAATAGAAGAAAAAAAAAAAACCATACACACCCAAAGTGTTTCAAATGTTCAGGACTCACATATATGTAGAAAGTAGATCCTATACTAGGTAGAGAGCTGAGGTTAGGCCAGGCTGAACTTGGGAAATAGAACAGAGATCACCCAAGTTTTTGTGTAAGAGGACAATGAGCAAATACTCCCAACTTTGGGAACCATACATACAAGTCTCTTAAAACCACTCCATGAGCCATTATAGCATAAGAAGCCACAGGGTGAGGGAACATGTTTGTGTTCCAATAAAACTTTATTTGAAAAGAGATGCCAGCATCTCTTCCAGTGGGTTCCATGAAGGCATTGCTGTGCTATGTGGTTCATAGGCTGAGATGGAAGAAAGGGATCATGAAAGGCATTACAAGTTATATAAACACTGCAAAGAATGTAGTTACATTAACATATGCTTTTCCATTTATTCACATAGCCACATATATAAGGAGGATGAGGATGGGACAGGGGAAGGGGTGGGGAGGGAGAGCAGCCACAGGAGGACTCAGGCCGACTCCATGTTTCATGTTCAGTTGGATGGACAGCAACTTCTGCTTACGTTATGTGGCGTCCATCATGTTGACAGTAGGTTTACATTCTAATTGCTAACATGGGACTCACTCGATTCTGTGTCTTGTCACCAGTGAGTAAGGCCACCTGGAGGTGGTCTCTATTACTGAAAAACACTGTTTCCCACTTGACACGTTGTCACGTTTGGAAATGGGATTGGGCTATGGAGAAAGAGAAAGGAGCCAGGAGGACATTTGTTCTTGGTTTTGTGGAGTGAAGGGCTTGGAATGTGGTCTTTGTGGGCTTCTGAAACTTAGCAGGTAGCTTGGAATTCTCTTGACCTAGAACTTTGGGTCTAATGTGTCTTTAGGCAAAAGTACAGTTACGAGGTGCTTTTGTTTTTTGTCTGTATGTATGCTTTTTTGAGATAGGGTTCCTCTGTGTACCCCTGGCTGTCCTGGAACTAGCTCTGTAGATGAAGCTAGCCTCAAACTCACAGAGATTCACCTGGTGCATGCCGCCATGGGCTGGCCCCTCATTGGTATTCCATCAGCAATTCCTGACCAGACTTAGAATTTTTGATTTGGAGACTCCTTTTAAATTGTATTTATTTGTTTAAGCATGTGTGTGTGTGTGTGTGTGTGTGCGCGCGCGCGCCATACTGCACATAGGGAGATCTGAATAGAACCTTGTTCTCTTCTTATTTGAGACAGGCTTTTTTATTGTTTATGCCTTTACATACCATGCCAACTCACCTTAAGATTCTGGGAAATCTTTTATCTCTGCTTGTCTTCTTCCCTGCAGAAGCTCTGGAGTTATACCCTTTGACTTAATGGGGACCTGACATCAGGTCCTCAGGTTTGGCTGGCAAGTACTTTACCCATTGAGCTATTTCCAACCCCACCCCCACCCCCTTTTAAAGGCACAGTCTCACTTTGTAGCCATGGCTGCCTTGAACTGGTGAATCTTCCTGTCTCCGTGCCTTAGTTTGGGTTTCTATTGCTAGTGAAACACCATGACCAAAAGCAAGCTGGGGAGGGAAGGGTTTATTGGGCTCACGCTTCTGTATCATTGTTCACCATCAAAGGAAGTCAGGACCAGAATGCAAACAGCGCAGGATCCTGTAGGCATGAGCTGATGCAGAGGCCATGGAGGGATGCTGCTTACTGACTTTCTCAGCCTGCTTTCTTATAGAACCTGGGACCACCAGCCCAGGGAAGACACAATGGGCTGCCCCCCCCCCCGTCATCACTAATTAAAAAAATACCTATAGCTTGATCTTATGAGAGCATTTTCTTAATCGAGGTTCCCTCCTCTAATATGACTTGAGCTTGTGTCAGGTTGATATTAAACTGTCTATCTCATTCATCCTCCTATATACTTCACTTACCACCAAGCCTGGTTGGACACCTCTGTCTGCCTGTCTGTATTTTTCTATCTCTTTCTCTCTTTAATTAAGACTTGAGGTTGAACACACATCGGCACTACAGTTAGGACAGTGTGAACCAATAGCCTCCTGATTTCTCTAGGCATCTCCGCCTTGACTCACCTCCGTAACACTGTCACTCAGACAGCGCTGTGCCCAAAAAGGACAACTTTGGATCCCTGTGATGTTCCCAACTATGGAGATAATTATTGGGGGTCACTCTTGAGATGATAGCTCACTCAGAGTCCCAGCCTGTAGCAGAGAGCTGCCTCTAGTCCTGATTACTTGTGATGATAATTATCCAAGCTCCGGGATGATAACAATAGATTCTCCAGAGATGGAGTCTAATTGCACTGCCGTGCCATATGCATATGGGGACAGCAACTTTGATCTTTCAGTTAGACTTCTATTACCCTCTTCTTAAATGGCAAAGGACATAGGCATGATTTCCTGTAACTCCCCATTTTTTTTTAATACTTTAAATCATATTGAAACCTAGATTTTTTTTTTTTAAGCCATCAACCTATTAGAGACAGAAGCTGGGGAAATGGCTCAGACAGTGAAGCACTTGTGGTGGGCCTAAGTTTGATGCCCATTACCAGTGCACAAAAAGCCAGACTCACTGACATATCCTTGTAATCTCAGTGCTGGGCAGGAAGACAGAGATGGCAGATCCCTCAGGCTCAAAGGCCAGCAAGCCTAGTCTACAAGGCAAGCACTAGGTCAGAGAGAGACCCTGTCTCAAAAATCGTGATGAGCCAGGCAGTGGCGACACATGCTTTTAACCCTAGCACTTGGGAGGCAAAGACAGGTGGATCTCCATGAGTTCGAGGCCAGTCTGGTCTACAGAGCGAGTTTCAGGACAGGCTGCAAAGCTACAGAGAAACCCTGTCTGGAAAATCAAACAAATCGAGATGAAGAATGTCCCAGGAGAGACGCCTGTATGCACACACAACTCAAGAACGCGATGGCACTCTTTGGCCTTTCTGAATCCCAGTTCCTCATCTGCTGATACCCACCTGTTGGTGGTCAGTAAAGCTACACAGTGCCGGTTCTGTGATTTGTTCTCGGGGCCTTGATGCCATCAGAGCCCTTCTGTGTGTCTTCGGTTTAGTTCCTTCATCCAACATTTGTCGGGAAGCAGTGATGGGGCACCGTGTCTTCACTGACTTTGCGTGAGTGTGGAAAGAAGTCTCCCAAGAATGAAACCCATAGCCTGGTGCTATTCAGTCCCCTAAAGTCCTGCCGAGGGCTCTCACCACACTCTACCGTAGTGGCTTGGCCTTAATGTATCCCCAAGTGTAGACTCCTCACCTCTTGTCCTCTAATCAAAATGTCAAAGGTCTGGGGTGACCCCAGAGGTGGCTTTTCTTTTTATGTGTGTGACACATATGTGCGGGTGCCCGTGAGGGCCTGAAGAGGGCGTCAGATCCCCCGGAGCTAGAGTTATACGCGGTTGTGAACCACCAGATGTGGGCGCTGGGAACTGAGCCTGGGTCTTCTGGAAGAACAGCCAGTGGTGCTCTCCTTAACTGCTGAGCCATCTCTGCTGCCCCTGCGTGTGGCATTCTTACACGGTTCAAGACTATCTGTCTCTCCTCACAGCTGCAGTACTGTTTTCTGCTCATGTCTGAAAGTCAAAGGTGGGGTTTTATAAAAACATGCTCACAGATTCTTACGCCAGCACATCGGGTCTGATATTCCCGGGAGGGAAGGAAGGGACAGACATGGAGCCCTTGTCCATCCTGAATGTGGACTTGAGTGTCCCGCCACCCCAGCACCTGCCGGTTACCTACCAACCCCCAGACTGGCTCAGTCATAGTGAGCTAAGGCTGGTGTCTGCCCTGGGCTGGCCCACCAGGAGCCGCTGGAATGATCAATGGGGCAGGAAGCTGGGCCCCGCTGGCCCCACTGTGAGTCAGCTGCCCTGCCTTGCCGGGATCTGCCTCCTCCGAGCAGGAGGCACTTGAGCTGTGCCCAGCCAGGCTGACTCGCGTCTGGCTAATGGCTTTTCTGTGTCACACATCGACCTTGGCACCCTACATGGTTTTTTTTTCCTACGTGAGTGGGTCAGAGCTCCTGGAGACAGCCTGCTGGTTGATGCAGATCTCCTCAAAGCTTTCTAGTGAGAGACCTTGACAGGGCTCTTGTGTGGGTGACTGCAGTCCCAAAGCTTTCTTTAAAACTTGAGGTAAAATCCACAGGACATGAAACTAACCTTTTCAACTTATTTTTATAAGCATGTGTTGATTTTATATTACAGGGTGTTTTCATGCATGTGTGTAATGCATTTTGATCATATTATTTCTCATGATCCTCACGGTCTCTCTCCTACTGCGACTGATCCCCCACCCCCAGGTCCCCCTCTCCTTGTCAGGAGCCCAGTAACCCCTACCTTAGGCTCCTGAAAGCAGCCCAAATGAAAGGCATTACTAAGAGCTGGGAAGCGTAGAGGTGGCACACAGAGATGGGCTACCGACTAGTGGCTACGACACTATAGAAAACATCTTTCTTCCTCCAACCACTACCTATAGATCCGTGGGGAGGGGGTGGCTTGTGAGACCACAAGTTCCATTCTTACCTCCTAAATAACCCTTTTAGAGCGAACAGTCCAGTAGCATCTGATATTTTCCTAAGATACATCTATCACCTGTATCCAGAATGTTTCCAACAGGGATGTTTGTGTGGGTATGTGTAGCTGTGTGTGTGTGTGTGTGTGTGTGTGTGTGTGTGTGTGTGTGTGTGTGTGTGTGTGGTGTGTGGTGTGTGGTGTGTTTGGTGTGTGTGGTGTGGTGTGTGTGTGTGTGTGTGGTGTGTGGTGTGTTTGGTGTGGTGTGGTGTGTGTGTGTGTGTGTGGTGTGTGGTGTGTTTGGTTGTGTGGTGTGTGTGTGGTGTGGTGTGTGTATGTGTGTGTGGTGTGTGTATGTGTGTGTGGTGTGTGTGTGGGGGGTGTGTGTGGTATGTGGTATGTGGTGTGTGTGGTATGTGGTGTGTGTGTGTGTGTATGTGTGTGTGTGTGGTATGTGGTTTGTGTGTGTGGTGTGTGTGTGTGTGGTGTGGTGTGTGTATGTGTGTGTGGTGTGTGTGTGGGGGGGTGTGTGTGGTATGTGGTATGTGGTGTGTGTGGTATGTGGTGTGTGTGTGTGTATGTGTGTGTGTGTGGTATGTGGTTTGTGTGTGTGTATGTGTGTGTGTGTGGTGTGGTGTGTGTATGTGTGTGTGGTGTGTGTGGGGGGGATGTGTGTGGTATGTGGTATGTGGTGTGTGTGGTATGTGGTTTGTGTGTGTGGTGTGTGTGTGTGTGTGGTGTGGTGTGTGTATGTGTGTGTGGTGTGTGTGGGGGGGATGTGTGTGGTATGTGGTATGTGGTGTGTGTGGTATGTGGTGTGTGTGTGTGTATGTGTGTGTGTGTGGTATGTGGTGTGTGTGTGTGGTGTGGTGCGTGTATGTGTGTGTGGTGTGTGTGTGTGGGGTGTGTGTGGTATGTGGTGTGTGGTGTGTTTGTGTGTGTGGTATGTGGTTTGTGTGTGTAGTGTGTGTGTGGTATGTGGTGTGTGTGTGTGTGTGTGTGTGTGTGTGTTGAAGTCAGAGTGAGAGGTCAGCATCAGGTACCTCCTCCATCTCTCTAGATTATTTCTTTATTTTAAGTTTAGTATTGGGTGTGTGTGCACTTGGGCCGTGTCATGTATGTGGACATGAAGGGCAACTTTGTGGAGTTAGTTTTCCTCCGCGCTTACCCTGGTGCCAGGGTTGGAACCCAGGAAGCCAGGCTTGTATAGCAGGCACCTTCAGGTGCCGGCCAGCGGGTTGCAGGGTTCCTGCCGCCTCCGCCTCCCCTGCGGGGAGTGTAGGTGCAGGCCGCCACACTCAGCGTTTTCAGGGTGCTGGGGTCTGAGCGCCAGACCTTCCGCTGTCTTATGCTGTATGTCAAGTGCTGTACTGACAGTTGCCCCCAGACCCCATGCTGTTCATTAGGCCTGCCGGACAAAGAGGGCTGTCCTGGTAGTTAGACCAAAGCCATTCATTTCCTCCTCAGCCTGGAGATCAGATCCAAAACGGGAACACGAGCAGAGCGTTCTTTTTCTGACGGTTTGACCCCAGCTACGGCTTATCGAAGTAACCCACTCCTCACACAGTCTTTCTCTATCCCTGTTTGTCTCTGCCCTGATTTCTCTTTAGTGTAAGGACACCAGTCACACTGGCTGAAAGTCTGTCCTTAATGGCATCTTTAAAATATGATCCCACCAGGAGATTTCAATCCTTCAACACTTCAACCCACAACACACTTTAAGCAGCTTCAGTATCAACATTTCATTCCTTTTTGTGGCTGAGTAATATTCCACTGCCCGTGATCATGGAGCTAAGCACCTAGTGCAAACAGTTGCTGTGGGTGCTAAGCATCTGCCTCTGACACAGCACCTGCCTCTCTTCATGGAAGGGTGGACCATTAACCTCGCAGGCTTAGCGTCCCTGTCCTTGCACGACACCCTTGTTAGGTTTTGGGGAACAAAATGTAAAAGCTGTACTGGACAGAGGGGAAGCCAGGTCAAGTGCCTGATCCTCTGATTCTTTTTTTAAAATGGACATAGCTCCCAGCCTCCTCTCTCCTCTCCCTGCTCTTATCTTACGCTCTCCCTCCCCACAAGCTCACAAACACACATTGAAAGCATTTTAAACACGGACGTGTTCTGGACAGGACAGTGGCCAGATAGGAAGCATCGCCCTTGGAGAAGACCCAGCCAACAGCCTGAGTGGAGCCTGTTCAGAGCATCTCCCCACTCCCCGCCTCAGCCTGAAGGAGGGACCTTGTGGCGAGAGACCTCTCAGCTTTGGAACCAACCACAATGCTGGCTTGAATATTCAGCCGCCTCTGGAGTTAGCAAGGATCCTTCTCTCTTTTGCACAGATAGGGGCTCTGCATCCCTGCTAGCCAGGGTCCTTTTAGGAACAAGCCAGCATTCGCGTTAGCTTGTTATCTTGGTGGCGGTGACTTTGGTTCACACTGAGTGTGTAGAGAGGACCACAGCAGAGTCCAGACCCCAAGCGAAAATTCCACCTCCCTCCCCTCCTCCTCTTTATCCTCCCCTCATACACAGAGTAGGGCATAAATTTCATTTCGCCACACTGGAAGTCCACCGGGGAAATAAAGGCCTGCTGGCTTTGGGTTGGCTTTCTGTTTGTTTGAATTGTTATTCCTCCTCCTCCTCCTCCTCCTCCTCCTCCTCCTCCTCCTCCTCCTCCTCGTCCTCCTCCTCCTCCTCCTCCTCCTCCTCCTCCTCCTCCTCCTCCTCCTCCTCCTCCTCCTCCTCCTCCTATCTACCAGTTTTGTTTTGTGTGGCATGCAAGTGCCATGGCTCAAGTGTAGGGGCTAGAGGACAGCCTTCTACCATGTGGGCTTCAGGGACCAAACTCAGGTCATCGAGCTTGGTGGCAGGTGCTTTCATCTACTGGACTGAGCCATCTCACAGGCTCAGACGTGGAGTTTTGTGAGAGGCGGGAAAGAGAGTTGGGCAGCTTGGGAGTGAAGAGAGTAAAGAAGACGTTTCTGTCCTAGCTTGCTCCATGACGTCCTCTGAGGGCTGACATGTGGCCTTTGGACTCCAGAAGGCCCCACACTGTTCATAGTGTTTGTGTGTGACAATGGCCCAGAGAAGCAGAGATGTTCTTCAGTATGGCACGGGCTCCTTAAACTCAGGTTCTTAGTTGTGGAACATGGAGATTTGGAGCTTTTGAAGTATCTAGGGGCCTTAGCATCGGTGGCTCGTGTGAGTGGCTGAGGCAGGATTGTCAAGAGTTCCCGGCCAGTGTGGGCTTGACAGAGAGAGAGAGAGATACAGAGAGACAGACAGAGAGATAGAGAGACAGAGACAGAGAGATGCGCACACACACACACACAGAGAGAGAGAGAGAGAGAGAGAGAGAGAGAGAGAGAGAGAGAGAGAGAGAGAGAAGACTCAAAAACAGCTATTCTTGTGTAGCGTGAATGAGGTCCTAGGTTCAGTCCCCAGTGCTCAGAGACAGAAGGAGCAGAAGTGAGTTCGAGGCCAGCTTGAGCTTCTGTCTCAACAGCAAAACAAGACCAAGTTGGAGTAGGTGTGACAGAAACCAGCCTTTCTCATGATCCTGTCTAGCCGCCTGTGAGAACTGCTATTCTAGGTGGCAGAAGATGCAGCTGACAGTTAATCCCTGCGCCCAGCAATGCTGCCAATTAGCTAGAAAGACAGGACAGAAATAACACACTCTAGGCTGCCTTTGGCCAAGCCAAACAGAACACCAGCTCTCTACAACCCTTACACCAGAATGGAAAGCAGGGCAGACTGTCTGATTCCCAGCATCTGCACATAAAGCATGGACCTTAAAGAGCACTTGGTATGGCTGCCTGCATTGTTCACGGGAACATGCTTCTGCTCATCGCCAGCAGTTCTCTGCCAAACCCCAAGGACAGTCACCCTTGACCCAAGTGGCAACTGGCTTTTCTCAGCAGAAGGTGGATGTGATTAGTTGCTGGGCGTCCTGTCATTGGAGGGACAGTGTGCGGATTCATCCTAGGCAAGCTGGGGCTGACCTCTCTGTCTCCATTTCTCTCTTTGCTTTGCAGTACAAAATCGGACAGCTGTATATGATCAGCAAACACAGTCACGAGCAGAGTGACCGGGGAGAAGGGGTGGAGGTCGTGCAGAACGAGCCCTTCGAGGACCCTCACCACGGCAATGGGCAGTTCACGGAGAAGCGAGTGTATCTCAACAGGTAAGTCCCTGCCGCCTGATGCCGTGAGGATAGCCATTATGCCACCCTGACAGGCACCAATAGTATTGCTTCAAAACCAGAACGGTCAGGAGAGCATGGCCCTTCTCCTGAAGCTACCTCTGATGACACAAGAGGACATCTGATCTATCCTTAGGACGTGTTTACCGGGGAGAGGAAATGGCAGTGCCTTGACATAGTAGGGGACCGGGCAGCCCCTGTGGCTTTGTGTGTTGATTAATTGGTTTTTCAGTACTGTCCGATGACTACCCAGGAGTCCCCAGAGAAAAGTACCCAAGTGACAGAGAGATCCATGGTGGCTAAGGTGGGCTTCCGTTCCCCCAAGGAACTCCACCCTTCCTGTG
Organism: Cricetiscus sungorus; assembly: GCA_030556225.1. NCBI lineage: Eukaryota > Metazoa > Chordata > Mammalia > Rodentia > Cricetidae > Cricetiscus > Cricetiscus sungorus. The sequence goes on along the minus strand of JANBXA010000069.1, from coordinate 82,883,562 downwards.
TTCAGGGTTCTCCTTTTGGGCGAGTTATAAGCCGGCACTGGCCCAGGCTATGCTTTCTGCTTTGTAAAATGTATTTTTTAAATATCTTCTGCTTCCTTACTGCCGATAGCATAATTGGTTATTGGGGCTTATGCAGGCTTCTTCCATTCTATAACCCCATCCTGCCATTCTTTTCTTCTTAGTGCTTTTCTGGGTCAGAGTATTTTTAGTGGAGGGTTGTGGATGTGTGCAATGCAAGTAGGAAGGCCCTGAGTTCAGATCCCCAGCACCATCATGTGCCTGTAATCCCAGTGCTTTGGAGGTAGAGACAGGATTATTCTAGAATCTCACTGGCCAGCCGGTTTAGCCTGGTCAGTGTGCTCCAGGTTTAATGAGAGACTCCCTGTGTCCAAAAAATGGGTGGTGAGTGGTTGAGGAAGACACCAACGTTGACTTCTTGCCCCCATGTACACACAAAACACACAAAACACAAAGACTGTAGTCATATATGAAATATATTTGATTGAAATTAACCATCTCAGCAAACAAGCCTTGTATTAGCCTTTCCACAGTATATTCACACACACACACACACACACACACACACACACACACACACACGCATACTGCTGTTTCGTCCTCTGGCTCATTTGTGACTATTGAGATGCTAGGTGGACAATTTCCCCACCTATTCACTGGCCTCTGTGAATTCCCACCTACCCCTAATGCCTGAGCCTTGGGTCTGTGGGGGGGGGCATATTTAGACACACCACTGGCTGAACTAGGCTATTCTGTTACAAGAAGAGACTTCTCTTCTTATCAACAGAGTGAATGGAAGTCTTCCGGTCCAGTACCTTGTCAGTGAAAGTCTTGGGCTGACCAACCAAGTATGCTTTCAACTGCCTGGGGACCCAGTCCCAGGGCATTCTTGAGTCACACTGAAATGCCCATTCACCTGTTGGAAGCTGTGGGTGATATAAGAAGCAGTTCAGTCCCCAGCCAACTGTTTATCTGCCAAAGTCACTGGGCCCTGGGTGTGGCTAGAGACAGATTTCTAGACAGTGTGCTCCGGTCTCCTTAGTGTGGAGGCTGTCAAGCACACAGGAGAAGATGCCCGTCAGGGATCGCCTCCAAGGAGCAAGGAGAAGTGAAGGGCATTCAGGAAAACAGAAACCATGGAAAATTCCATTTCTCAGCTACACTTGCATTCGCTTGAGTTAGTGCCTGGGGACTGTCCCCTATGTACCCAAATCAAGAAAAAATGTAAGAAACTTTATAACTTTTTGCTGAAACCGAAGACGTATCCAGCTGTCTGTCATGTCTGTTTTCTCTATCAAAATATATGATATTTATTTTAAAGTAGTCATAAACATGAGTGAGAGGGAAATGTGTTATAAATAGAATATGTTCACTTCCAGTAATAGTAACTGGAAAGATTAGTGCTGACCCTCCCCCACTTCCTATGACAAACACAGGATGAAATATAAAGCCGAGCTTAAAACAAAGAAAGGGAAATCCTTAGGTCGTAGAGTTAGAAGCCTGAAAGAGGATGGGAAAAGAACCAGCGAATTCAGTGGAAGCTGGGAGGCATCAGGACTACTGTAGGCCCTGATGTCAGGGGTTGGGGTGTTGTACCCATAGCAGGACAGGAAATGTGGCTTCAGGCCTACACAAACGGGAGCTGGAACTGAGAGCTGGCATATGTACCGGTTCATGACAACTGAAGGCTGAGACACTCAAACTGAAGAGGTGGCTCGGAGTTAAGAGCATGTCACAGTTCAGTCCCCAGGACCCGTGTCCGCTGGCTCACACTACCTGTAACCCCAGCTCCAGGGGGTCGACGCCCTCCTCCTGCTTCTGTGGACAGCTGCACCTATGTGCGCATGTAAACACACACACACTTAAAAATAACAATTAAAGTGTTTTTAAAAGGAAGAACTATTCCACAAGGTAAAATTAAAGAAAAAGAAGGGCACATAGAAGAAACTGGCAAACACCTGGGCAGAGCTGACTGTGCATGGCGGTGGGTGTGCAAAGGCGTGGGCATGGCTAGCTGCGGCATATTTGTGGCCTCAAAACAACAGACCACAATAACAGAAGGTTAAAGAGTCCTTATTATAATGAAGACAATACCCCAAGGTGCTAATGTAATTTAGGGATTGAAAAGAGCTATTGGATGTTTTCGTTCACTTTTTCCGTTTCTTTAGTTTGGGTTTGTTTGTTTGTTTGTTTGTTTGTTGTGGGTGGAGTATTATTGTTGTTCTCTGTGTAGCCTTGGCTGTCTTGGAACTCGCTCTGTAGACCAGGCTGGCCTCAAACTCAGATCTACCTGCCTAAGCCTCCTGAGTGCTGGGATTAAAGATGTAAACACCCAGCCCTTTCTTTTGTAAGGGAAGCAGAGAAACAGTAACAGTAACTTCTAAGGGAACACTTGCTCAGTTCATAGGGGTCGCTATAATGGCAAAATAAGCTGAAATGTCTGCCCTTGCAGCTAGAGATGGTGTTGTATGACCTTGTTGTACTCAACAGGCATCAAACTTTCATCTCTAATAAAAAGGAGACAGATGTCCAAAGGCTCTCTTTTCTGCTTAAGAAGCCAGGCTTTACTTTTGAGAATGGGGAGAGTTCCTGTATCATGTTTTTTCCTGGTGATTGATGCCAAGGCCAGGACCAGTTACATAAATTATTTTCCTGTAGGTGTTTTATTGATGGTATTGTGACTGAGTGATCCCCAGAACAAAATAACGAAAAGGAGAGAGGGGGAACAGAGAGAGACGGCTGGAAGAACGTTATTGCTGCCTGCCTTGTGAACATTGGTAACAGAATCGAGCAGTAACAGCGCTGAACAGTAATAGCACACGAGGAACAACTTAGTGACCTGCATTTGCCTAGCACGCACAAGGCCCTGGGTTCTCTCCCCCCGAATTACAAATCAAAATATTTTGCACATTAATCTCAGGGGCATAAACATAAAAATTCTATATAAAATGTAAGCAAGTCAAATCTCTCAGAAAATAATAATAAACCACCAACCACATTAATTCCCAAAGTCCATTATATTAACATTAAATAAATCTTCCTGGGTGCTTCTCTGCAGTAAAGCTGAGAACAGCATGAGGATTCTTGCTGTCACCACTTTTATCTGGCACCATGGGAAGGTGCTGATTAGTGAGTGCAGACTGGGGGTGAATCTCAATGAATCTCAATGGTTGCGTGCTTGCCTGGTGCGATGGTTCATTCGACAACGTGACACAGTCTAGAATCCCCTGGGAAGAGTCTCAGTGAGGGTCAGGATGGCCTGTTGGTATGTCTTTGGGGGACTGTCTAGGTGGGGCTGCCCTGTGTGGTGGGGGCTCTCTTGATTGTATCAATTGTGGAGGAAGACCCAGCCCACTCTGGGAAGTACCATTCCCTGTAAAGGGGTGGAGTTATAGAGCCGAGTGCAAGCGTGTGAGTGCAAGCGTGTATGCATCCACTCTCTCTCTCTCTCTCTGCTCTTGACTGTAGGTATGACCAGCTACTTCGGGTTCCTGCTTCCTTGGGGTCTCCCATCACTATGGACTGTTACCTGGAGTTATGAGCTGTAATAGCCCCTTTCCCCTTTAGCTGTGTTTGCCAGGGTGTTTCATTACAGCAAAAGAAAAGAAACTAGGGCACCTGGCAGGCACAACACACATGCACACACACACACACGCACACACACACACACACGTACATGTACACAACAGAGTAAAAAAACCCAATTTATCAGTTGTAAACAGAATCAACTAATGGGAATTAAAGATTTGTACATAGTTATTAAGATCAGCACAAGAAATCAGTAAGGAGACTGTGTGTAAATTCCTATGCAAGAATCAACAGTATCATCATACTTATGTCACACTTTCTACATGTAGGTCATAAGTTGGTAGAACAGCTACAAGAACTTAATTTTGAAAAAAAAAATGTATTCACAATAGAAGAAGAAACTTAGAGGTACTCTGTTACAAATCACTTAGTTATAAATCTCTAGGCTTTGCAAAATTAAAACCAGGCACGGGTGGTATACACCAATGATCCCGCACTTTTAGGTGAGGGCTTAATCTGAAATTTGAGGTCATTGTCAGCTACATAGTTCATACTTGTGGGGCAAGCCATCTCCCCAGCCCCAAATGATTGGTTTTAAAGAGAACCATCATGAGACTTAGTGAGGGTCTGCTACTCAATATATCATGCTTCACTGATTGGACTTTTAGTCATCAATACAACCAAACCTCTAGTTCACTGCAGACATGCAAAAATAAATTACAGATCAATGAAATGCCCAAATGTACAAAAGTGGAGGAAAATATAGTTAAATACCCTTTGTTACTAGCAGAGTAGGACAGGCCTAATAAAACATAAAGATATGGACAGATAAATTGTGGTACTTAAATAAATAGAAGCTCTTTCAATTTTTTTGTTTGTTTGGTTGTTTTTGTGTTTGTTTGTTTGTTTTTCTAGACAGGTTTCTCTGTGTTGCTTGGAGCCTGTCCTGGAACTAGCTCTATAGACCAGGCTGGCCTCAAACTCACAGAGATCTGCCTGCCTCTGCCTCTGCCTCTACCTCCCGAGTGCTGGGATTAAAGGCAGGCACCACCAATGCCCTGCTTCAAATGAAATTTTTAAAAAGATTTATTTCATGTGTGTGTGTGTGTGTGTGTGTGTGTGTGTGTGTGTGTGTGTGTGTGTGTGGTGTGTATGTGTGTGTTCCTGTGTGTATGTGCACGTGAATGCAGTTCTTATGGAGTCCAGAGGAGGGCATCAAGTTCAGATTTCCTGTGCTGGAGTTGTTTTATGTGGGTGCTGGGAACTGGACTTGGGTCCTCTGCAAGAGCACTGTGAGTTCCTGACCTCTGAGCCATCTCTCCAGTTCCCAAAAAAGTTTTGTTTTGATTGCCAAATGAAAATACTAAACAACCCATTAGAAAGTTGAGAAAGGGGTTGGATATGTGACTCAGAGAAATGCAAGTGAGAATAGTAAATACATGGGAAATACTCCCCTCATAGGGAGGCAATAAAACAGATTAAAACAAGAACATCTCTTTTCACACTCATCAGAGTGACAAAAATTAGAGTCTGATGAGCTTAGGGATTAACAAGGATGTGAGAAAACATCTCTCTTCCAGTGCTGGAGGGAGCTGTAAAGTAGCATCACCTCTTTGCAGAACCATTGGCAGTAACAGGGAAAGCTGAAAATACGTAAGCCTTCCATTACCAATTCTATCTCAGGGTGGAACCCTCACAGAATTACTGTGTTGTGCCCAAGGGATAGGCACCATGAGATCCATTCTATCACTGACTGTAATGAAAAAAAAAAATCCAGATATCGTCAATGGGAATATGTGTGCTATAGTCGCTTCATGGAATATTTCCACTGAGGTTTAGCTTAATGAAACAGATTTATTTTGACAAATTTCATAAAGTGCAATAGGCAAGCTATAGGAAAAAGAATAGCAAAAAAAAAAAAAGAAAATGTCTGGCTAAATATCTTGTCGGTATCCTCCTTATCATTACTTTGAGAAATCCACAGCTAGGAAGAATTGTGAGTCTAACCTTCTCAGTGAGAAACTTCAATCAGCAAATCTTGTCGTTTGGAATGAAGGATCATCTTCCAAGATTAAATTAAACGGAACATGCAATGGTTTTGTCTGTGGATGCCCGAATACCGTTTATATGAGAGTACATGAATGGCTAGGAAGGTGGCTCAGTAAGTAAAGGCATAAGCAAGGCAAGCCTGATGACTCAAGTTCAACCCCTGTAACCAGCTTAGAAAGAAAGGAAGGAAGGAAGAGAGAGAAAGAAAAAAAAAGGAAGGAAGGAAGGAAGTTGGTTAGCATGTGGTACTTAACGCAGAAAGAAGAAGGCTAGCTGCTGCAGTGGTGTGCATCTGTAACTCCAGCATACCTATGGTGAGGTGGAGACAGTAAAGGGAGAGCTCACAGGCCAGCTAGCCTGGAGTTGGTATCGCAGGAGCAGAAACGAGAGAAGCCCTGCCTTCACGCGTGGAACATGAGCACTGACTCCAAATGTTAACCTTCTCATTCATGACAGCACGCACCCACACACTTGTACACACAATAATAAGTGAAGAGAAAGGGAGGAATAGCTTTTGAATGGTATATTTGATGAGAAAGACAATGATATGGACTGATAATATGAAACGATTATGCATATGTGTATGCACATAAAATAGTGATTGTGTGTAATTCATGCATGTATATAGTAGACGTTGTAGAGTTGTAGACATTGCCCTACGGTGGTGTCCATGAGAGTAAAGTCTGACTGTTTGCAACACGTATCTGCCTCCCTTGCTTAATTTTCTACTAGCCAAAACATGCCTCAGTTACTTGGGTCTGTTCCTCAATGGTGCATTGAGGCATGGAGAGAGACACACTGTGTGTTACGAAGGCTGTTGGGAGAACTAGAAACCCCAAAGATGTGAAGATTAAATGAAATAGTGCACAGGCTAGACTAGGGTGTGTTCCAGTGCTGTTAGATGGACAAGAATTCACTCATCATATGCTGAACCCCAACATGACCAACAGCAGTGGGGATGGCAGGAAAAAGACTTATGCTCAATTAATGGGAGAAATTCCCAGGCCCACTAGCCATGTGATCATGCAGTATTGAGCCTGCGAATCAGTTGTATAATCAGCTGGATAAACCCATCACATGGTGGGTTCGGTTGAACAGTCTAAGATAGACTTCAGTACCTCTCATTCATATATATATAATGTGCATTGATGTTTTGCCTGCATGTATGTCTGTGTGAGGGTGTCGAGGCCCCCAGAACTGGAGTTACAGTCCTAAGCTACCATGTGGGTGCTGGGATTTGAACTCCCATCTTCTGAAAGAGTAGTCAATGCTCTTACATGCTGAGCCATCTCTCCAGTCCCCAGTATGCCCCATTTTTTACACTCAAAATATGTCTTCGACATGATATCGACTTTCCCTCTGCACACATGGGTAACCAGAGGCTAATCAGTTTGCTTTCCAGAGGTGAACTCTTTTAGCTTCCTTTGTATGAGTTGCAACTATGTCTGTCCTTTCATAACCTAAAAGACTTTTCACTCACGGGAAAGTAATAATCCCATAACTATTTGTTTGTATTTCTTTATTTTAATTAATTAATTTTAGGCCTATATCTTAGCAACAGAGAGATCATGTCATAAAAGAAAAATGAAAAAATTGTATGTGAACAGCTTTGCGTAGTGGTACATACACTCTTATAAACTCGGCACTTGAGAGCCTGGCATAGGAGAATTAAAGTTCTTGTCCAGCCTGGGCTATTTAGTAAGACCCTGTCTCAAAAGACATTCTTGTTTGATGAAGCATGAGTTAGTAAGATAGAGTCCCGTAATTACAAGGGAAAATCAAAGCCATTGCTTTATGGTAATATACAGCCTAGAGCTAGTTTACGTTCACCCATGGCCTGCATGCAGAAGTCACATGATTGCCATGTCACATGGAATGTCATACTCCTTTGTAAGTCATTAACCTGTATGTTAGAATCTTATACATACAAATAAGTATGCAACTTTGGAAGGAATCCCTTATGGGGTAAAGGCCGGTCCTTGTCTTCCGCTCAAGGGAGGGTCCAAGCCTAGTTGGGTTGAACATTTATAAGTCTGTCTGATTTCTTGTGAGTGTCTTGAGAGAGTTGGCCTTGAAGGACAGGTTGGCACTAACTACAGTGTCTTCAGTGCCCATGTAGTAGTTTCTATCATTACATGGAGTGTCCTGTAGACCTCAATTAGCAAATGAGCAGAGTGAGCAGAGACTCCCTTGCAAGTCTGTGTGGGTCTGGAAACGGACTTCTTGGCCAGTGCAACCATGAATAGTTCTGGATCTATTCAAAACCTGTGCAACTAGGTCCTACTCTTCTACTAATGCAGAAAAGAAGAAAATTGCTCAAAGGGGAGATAGATTGGGCCATAATTGTTATTACTGAGCAAATCTCAGACATTCATCTCTCAGAGAGTGCACTTTGGCTCAAATGTAAGGCATCTATGGGGATAAGTGGAAGAGTAGTCAAAAAGGCAATTCAAGGCTCTCAGTGAAGGTTCATTGCTACCAGCAAAAGAAGCAGTCTGTTGGAAGCAGAAAGAACACTTGATGGAAGGATGTCAGGGACCCACAGAATTTTCTGGAGCCATACGAAAGGGCAGACGTCAAGGCAGCCCCAGAAAGGGTCAAGAGTCCAGCGCGATAGTGGCCCTTTAAACAGAGCCCAAGGGTTTCTTCTGCTGCTGCCTCCAGCCATCACTACCACAGTTTCTATGGGTGATCTCCAACTGTTCCATCTTTCTGTCCCTTGTTCCAAACCCCAAACATTGTCATGTGCAGACTGCAGATTAGCTAGCTGGCGAGACATGGAATCATTTTATAATGACCTGAAATAGTAGAAGGAGCCAAAGAGGGGTAGGAAGACATCTAAACGGAGGGTGGGGGAAACAGGGCAGTGGGGGGGAGGGAAGAAAAGCAATATGTTTTTATTCCTGTGAACCTCTGTGTATGTGTGTGTGTGTGTGTGTGTGTATGTGGGGGGGGGGGAGAGAGAGACTATTTGGGAAGACAGAGGAAACCAAAAGATCATGGGCAAGGACCAGAAATATATATCTGAATATGAAAATGCCGAGATGAAACTTGTGATTTTGTACACCAACATAAGCATGCCATGTGTACCTAGATCTAGCTCTGACAACCAGCTTGTAGAAAGAGAAGTTTCCAAAGTGACTGTTTTCCAACATAGCCAAGCCATGTTATATTCTAAGCAGTGATCCATGATGATGCCATCTTCTCCACACATCTGTCCCCTGCTGTGTGTCTCTTGGGCACAGCTGTTCCAGTGGCTATGAAGGGAAGGGTTACCTTCTTGTGGGTTTTTTAAAGTAAATTTTGAAATAACTATAATTTTTAAGTGTGTGTGTGTGTGTGTGTGTGTGTGTGTGTGTGTGTGTGTAGGAAGACATGACCACTGGGGTTTGAAGGAGCTGCTCACCCTCAGTCAGGAAGTGTGTCTAGGGGTGCTTAAGTCAGTTTCTCTTTCCCCAGGACAGGGTTCGCCCCCCCCCCAGGAAGGGGATTACCACACCCACAGTGAGTCCTCCCACCTTGCTTAACATAATTTGGAAATGCCCTCAGATTGGGCAGTGGTGGCACACTCCCAGCACTTGGGAGGCAGAGGCAGACAGATCTAAGAGTACTTGCTGCTCTTGCAGAGAACCGAGGTTCAGCTCCCAGCACCCATGCACCCATGCCCACTGGATCACGGCCACTCTGTTTCTAAAGGGACCTGACTTCTGGCCTCAGAAGATACTGAATGACATGGTACACATACATAAACAAAGTCACACATGCATTAAAATTTGTTCTTGAAACAGGGTTTTACTTAAAATAGGGAGTGTATACAAAGATGCATCATATATAAGTTTATTTACATATATGGAAAGCAAGAGAGAAAAAGCTTCCTCCTTACCTCCCTCCCCCCACCCCCTTTTTTGAACTTAGTTTTTGTTGTTGTTTTGTTTTTTTCTGAGACAGGGTTTCTCTGTATGGCTTTGGAGTCTGTCCTGGAACTAGCTTTGTAGACCAGGCTGGCCTCGAACTCACAGAGATTCACCTGCCTCTGCCTCCCAAGTGCTGGGATTAAAGGCCTGCGCCACCAATACCTGGCCCCTTACCTGCCTTTTAGCACCTGCTATTTCATTCTGTCCCTGTCTCAATATTTTAGAACATGCCAGAAGTACTGGGGTTGTCTACCTTCATCACCTCCATTCCTGCCAACTTCTGCTAGGATGTTCTAGCAGGCATGGAGCCAGGCGACTTTCCACCTTGAATTTGTCTAACCCTTGAAGATACTGCTGATGTGAGCAATTGTCTTGTTATAGCCACCAGCTGCTGATGACATGATCTAATGCTGTTCCGTCCCAGGCTTCCAAAAGCCTGCACAAGTCTAGCCCCTTTGCCTACATCCAGTGCAAAAGTCTCATGAAGGTGAGGGCGGTGTCTGTATTCAAATGCAGGTAACTGGGGTCCTGCCCATTTCTGCTTGCAAGGTCAAGGCAGCTCTGCCTCCCACAGGTGTTAAGAGCTCTGGTCTGCAAACTGACCTGGAGCTTGCTAGTCGGCTAAAAAGAAAGGTGGACAGTACCAAAGAAGCACGCCCCAAACATTCTCTGGCTCACACACACACATGTGCACACATGTGCTTGCACACACACTGTGGGGTGTTGAAGTCTGAGAGGAGCATGGATGCCTGAGGACTGCGGATCAGATGTAGTGTTTACCCATTCAAGGACTCAGTGTTCAGAGGGGCCCTTAAGAGGGTCTGTGCTGGCCCATGTGTGGACCAAGGACTTCAGACACTCTGCCTTTCTCCACTCTGCCTTTCTCCACTCTGCCTTTCTAGAAATGAGCCCCTTATATCACATCTGGTAATGACTTTGAGTGACAGGCTTTCTCTTAGAATTGTAGGCTGACAGTGTACATCGTTTAAGTGACAGCAGTGCCAGGGACCAACTTAGTTCCATTTCCCTCGTCGGATCTTCCTAAATCACTGCTGCAGGGAAAAATAAATTTCACTTTCCCATACCAAAATGATTCAAATTGTGACGTGTTCTGGGGAAGCTGGGGGCTGAAAGAGGCTCTGTTAGTTAGTGGGCTTAACCGTATTTAAATGACACCATGTTAGTCAGCTCTCCGTCGCCGTAATCAAATACCTGAGGCAATGAACTTAGGGAGAAGAGGGTTATGGTGGTTCACAGTCTTAGAGGTTCCAGAACATGGTGGGGTGGGCTCAAGCATCCGTGGCCCTGGGGTTTTTGTCCAGGGACTAAAAGAGGAAGAGAGGCCTAGGAGTCCACACTCCCCCACCCAAAAAGTTTGTCTCAATGACCTAACTTCCTCTCAACAAACCCCCTTTTCAAAAGATCCTGTCTTTTTCTAAAGCACCACCCACAGAACCACGACTTCAGGCCTTTGGGGGACATTTACTATCTGTCTTAGTTTCCATTGCTGTGGTAAAAATACAGAAGCAATTCAGTCTATCCTGGTGGATTTGTCCATCCTAGGCAGCTGGGACTCGAAGTATCTGTCACATCCCATTGATGGGTTGTGATGCAGGCTGATGCCAGCTAGGGAACTGTGCCACCGCCTACAGTGGGCAAAGTGTTTCCACCTGACTAATGTGACCAAGGTACTCCTATAGGCATGCCCAGAGGCTGGTTTCCGGTTAATTCTAGATTCCATCAAGTTGACAATTAACAATAGTGATCACAACGTCCAGACTGGGCAAACCTATCACAGAGCTTGTTGCAAATGCCCCCTGCCTTTAAACTGGTGAGTGAATATCATACCAGCATCTTCTTGCTGAGTTGAAGGTGAACAGCAACATGATTTTTTTTTTTAAAGTGTTCTAACTTAAATGAATGAATGAATGAAATCATTGATTATGCTGTTCCCTGGCTTGTATGAATTTTTGGGTAAACATCAAAAATTAAAAATTCTAAGCTGGGCAAAGGTGGCGCATACCTTTAATGCATGCACTAGGGAGGCAGAGGCAAACTGAGTTTGAGGCCAGTCTTGTCTACAGAACGAGTTTCAGGACAACCGGAACTATTAAACAGAAAAACCCTGTTTCCAAAATAAATAAATAAATACATTCTAGGCTCTGGAGTCCTGGAATGAGGCAGTCTCAATGAGGATGGAAACTTGCCAATGGGTTTCTCTTCTACCAGCAGATGGCTACTTAGGATGGAAGTTCTGCTAAGAGGGGTCTACCATGCCGCAGGGATGATTTATGTGGATTGCGCCAGGGTGCTGCCTGGAAGGAGCGCCCAGGTGATTAGTGGAGACATGAAGTGCACATGAGACCGTTCTCTCCAGGGGGACAGTGGAGGGTGGGCCCTGGGACTGTAGGGAGGTGCACGTGCTTTGTCTGAGCTCATGAGTTCTTTGCTCCCTCCTTGTTCATTAAAGGCACTAGGAGGGCATTGAGGATGGCAGCTCAGTTGGTCAAATTCCTGCATAACATGCACAAAGCCCTGGGTTTGATCCCCAGCCACACATAAAGCAGGCATGGAGATGCACACCTGCAACCCTAGCATGCCAGAAGCAGAGGTAGGAAAATTAGAAGATCAAGATCATCTTAGACTAGACAGTGATTTCAAGGCCAGCCTGGAATATATGAGACTCTATCTTAAAAAGCAAGCAAGCAAACAAATAAACAACAAAAAAACCAAGGCACCAAAATATGCTTGCCTGTAACTAGAATCAGCGTGTGCCTCTACTGCCCATGGGCGCTGTGTCCTGGGCGCAAGCAGGCAGGAGCCCAGAGGAAGTCTGACTCACGTGATTGACAGCAAGCAAGCCGGTGGGATTTCCCTACTCCACATCAACCCCAGTTGCACTCCAGCGTTAGCCTCTGATGGATTCAACCATCAGCAAAAACTATAAAAAGCCCCTGCCAGGGTGCAGCCGTCCTTCAAGCAGCTTCTGCAGGGACAATTGTGTAGGAGTGAGAAATTCCACGTTAGAGCAGACTTCAGGAATGACAAGTGAATCCAAGGTCAGCACACGGCTCGTCTGACTGCCACTCACCCAGCTTTGGGGCAGCTTGGGTTTCTGTTTTTGTTTGTTTGGTTCCCCCCCCTCACTTGTTTAGACCCTGACAAATAGCCCAGAATTTTGAATAAGGGCTATCAAGTTATTGAAAATACGCATTTGTCTTTTTCTAAAGTCAGGCCTGGATATTCTCAAAAACGAGAGAAATACCTTGAGAAGACATGCTAGGTAATGTAGCATACTGTCTCTGGTTGCCGTTTGCATTCCGCACCAGAGAAAGGGGGTCACAATGAGGGCTCATATTAGTCACTTTTCTTGTTACCGTGGGGAAAATACACCTGGCAAGTGGTTAAAGGAAGAAAGGATTTGACCTGGGTCACAGTTTCGCGGTACAGTCTGTCATGGTGGAGAAGGCAGGGCAGCTGGGGTAGGCAGCGTGTGGCCACATGCTGTCCACCATCAGGACCCCGAGAGATGAACACTGGTGTTGTCCTTCCAACCCAGGTCCCAGCCTTTGGGATGGTCCCACACACATTAAGGTGGATCTCCCCTCCTCAGTTAAGCTTCTCTAGAAACCTCCCCCTACACACACTACACACACACACACACACACACACACACACACACACACACACACACACACACATCTCCTAGGTGACCCTGAAGGCAGTCAGGTTGACAATGAAGATTAACCATCATAGGGCATTGTTAGATTGATATTTTCATTTCTAATTCATATCAGCTTGCGTGTGGTAGCTAACCTCAAATGTCATTCCTCGGGAGATGTCCACCCTGGTTTCTGAGACAGGGACTCTCAGCTTGGAACTTGCCAATTGGGTTAGACGGGCAGGTCAGCCAGCCCCAAGTATCTGCCTGTCCCTGCCTCACCAGAGCTGGGATTCCAAGCATGCACTTGCCATTTTCACATGGGTTCTGGGCATCAGACTCAGGCCCTCATGCTTTGACATCCAGTGCTTCACTGGCTGACCTGTCTCCTCAGGCCCTCAAACTTGATAGCCTTTGCTAACATGCAGGCAGAAAAAGCTGAGTGTTCTTCATCTCCTTGGGTCTGACCCCCGCCCTTGCCAAATAAGGCTAGACCTTAGCATGCTGGATTGGACTATCCTCTACCCTGGTTAGTGCTGGAGAGCTAAAACGGTGATGAAGAGAGAGAAGAGCTCTTCCATTTAAGAGTGCTTGCTGCTCTCCCGGACCACCAGAGTTTGGCTCCCAGCATCCATAGCAAGTCAGTAACCACCTGGAACTCCAGCTCTGTGGGATCCAATGCCCTCTTCTGGCCCTGTAAGCAGCCAGTCACATAACAGACAGACAGACAGACAGATACACACACACACACACACACACACACACACACACACACACACACACACAGACAGACACATACACACACACAGACACACACACACACACACAGACAGACAGACAGACAGACACACACACACACACACACACATGCACGATCTGAAAAAGAGTCATATGAAAATATATTTTAAGAATATCTACAAGGGTAGATAAGGAGATGGTGATAGATGGTGGTAGATAAGGAGAATGGTGTCCCTACACTATGCTGTAGGTTTGCCTCTGAAGGAAAAACCAAGCCTAGTTGGTGTTTTAGTGTTTAGTTGTAAGTGACCGTCAGGCCTTTGCCTTTTGAGACTTTCTTTTCTGCAAATGTTTGGCCATGGCCTTGCTCCAGAAGGATGGCTCAGTCATTGGACTTACTTCCTTAGGGTTCACACAATAAGTTGCCACAAACTGGGTGGCCTAAAGCAAAAATATCTGATCATTTCACAGACAGGTGGCCCGAAGTCCTAAGTCAAGGTGCTGGCGTGGTGGTTCCTTTGGGCAGTGTACTGGGCAATGTGCTGTGTGCCTCTCAGTCCTCCACACTTCGGTGGCCTGCAGCTTTGTCACCCTGCTTTCTGCCGCCGTATTCACACCTTCTTCTTCTCTGTGTGACTTTGAGTCCCAAACCCCCCCTCAAGTCACTAGAGTTAGGGCTCGCCCTAGATCAAGGTGACATTATCTTCAGCTTCTGTAAAGGCTCTGTCTTCAGGGACCGGAGAGATGGCTCAGTGGTTCAGAGCACTGGCTGCTCTTTCAGAGGACCAGGGTTCAATTCCCAGCACGACATGACATCTTAGAACTGTCTGTAACTCCAGTTCCAGGGGATCTGATGGCCTCGTCTGGCTTTCCAAACACACACAGGGTGCACAGATATATATGCATGTAAAACACTCTTGAACATAAAATAAGTTGAGACTCTGAGAAACCTTCTCTGAGCCCAGTTGCCTGTTGCTTTCTGCCTTTACATATTTTGAGAGAACACAAATGTGTCCAAGCATTTGTGAGTCCGGTAAATATACCAGAGATGGGGAAGGAACGAGGGGAGTGGAGAGGGGGAGAGGGGAGTGGAGAAACTCACTAATAGCGTGTCATTGTGTCCAGAATGTCGGAGGAAGGCCCTGACAAACTAACTCTCTCTCTCTCTCTCTCTCTCTCTCTCTCTCTCTCTCTCTCTCTCTCTCTTTTTCTTTCCTGCCCATCTTTTTCAGCAAACTGCCTAGCTGGGCTAGAGCTGTTGTTCCTAAAATATTTTATGTGACTGAGAAGGCTTGGAATTATTACCCCTATACAATCACAGGTAAGTCCTTAGGACACATCAGCCACACGCAGCAGGTACAGAGCTGGGATGGTAATGGAATATCACTGATAGAGGGCAGGCCGTCCCCACAGAGCTGTCTAGAGACTTACTCACCCACATTTTCCCCTGCTTGTCCACAAACAAGTTGTTCACTTTGGCTTGTTTCTATTTTGCTTTGAGTTTCTCTCTCCTCTCACAGAGGATGTGAACACCTTTAATATACAGTATCAGATAGACACAATACCCCCTGCCCCAGATTCTGATGCTTTGTCCCAATCCCCATACACACGGGATCTCATGGTCCCTCTTCAGCATCTTTGTAAGCTTTGTAATTGTTTTAAAATGCATAAGAAGAAAATAAAGAAAGAAAAAACTGCTTTTCAACCGAAAAGATTTCCTCTGTGGTTAGGGAAATGTTCTTCTGGGATTATTAGTCTTTTATTCGGCTTTTGCAATGCCAACACTTGGGTTTTTAATTAGCTACAAACCTATAGGCTAATTGGATTTTGTATAACCGACCTGATCTGCCAACCACAGGAGTGCCATGAAACATAGAGGCAGCCAATAATTACAGAAACCGGCTTTTTGGGACATTTCTTTAGCTCGTTTTTAATAATTATAACTTGTCAGGAACCATTGGTTGTGTGGTTTGTGTTCCGGGAATCGGGTCTCATTTGTTTTCTCTCTTTTTCTTTTCCCTCTTTGCCAACTGATCGGCTGGAACCAGAATACACAGTAAGTTCACTTATTTTAATTTTCAAAAATATTCTGCCTGTGATCTATGGATTAATTAGAATCTTCTTCATATTTATCTAGCTAATATAGTTGTTTTTTAAAAACAATAATTCAGAATTAGAAATATTTAAATGTGGACTATTATAATTTTACTCATATATATATGTATGTATATAAAACCAATAAGTTAAGTATTCTCATTTTTTTTCAAGAATATTAATGTAATTAAAATGCCTTAATAGTCACTTTACATAATTAGCTTCAGCTGGCCATTCTTACATAGCCTGATCACTTTATTGATGGTAGTTGACTATAATAAGAGCATCTCACACTGTGGTGTGAAAGACGCTGTGGTTTTGGTGGAGGGTGGGGCTTTTATATGAGGGAGGTGCATATGCAAATGATCACACTAATACCAGAGTGCTCTGTCCCTGTGGCTTGATGAACTAATTGAATTCCTCCCTGTTCTAAGAGACAGGCAGACTTCCTGTTGCTGTGATAAAACCCTGACCACGTGCAGCTTGGAGGCAGAGAGGGTTTATAAGGCTTACATAAGATCACAGAATACTGCTTGCTCCTCTCCGCGCACTCCGTCTGTTTTCTGTTGCTACCCAGGACCACTGCTTATGGTGGAGTGGGCTTTCCCACATCAGCCAGTAATCACAACAGTGCCAGATCCCGCACACCCATGCTAGGAACCAAATCTGGGTCTGTCAGGGGCGTTCAACAGCTGAGCCACCTCCCCAGCTGCCACCTCCCCAGCCCTTTTCTCTGAGTATTGAATGATCATCAGGAAGTGGACTTAGGGAGCCTAGGGACATGAGGACCTGAGTTAGATCCCAGCCCCCACTTAAAAACTGGGTAGCGGCCAGGCAGTGGTGCCGTAGATCAGCACTCAGGAGGCAGAGGCAGGCAGATCGCTGCAATTTTGAGGCCAGCATGGTCTACAGAGCTGGTTCTAGGATAGCCAGGGCTACACAGAGAAACCATGTCTCAAAACAAAACAAAAAACTGGGTATGGCAATGTGTAGCTATAACCCAGGATTTGGGTCATGGGAAGACAGGCAGATCCCTGATACTCATTGGCTGTCTAGTTGACTCAGTTGATGTGCTTAGGTTCCGTGAGAGACCTTGTCTCAAATAATAAGGCAGAGAGCAAAAAGGAAGACGCCCAACATCAACCTTTGGCCTCTACATGCACACATATGAACATCTGGATGCATGTATGTATCCAAACACATACATACAACCACACGTGAACTCACATAAAGGGGGTGGGCTTTGGAGTTGGTTGAATCCTGTCTGCAGTGGCTCCCAATGGCCTTCCTATAAACCTTCATTTCCTTGTTTCTAAGTGGGGGAGCTCTATCGTTGTCTTAGGAAGGTACAGTGATGATTGTATTAAACAGTTGTTGAAATTTTAGCCTAGTGCATGGTGCGTGGTCAGTTCCCAGCTCACGTTCACTGCCCTGCTGTGGCATCCTTCCAATGGACTCTGCGTAGGGACCGAGCATGGAGCCAAGCAAGGCAGGCTGCCCCCAGCTGTGGTCATGGAAGGACTGTCTTGGGAGTGGATATTTTGTTTTCCTTCTTCCCACTCTGAAAGAGTGTGCGTTGTCATTTGGGATGAAATCAACAGAGACAGGTATGTGCCTGAAACCTTTGAATTAAATCACCTTGATTTGACCCCACATGAACACGTTACTTAAGAATGTGATAGGTTGGGTTTTTGTTTTGTTTTGTTTTGTTTGAGACAGATTTTCTATGTGTAACAGTCCTGGCTGTCCTGGAACTCCCTTTGTAGGCAAGGCTGGCCTTGAACTCACAGATTTGCCTGCTTCTGCCTCCAGAGTGCTAGGATTAAAGGCTTGCACCACCATGGCCTGACTGATTTTTTTTTAAGACAGGGTCTCACGGCGTAGCTCCAGGCAGCCTGGAACTCACTCTGCAGACCAGGCTGGCCTTGAACAGAGACTCACCTGCCTCTGCTTTGGTCCTAGAGCTCTGGAATTAATTGTAACAGAGACAGGAAGTCGGAATACTGTTTAGCGATACTGTGCCATTTAAAGACTATGCATGCTTTAGTTACTGTTTTCGTTGCTGGGACTTGGGAAGGAAGGTCTCATTTGGGTTCATGGTAGGGAATACATACTCCTCGTTAGGGGGTGGAAGGCGTGGCAGCAGGGATTGGAGGCTGCTTGGTGAAACCTCATCCATTGTCAATAGAAGGAAGCGGTAAATGCTGGTGTTTAGCTGCTCCCCCACCCCAACCCCGCGCCACCTTTGATTCAGTTCAGGACCCCACCCATAAAGTGGTGACACCCACATTCGGGGTGGGCTATCCCACCTCTATCAGTCCAGTATAGAAACTCCACCACAGACCTGGAAAGGAAGTGGCACTTGACAGTGCTAGCCTGTGACTTTCTGTCTGATCGACTTGACATTTTACTCATTCTACCATTATTCTGCCCCCAACTTTTGCAAAACTCTTTCTTCCACCATTCTTTGGGCTGCTGTCTGTCTACCTGTCTGTCTGTCTGTCTGTCTGTCTGTCTGTCTGAGGTCATTAGTCATTCACTAGGCAGCCATGTGTGCAAAACATCATGCTTGATGGCATCTCTGCCCTTTGGGATCATACTGTGGTGACAAGTATGTGGATAGCCTAGGCAAAGCCTTAGTGTTGTCAGCAAGTCTTGGGGGTCTTTTAGAGGTCAAAAAGGACTCAGCTGGCCTGGGACTTGTCCCATGGCATTGCACAATCAGCAAGCTCAGCCGCCAGTTGGGGATCAGGCTGGAGGAAAGAGGTAATGAAGATTTGGGGGACTCAGGACTGACAAGCCATTGCAAGGTGAAATGAAGGCCCTTGACCTTCACAGACCATCTATGGGGTCCCCAGTGCAGGTGATGGGAGTGAGGCGCAAGGTGTGGCAAGATTGAGCAGAAGTTAATTCACCCAACCTGGTGCTAAGAGGTAAGGCCATCAGCCTTGGAAAGTGAAAGTATAGGCAATGGTTAGATGTGAGTTTTCAGATATGACATATATAAAGAATTTACAGTATCTGTATGTCTGACATGTATGGGACATAGTCTGAGCAGTGTGACTATAAGATAAAATTACTTTATAAGGGCTGAGAGAGACACCTGCAGCCCAGTATGGTGGGACAGGCTTTTAATCCCAAAAGTCAGGAGTCAGAGGCAGATGGGTCTCTTGAGTATGAGGCCACTGGTCCATATAGTAAGACCCTGCCTCAGAATAAAATAAAATGGGGACAAAAACCAAAACCAACAAAACAACCAAAAAACCTGAGATTCCCTCTGGACCCAGGGAGAAAGGAAAAGCAAATGTGTAACCTGGGAACCTAGCCTGCATATAACAAGCCAGTAACTCCAAGGCCAGTCAGGTCTCACAGAGACTTCTGGAAAGAAAAAAGAAAAATATTTTATCTGTTATTATGGTGTGGGTATGATTTGTGCGGTGCAGGGGAGTGGGGGGGGTTGTGAATGCTTAGCACACACGGAGAAGTCAAGGAAAAATTTCAGACATTGGCTCTCGTTCCCCTGTGGGTCCCAGGGAAGAACGGGGATCATCAGGCCTTGCTGGCCAGTGCTTTGTACCCACTGCACAGTATCACCAGACCATCATTTCTTTCCTTACTTCCTTTTTGAAGCTGCTCACCCTCCTGCCTTGGCTCTTGAGTAATGGGGGTACAGATGTTCACCACCAGGCCCAGTGAATTCAGGACTGGGGCTTGAACCGAGGGCTTAGCCAAAGCTTGACAAGTCCTTTACCAACCGAGCTATCCCAGCCCTTATGGTATTTTTGTTGATGATGGTGAGTTTGGGGGTTTTATTGTTGTTGTTATCCTTTTGTTTGTTTTCCTGAGACAGATTCTCATGTATCTCAGCCCTGACTTCTAACTCAGCATGTAGCCAAGGATAGCCTGTCAGTACTTCAATGGGGGCCTGTGCTGTACACAGAGGTCATGATTGGAACATGTCTGGGAGACGGTGGCATTGGCATTAACCTGGGGGGTGTCGTCTTAGCTTGGGTGCTAGGACAAAATGCTATAGAATGGGCAACTTAAAACAATAGGATTTTGTTTTGTTTTGCTCTCGCTGGAGGCTGCAAGTCCAGGACAGGATCAGGTTAGCAGCCAACTGTTCCTGGGGTGGGCCTTCCCCCAATGTACAAATAGTGAGCCTCTCTCCACACCCTAACACGGGCGGGAGAGAAAGCACACTTTCTGTTCTCTCCTTATATGGAACTAATCCCATATGGGGCCTCCATCTTTCTGATGCTATCTAAACCTACTTCCTCCTTAAGGTCCCAGCTCCAAATACTGTCACATTGGGTGTTAGGACTTTAACACTAGAGCAGGGAGTGTATCGAATGCTGATTTAGACCTCGTGGGGAGGTACTGCTGCTGGACCCTGGCGAGCAGGACAGGTTGAGGTCAGGTCAGAGAGCTGCAAAATGCCAGGTCAGGATTTGCATTTACTCCATAGGGAAACTGTATCGTTCCTGATGAATCTGCCTTTATTTTCCATTCCAAAATAGGCCTGCTTTTCTTTCCACTTCCCTAGTCACTGGGGATATGAAATATTCCCTCTGGCTCCAGGTGCACTCCTGTAGGCCTGAGTAGCACATCCTGTGCCGCCCCCACCCCCACCCCCACCCCGGCACCCCAGCTTGGGCTTGGCTATGTTCTCACGCTCCCTGCCCACCCTTATTCTGAACATGGCTCTGCACCCTGGACGGCTGGCAGATGCTCTCGCTTGCCTACATTTCTTCCTGTCTACAATGCTGTCTAATTGAGTTCTTTATCCTCCAACCCTTTAATCTTAAATACCCCCCTCCCTTTCTCTCTCTCTCTCTCTCTGTCTCTGTCTCTCTGTCTCTCTCTTTCTGTCTCTCTGTCGCTCTCTGTCTCTCTCTTTCTAATGACTTTCTCAAGTTCAAGATTTCCTATCCTATATCCCAGAACAGAATTTCTCCCAGCTAAGAATGCTGTGCTGCTGTGAGATCCCTTCCTTTGAAAGGCTGCCCCTGGGGCCCAAAAGACTCCACACCAATCCCCTTGTACAGCCACCATTGCCCAGGGCTATGATAAGGTCTTTTTTTTTTTTTTTTTTGGACTGGGTTTCTCTGTGTAGCTTTATAGATCAGGCTGGCTTCGAACTCACAGAGATCTACCTACCTCTGCCTCCCAAGTGCTGGGATTAAAGACAAGGGCCACCACTGCCTGGCTCTATAATAAGGTCTTTATCAGCAGATCAGCCTGTCACCTGGACCTCATCCTGCCCTCACTGGTGGTAAAACCCAAACAGGAGGGCTTTCTAGGTAGGGTCATTCAGATGTCAACCTGATCCCAGTTATCAAGACATACAAGTTTTTTTTTTTTTGTTTTGTTTTGTTTTTTTTTATCACAACGAGTGAATTATGTGGAGACGTCACTTGCTCAGGAAGTGGAAAATATCTTTAACCTGATTATGGGGGGGCGGGAATCTTAATCACACAGAACAACTTGCCAACATTCTTCCAGAGAGTAGACCATTTAAGCCGCCCTTTGGCTTCCAGATCCTTCTGAAGTTTATCGGGTCCCAAAGGAAGGTATTGAGGAGACTGGTGCTCTTCGAAGTAGCAGTTATTCTGGCACTAAAAAGGGAAGAAAAAGAAAAACCACAACCCAAATCACCAGCATCAGTGTGTCCGTCCCCCATCCCCCCCTCCCTGCCTCCCCCCTGGTCACTTGGAAGGGAGAAGGATTTTCTTCCTTTTTATAGGGATTTGAAAGCTTAGTTTGTAATGTTTGTGACAGTGACCTATAGCGTTCAGATTGTGCATGCACATGGGTGCTCTTACCATACCTCACCACCAAAACAGCCTTCAGTGAGAATCCACGGCGGAGGACATGGCAAATGGCTGCAGCTTTACTGTTGTTTTCATTTAGCCCAATTTGACCTTGAACTAGCTATGTAGCTGAGCGTGATCCTGAACTTCTGGCCCTCCTACCTCTGCCTCCCAAGTGCTGGGGTTAGAGGTGTGCGTCAGCCCGTTCAATTGATGCAGCTTTGGGGATTAGGCCCAGTGCTTTGTGGATGCTGAGCACACACTCATCAAGCTAGCTGCAGCCCCAGCCCTGGACACACCTTTCTACTACTTAAAATGGCCGCTGTTCCACAAAGAGACAGCTATCAGGGACAGTCTACTCTTACACATTTTAATGACTTAGGTGAAATAGGGGGACAAAACTGTAATAGGAGAACAAAGGACATCTTCCCAGGAGTGGCAATAAGGAGACAGATCCCTCCCACACCTTCCATGGAGTCCCAGCCAAAGGGTCATGTAAACTACTAATTACATAATGAGAGAACCAGGGACAAGGCTAGGGAAGAATGTGTTTATTATACCAGACCTCAAGGAAATTAGAGAACCATCTGGCTAGCTATGGAAGTGAAAAGAATGAAGGTCTCCAGGTGTCCCTTCCCTGGGGTCACGGAGACATGGTTAGCTGGTGAGAAAAGACTTTCATCTCTGTCTCACAGTTAACCCTGACTATCTGGCGTGGTATGTAATCTTGGATGACTGGACCTGTCACACTTAAGGGGGTGAGGCAGCCTGGGGTTACTGTTGTGGTTTGAGTACAAAGTGTTTCCCAGATGGTGGTACTATTTGGGGACAACTTTTAGAAGGTGGGCCAATCTGGCAGAAGCGGGTCACTGGAAGTAGACTTGGAAGGTTATACCTAGACCCTGTTGAGACCTCTCCCTGCATCCTAACCCACCATGATGTGAGCAATCTCTGCTCATGCTCCTACCACCATCATCTGAACTGCACTGCCATGCATTCTCTATGGCAGACTGAGCCCTCTAAAACCATGAGCCAAGATAAGTCTCTCCTATGAATTGTTTCTGTGGACACTTTATCACAGCAATCTAAAAGGAACGAAGACAACTTGTTACATGGGAAACAAGTCTCAAAAATAGGACAGGAAAAGAACATGGGGCAGAGAAGGAAGAACGGGAAAAGGGGGGGAGGGGTAATAGACCGTAGATGCAAATGTTAGAGGCCAAACCAAATAAGGAACCCTCCAGTCAAGGGCATTGATATGCAAGGCAACAGTGAGCATAGAACTGAAGATGACACAGGCAAGACAGTAGTGAACACACAAGATATGGCATGAAGCAGATATCAAAAATCTTGAAGGGTCCAGAGAATTTACATGGAGACATGTACTAGGTATGGTGGCTCACTCTGTAATCCCATGACTGAGCTAGGTTCCCACTAGCTTAGCTTGGTGTACATGGTTAAGTTCCATTGCAGGGTCTGGGTACAGAGTGGGATTCGAAGGGATGAATAGATTCATTGTAGCAAGATTTCTCACAGCCTTTGTTCCAAAGGAACCTGCAATCTGTAACACTCCCACGTTTATTTGCCCGTGGAACTTTGCATTTTGCAAGGAGTTAGAGGAGTTCTAGAAGCGTCTCTTAGAGCTGTTATGTATCTGTTACATAGGCCATTGGATCAGTTCTAACCAAGTAAATATTGCCTTCTCCATTTCAGTAAGCTAATAGTTGCCTAGAGATTAGCATTGCTTAGATACTGAGGCTTTTTTTTTTTTTTCCTCTAAAGAGTGCCCAATAATAATGAAATGTTTTGGTTTTGTTAGAACCGGGTGGTATGGCTCCTGGATAAATGCCTTTCCAAGTAAATCGGTGCATTGTCACATAGTAAAGGAAGCAAGCAGTAGGTTGTTATGCAGACTCTGTTCATTTAGATATGTTTCTGTGTTACCTTTGCAATACTGTAACAAAATCCCCGCTATGATTGGCTTATGGGGGGGGTGTAAGGTTTGTTTTGGCTCTCTTATTTAGAGATTTCAGCCTTGTCACTGTGGCCCTGTCATAAGGCATGGATGGCATCACAGTGGGTATGTGTGGGTCATGGGAGAATGCTTCACTTCATGGCCAGGACACAAAAGAGGGGAAGAGACCAGGGTCCCACTCTCCCGGTTTCCACCAAACCTCCAGTTTCACTGCTTGTGGTGGAGCCTTTAATGCTAGGCTTTTTAGGGACACTCAACACCCAAACAGCGACAGTGTCCAGGTTGAAGATGAATTGGTTGTGAGGAGCAGCCAGCTATATAAAACAGAATGTTCCCAGAAGCTATGGTACTGGGGAGGCATGTCTCCCGCCCAGCAACCAGCCAATTAGTGCCTAGCAAGCAGGGACGTCGGGCAGCTACTTCTGATTGTGTCCTGGCCGCTTCCAAGCCCAGGGAAAATGAATTCAGCCATTGTAAGAGGAAAGAGCAGATGATACACCATGTCACCTGCTGTAACAGCATAGAATTGTCTCTAGTTGGTAGCGTTGCTCATTCAAGATGACGGGACACAGGGCAGTCATCGGCAGAAAATGCTGCTTTAAGTATTTTTTGTTGTTGTCTTGTTTTTTTTGAGACAGCGTTTCACTATATGTAACCCTGGCTATCCTGGAACTCCCTCTGTAAATTAGGCTGGCCTTGAACTCGCAGAGATCTGCCTGCCTCTGCCTCCTTCCCACTGTGTGTCCTAATCTTCATTATGACAGGAAGCATCTGTACCCACTGGGCATCTCTCCAACCCCGGGGAAAATGGGGCAGGGTGCTTTTAAAGAACTGTTCAGTATACTTTATTTGGAAATAGATCTTTTCTTCTCTGCTTATTTTCTACTTGCAGGCATGAAAATTTTGGGTTTTATTGTTTTTTTTTTTTTTTTTTTTTTTTTTTTTTTGCTAATTTGTGGAGGGGGGGGAGTGCGGGGGGACAAGGAGTTTCCCTATCTATCACTTCACACATTATTCCCTTGAGACAAGGTCTCTCAGGACCTGAAGCTTGTAACCAGAAAGCCCCAGTGACTGTCCTGGCTGTCCCCCACAGCATCAGGGTTACAATCAGGGTTACAGGTGCGCAAGGAACCACACCTGTTTTTCTTGGTGAACACTGGGGGTCTGAACTCAGGTCCTCATCCCTGCACACCAAGTCCTCTTAGCTGCTGAGCCGCTGCCTCAGCTCTTGTGTGCCATCTTAACGTTTCCCACCTGCGTGCCTGTATTTCAGGGCTCACGCTAGCTCTCTCTTATCTCATACACAGTCTAGGGCTTGTGGAGGTGGTCAGCCTGTCTGTTTTGCCTTTACCGTGTACAGCTATCAGCGTTCACACGTAGCCTCTGCTTGTTTCTGCCTCGATGAGCCTAGCTGGAGATTGAGCCTGAATTTCATTCCCTTGCCCTAGAAGTGCCAATAGCAGATCAGGCTCCATTCAGAAATCAGGGTTTCATTCATGCATTCAGCTCCAGCTCCCTCCTGGCCTTGCTTCTCCAGTGAGCTGCTGATGCCGTGCTTTGGAGAGGACGGTAAAAGGCTTCATCAATGACTGAACTAATGAATGAGCCTTGTGCAGGGCGCGGGCTGGTGGCAATGTGGAGAGCCTAACGTGTATTTCCTTGCTGTGGGCTGTGAGACAGGCAGCTGTTTCCAGCTCTTTCCGCCTCTGCCTGCCGTACTCACTTCCTGCCACCCTCCTCCACTTCTCTTTCAGACCCCGCCATCCTTCTTGGCCACGTGTGTCTTCCTGTGCAGCACACACTTGGGGAGTCTCTCTGATTCACCCCTGGTGCTCTTATTTATAGGCCATTCTTTGTCACATCCTCTTCGCTTTACAATTCTTGTACTCTTTATTTCCCCATTTGAGTTCTGAAGATGCTTTTCCAGAACTATCTTCTCTGTTGTTCCCCTCCCAGCTGCCCTTTCAGCATAACCACAGACCCTGCCTAGGGACCATCATACAGGGCCCTTGCAACCCAGACAGCATGATCATAGAGTCTGAGCAGATGAGGCACAGGGGGCACACGCCTCCTTGAAACTGGGGTGTGTTTTAAAGACTAACGTGCACAGTGAGAAATTTTTATTTTGCCTTCTAAGGCAAAATTTCTATCAGCCTGGAAGGCTAAAAAGGTGGTCCTTTCCCCAGCATTCAGGAGGCAGAAGCAGATGTATCTCTGTGAGATGGAGGCCAGCATGATCTATATAGCTAGCTAGTTCCTGAACAGCCAGGACTATGTAGAGATGTAGAGAAAGCCTGTCTCAAAAACAAAACAGAAAACCGCAGCAAAACTCCAGATAAGGTAAAAAAAAAATTAAAGTGCCATAGCTCCTTAAGACCTACATCCAAGAGAGGACATGGTGCCTTACGTCTGTAATTCTAGAACTTGAGAGGCTAAGACAAGAGGAATGCTGAAAGCTTGAGGCTAGCCAGGAGGGGGAAGAGGGGAGGGGGGGAGAGGAGAAGAGAGGAGGATTGGGACGAGAAGAAAAGGAGGAGAGAGGAAAAAGCTTGGAAGAAAAGAAGCTCAGGAGATGGATTATGGAGAGATGCCCCAGCCTGTGATGTATTGCATCCAAACATGAGGACCAGAATTTGAATCCCAGCACCCATGTAAATGCTTGGCGGTTTATAAAATGTTTGTTTCTAATCCTAGCACTGGGGAAGCTGAGACCAGTAGCTTACTGGGTCTTACTGGCCAACTGGCCTAGCCTACTTTGTGAGCCCCAGACAAGTGAGAGACCTTGCCTCAAAATAAGCTGGACGATCCCAAAGTTTCACCTCTGGCTGCACAGGCACAAGGGAGGGAGGAAGCGAGGTGGAGACGGAGGAAGCAACATTCCAGACATGAGTTTCCTGTTTGTGAAAAGACACACTGACAAACTCAGTTTTATTAATGATTCCCTGTCTGTCCTAGAGGGCATCACTTGACAATGTATAAATCTATACAATGTCAGACAATCACTGTCATTGTAAGGGGCTGGCTTAGGATTTTGAGTCCTCGAGAAATTTCATGGTTGTTGGTAGCAAGTCTATAAATGGGGGGGGGGGGGGCTGGAGGATGGCTCAGCAGTTAGCTCTCCCAGAGAGAGGTCCTGAATTCAATCCCCAGCAACCACATGGTGGCTCCCAATCATCTGTGATGAGATCTGGAGCTCTCTCTGGCCTGCAAGCAGGCATACATGCAGGCAGAACACTGTATTAATAAATAAATAAACCTTTATTTTTTAAAAAAAAAATCTATAAATAGTGCAGGTGGTGGTAGTGCATGTCTTTAATCCCGGCAGATTATACAATATTCCTATAGTATATTATTATACATTAACCATGTGCTCTACCCCTCACATAAGCTAACCATGCACTCCGCCACTGAGCTAACCCATGCCTCGCTCTCTGAAAAAAGCAACTAAAAGGTGGAGGAGGAGAAATCCTGCGAACTATAAAAGAAAATCATCAGAGAAAGGCCAAAGGCTTTTTTAAAGGGTTGGTAGGTGAGGTCCCATTAGAAATAAACTGCCATAGGGAGTCATATTGGTATTTTTTGCTGGAAAGTGCCCTAGTTTGCAGTGTGTCAGCTATAAGTCAAGTGCCAGAGGAGTATTGCATCCTCAGCGACAATCTTTGAAGTGAATGGTCCCCAGGCTCCCAGAAGTTTGGCTGCTCCTTACTTCTAAAGTCGGATGCTGGAGACCCAGTCTTCTTGTTCCTTGCAGATGTGCTGTCTATAGCACGGGCTTGCCCACACCCCTCAGGTAGATGCCGCCATCCCCCAAGTGTGTTTGCCCCTTTGTCTTTAAGACTTCAGTTTGCTTACATTGAGTTTTGTTCTCATAGTGTCTCTTATCGCCATAGCAACCCTAATCAATCACAGGACCAAAAATAGCTCTTTCGTTTTTTCCGAAGCCTGTCTGTAGTGAATTGGGAGTGCAGCTCCACCTTGCTTTTGGTACAAGCTGCTCGCATTTCCCGACAGTGAACCTGGGAGGGCTCGTGTCTGGAAATTATTCTTGCCGAGGCCCAGACACCTCACATCTCCCTCCCTCCCTCCTTGCTTCTCAAAACTTCAAATAGGTTCATCTCAGTGTTCAACAAAGAACCACCCAGCTGCACCCTGGGTCTTATTGCTGGAGATTTTGCAGGTGCTGTATATATGACCACGTTACAATGGGGGTGGGGGGCTTAACTCAGTAGATTCTAATGGGACAGGTTCCAATTAACCATGCACAGATTTGGCACACAAAGGAAGCCAGTGGCCTGTGGAGGCAGGGAGCAGATGGTAAGGACCCCACAGCTTTATTTCTTCATGGCTCTGGTACTGTTTTCAGTGGGGACAAGAGCTCTGGTCACTGTCTTTCTCCTCCCCCCCCCCCCCCCCCCCCCCGAGACAGGATTTCTCTGTGTAGCTTTGTAGACCAGGCAAACTCACAGAGATCCGCCTGCTTCTGCCTCCCAAGTGCTGGGATTACAGGCATAGGCCACCAACGCCCAGCAGGACACTCTTCCTTAAGCATATCTGCTCTGGGGCTCCCAATTACTGCCTGGGTTTGTGTGTGTGTGTGTGTGTGTGTGTGTGTGTGTGTGTGTGTGTGTGTGTGTGTAGGTTGGTTTAGTTTGGTTTGGTTTTTGTTGTTGTTTTTTGTTATTTTGTAACTTCTCAGAACCTCGGGTTTTATAAGCTGAGTGAACCAGTGGCCATATTCGTCTTTAGATCTAGAAGACAGAAAGGTCCCTACTGGAATGTTCCTTACTCTGCAGGAAGTGGTCAGGGAATAGAATGCAAGCCGAAGGATGCAGCCCAGAAGAATGCACCTACTTTAGAGTAAATTGTCAAGGACAGAGCTGGGAAAACGAGGCTTTCTATCCACAGTAGCAGAGCCGGCCATGTGTTCCGAGTGGGCAGGGAGCCCCCTGTGCCACCATTCATTTAGTGAGGACTGGTCAGGTGTTTTGCTTCTGGTACCCACGTCAGCAAGCCCACAGCTTTCATCGTACCCTCACATGTTCATAGTGACAAATCTACCTGCATTCTAGCACTGTTAGCTCATCACACACGGTTGTTCTGTCACCAGGAGTACATGAAATGGGGACACTCCACCCCAAGCCTTTTCCACCAGACGCTGCCTGGCCTCAGACACCCACTGTTCCATTAATCCTGGCTGGATAACTGTGAAGCCGGGACCATCTCCGTGTGGTAGACGGGGACCCTCAAGCTCAGACACTCAAGTTTGCCGAGAATCACAAAGTTCCTGAGCAAAGAACCTGAGGCTTGCACCAAAGTGTGTTTCCCTCTGAGACCTGGATTTTGTTTCTAATAAAGTACCCACTTCCTCCGTACGGATGAGGTGCACGCTTCTGGATGTGGGCTTCAGCGAGGGACAAGCTTCCTGGTGTCTGTTACTAGTAACTCTCACTGGGCCATGAGTGGTAGACATTGACAGAGTCCTTGTAGATCGGATGACTAAGTCAGGAGCACAGGTTCCCCTGGACGTGTTCAAACCTCAAAGTGAGTGACACTTGCATGCATGAGGTCCAGACGGGCCGTCGGGAAGGAAAGCAGGGTCTTCTACTGCCATGAGGCAGCTTTCCCACAAAACTCAGCAACTGCAAATGGAAATAAATCATCCATTTATTTCCTTGCTGTATCCATGGGGGTGGGACTCTGTGCCGAGGTTAGCTGAGTCCTTGACTGGGTTGAAAATGGAAGTGTCAGCCAGGGCTCGCGTTCCATCCAGCCTTCCGGCTTCTCTTGTGCTCTGGTTCCTTCAGTTTCTTGTGATTGAAGGGCTCAGTTCACATTTTCCATTCAGCTATCCCTTCAACTTTCAGAGGCCTTTCTCCATCCTGAGTCAAGTGTGGTGGTACAGGGCTCTGCTCCAAGCGTTTGGGAAGCCGAGGCAGCCAGACGAGCCTGGGCTACATAGTGAAATCAAGTCCAAATAAACAGATAAGCAAGCAAACAAGTAAAGCGAGGTCTTTGGTACACTGGCCACATCTCAGGACTGTCAATGAGACAGGGGTGTCCAGACTTTTCACCGCACAGTATGACCTTGTCTTCCGAGTTGAGCCACATTCACACCTATCCTGAGATGAAGGCGTCCTGGGGGCCACAGGTTGGACATTATCTGTTAGGTAACCACAGCGTGCCACTGTGATCTCAGGATGGAAGGGTGTTACAGCAGGTCTCCCCGCCGGCCTCCCGGTCCTGCCGCCACGTGGGCCCACAGCCGCGCCAGCCCCAAATAACACTCAGAGACTCTGTATTTGATACAATCCTGTTGGCCAATTACCATTACTGTTTATGGGCTAGCTCTGCCTTAATTATTAACCCATTTCTACTTATCTAAGTATTTCCACGTGGTCGTCTTATCGGGGAGCCGCGCGGCAGGCGTCCTGCTCCTTCCCCGGGTTACATCTTGACTCCTCCTTCTACTTCCTCTTTCTTCCTCCTAGTCATGGTGTGCCAGAAATACCCTGAAGAGGAAACGAGAGCCAATCAGGAGGGGAAACAGGTGCTTCAGGTTCTGAGGGAGTCATTGACCCCTCCTCCATCCACATTTGATGACCTTTTTTTTTTTTTTGAAAAAAAAAAAAAATGAAGACTTCTTGCTTCTTCCTGAGATATACCTTTTGCTTGGACAGTAAGCCCCTCCTTTCATTGCATTTGATTCAGGCAGAAGTACCAAACTAACTAACTAACTAACAAAACCCAAAGTAGAGCCCTAGCTTTGTAAAGTCCCTTCTCAGTATCTCAGTGGACATGCATGGATCTGGGAAGTGACGGCTGCTTATTTGTATGACCCTGGACATTGCAGGTAAAACCGAAGACTCACAAAGCTTTTCCGTCGTCTGTGCGTGTTCTCTCTCTCTCTCTCTCTCTCTCTCTCTCTCTCTCTCTCTCTCTCTCTCTCTGTCTCTGTCTCTCTCTCTCTCTCTCTCTCTCTCTCTCTCTCTCTCTCTCTCTCTCTCTCTCTCTCTCCTAACGAGGGATAGAATTTAAACTGCAGACTTTAAGCATCTTGGATATTTAAAAATTCTCAGGGCATTTGTGTGCAACTGGTATGGGATTCTGTGGAGAAGGGGAAACCATCTCACAGTTGAACTGACTCACCTGGGAGACCCAAGTGCAAACAACAGTAAGATTCAGAGTCTTAGCTTCTTTCCCCCTGCTCTAAGTAGTCCCCGAACAATATGCTAGAATGTATCTGGGTTAATACATATATTTGGCCAAGTTACTCAGGGCCCTAAATTCCCCAGCATTCCTACAGTCAGCACACTTTTCGGATCTTGGGTGCTAATTTTTATCATTTGTAAGAACAACTGTGAAAGCCACTTGGTGCCTGCCCTGCAGTTGCCACTAAAGAGGTTTTGGGATATCTGGTTAAAAGGAGTCCCAGATGTTTGTGCCCTTGTGATTTGTGTTGATCTGTTCTTTGTCAGTACTAATTACCAATCAAGATTGATGGGAGATGTTATTCTGTATATATGTTTCTCATACTGGATAATAAAGCACTGTGGCCAATGAGATAACAAGATAGGCGGGGCTAGGAGACCAGGAGGAGAGAGGAAGTGGTAGGGGTCGAGATGTAGCCCGGGAAGGAGCAGGACGCCTGCCGCGCGGCTCCCCGTTAAGACGACCACGTGAAAATACTTAGATAAGTAGAAATGGGTTAATAATTAAGACAGAGCTAGCCCATAAACAGTAATGGTAACTGGCCAACAGGATTGTATCAAATATAGAGTCTCCTGCGTGTTATTGGGGGCCAGGACACCAGACCAGCGGCGGGCGGGCTGGCGGAAACTTACATGCTACAGAAGGGCATAGTGCCCGTGGCTCTGAGATCATCTCAGGACTGTCTGCCATGACTGTACAGCCTTCCCTTCGTATCGTGGGCCACACTTGACACACTCCCAGACGCCTGCCGTCGAAAGCACGGAGGCCTCCCGGATCCTTGGACTCCTACCGGCTTCAGACAGTGGCTCTGACTGTGGTCCTCTTGCCCCTCCCAGCAGGCTCAGATGTGGTCGAATCAGGTTTCCTGATTTATTTGTCCCTCATTTGACCGCCGGTGACATGGAAACCTTCTCACCCGAGAAAACATGTGTGTGTTTTTACGCAATGATGCTAATTTTGAGAGTTCAGGATTGGAAGGTAAAGGTCTTCTCTTTCCTTCCCCTGGATAGGGTTAGTGGCACAGTCCTTGCTGTGGAAAAGCAGTAAACAGCGGGAAGTATTACGATGGCAATAGGATTTCATGAGGAAGTAACACCCCGTCAGCACCTACCGTGTGGCTGTGGAGGTGACACAGGCAGCTAAGAGTAATGACGGCAAGGAGAGGGGTGCTGTGATGAGATAGGCAGACGGATGCCTACTCACATGGGAGACCACTCACAAGGGGTGTGGCTGAGGTAGTCTTTAGCCAGGGTTTCCTTAGGAGAACTGTGTACACAAAGCCTGGCAGCTGGAGGTGGTGGCAGTGGGCAGTGGCAGTGGCTCTAGCCTGTGCGTGGGCCTGCATCCACCAGTGGCTCTGTGCGTGGACCTGCATCCACCAGTGGCTCTGTGTGTGGCCCTGCGTCCACCAGTGGCTCTGTGCGTGGCCCTGCGTCTGCCAGTGGCTCTGTGCGTGGCCCTGCGTCCACCAGTGGCTCTGTGCGTGGCCCTGCATCCGCCAGTGGCTCTGTGCGTGGGCCTGCGTCCACCAGTGGCTCTGTGCGTGGGCCTGCATTCGCCAGTGGCTCTGAGCGTGGCCCTGCGTCCACCAGTGGCTCTGTGCGTGGGCCTGCATCCGCCAGTGGCTCTGAGCGTGGCCCTACATCCGCCAATGGCTCTGTGCGTGGCAGTGGCTCTGAGTGTGGGCCTGCATCCGCCAGTGGCTCTGAGTGTCTATCACAGCTACATGGGCGGCCAGCCTGGGCTGCAGACCCCCTCCATGGCACAATGAAAAGTACAGAGGGCTGGTGGGGCCAGCAAGATGGCTCAGAGGGTAAAGATGCCTGTGACCAAACTCAGTGACATGAATTAGATCCCCAAGACTGGCATAGCAAAACGACAGAACCAATACGCTCATGTTGTCCTCTGACCCCCATATAGCTCAGGGTAGAGTGGATACTAAGGATGCATAGGGCACTGGGTTGCGTCTCTAGTTCTAAAAAGAGAAAAGAGGGGCATGTATTGCTCTTGCAGAGAACCCAGGTTCAGTTCCCACCACTCCCAATGGGCAACTCACAGTCCTCTTCCTTGAGCACTGCACTGGAGCGCGCGCACGCGCACACACACACACACACCACACACACACACACACACACACACACACACACACACACACACACACAGTGGGCACTGTACTCAGGTGCACCCACTCACATACACACACTTTTTGTTTGTTTGTTTGTTTGTTTTGGTTTTGTTTTTTGTTTTGAGACAGGGTTTCTTTGTGTAACAGCCCTAGCTATCCTAGAACTAGCTCTGTAGAACTTACAGAGATCCAGGATAGCCAGGGCTACACAGAGAACTTCTGTCTCAAAAACAAACAAACAAAACAGAAAAGGGGGGAGGAGAGAGGAGGGAGATGGAGGGAGGAGGAGGCCCAGAGAGATGCAGGCTATGTGATGGAGTTATACGTCCAAAAGCAAGGATTTCCTGGGTCCATCAGAAGCTCTCTGTCTCTGTGGAGGGAGTGCGGCCTGGTCCATGCCTTGATTCTAGGTTTCCCATCTCCAAGTTGATGGTAACTCATTTTAGTGTCTCTAGGAAGTACTGGCCAGGAGAACCTTCACCTTCAGCTCAGACCTTTGGGTTTGATGTGTCTGTAGGCCTGTCACTGGGGGTGGCCCATGGCAGCTGGAGATGTGGGAAACTGGAATGAGAGGTGTTGGTTTGGGAGGGATCTTTGCAGCGTGGGGAAGGAGAAGCAGTTGAGGCGAGAAGGAGAGGATGGAGACAGCTTACATCAGGATGGGGGAGGCGGAGGGGGCTGCAAAGCCAGCTGCTGTGCAGACTGGAGGAATTGCTTGGCACATCGACAGTGAGGGGATCTCTAGGTGAAGATGGGGAGGCGATGCTGGTTCAGAATGCTTTGGGTGTGTCACCTCCATCCCAGACTGCACCGGGTGAGAAGAGAAGAGAGGGGAGCCAGCAATCTCTGACATTTGGCATGAAGACAGAGACAGGGCCGGCTGCAGACGGAGCAAGTCGCAGTGAAGAATGTCAGTGTAGACTTGTTTGGAGGAATTGGACAATTTGGGCTAAAGTGATGAGGGCTCAAGGGCAAAGAACTCACTTTGCAAGCGTGAGAGCCCGAGTTTGAACCCTAGCACCCACGTATCGGGCCACGTGGGGCCACGTGGCCATAACTGGAAAACATGAGCTGCGCCTTCAGAGAGACAAAGTGGAGAGTGCTAGAAGAAACAGGACACCCTCCTCTGGCCTCTGTGTACGTACACAACACACAGGTGCCACATACACACACCACACCACACACACACACACACACACACCCTACATCACATACAAACACATACCCACACACCTCACACACATACACACCATGCACATGAATAGAACATTTCTTGTGTTTTGGGGTCATGAGGAGAAAGGGAGAAGATAATCAATTAAACAAGATCCCAGGGAAGCCATCTATAAATGGCTTTTTATTACTGCACAGCTATTGTGTGCCAGGAACTGGGCTAGAGGTTGCTTGTACAATCACTGATCTTCCAAGTATGCCTACAGAGTAAAGGATTGCCCTCTTTCTGCAAAGGCAGTAGCTGAGGCTGGGGATGGTACAAGTCAAGATGTTTCCCTTGTGATCGCAAGTCACTGGCAAGAACACCAGTTCTTTCCACTATGGCATTTTGCAATGGGGAAACGAGTGTCATCCTCTGATTCTCAAGGAGTAAGAAGCAAAAGTAAATAACTGAAAGATTGGCGGTAGAGGGAGGAGGCTATGGTGTTTCTATCATGAGACCTCTGTCCTCATGAAACCAGGAGTCAAAACTGTGAGATTTGGACCAGCGAAATGGCTCAGTGGGTAAAGGCTCCTTTCCAAGCCTGACAACCGGAGTTCAAATCCCCACACCCACATGGCAGAAGGAGAGAGCAAACTTGTGGGACAAACATTTTATTCGTTTATGTATATGTGTATGCATGTGTGAATAAGAGGCCTGAGATCGGCATTTGACTTGTCTTCCCTAGTCCCAGTCCACATTGCTTTTGAGATCTGGAGCTCGCCATTTTAGCTAGACTGGCTGGCCCCAGGTGCCAATCTTAAACTTTGTGCACTTGGGAAATGACTCACTGGTTAAGAGCACTGGGTGGCTCTTTCAGAGGACCCAGGTTCAGTTCCCAGCACACACATGATGGCCAACAACCATTTGTAACTTTAGTCCCTAAGCATCTCTGACCCCCACAGATACTATGTGCATGTGGTACACAGACAAAACACCTGCACACATAAAGTAAAAACAAATAACGTTTCAAAACATTGTTAAAGATGAGCATCTCACCCAAGAGTTTAAAGGCAGTTCTCAAACAACTGAAGCCATAGAAGCTTCTGCTGTTTTTTCTTCCTTCCTTCCTTCCTTCCTTCCTTCCTTCCTTCCTTCCTTCCTTCCTTCCTTCCTTCCTTTCTTTCTTTTTCAAGACAGGGTTTCTCTGTATTGCTTTGAAGCCTGTCCTGGAACTCACTCAGTAGACCAGGCTGGCTTCGAACTCACAGAGACCCACCTGCCTGTGCCTCTGGAGTGCTGGGATTAAAGGGTGCACCACCAATGCCCGACTGCTTCTGCTTTTCTTCACATTCTGTGTGGGCTGTGCGCACGCTTGCACACGCATATGTCATGGCGCACCTGTAGGGGTCAGAGGACAATTTTAGGAGTCAGTCCTTTTCCTCCACCCTTTGGGTGTCTGCAGGTTGGACTTTGCTGTCAGGTTTGGCAGCATGTACCCTTCCCCACTGAGCCATTTCACTGACTTCTGATTTTTTTCTTGAGACACTCTCACATGCCAGCCCCCCAGGAAGAATCCATCAGATAACCCAAAGGGATTAGCAGCCCTACCTTGCCTGTCCCCATCCAATAAAACACTCTCTGACCCAGGACAGGGCTCCTTTGGTCCACATCCTCCTGTTGCCTGGCTGAGGGCAGGTGCACCTGCAGCCTTGATGCAGTCAGGGTTGCCATTCTGATAGGAAAACAACCTTCATCCTCCACTCAAAATAACAGCACCTGCGAATTTGCATGCAAGCCTTTTGCATTTCATATTTGGGTTTGAAACCCAAATGCTGGGATTTATTGGCTCGGCCTAGATAAGCGGTTTTAGAAGATCAGCTTGGGGGTGGGGGTGGGGAGCCTCAGGCTGGGGAGAAAACCTGGTTGCTTAAGCGCTCACTACACAAGCATGGACACCTGAGTTTGGATCGCAGAAAGCGGGACACAGTGGTGCACCAGTGTGCTATGGAAACAGACGGGAGAAACCTCTGGGACTCTTAAGCCCCACAACCAAGCCTACTCAGCGAATTTCAGGTTGCACAAGACTTTGTGGTAGTGGAGGAAGAACTCAAGAGTGTGTGTACACATGCACACACACACACACACACACACACACACGCACACACACGCACACACACACGCACACACACGCACGTACGCACGCACGCATGCACGCGAGCGACATGTGGTTTTTCTCTTGGTGCCGTAGACCGCTTCACACCCTGCATTGCCTCCTTCTCTCCCTCCTCGTTGGGCTGACCCTCACATAAATCACAGGTTTGAAAGTACAAATATTGATTTCCCTAAAGGCTTGTTATCTTTAAGAGGGTCTCTTTGCAAGGACATCTCCCGTGCTCATGAGTCAATCAAGGTTCTACCAGGGGCCCCAGGGGTGCCAGAGGCTTGACTCATGATGAGCAGTCCTCCTCCCTGGAAGTCCCTGGAAATGGGTGTGAGGGCAGTGGTTACCGAGTGAGAGGTTGGGCAGGAGACAGCCGGGAACGTGTTAATAAATCACCACGGCGTCTCAGTCTCCATCGAGGCAATTACTGGGATTGGTTGCCTCCGTGGCTCCTTAGTCACAGCTCCGACTGCTTCTCTTAGATTAAAACTGGGTAGATACCAGGTGCACACAAGGCATGTGGTGTCAGGGAAATTAGCCATGGCACATCGTCTGCCTTCTTATACAGATGTCCCCAGGGTCTCAGCTAGGCTGAAAGGGGAGTGTAGTTAGAGCAGAGGGGAAGCCCATGAGGTACAGGTGGTATTAGTAGGTGATGGGACTTCGGCTGTCATCCTCTTCCCATTCCCATCCCAGTGAGCCAGCTTCCCCATTGGAGTGTGTGGCAGCCCATGAGTGTGTGGCAGCCCATGAGTGTGTGGCAGCCCATGAGTGTGTGGCAGCCCCACCTCCAAGTTTTTGGAATCAGTTACTCCAGAGTGGACCCTTAGGCATTTCATTTCTAGCAAAATTCTAGAGTGCTGTGGCTGTCACTGGACTAGACATCCCGCTTTAGAGAACCACTGGGGGTAATAGTCAAGAGCATGGACACTGGGACATGGACATAGGCTACATGGCTTTCAGCGCTGATGCAGTAATGAGCCAGCTGTGTGGTTGGAGGCCTCTTCTGTGGCTCTATTCCTCATCTGGAAAGGAGGGATGATAATATTAGCATTTACCCCTTGGGGAATTTGCAAACGTCCAAGAACTTGGAAACATTCAGAAAATGCCTGTGGCAGAGAACACAGCCTCTTGGGACTGTGACCAGAGCAAGGCATGTCTCTTGGATCTAATACCTGCAGGCCCCAGTGAAATCTCTGGGTCATTTTAACTATTAGCCTTCGATCCCATCTCTGGTGTTCAAGAAAGATAATGTCCAGCTCAGTGCCAGGAGGAGGCCGGATGCACCCAAATCCATCAACATCCTCTTCTTAGGCTGCCTGACCTTTCAAATCAGAGACACAATGGGGCCTGGTGAGACAGGGACACTAGTGCAGCCTTGCAAATAAGGCCTCTGGCAGCCTGGTGCTGATCACTGCTGTTCGCTGATGACTCACTCCTTACTTAGTTCCACGTACACGTTTCAGTTCTGAAGATCAAACTCAGGACCTTACCCATGCTAAGCACATGCTCCACCATGGGCCACCAGACCCTTGAAAGCAAAATACTGTTGTTGTTGTTGCTGCATCATTTTATTTATCCTTTGTAGGGTCACTAGTAGATAATAAATTGGGAGAGAGGGCTTAAGAGAACTTTTGAGGTTGGGGTCTCATGTTCCACCTTATTTAGAGGCTGGGTTTCTCTTGCTGTTTTTGCTATGCTGTGCACCCCAGGCTAGCTGGCCTTCAGGCTTCCAGGCCCTCTTGCCCCTGCTTCCCATTTGCTGTAGGATGGCTGGGACTAGAGATCCGCACTATCACAGCTGGCTTTTTTTGCATGAGTTCTGAATCGTCAGGCTTGAGTGGCAAGTACCTTTCCTGTTGAGTCATCTTGCCAACCCCTTAACGTTACAGATTAAAAAAACAATTCTCGAGGTGAGGGAGGGAGCTTGTTCATTAGGTAAAGGGATTGCCATGGAAGCATGGTGACCTGTGCTTGGAGCCCCAGTAGCCACATAAAAGGCAAGGACAGAGGTACCTGTCAATCTCAGTGCTGGCAATAGAGAGAATGTGGAGGCAGGCCAATACCTGTAGCTCACCCAAACAAATTGGTAAGCTCTAGGTTCAGTGAGAGACCCTGTCTGTCTTTTAAAAAAAAGTCAAGCATGGTGGGAAACACCTTTAATCCCAGCACTTGGGAGGCAGAGGCAGAGGGATCTCTGTGAGTTTGAGGCCAGCCTGCTCTACAAAGTGAGTGCCAGGACCATATAGAGAGACCCTGTCGCATACTATGTCCCTCCCAAAATTGAGATGGAGAGTAATGGAGGAATGTACCCAACAGAGATCATCTATGTACTATGTATCTATGTACTCACATTGCATGCGTATATGTGTGCACGCACATGAGTACATACATGCCACACATACATGTGCTCACATGCACCTAACTGACCACTTATCTTTGATCTCGTACTGTGCCACCTCCTTAATTTTGTATGCACATGAACATAGGGGTTATGGTGAGGTCCCTGGGAAGCAAGATCCAGAGTTGGTTTCTGTAATGGGCCTCTGCATTCCCTCATTGGCATCAGGCTTCACAGCACATATCCCTTTGGACGTGGGCTCATGGTGGTGGCTTCTCCCACAGAATGTGGTTACTGATGTATAATATATCTTACCATTTCTGCTATAGATCTATGCTCTATAGAGCAGCCCCAAGCCACACTGAAGACGCAACGAGAGGAAAATGCAGCGCTAATCAGAGTCTGCTCTTTCTCCACAGTGTTCCTTCCTGCCGAAATTCTCCATCCATATAGAAACCAAGTACGAAGACAACAAAGGAAGCAATGACAGCGTGAGTAGCCCTCTGCCTTTGTGCGCCACTCAAGTCTTGGCCTCTGAAGGTCATAGTACCTCACCTGGCCCTGGTCTGTCCCTGGTCTGTCCCTGGGACCTCAGAGGGGTGCTGGCCTTGGACCTCTGGGCCCGGGCCTGGTATACCTTATAGTCTAGCTTTCCTCTCTTCTAATCCGTGTGACCTTCCAATGGGCCTCTGCAATGCAGTGATTGCCATGAGAAGTGGAGAGGACGATGGAAACTCGGGTTTCTCTTAGTCCATTTCCGACTTCACCTCTCAAGCGCCGGGATTGCGGGGTGCGTGCACCCACACTCTCAGCTCTGAGCAAATTCCTATACTCGTTGAGAAGTGTGTGCCAAATGCAAAGGTCGGGAACAGAACCCGGGAATGGGAGATGCTCGCAGGATGCTGTTTATAATAGTATTAGCAGGGTCTGACCTGGCTGATTCTTGGTCACTTCTGCTGCCTGGATTATGGCAGCCAAGCTGGACTCTACAGGTGATGGTGAACTACTTTGTTTTGGTTTTGTTTGGTTTTCTGTCCATAGGTATGTGTGGATGATGTGTGTGCGTGTGTGCGAGTGTTCTGTGTGTGAATGGCTGTCCAAGGCAGAAGGGTACATATGCACGTGTGTGATTATGTGTAGATGGAAGTCTGAGGTTGATGCCACTGTCTCCCTTGATTATTCTCCATCTTACTCATTGAGGCAGAGTCTCTCATTGAACTCACAGCTGCCTGATACTGCTAGTCTGGCAGCCCCTTGTTCTGAGGAGCCTGTGTCTGTCTTCTAAGATGTGCCGCCCCATCCATTCAGAATTTATGTGAGTCCTAGAGTCCCAAATCTGGCCCTCCCTCTTGTATGCTCAGTGCTTTAGCCACTAAAGGTATCTCCCCAGCCCAAGCTACTTCCTACTTCTATCTCCTTCCTTGTTTGTTCCCTCCCTTCTTTCTTCCTTCCTTTCTCTATTTCTTTCTTTGATTTTTGAGACAGGATTTCTCTGTGTATCCATGGCTGTCTTGGAGTTCACTCTGCAGACCATGCTGGCCTCAAACTCATAGAGATCTGCCTGCCTCTGTTATGGGATTAAAGGCGTGCGCCACCACTGCCCTGCCAAACTACTTTATAACTTTATAAATAAAGATTTATTAGTGCCCAGCCACACTCATCCAGTGTATATGATGCTTCTCAGCCACAGGGGAGAGTGGTTGGCCCAGGGCCCAAAAACCTTGATTTTTTTCTTTCCCCAGAAAAAAATCAGAGTATTGGATTGATCTCCCCACAACCATATGCCTGCTGCAGAGTTTCTGGAACTTTCCAGAGAGAATAATGTCAGTGGCTGGGGTGCTCTCTTGCCACCAGGTTCAGTAGCTCCATAGTGAGCATTACCTCAGTGTGGTTACACAAAGGAAGTGAAGAGAACTGTCCCTGTCCACAACCTAAAGTCTGTGCACTTTGCTGGCCATCTTTATCAAAACCACTGTGTCTAAACCAACGCCGCAAAGGGTGCATGCTAACTTTGGCAAGCATGACCTTTTCTGATTGGAAAAGTAATAAACAGCTTTTAAAACTTAAAATGTGCTCTAAAACCTAAGGAAAGCCAAGAGTAACCCCATGATTCAGAGATGAATACCCATATCCCTTTGACTCACATTACAAGATATTAGTGACTTTTTTTTTTTTTTAACCAGTTCCTCCCAAATTGAATCATACGGTATGCTATTTTTAACAAGGCACAGGATACTCTTCCCCACTTAAGGTCAACGTTGTGTCTATTTCTCACTCGTTCTCTGCCTCAGTTTTGGGGAACACTTCTCTCACTGAGCTTGGCATCCTCTCACTGTGCTAGGCTGCCTCGGAAATCTGCCTGTCTCGGCTCACCAGCACTGGAGTTACAGGCAAGTGGAAAGTTATCATGCCCA
The DNA here is from genome assembly GCA_030556225.1 of Cricetiscus sungorus. Taxonomy (NCBI): domain Eukaryota; kingdom Metazoa; phylum Chordata; class Mammalia; order Rodentia; family Cricetidae; genus Cricetiscus; species Cricetiscus sungorus. The sequence goes on along the minus strand of JANBXA010000069.1, from coordinate 82,842,369 downwards.
GCTTTTCTTGTTGGTCCTAGGGATCGAACCCCGGTCCTCATGCTCTCACAGCAATCAGTTTATCTACTGCACCACCTTCTCCCCAGCTCTCATGCATGGTTTTTAATGGCGACTTCTTGCTGCTGCTGCTGCTGCTGCTGCTGCTGCTGCTGCTGCTGCTGCTGCTGCTGCTGCTATAGGTTGAAATGAACTTGACCGTTCTGACATAGCTACAGGCGATCAGGAAAAATCATAGTCAAAACCAGGTGCCAGAACTGTTTTTTTCCTGGCACTGCTGAAAAAACAAACAACCAAACAAAACAAAAACAAAAAACCATGGGTTTGGGGGCTGGAGAGGTGGATGGTTCCGAGGATAAGAGCGCTCGCCACTCTTGCAGAGGACCCCAGAGCATTTGTTAGCACCCATATACAGTGACTCACAACGAGCCATTACTCCAGATCCAATGCCCTCCCTCGTCTGTCCTTCCTAGGCACCGGGAAGGCCCACGGTGCACAGACGTATGTGTAGGCAAAATACAGTATAATAATGAAAGTGATTTTAGAAATAGTCTTTCCAAACAAATTATCATTCCCATTCTCTTCTCTGAGCTTCATTCTGTGAGAGTTCATTCAAGTCGCTCCCCATGTATAGATGGAGAGGGTATCTTGCACCTCACAGATTGCGAGGCCCCTGTAATCTTCAGGCTTCCTCCCTCGCCTCCGCCTGACTGTGCTGTCCGGTGTTTGTTACTCCTGGGGCCACAGGAGCAGAGAGGCCCAGATCCACTTGACTGCCCCCCCCTTTGCCTGTGCCCCCTTCTCTAATTTATAGCGAGTAGCACTTTAATATTATTCCTCCTGCACCGTTTCCAGGAAAAAGAAGAGGAAGGCTGTGGATTCGACTCATGCTCCCACACTTGCAAATCACAAGTGCTTATGTCTCTAATTTTAATGATGACGAGGTAACTCTACCCAGCCAGGATCAGAGGCAAAGCTATCAGCCCATGCCTTGTTCCGCCATGTCCTTGTTCTGCCCAGGGTAGAGGAGGCAGAGTGTAGGGGCAGTGCGGTGTGGGTATTTCACTCATTATTGGATAAATTCAGTTCACCTCTGCCTTTCCTATGCAAGTGGTCTTATCACTCAGCTACCGTCCTTCATGTATCTGTGCCATTCCCCCACCCCTCCTGCCAAAGCTTTAATGGACTGGATGCTGATAAGAAGCCATAATTAAATTGAAAGACTGGTGATAATCACATTGATTAGTGACTGAATGGAGTACATGTTGCTATCTTATTATCAGTCATAAATGTGATCCAAAACCCAGTAAAAACACATTTTCAGGATAACTAGACAGAAACATCTTCTCGTTAGAGAAGAAACCAGTAAGTATATGCTTGTGTAAACCTGCAACCTGGCTCCATCAGCCAGGACACAGTGGGGAAGTTGTCTTAAATTGAGGCCCATTTACTTAGGCCTTAGTTAGCACTGGGGAGGACGGGGTCATGCCAAAGCAAGGTTCTGTTGTTTGTTCAAGGCCATAAATCTGGCGTGGTTCGGCTTAAGGGGAGACCGCTCCTGTGACGCCTGCTGTAGGGTGACAGTGTGCCGGGAGGTTAATGGGGGCAACCTGGCCTCTGCTTCCTCTTCTAAACAAAGCAGGCACCAGGCAAAGTTGAGTTCTCAGCCTTGGCTGTGTGCAGGGTACACCTAACCTAGCTTGTCTGTCTGCCTGCCTGCCTGCCTGCCTGCCTGCCTGCCTGCCTGCCTGTCTGTCTGTCTGTCTGTCTGTCTGATCCAGGCTAGCGTTGAACTCCATGCACAGACTGGCCTCTCTCTTGGATCATTTTCTTCCCTCAGCCTTTTAGCTGCTTGGGATTACAGGCATATACCCCAAACCCAGCTCACCTGAGAAGTTGTTTATTTATTGTTATTACATAGTGTGTGTGTGTGTGTGTGTGTGTGTGTGTGTGTGTGTGTGTGTGTGTAAGAGCATGAGTGTACCATGGTGCATGTGTGGTGTCAGAGGACAGCTTGCAGGAATTGCCTCTCTCTTTCTACCATGTAGATCGCAGAGATCAAACATCAGACTCCACAGCGAGTGTCTTTTCACGCAGAGTCATCTCACTGAGCAGCCTCAACTACTTAGGGACCGTCCCTCTGGGGCTTATGTTTATTTGGTGACAGGTGACACTAACCAACACAAAGAATCATAAGACGCTCTAGAAAGCTGACTTCTCCAAGCGGGTTCACCCTGTGGCTGAGCCTTTTCTGTTGGTGGGACACATGTGGGATGTGCCACTCTCACCATGGCAGTCTAAATCAGTGGTTCTAATCATGGCTTTGTGCCGAAATCATCCAGAAAGCTCAGCAATCCTCTGCTGCTGTCCCTGCCCAAGGGACCATAATTTCACTGATCATAGATGGAATATAATCATTAGGGTTTTTAACACCCACCCCCAAAGGTGGATCTAAGGGGCAGAAAAGCTGAACACCAACATTTAGTATAAACAGCTGGTAAGCCAGGCTGTCCAGAATGACTTCATCTCTTCATACATGAAGAAATGTTTCATAGATGAAAACAGAAGCATCTCCAAAGGGTCTTTGTGGTCCAAGGAAACAGTTCAGGCTTGTAAGCATGAGGACCAGAGTTTGGAACCCCAGAAACACACCTACATGCTGGGTAGCTATGGCAGCCCACCTGTTATTCCAGCCTCCGAAGGTGGGGACGGATCCTCAGGGCAAGCAAGCTGGCTAATGAGACTAACCACATCTAGTAAGAATAGCCATATCAGTGAGCTCTGGGTTTGACTAAGGGACCCTGCCTCAAAGACTAAGGTGGAGCAGTATTCCAAGATGATCCCAACATCAACCGACACGTGGGTGCCCACACAAATACAGACACACATTCACATTACAAAAATAGGGGAGTGTTTTGGGGGGTTTGTTTTGTTTTTGTAAACATCAGCCTGCCTGTATTTTGTTAGCTTTATTGTCACCAAGGTCACAATTTCTCCTGGAGCAAAATCCTCTCTTGGTAAGAAGGAAAGGACATCTTATTCTATTCCAGTTCCAGGAAATTAAGCTCTCTCACAGAGACATCCCTTGGAAGCAGTATTTGTGATGGAGGTTCTAATCTGTCTGTGTTGTAATGAAAGCAGGCAGAGTTGTCCCTTATGAGACAGACAGATCAGTGCTCACATTCATCTCTGACCATAGGCAGTTCCTTGGCCAACAGGGACTCTGTTTCTTTATCAAAGAATATGGACTTGATACTGCTGGCAAGTATGGAGGATTCCTGGAGATGAGTTTATAGGAAAGCAGCACATAAACCAGAAGGTACTGTGTACATATTTGATATCACTATCATTTCCATGGTGTTCATTCTTAGGTTAAAGGTGTTTGCCTGTTGAAATTTTGATTTGATCCAAATTGTGAAACAAACATTTTTGATCAAACATAGGCAGACTTTTCTTTCCCGCCCACCAGTTTCCAAATAACTGACTTAGGGAGACTAAATATTAATTCTAAATGCTCAGCCAATAGCTCAGGCTTATTACTAACTAGCTCTTACAACTTAAATGAGCCCATTTCTATTCATCTATGTGCTGCCTTGTAGCTCATGGCTTTTTCTGTCTTTCAGCATGTCTTGTTTCCTCTATGTCTCCTGATGACTCTTCTGACTTTGCCCTTCTTCCCATAATTCTCCTAGTCTGGATTTCCCGCCCAATCTCTCCTGCACAGCTATAGGCTGGTCAGCTCTTTATTAGCCAGTAAGAGTAATACATATTTACAGTGTACAAAGACTGTTCTACAGCAACAAGTTTGAGAATTTTGTTTGCTGTTTTGCTTTGCTGTAGCCAGGATGTTGGCTTGGGTTGAAAAGGTAGCCATGAACAAAACCAAGAGAAATGGATATGTTTTCAAAACATTTGCTTTCTGTTGGAATTGATATGGTGTGTGAGCAGAAGAAGGATGACCTTGGGGTTTCAGTGATGGAGTTACTGCTCTTCTGAGAGAACAACGGATAGACAGATTCTGAGAGAAAAATTAAGATGATGTCTAAGGTTTTATGAGACCTTCAAGAGGAAATAGGTAGGCAGGTAGATATGTGAAGCCACAGTTCATAGAAATTTAGACCATGATTCAGAATTATATGGGTAAAATTATCTGGGGAGACAACAAAATATAGAAGATTCCAGAACTCTATGGTCCTGAGGAAGACTGGCTTTCAGGCTCAGCTTGTGATTGCTTTACACTCCTTAGTCATCTCTTTCCTTAATTGTCTCATTTTCTACCGTTCTGGAGTTAGAGTGCATTGTTTTGTCCATGCTAAGCAAGTACTCTACCACTACCACTGAGGCACAGCATCCCCCTGGCCTTTTAAAGGAAAAAGAGTGTGTGTGTGTGTGTGTGTGTGTGTGTATGTGTGTGTGTGTGTGTGTGTGTGTGTGAGAGAGAGAGAGAGAGAGAGAGAGAGAGAGAGAGAGAGAGAGACAGAGAGAGACAGAGAGAGAGAGAGAGTGAGTTGTCAATGTCATGTGTTTTCCCCAGCTGCTCTCCACAGTATGTTTGAGGCAGGGAGTGGCTGGCCTGTGAGCCTTGCAGCCTCCTGCTCCTACCTCCCCAGTACTGGGATTACAGAACACGTGACTGCACCCAGCTTTTAACAGGGCATATAGAGACAGGGTATTACTAAGTAGCCCAAGCTAGCCCTGAACTCCCTTTGTAGCTCAGGCTGGCCTTCAGCTGCCAATTTCATTCACTGGGATTACAGGCCTGTACCACCAGGCATAGCTTAAAACTCATTTTCTCTTATTTTTATTTATTTATCTTTACACATACGGATGTTTTGGCTGCAGGTACATCTGCGCACTATATGTATGCAGAAGCCAGAAGAGGGATTGAATCCTTTATTGTGGACTAGGGTTTTGAGTTACTATATGTGTGCTAGAAATCAAATCTGGGTCCTCTAAGAGATCAGCCAATGCTCTAACCACTGGGAAATCCCTCCAGCCCCTTAAAACTCATTTTAGATCACTGAGTACTTGTTGGTTAAAAAAAAAAAAAAAAAAAACTATACCATCTCGTTTAGTTAACTACAGGTCTTAGCAGAGAAACCAAATTGCAGCTCTGGGGGCCAGCCACCTTTAGGTGGACTGCATGGACACTTTGATGCTTTAGCTGGACTCAGCTGGCATTGCCTTGGAGATGTGGCCAGAAATGCTCTCATCCTGAGCCCAAGTAGCGACCTTGAGAGTAACCAGCTAAAGAACAGGGGATCTGTTGTCTCAGGAGTGCTGGGCTCATCCCGGGTTGGACCTCACACTGGTGACTGAAAAGTTTATTTCATGATTGGTATTTGCAACATCCAGAGGGCAACAGGCTAAAGTAATTTATTAACACATTGCAAAGTGTTCTGAAATTAATTTGTGAAGCAAGGCTGCCAGCGAGAACCACACATGATGCCCAGATTACAGGTCTCTAAGGGTGGTCGGCTTCCCATTCAATGGCTTCTAACTGAGGGTTCCAGGGAGACGAAAAGCGGTTACTTTATTTTTAGACACACGTCCTCAGCCTTTATGGTTCTGTTTTTAACCTTCGATTTTTATAGCCAGAACCCTACAAAATTCACAATTCTCTCTAATAAGTCAGTGCATGACAAAAATAAATACATAGGGCTGCACAAAACACCTCCATTTTCAATTTGGGAGGATTTTTATCCACTTGGGTCTGTGAGGTGGAAAATAGTGACATCCATCAATCTCTGTCCAAAGGTATGATTTTGAGGACACTGGAAACACAGGTCTTATTTGATTCCTGAAGATGTGGCCTTTCCTATTTGTGGTACAATTTGTGATCTCAAAACTGATTTTTTTTTTATTTTCTATTTATTTTTTACGTGTATGACTATGTTGCCTGCATGTATGTATGTAAGTATGTGTACCATATACATGCAGTACCCATGGAGACCAGAACAGAACATCAGATTCCCCTGGAACTGAAATTATCGGTGACTTGAACCCAGGTCCTCTACAAGAGCAGCCAGTGCTCTTATCTCCTGAGCCAATGTCCAATTCCATGAGAGCTGGATATTTAAAATAACAACAAGTGAAGAGTGGTCACTCATACCTGTTAGCCCAACAGGATTGCCTTGTGTTTAAAGCCAGCCTGAGCTATTTAGTGAGTTCTATACCAACCCAGGCTGGAGAATGAAACCATTTCAAGCCAGTAAACAATCAAACTTAGCCAAACAAAGGTACGTCCAGGGTGAAGGTCAGCCTTCTGGGTCTGAGGTGTAGCCACAATGCCAGCTAGAATTATTAATCATCATTAGTAATAGATGCAGCTTAAAATAGTGTTTGCTTTCTATTTGGCCTGTTTCACCCCTGGCGTGATAAATCAGGAAAGACCCCCCTCTGCTGGCTGCTGCCATTTTTACCACGGCAGTAACCAGACTGGTCTGAAGCCACATGATCAAAGAGAGTGGCGAATAGCAGCTGGGAAACGGGGAGTCAGAGCTAGAGAGGAAATTACCAAGTATGAGGTGTCAAGGTCCAGGTGACCATGTTGGAATGACCACGGCAGTGACAAGCCATCAGTGGTGCTGACATCACTGAGAGACCCGAGTGCTAGGGAACACACTCTCCTGCTGCTTAAGGATCATTCCAGAGACTACCCCCAGTCCCACAAGGAGAAGAGTTCACATCACACAATAAGGGGACAAACGGGCGTAAATAGTCTTCCATTGTGACCCTGAGAGTGGCACGCCCTTCCTTGTGGATGGCCCTTCCCTCAGTGCTAATCCTTCATTCAGTCACACTGAAACAAGCAGCAAATGCACCGAAGGGACAGAACAACTGGCCCGAGTGCCTGAGTGCTTGAAACAGGATCTTACTTTGTCACCCAGGCTGGCCTTAAACTCATAGTAAACCCCCTGCCTCAGCCTCCCAAGCCTGAGGTTACAGGCCTGCAGCGCCACTCCCCACTTCCGAAGTCTAGACACCTGGCAAGGGGTAGCTCGTACTCGCGGGATAGGCAGTGCTTGTCCCAAGCTGATTATAAAGTCAAATGGAAAAAATAAGAGTCCAAAAATAGGACAGATTTTGATCAAAGACCACAAAAGAGATTTTCATCTTTCTCTTTGTGCTATAGACACAAAGAAAATACAGTCAGCTGATACATAAAAAATTCAGGATTGATCCTTGGGACTCATGGGGACAGGAAAGACCTGACTCCCACAAGGAATCCTCTGACCTTCTGTGTCACACACACACACACACACACACACACACACACACACACACACACACGCATGCACGCACGCGCGCACACACACACACACACACACACACACACACACACGAGACAAATAAGGATGGTAAAAAAAATTTAAATAATTTAGGAATCTTATGCTTATGGATCATTTACACATTATACAATCAATTTTATTTTAAAAATCTGCAGACAGCAAATCTACCATGGTTGTCAGCCTGGAGTAGGTAGGGGCAGAAGCGAATTCAGCTTGTTCTTGTTGTGTGTCGGGGTTTTCTTACACAGGACAGGCTGACTCTGAACTCATGATTCTCCTCTGCCTCCAGAGTACGAGGATTACGGTCATGAACTACCATGACTGCCTTACCTTTGTGAATTTTGAAAAAGATACCCGCTCAAGCCTTGTTCCATGAGACATGGCACCACCCCCTTGCAGCTTTCTAGATCTCCATTCTCAGCCCCATTCACTAGATTTGCAATTATTTTCCAAATATTTGTCTATTTTCCCCCCCTCACAAGAGACGTAATTACTGTGGGAAACCAGTACTTCGCTTTAGAAAAACAAAGCTTGGCCCTCTTGTTTATTTACCTAGCTCTTTGTGTTTATGTTTATGGAGCCATTTTTGGTACTTCTGTGGCTGGATCGCTCATGACAGATGGTAGCCAGCAACCTTTGGGTCTCGGAGCGTTTTGGATGAGGACACTTTAGGAGTCTGCCAAAAGCTAGCAGCTGGCCAGACCCACTCAGCAGACTGAGGCACTAAATTCAGCAAATCACTGGCTAGCCTTGGGCCAATCAGGGCAGAGCCGTGCTCTGCAGCCCAGAACTCGAGAGAGCTGGTCAGCCAGAACATCCCAGATGACAAACGAGGAAACACTCATGGGCGTGATGCGGCAAGATGACTCATACCCAGTCAATGGCTGTTCTTCTTCTCTTTGACTTCAGTCATGGGAAAGGCCTGAGAGTTAGACTCCTGCAGCCTTGCCAATGGTGGGATTCACCTGGAGGGCAGATGCTAAGCTGGCCCGTTTCTGAAGCCAGTGGTCCCCACGCTTTCCTCACCATGCTGGGCCATCCTCAGAGATGGTACTATTGAGTTCAGTTCACCGAGCTGGAGGAAGGAAGATGTGTGGTCATTTGCCAAGTACCGGACCCCTGTATGGTGCTGCCAGGAAGATGGGCACTCTGGCTTTATACACTGGGTCTCATTCACCCGGAATGGATTCCATGGGAAAGAGTCCCCTCTTCCCCGCAAAGGCCACCTGTCATGTTATTCAAGCCAGTGCTCAACACTGTAGAGACAGGATAGTGGCAGGATGAAGACTGCAGGGTCTGGAATTGGATGGGCAGTAGGGCTTTATTCCCAGCTCAGCCACTTCGCTGGTTTAGACCTGTCCTCTGACCTCTTGAGCCCTTGTCACTCTGCTTGATGGTTCTTGTGGTACTTGTGGGTATAGAACATGCTAACCATGCACAGTGCTTACTGCGCACTGTAGGTCTGTGACATGCCTGCAATTGTCCAAATGTCCATCCATGTTCCACCAATTCTAATGTCATTGTTTTCTGTGTGTTTGCAACCCTGGAATAAAATGCATCTCAGTGGCAGTAGCTTCCTGAAATTATGAGAGACAGCACCCACGGTCTCCGTGAGGGTCAGGTGGTGCTGTCTTGAGTTCCGCACATGAGTGTGTGTGTGTGTGTGTGTGTGTGTCCCACTCCCACAGAGGGGGTTGTTTTTTGTTTTTGTTTGTTTGTTTCTAATGGATTCAGTAGTCGGGGTTGTATGGCAAGCTGTTTTGCAGCTGAAACATCTCACTGGCCCATGAATTAGTTACTTTGATTTTGTCACTAATGGCCAAATACCTGACAGAAAAGACTGAAGCAGAAGAGGTGGATGTATTTTGGCTCAAAGTTTTGGAGCTCTCGGTCAAGGGCCACTTGATCCGTGCATGCGGGTGTCATGGCGTTGGTGGTGTTTGGAAGAGAAAGCTGTGTTTTTCATGGTAAATGAAAAGTGGAAAATCAGGAAGGGAAAATCAGAAACCTCAAAATGTACTTTTTAGAGACCTGCTTTCTCTAATGAGACCCTACCTCCTGAAGTTTCTAGAACCTCCCAAAATAGAACCACAGCTGGAGACCCAGTGTCCAATACATGAGCCCTCGAAGGACATTTCGAATCCAAACCATAATGATGTAGTTTAGCAGAGAAAACGTGAATGCAGGAGAAGCATCTGCAAGAGAAAGATCATTGAAAAAAAAAAATCAGGCCCGAAACGGTGTTCGTTTCCTTTTTCCTGGACGGAGCCACAGGCCTCCTAGGAATGCAAATGACTTGTCAGAGCTCGGGGAACTGAATGGCTGTGTCATCTCACCTTCTGCACAAAGGTCCAGCACCACCCTCTCTGGAAAGCGATTTCTCTTGAAAATCCCTAGCTGCTACTATCTCTGTGATAAACACACCTTCAAGGATGGGTTTTGGCTGGTATTTTAGCCTCTTTAAAGGAAAAATGTGGGGTGAGGGGATGATGGAAGGAGGCTGAGCGGATGGAAGGGAGTTAATGATTTCCAGCGGCCACGGTTTCTAAGCAATGTTTCCTGTCGGATGCTCCCATCTGTTCCTGAACTTGCACACATGCTCTGTGTTTTAACCAGACAGAGTGTCAGCTGAGGCTCACTGAACCTGGTACTGGATCTTCTGAGATTAAGAACAAGGCTATCTGACTGTACAAAGCTGTTCAATCATATATTTTTTTTCCAGGCATTCATTGTGTGTGTGTGTGTGTGTGTGTGTGTGTGCACGCGCGCACGTGCGCGCGCCCACATGTGGTCTCTATGTATGTTCATAAGCAGGTGCATATTCCACAGTGAGCTTATGGAGGGTAGGTTGCAGGAATCCGTTCTTTGTTCCCTGGGATTGAACTTGGGTCTTCAGGCTTGGCGGCAAGCACGCTTACCCATTGAGGTATCGCACTGGCCAATGTTACGCATCATAATTAAGTCATCTTTCCCCTACTAATGCCTACTTAAGTCTCATTTATTTGTTCTAATATTGTGTTTGTATGTATGTTCATGTTTGCATGCCCCTGTGTCCTCACTGTCCATCTTGTTTGAGACAGGGTCAATTTTATTCACTGTCGTGTACACCGTGTCCCTTATTTCCTAGGTATTCTCCTGTGGTTTCTAGGGATTTGAACTTGGGTCCTCATGCTTACACAGCAAGCTCTTTGACCCACTGAGGCTCTGGCCAGCCCTAAAGATTTATTTCTATTCCCTGGGCTTTCAGAGTCACTTTGTACTTTAGCTGACTAAATATGAGGTTCACAGAGTTGCCTCTAAGAATGGCTCCACCCTCTTCCCAGCCCTTTAGCTAAAGGATCCAAAATGCCTTTGAAATATGCAGACCATTCTGTGGAGCTATTTTAATTATCTTAATTATGCTGGCCAAGCTATTAATATACGTGTTGAAAAGCATTGGCTAAATGCTGTGATGAGCTGGACATGGTGGCATATAACTGTCATCCCAGTGCTCTGGATGCTGAAGCAGGAGGGTCAGAAGTTTGAGGGCAGCCTGGGGTTACTGTCTTATAAAAAAAAAGAAGATAAATGAGTAAGTACCATCACAGAATAGACACTCATGGACAAAACCAAATAAAAGGCTCTTGGTGCTGAAGGATTTTACCATTTATACCAAGGTTCAAAAATCTGTCATGAATTTGTTACTAAGTCAATTTCCCCTCGGTTGCAAGTCAGAACTCAAGGGAATTAATGGAATGTAATACAAGATATACAAAGAAGTATAGGAGTATAGGTTTGCAAAGACTCCGAGATCCATCTGCCTCTGCCTACAGGGTGCTGGGGTTAAAGCTGTTCACCAGCACCGTTTTTCCCCCTAGTAACATTGTTTTGATCTATAGGGGAAACCTTGTTTTCGGCACCCAGCTAAATTTATTCTGAGCCATCTGGGTCTCTTGGAATAGCTGAGATACCAGTTGCACGCATGGTGTGCCTTTGTTGAGGCTTTGTGTAACAGAAAACAATCTCGCTGTGGCTGGGGGCGTAGCTCTGATAGGTAGACCGTGTGCTAAGCAAATGCTAGCGCATTGGGCAGGGGTGATGGTTCGGCAGGCACTTTCAAAAACCACATGCCTGATGACCACCAGTAAGGAGAGAACTGACTAGAAATGGTGGTCCTATGACCTTCACATGCAAACTGTGGCATGTGCAAACATGTGTGTGCACAGACAGAAATGATAATGATAACAATAATTTTTTTAATTTTAAAAAATCATTAACGAGGAATGGTATCATTTAACCTCAGCTCTGAGGAGATATAGCAGGAGAGAAGATCAGAAATTCAAGACTAGCCTTAGCTATATTGCATGTTTGAAGCAAGCCTGGACTTTATAAGCCCCTGTCTCAAAATAATTAAAATTATAAAAAGGGATCGTGTGGTACCCAGGCTGACAACATTCAACTTTGGCTAAGAGTTCATATAACTGCATGCTGTTTCCTTTTCTCTGGTCTACTCTTACTTTTGAGAAAAGAAACAATCTCTTGTGTGTTAGGGGGAAGAAACTAATTAGTGACGCCTTCTATGTGCAGATATTTTAGTTAATTTGTGTGTGCGGTGTGTGTATATGTGTGTTTACATGCATGTCATGGCACACATATAGAAGTCAGTGGGCGATTTGTAAGAGCTGGTTCTTTCATTCCACTGTGTAGGTCCTGGTATCAAACTCAAGTCATCAGAGTAGTTGGCCAATGCCTTTAGAGCCATCTCACCAGACTTGCAGATTTTGTAGAGGTGTGTGTGTGTGTGTGTGTGTGTGTGTGTGTGTGTGTGTGTGTGTGTGATCAGATTTGTTTCTCTGTTTCTCACTTTTGTAAGTTTGCACCATGGGGTGTTGAGGGACAGCATATACAATAAGTAAAACCATACTAAGCATTTGTGCAAATAGGAATCTCTTTCTCTAGCATAAAGGACTTTAGGCTTCAGAATGTTCTATGTACCAGGCCAGTAAGTAGCAAGCACCTTGACCCAAAGCAGTGACTGGGCAAAGTCAAGAAGTGTTTGTTTTTGGTTCTTCGAGAGAGTTACTCTGTGTAACATCTCTGTATAAATCCAGCTGTCCTGGATTTATAGACCAGGTTGGCCCCAAACTCCCAGAGATCTACCTGCCTCTGCCTCTGCCTCTGCCTCCCTAGTGATTAAAGGTGAACGCCGCCATGCTAAGCTCCAAGACATAGTTTCATTAGGTGAAATATGCAGGGACTTTTACAGGTTGCCCCGCTGCAGTGGGGGCTAACTCACTTGGAGGGTCCTACCAAGTGTGCGACACACCTGCCTTCAGACATGCAGGCAGACTAACCCACGTGTGGTGTATAACCTTTATTCCGAACTGGCAAGGGTGAAACCTGTCCCTTGGTGCCCCATTCACTAGAGATCTAACAAACACTCACACTTTAAAGGCTCGTCCGCTTTCGTTTTCATCATTCCCATGGCTCCGCTTTGAAAGATACAGAATGTTTGGAATCTGGGCTGGAGAGATGGTATTTAAGGGCATTTGCTGCTCTTTCCGAGGGGTACAAGTTCAGTTTCTAGCATCGACAAAGTGGCCCATGGGAGGCTGAGGTAGGCAGATCTCTGTAAATTCAAGGTCAACCTGGCCTACATAAAAGCTCCAAGCCAAGCAGGGCTACTTAGTCTCAAAAAAGGAAAGGACAGGACAGGGCAGGACAGGACAGGGCAGGGCAGGGCAGGGCAGGGCAGGAAAGGACAGGACAGGACAGGACAGGAAAGGAAAGGAAAGGAAAAGCTAGGGGCTGGAGAGATGGCTCAGCTTCCAGAGGTTCTGAGTTCAATTCCCAGCACCCACATGGTGGCTCAGAGCCATGTCTAGTGGGATCTGATGTGCTCTGGAACAAAGTCACACTTGCGCACAGAAAATCTTCCTCCCCTGATTTAGACTTGGTCCATTTGAGGGGAGACAGGATAGCTGCCTGGCCCACAGGTCTTAATAATGGAAGTGGGGATTCCTGGACTTGGTTTTTATTTTGTTTGCTTTTTACTTTATGTGCATTGGTGTTTTGCCTGCATGTTTGTCTCTGTGTGAGGGTGTCAGATCCCAGAGTTATAGACAGTTGCAAGCTGCTGGGAATTGAACCCAGGTCCTCTGGAAAAGCAGCACGTTCCCTTAACTACTGAGACAGCTCTCCAGCCCCATCCTGTACTTGTTTTTAAAAAGCGTCAGAAGCCCTTATCCCTTCCACAGCAAGGCCACAGCAAGAAGGTGTCATTGTGCACATATCAGTGTTAATCTTGGGCGGCCTAGCTCCTAGTACTGTGAGAAATGAACTCCTGCTATGAATAAGCAAAAAACACAGCAAGGCAGGAGTTGTGAGTCCAGGCTGAAGTGCTCACACACAGAATGAAAATAACCTGGAGGAAATTGGATCCATAAATCCACAGCTGAGCGATAGAAGTGGAGATGTGAGTCATGGAGTTAGTTTTGAAGCTGTAGGAATGGAGGGGATGAGTGAGAAGGGGCTCTCTGAAAGGCAGAGGGGGAGCTGGGATGTGCCCTGGAGAGGGAGCCACTGAGGAAGGCACTCTCTGCAATGATAATGACCCCAGAGTTCAGTGAGCATGGCATTTAGAGAGTTCCGAGGGATAGAGGAGGAAGGTCATGGGTGAAACGTACACTGAGCCGTAGAGGAGTTTCCAAGCGGCTTGGCTGTGAAAGGGGTGGGGATGCAGGGATTAGGTTGGAAGAGGACTGCAGGAAGGGAGATTGTCGTGAGATATCCACTCTGCCTGCACCTGTTGCACTGACCACGCCCGGGCGTGGTGCGGACCTGGGGGGATTGACTAGGTCTGGGGTCCTGGACTCCAGCTCGCTCTCTTACTTCCTGGTCAGAGACATCCTTGGGATGGGATGGGAACCTGTGACAGTCATCTGTTTCTGGTAAGATTTCTCCCGGAATAAACATTTATCAAGCTGTCGTTTCCCAGATTCTTATTTACCACGCTTTAGGAGATGGCTCCCCCAAGTTTTCCATCTGGGTAAGAAACATATTCATGTCCTGGGGCCTCTGTCCCAAACACACAGTAATGACTAATAAGAATGCACCAACAGGGCTGGGGATGCGGCTCAGTTGGTAGAGAGTGTGGCAGGCACAAAGCTCTGGCCTCCATAAACTGGGAACGGTGACATAGACATACAATCCCCACACTTGGGAGGTGGACAACTCGAAGGCAGCCTGGACTACATGAGACCATGTCTCAAAAGCAAAGCAAAACCAAAATGCCCAAAGACCATTAGTACTTGAAACAATAAGAACTAATAAGCATTTCCTAGGACCTTAGATGAAAGTTTGCTCTGGACAATGATAATGGCTAGTGTTTACGGAGCACTTAAGATCCAGGTGCCCGTCCGTATTCATCCCCTGAATTAATTCCTTAAAGCTCTGGTAACCTGGGAGATAGGCATTTCATAGTAAACTGAAAAAGCGAGATCAGATCTGTCTTGCCCAAGGTCAACCAGCTAGGCATTGGGATTTGACCCTGAACAGCCTGGCTCCCACCTAATCTCTCTCTAAATGCTAAAAAGGTGCATGAAGAGAAACCCATAGCTAGGTTACAGAGTATCAAAAAATTATTTTTCAAAGCTCTTAAAAACTTCTTAGGAAGAAAGCTCACATAGACAGGAACAGTAACCTTGATGGTGTGCCTGCTGAGACTTTCCAGTATCTTTAGGTGGCATGGGCATCTCCGGTCTGGCTTAGGTTCCTTCATTTATAAAGTTGAGTTGGATCTACTCTTGAGACCTCCAGGTAGAAGAAAGTCACAGGACAGGGAAACCATTGAGTTTGTGTGCCGTGGCCCCTAGCTTCAGGCACATAGGGAGAAGTCATCTAGTGGGAAGGGAGACAGGGAGAGAGGGTTTAAAGAGGATGGTGAAGGTCAGAGGCCTCCATTGGTGAGAAATGGATGATGACAAGAAGGGACAGAGCACTTGGAAATCCCTACAGCCTGGTGGTTTGTGCAGCTGTGGCCGGTGGTGCCACCAGCCCGAATGGCTGTCACTTTCCCAGCTGTGCTCTCAATCTCTGTGTGTAGGGGAGCACAGGAAATGGCCGAGTTAGTACAGGAGTTGTTTGCAGGGTGTGGAAAAATTGAGTAAGCCGAGGTCAGGATGAGCCTGGAGTCCAGCCCGAGCCCCTTGAGGTTTGGGGGTGGGGGTCAAGGAGGTGACGGGAAAGGTGTCCTGAGAGTGAAGGACCTTGAAGTTGAGCTGGGAGGGGATGGTGGCTGTAGGCTGGAGATCACAGAAGATAGTGCAGCACCGGGATAGGGTCAGCTGACATGGAAGAAGCTGAAGGTCACAGGAGGAGAGGCGGAAAAGGTTGCTCTATACCACTAGTGCATGGTCCCGTGGCTGGGGGATCACGGGGCGTAGATGTGGACACACCGTGGTCAGGGGTTGTTTTGAGATTTCCTTCTGCAGGAAACCAATATCTATCCTCTCATCAGTAAGGTCCCATTGACAAACCAAAATCATCACCCTGGGGACCCCTGGGCCACATGCAGTTAGGGCAGAATCACGTCCTCGAGGCTGAGAGAAGTGGCTGGAACCCCAGGTGAGGGTCACATGACCTTCCTCACTCCCTCCTGTAACGATAATCAAGAGTCCCCAAGCATGATGGTGATGGACACTTGCAAGCAGACGCCGCTGATGGGATAAAGATGGCGGTCGTTCCGCTCATAGGGTAATGCCTCACAGTGGCTAAAGTTCATAGTGATCCATAGACAGCATCAGTGGGGCTGAGGGGCTAGAAAGCAGAGTCTAGACTGCTGAGGGCTCCCAAGAGTAGAGCCAGGCATGTCTTCAGTGATGTCTAACTTCTAATGCTTTAAAGTTGACGGGGTCGGTTTTGTTGTTGCTGTTGGTTTGTTTGTTTTTCCTTCCTCCTAAAGGATCTTTGTCATTTTATTTAAAATGGGTTGGTGATTCCAAATGTGCCACCTCTTCAATATCAAGCCCTTGGGACCTGTGTCGTTGGGTAGGTCAGGACAGAGAACACCCTGGAGACTCTGGACCGTCTCCTCCATCACAGCCTGTGGGTGCCTTCCAACAGTCTGAGCAGAAGCCACAGAACCCAACAGTCCTCAAACATGTTTTCCCCAGGTTTCAAGGTCCAAAGTCATCACCCTTGGCTTACCTGAGCGATGGTGTCAGGGCCCCACCTAATGGCCCTTCTGTAAAGTGCAAAGGGAGCCATCAGGCTCAAGCCAGAGTGGAGACAGTGAGTGCCCCAGCAATCCTAAAAATGGAGTGACTTCCTCAAGGATAGAGAGGCCGCGGGATAATTAGATAGCCCTTAATGTCAACTATGAAAATAGCATGGATATCAGCAGGAATTCCTACTAAGTAAGAGCTGAGCATCCTCAAGCTACCTCCCCAGCCCCAGTACTTGGTTTCTAAAGGCCTGTCAAGGCTTTATATTCTCTTTGTGAGGATAGGAAAATCTGCCTTCCCCATCTTACAGAACCTATATGTTTTAATAGTAGTTTTTGTTTGTGTTAGTCTCTCCTTCCAAGTTTCCCACTTGCACTAGCAATACTATGACGCCTTGCTTTCCAGGAACTATTACTTGGGGTTTTCCTGGGGGTGTTGTGCCCCTCAAGGGAGTGCTTATCAACGGGTGTCCAGGACAATGGCTTCGCAACCATGTCCTTGGTTTTCCTACTTCTTCAAGCATGGGTGAGGGACATGGGTTGGTCAGACTCCTAAGGTGAGAGAAGGGTGTGGTTAGGATGTGTGTGGGGGTGAGGGGGTCTCCCTCAAGGGCTCAGATGCTGCCTGCCATTTGATCCCCTTGCAAGGCATTAAGAAAGTGGCAACATCAAGCTTTGATATTTACAAGTAGGCTTTTGAGTGTGCTTAGGACTAGTGTTCAGGGTGGGTCCCCGTGATTAAATCATGGTGGCATAAGAGAGAAGGACCATCTCTCTCTCTCTCTCTCTCTCTCTCTCTCTCTCTCTCTCTCTCTCTCTCTCTCTCTCTCCATACACACACACACTTTCTGCTACCTTGGAATTCTGCCAGTAAGAGACCACAACTGCCCAATGTAGGTGCCTCTAGAGCCACAGGGTAGAACCCAACCCCCTTTCTTTATAAGCTTTCCAGTGTGCAGATATTTCATGATAGTAACACAGAACAATCTAAACCAGAAAAGCAGCTAATACATGTGTGTGTGGGGGGGTTCTCACTGAAATGAACAGATTCTGAGAGAAAAAAGAGTATCTCGGTGGGAACGCCACAGGAGGAAAGAGAGTCTGGCCCTAGAGACCCAAAGGCAAAGGAAATAAGTTAAAAATAAAATAAAGTTGAGGATAAACCTAAGAGCTCCTTGGCAGGATCAAAGCTGAGTGGAAAGCTCTATTCCTAGAGCCGCATGTCCGAACAATTTATTTTTCCTACCTCTGAGTCCCCATGTGCCTTCCTCAGCCAAGATCAAGTGACAAAAGACATCTCAAAATACCCACAGCCAGAACTACTCAGTGTACCTCCCCGGGTGGAGAAAGCACTCCTGAGAGGCTTTGTCGAGACCACTGATGGATTTTCTAGCATCCAGCCAAGTCCTTGGGCACTTGTCGCCTGCCTGCGAGCTGGCAGTTTCCTTCCAGCCAGGACAAGATCGCATTCCTGACTGGAGAGCCCTTGCCAGCTGCATTGTGACTTTCCCTGGTTTTGCATCTTCATCCTGGAACCCTCCTGACCTTTTGTTAATGAAGATCTTAGCGAGGGGGAAATTGCATTAGTGGCTCACGATCTTGGGTCAGCGCTCTAAATGATGTTAGTTGTAAGTAAAGGCAGACTTGTAAGTCCCTGTTTGTGGCAGGCAGCTCCTGCGGATCATAATGGACGGTAAAATAGTAACTAATGGACAGGAAGATGGCTCTTAAAACCAGATTGGTCACTCAGGCCGTGCCAGACAGAGCAAGGCTTCTGTACAATGTCAGGGTACAAGAAGCACAGAGCTCTTGGTAGGTCCCAGAGCTGAAATGGTCCCTAATGCTTCTAAGATCCTATAGCATCTCAGTTAACACTCGTAACAGCCCGTAAAGGGAGGGCCACAGCTAGGTGGTGGCACATGTCTTTAATCCCAGCACCCTAGAGGCAGAGGCAGGCGGACCTATAAATTAGAGGCCAGCCTGATCTTCTACATAATAAGTCTCAGGACAGCCAGGGCTGAAAAAAAAAAAAAGGGGGAGGGGGGACAGAGGCTAACACTGCTTTTGAGAGGTGTGTGTGTGTGTGTGTGTGTCCCAAGGCCACAAAATTAATCATTGACCAAACTGGGGCCACAGTTTCTTTTGTTTTTATAGCCTTTACACATTCAACCTCATTTGCCTAGAAGCGGATCCTGTGACTGGGGCAGGCCTTGGTGGCTGTTCTCAGAGAGAAATGTTTTCTGCCTTAAAACAGAGTAATTGGGCTTAAGGAATGGTGGGCAGTAGGTGATGAATGAGGCTGCACCAGCCGTCTGGTTGAAAAGCCTTCCGTATGTAAGCCAGTTCTGTGCAAGTCAGGAAAACCCGGGTTGAGAGAAAGGAAAAGCAGAGTGAAATGTCCCGCGCCTCTGAGGGAAGAGTGCCCTCTCCTCGCTGCAGTCGCCACTGGTCTTGGTCCTTGTTGAGATGGGTAAACTGGTTTTGTGTTGTCACAATAGTGATGCTAAGGTTGAAGCAGCTGGCATATGTAGACACCCGCTCTACATCTCTGAAATCTTTTCCAAAGGCTTACTTGATTGACTGACTGACTGACTGACTGACTGACTGACTGACTGACTGATTGGTTACTTTTATTAATTGGGGAACATTTCATCACTAGTGTGGTGGTCAGGGAACAACTTGCAGGAGGCTGTCAGTCCCCGATTTCACCACGTGGGTCCCTGGACTTTAACTCAGGTTAATTTGCAACAAGCCCCTTTATCCTCTGAGCCATTTTACTGACCCTGTTTATTTATGTTTGAGACAGGGTCTCCAGCCCAGTTTGGACTTAGACTCTCTCTCTCTGTAGGCAAGGATGGCTTCTGATCCTCCTACCTCTGTTTCACGGGTACTTTTTAGGCAGATGCCACTACGCCCCATTTTATACAGCACTGGGGATCATGCATGTTAGGGGGTGCGGTGCTGAACCACACCCCCTGCCCCTCCAAAGACGCAATAAGAACCACATCTAATTCAGCTGTGTGGGGGGAGCTTTGGAAGTGTGGCCCACCCCTGGGAGACAGGTGCTGAGTAAGGTCCCTTTGCCCAGTAGACTGTCTCCATGTCAGAGAGATTTTTAAAGTCAAGCCTCATAATGGAAGGACTGCCACAATCTGCTATCAGCAAGAGCGATATTAAACTGGCCCAGAGCCAAGAGCATGGCGTGGAGCCAGCAGGGAGAGATTAGTATTGCAAGTAAGATTGTAGGCTTGGGGCCAGCTGAGGTGGTGTTCTCCCCCCCCCACACACACACACACTTTTCATTAAAAAATAATAATCCAAAGGGAAAGGAGTGGAATAAGCAAAGTTGCAGAAGAATTCTTGTTGAACACCTCTCATGCTGATTGTGCTCCGGAGATATCTACGTCAACATGCAAACAGATCAACACCTGTCTGGAAACTTGACCTTCAAATGGTCTCCATAAGAGCTCTTCCAACCTGCCCCACATGGCCATTCTTGACTGGCCTGTTTGACAGAGCGGGCCACAGGGAAATAACGCAGCAAGGCCCGTTCCCACTTAAGAGTGGTAGAAGACTGTCAGTGGGGTCAAACTGGCTTGCTGCATGCTGCTGCTTGCAGGGAGGCCCCTGGGGGTGGGCAGCTGTAGGCTGCGGCAACTCTTCCCCAGGGCCGGAGCATCATCTCACCACTCAGTGAGGTCTGCGCCTTTACCTGTACCTGTGTTTTGCCCGCATAAGTATATGTGCACCATGTCTGTAGTACCTGAAGAGGCCAGAAGAGGGCACCTCAGATCTCCTGGAGCTGGAGTTACAGACATAGACATTGTGAGCTGCCTTGTGGGTGCTGGGAATCAACCCAAATCCTCTGGAACAGCGTGGCTCTAACCACTGAGACATCCCCCAGCCCCATCTCCACCATATTTTTTGAGACAATCTCTCTAACTCAGTGATAATATTAACCTTCTGAACGCTCTGGCCCTTTAATATAGTACCTCATGTTGTGGGTGATCCCCAACCATACAATTATTCCATTGCTACTTCATAACTGTAATTTGGTAATAACTGTTATGATTCATAAGTAAATATCTAATATGCAGGATATCTGATATGCAACACCTGTGAAAGGGTCATTCAACCCCAAAGGGGTTATGACCCCCAGATTGAGAACTACTGCTCTAACTGGACCTGAAGCTTACTTACCGACGTGGCTAGCATTAGCTGGATAGTGGCTTTAGTTCGATCCCCTTGTCTCCCAGCTCACTCTGCTGGCATTACCAGCATGCATCCCTGTGCCTGCTGGAATTACCAGCATGCATCACTGCACCTGGCTTTTTAGGTGGAGAGGATTTGAACCTGGGTCCTTAGGCCTGCAAAGCAAACACTTTATACACTGTGCCATCTGGTCGACCTAAGCCTCTACTTTTCTCACAGTCCACTTGTTCCCTTTAGAGCGAAACTCTCTGAGAGTCCAGGAGAAAGGTTGGCTCTCAGAGTTATACTGTGCAGTGGAGATGACCTGGTAGACCCCCTACTCCAGGCCAACTGCCAATAACCTGAACCCAGATGTAGGCAGGGGTCTCAGGTCCAAACAACTCTCAGAGACTGGATTCTGCTTTCCCCAAGCCAGCATAAGATATACTATGAGGAGACTCCAACTTACCCTTTTGAAAAACCTCACACTTTCTAGAAGTTTGCAGAAGCGTTAAGGCCATTTCAGAGCTTCCAATTGTTAGATCTTCTTTCTATTCACGTTGTCTCTGTCTCTCTGTAAATATTTACATACTATTTTTCCCAAGAACCCTTTGAGAGTAAGTTACAGGCACAATGACCCTTCACCCTTGAATACGTCAGTGTGTGTCCTAGGAACAAGGGCTTTCCTTTACGTAACCAGAGTGCAATGATTAAAGCCTGAAAGTTTGTCACTGACACAACAGTATGCTCTGATACACAGCCATGTTTACATTTCGCTAAACAAATAACATTGTTTTGTCTTCTTTATTTCAGCCAGGGTTTTATGTAGTCCAGACTCTATGTAGCTGAGGCTAGCCTTGAACACCTGACCCTCTTGCCATCAGCCTCCAAGGGCTAGTATTACAGGTAAACACAACCATGCCCTGCTGTTCCAGTAAACACCTTCACTATTGGGCTTCAATCCATGACCTCTTGTTGCCTCTGGTTGTGACTTCCCTGTGACACTCCTGGTTAGGAGTGGTGTGTGTGTGTGTGTGTGTGTGTGTGTGTGTGTGTGTGTGTGTGTGTGTGTTTCTGGAAAACTCTCATTCTGGGGATGTTACTCCCTGATTAGATTCCCACGATGCCCCTTCCACAAGAATTTTGTGGTAGTGCTTTGTGGTTTTTATGCCCTTTCCAAGTGTCCTTTCCTGGGCATGGATGGCATCCCTGTGTCCTCTTCTCTGGCATTTGAGAAGACTCTGGTCTCCTGTATTTTTCCATGTGGTATTGCTGGTATTGGGACCAATGGGAGGGCTCACTGCCAGCCAGGGCTCCAGCTGTTGTTACAAAATCTCCCTGCGGTAGAGCAGGAAGAATCCTGGGGCCCTGCTGACCCCCAACCTGGCCTCCAACTTTTCCTGCAAAGTGCTGACAAAGCCTTCATGGAGTCATTCATAGCGGATGTACTTAACTCTTACAAAGTGGCTCCTGAGAGTGGACACTAGGGAGATGGAGGCAGGAAGAGCATTTGAGCCCATGAGTTTGAGATCTGCTTGAGAAATTTAGTGAAATCCTATTCAATAATAATAATAATGGTAATAGTAATAATAATAATAATAATAATAATAATAATAATAATAATAATAAACGAACCGTGAGCAGGGATTGGGGGAATGTGGCTCAGCTGATAGAATGCTTGCCTAGCACAAATGACACCCTGGGCCCATCCCAAGTACTGCATAAACTGGGCATGGTGGTGCACACCAATAATCTCAGCATTCACCTGGAGGGAGGAGAATTGAAGTTCAGGGGCATCCTCTGTTACATAGTAAATTCTAAGGCCAGCCTGAGCTACGTGAGACCTTGGGTTTGGGGGACATGGGAAGAAGGAGAGGAGAGGGAAAAAGAAGACATAAAATCAGAACAGAGGTAGATCTGATCGCATCAACAAAAACAGACTAAGTTCACTAGCTTCAAGCTTGCCTTTTGTCCCTAATTTGGTATATCTCTTGGGTGGTCTAACCTTCAGTAGTGCTCCCGTCCTGGGCAGATGCTGTACCTCACTGGTAGTACAGGTATCTAGGTTGGGTCCTCAGCCCCATGAGGACATCCTACTTCTCCAGACAGCTGTGGCCCTTGTTAAGGATTAAGAGCCTTTTCAGAGACTTTCTCAACCAACTCATCTTCACACAGCTGCCAGAGAGGCAAGGAATCCAACAAGACCCCCCAGGTCTGACTGTTTCAGGTAGCTTCCATTGCTGGGTATGATTACATCATCTGGTCATGGCTTTCCTCTGTGCTATATATTCCTGGACTATCCAGTGGTTCTAGAAACTTCAGCATCATCTGGGAGCTTGTTAGACTTTCAGGCCCTACCCCAAAGGCACTGAATCAGAACCTGTATTTAAGCAAACAGGATTCCCCAGGGTATTCTAGTACACATTAAATCCAGCGATTCATTAATAGAACACACCAGAAGGGCGTGTGCTAGGTAATGAATTCAAGTCATACCTCAGACTGTGGTTCTTGTTCCTAGGGCATGACTCTCAAACTACCTTCTCTATTCATGTGATTCAGCACTAAAGTTCAATTTGAAGTTGTTTTCTTTTTTCCCTGATATTCATGAATAAGGAACCTCATTGGGATATCTTTGAATCCTACTTTTTTCTCATATAAAATCTTTTCTAAACTTTGACATCTGCTACTACTTGTTGGCTCGCAAGATGTCACCTGCTAGCAGACAAAAAAAGAAAAAAAAATTCAACTGCCATCAAACATGCTAATTTAAAACTCAAGCTATTTGACTACAATGTTTGCAGCCAGCAAGATGGCTCAGCAGGGAAGGGCACTTGCTGCCAAACCTGATGATCTGAGTTCAATCCCCAGGACCCACCCAATGGAAGGAGAACGCCAGAGGTTTCCGAAGGTTATTCTCTGACCTCTACACAAATGCACACCCATACACATGCACATTCAAATACAAAGCTAGAAAATTGTAAGTGTGTGTGTGTGTGTGTGTGTGTGTGTGTGTGGTGTGTGTATCCTGCATTATATATATATATAATATATATATTCATTTCAGCAAGGAAAAAAATATAAAACAAAAGTGTTCTTTTTTTTTTTTTTTTTTAAACCAGGTTCTTCCCATGTAGCCCAGGCCAGCCTATTATTAAGCTTGCATTTACATGCCAGATCCTAAAAGAATGAGGGTTTGAGGGATGCATGGACGAGTGAGAGTCATCAGCTGTCCAGCAAGGCCCCTGTGTACTAGTAGTCCTGGGGTCCTTCCTGGAATTCTAGCAACGACTGCTTATTAGTAAGAGCCTTGTTCAGACTTACCAAAGTCAGCAGAATGGAAGATGGATCGTCACCTGTTAAGTGTATCTCACCTCTCATGTTCAGGCAGCGGTCAAAACCTATGTCACCAAGACAAGCGTTTAAACTGTATCCCCCAGCGCGTCCCCAAAGGGAAATCTGAGTGACTAAGCTGTGGCTGTCCCAGTGGTAACGCAGTTGACTAGCATGTGTGAGACCCAATCTGCAATGCCATCTTTAAAAAACTAATAATCACAGAAAGGGGCTGCAGAAGTTGCTCAAGGGTTAAAATGCATGCCACTCCTGCACAGGACTCTGGTTTGTTTCCCAGCACCCACATCAGGTGGCTCATAACTGCCTCTAACTCCAGTTCCAGGGTGTCTGCTGCCCTCTCCTGGCCTCCAGGAGCACTGTACTCATGTGCCCTTACACAGAGATACACATATCTAAAAATAAAATCTTTTAATTCCAGCACTCTGGAGTCAGAGGTAGGTGGATCCCTGAGTTCAAGGCCAGCCTGGTCTGCAGAGCAGAGTGAGTTCCAGGACTGCCATGGCTACAAGAGAAACCCTGTCTCAAAACAAAACAAACAAACAAACAAAAAAACCTAAAAGCAATACTTACAATAATAACAATAAAACCTTTTTCAATTTTTAGATTAAAAAATAAATTTAAAAATTAAAATAATAAAAAGGTCACAGTGAGGCTGATTCTTCTTGCTACATCTGCCCTTATTCCAAAACTTTAGACACAGTAGCTATTTGCTCAATCTTTCTTGGAGTGTTAGTGATGCGTGACCTCCTGATTTAACAAGACTAGCATCGGCCAAGACAAACCGCCAAGTAGAGATGATGTTCCCTTATCAGTGCTGCCAGTTGGAGGGTAGTGCCTCTGGGAGCCCATGAATTCAGTTATGACCAAGTGTCGCCCCTCCCCCCAAATGAACTCGTGATCACACACTGCTGTTTTATAAGAGTCACTGTGATCTTGAGGGACGAACCGGCGTGTGCCAGGTAGACCTGAGGTGGAACGATCCTTGGGGCAAGTGAGGAGCAGGAACCAGAGCGTGGAGGCTGAAACAGTGTGCAGAGCATGGACAGGAAGCTGGGGACCCCGAGAAGCAAGAGGGACCTGGGCAGGGCCAGGAGGAGGGAAAGGAAGACTTGGTAGGCAAGAGAGTCCACAAGTGAGGTAGGTACAGGAGTCTGTAATCTGTGTCCTGTTGCAGATCATGCAGAGCTCTTTCACACCCATTATCCCACAGGTCCTGACAGTTTAGCAAACACTGGAATGGCCAGAAGGGCTTCCTGAGGTCCCTTGTCTCCTGGGATATGGTTTCTGAATTAGAACCAGATATTTTTCATTCCTGGGCTCTGATCTTTCTCCCATAAACTGATATGTTGTAATAGCACCAAAGAAACTGATTTAGTTTATTGTAAAGAAAATTTATGGGCAGGTATATAGTTGGGTGGGTGGATGGATGGATGGATGGATGGATGGATGGATGGATGGATGGATAAAGCAATCATGGATAGAAGATGATGGGTGGATACATGGTTGGGTGTGGATATCAGAAAAAGGAGTGCTGTGGTTGTCCATAGGAGAGAGATTAGAGGTTCTCTCTAATACATACAGCTTTAGTATGACATAATGGGAAAGATATAACACCCAGGTTCTTTTCTTGAATGATTCAAGGACCACAAAGATAACCAAGCTAAAACCTTAGCGCCAGAGGGGCTGGGGTATGGGACATGATGGATGTAGGTTCAACCAGAGGGCATAGTCATGTGACATAGATCTGCACGTCAGGAAGAATGTCTGGGGTACCCAAAAGGCTTACTGTGTCATTAGCAATCAAACATTTTATTGCAGATAATCACTATAGTAGTGTAGACAGCATGCAGAATTATCATGGGCTTAGCATTTATGAGACATCACATTCTATCCTAGCACCAGAGAGAGAGAAAGAGAGAGAGAAGAGAAACATGCTTATGATTAAAAACAACTGTTCTATTCCACTGGGAAGAGAAAGTGGGGAGGAAATCTGTTACTTAGAGATGCCATTACACTCAACCCAAAGCTGATCCATATAGAGGACTGGAGAGCATAGACGAGGCAGTGGGCAGGTACCTCCTCACTGAGGAAAACCAGAACAAACAGACCCAGTCAAGGGCCTGTGGCCTCACCATATCATGGCCTGGGCAAGAGCTCCAGATACTGACCTCATCACCTGCTGGGCCAAGCCTATCTTCCCTCTTGCCAGGGATAGGAAGCTTCTTCTAAAGGCTTCCACAGCTGTCTTGGGTGGGGACAAGTGAGGTTCAGCCAGGGTGCTTTACGTGGTTCCTGATTTTGTCTCTGGAGGGATTTTACAGCCCGTCTACACAGAAGGGGAAAAAATGAAACAAAACACAGCCTACCAGGAAAATGTAACAGTTTGTTCCTTGATTTTGTTTTTTTCTGATAGTAGATGCAATCTCATATGATTCTTAAGTGGTTTTGGGCTGGTGCCCAATGCATTGTTCTGTCCTGAGAGGCTCAGCAGGCTCAAACTGGATGGAGACACAGGCCCCGAAGATACCACACTGGAGAGCCAGGCTGTAAGCCTCTTTGCTTTGCCTACTCTCACATGGTGACCCCAGCCAGACCCCAGCAAGCCATCTGTCCCCTGTACTCCACTCTCTTCCCTCCAGGCTGAGTTAGTGGAAAAACACACATCCGTAATTACTGCGTGTCAGAAACTGCCTCTGTGCAAAGCACTCATTGTGTGGGCTTTAAAAAAAGAAACAGAAAAGCAAAGAACTTGAGGGAGCCAGGGGACCAAAGTCCCCTCCAGCAGACAGACACCAAGCAGGCAGGCTGGTGAAGGCCGGGCCGACACGGGCTTGCCAGCAGCCTCGGGTTCGATATCCATTTGTCAACTTGAGAGAAAACCAGCCGTCCCGCTCCCAGAGACCACCTTGTGAACAAAATAAGAAAAGAACTGGGAGACATTGAAGCTATTTTAAGCACAATTTCTGAGATTTATTTTTGGACCTATTATTGATCCTACTGCAGGGAACCATCCACTGTCCCTGTGCCAGTATCTACACCTGCCCGCGGGAGGTGCTGGCCCAGTCTCCTGGGCCCATCTGTGTCCAGAGGAGGCTGTGGTCCAAGCAGGAGGAGGTTTGGCTCCAAGGCTGCCCTCCGCACCAAAATCAGAACAACTTCTGAAAGGACCTTGTCACAGCTACCCCGGGGACCGAAACTTACCAGCTTTTTTTTTTTCCCCACCTTTAAAAGCTTTTTAGTTAATGAATCCAGCAGTGGCTTTGTGATCCTGTGGTATGGCTGTACTTCTCTGCCTCCCCCAAAATTAGTTGTCACAGCCTGGAGCGCCTGATTAGGACATTGGCGATGGTGTTTTATGATGCTTCCCATACCCCACCCTGCCACACCCATATTCCCACCCCCAACAAATCTCTTTCTGAGTTTATCACTGTTACTTTGACTATACTCTCTTGAGTCTTCTTCTCAATCAGCCTCACTCACATGAGCCTGGGGATCACCAGGTCCCCTGTGGGAGACTTTGAGGTAGGCACAGCTAGTTCTTTTTAGACTAGAACCCTGGATTCATAGTGTTCCTTCCTTCAAAGGCATCGCTGCTGTGAATTCCTGTCTACCATGCAATCCTTTTACCTGTCTCCGCCTTACCACTTTACCCAGCATCCTTTGCTCTTTTACCTCATTGTCCCCATTCTACCCCGGCATTCACTGGTGGCCTTTATGTTGAACCTCACCAAGGAGCCACGGCCCTGAGTTATTCCTGCCCCTCCATCTCTCAGACCAGTTGTGCTCATTCGGCTTCTTCTGTTGTTATAAAACTTTGTAACCTTTGAGGTAGGTGGCATGGAAAGACCGTATGTGTACCTTGGTGGCTCTCAGAAGGCCGTGTTTGGTCACTGAGAACAAAGTCTAGTTGCCTTTTTATTGGCAAATGTTCAGGGCGGCGTTCACCATCATGGCCTGGATAATGGAGAAAGGATCTTGTGAGTCGAGGACTGTGGGAGTTTACTAGACAAACCTCTCCAGCCAGCAGGCAGAACACACTGTGCTGGAGGCCTGTTATGAGCCGTTTTCCCACCAGCCTGGTCCCACAGCTGCTTCAGCCCCAAATAACACACAGAGACAGTGTATTAGATATAAAGCTGTTGGCCTTTTACTAGTGTTTCTTGTTGGCTAGCTCTGTCTTAAATATTAACTCATTTCTATTAATCTAAGTGTTTCCACGTGGTCTTGGCTTACCAGAGAGAGGGCCCGGACCTCTTCCTCTCTCAAGTCTCTACATCTTGAATCTTCACTACATCTCCCAGAATCCTCCTTGTCTCCTAGTCCCGCCTATCTTGCCTCCCTAGTTGCCAATGGTGCTTTATTCATTAAGTTCAATAAGAGAAGCATATTTACAGAATGACGTCTCCCATCGAGGCCAGAAGTTGACTCAGTGTGTCATGGCACCATGCTCCTCCAAAGGCCCTGGAACAGCCTTCTTTGCCTCTTGCTGCATCTTTGGCTTGTGGCTGCATCACTGCAGTATCTTCTTCTTTATAAATATATATATATATGTATATATATGTATATATATATATATATTGTTTTTCTCCTCTACCAACTGCTCTTCATCTTCATCATGTCTGCATCCTCTCCCCTTCTTATAAGGATGCCCACCATCAGATTTAGGGGCCAGTTGGGATTTCATCGTAAGATCTTTAGCTAATTACATCTTCAAAGGCCCTGTGTTCCAATAAGATCTTTCTTGAACCTTCTGATAGATATGAGTTGAGGAGGAAACACTATTTATTCTACTATAGGTACATTGGTAGCTGTGTGGCAGGAAGAATCAGCAGACACCACACAACCCAGGAATCCCACTCCTGTGTTTCAACCACATAAAAACCTATCCACAGATGCTTTTAGCAACTCTTTCTGCTCAGAGAAATGGATAAGTGTCACCCACACAATGGAAAACAATTCCCCATTAAAAATGCATGAACTTTGAGATGCTGGGCAATGGGACAGGTTTGAAGAGCTGGGCTAACTCCATCTCCAGTTCTCTGAGTTTCCACTTGTCTGGAGTTTTTCTGTCTTCTGCGAAGGGCTAAGAGTCAAAAGCAGGGTTCTTACAAATGCTAGGCAAACTTGGTACCAAGTCCTCGTAAATCTCAAACCATAGGATGGAGAACCTGTCTATGCTTTTCAGGGCTGGAGTGGATGAAAGATATGCTATTAGTCTTTGTCTTGGGGTGATGGGGAATTTTAATAGTTGTGGAGATGGCCAGAACCCTATACACACACAGACATACACACACACACACACACACACACACACACACACACTCACACACACCAGAAAAATACCTATGAAAACTGGTAATCTTGGAGGCTGGAGAGATGACTAGTGGCTCAGAATACATACTGCTCTTGCAGAGGACCCAAGTTCAGTTCCCAACACCCATATCAGGATGTACCTCCAGTTCCAGGGGATCGGATGCCCTCTTGTAGGCTCCAAGGGCATTTGCACTCACATGCACATATCCACACTCAGACATGTCTACATACTTTTTCAAATCTTAAAAACAAAGATCACTATATTCTACTGAGAGTGTGGGGCTATCATTTGTATTTATAAATGACAGGATAGCACTGGATTTTATATACAGTTGGTTTGTTGCAGTCTAGTGGTTTTTTGTTTTGTTTTGTTTTTATGTTGATGCTTCTTTATTTTTTTCTTTTGTTTGAGACAAGGTCTGGTGTAACCCAGGCTGTAAACTCTTAGTTTGAGGACTCAAAACGTAGCAGAGAATGGTCTTGAATTTCCACTCTTCCTGACTCTAGTCCCCAGTGCTGGGACCATGGCACCTGCTTTATGTGGTACTGGAGGTGGAACTCAGGGCTTCATACACACTAGGTGCGCACTCTACCAAATGAGCTACAGTTTCGGCCCCAATTTCTAAGCTTTTATCTGTCCTGTCCTCAACAAATGGAAAGGCTAAGATACCTCCATACTTTAGCATGTCTGCTAATCTCTTTCTTGTGCTTGACTGTAGTTTTCTAATTTATTTTTTAAAAAATATCTAGTTCCCCAGAAATCCTCTTAGTGATGCATCGCAGGGTCTTAGCCCAACCACGGAAGGCAGAGCTGGGTCTGAGGAAGGGTAAGTGTGCCACTGGCCCATCCTGCAGCCTCCCAGGAGCCTGGAGACAATCACATGCAGTGGGCAGTGGGGAGTGTAGTCGAGCAGGAACTCGTTTATCGTCCTATCATAAGCATCTTTTAAAGCAAAAAACTGAAGGGCAGGAAGACAACCAGCCAATAGTTTTAAAGGTCAACCTATCATGCGCCTAGGCGCCCTATGCTTTACCTAGTGACCTCATCAGGTTCGATCTTGGCAACCAATCACCCTTTTTTTTTTTTATAAGCATCTCAGGTCTTGCCCTCCTGACTTGCCCTCAGCGCCATCTTTGACTGGCTCCTGTGCCCTTCAATGAATGAAAGAAAACAGCTCTGGAAGGCACGTGGTCTCAGGCTCTATTGTGTGTCTCCCTGTACGCAAACTGAAAACACCCCAGCCATGGCAGGATATATCTATAATTCCAGCACTCAGGAGGCAGTATCTGTAGGATCATGAATTCAGGGCCCAGCCTGAACTATTAACAAGATAGTTAATAGTGGGGTGGGAAGGGGATTAACATAAGGGCTATGATGTTCAGTGGTAGAGCACTTGTCCAGAGTGTAAAAGATTCTGGATTCTATCAGCAACACCTATGACAAATTTCTCCTGAGCTCCATCTTGCAAGCCGTGTTGGCAGAGGATTCTGTTTTAGTTAGTGTAAACTGATACAGAAAATAATGGCTCAATGGCCACTGTAAGAATCAGGGGCCAGGCAGCTGTGGTGCACGCCTTTAGTCCCAGCACTTGAGGGGCAGAGGCAGGCGGATCTCTGAGTCTGAGGCCAGCCTGGTCTACAGAGTGAGTTCCAGAGCAGCCAGGGCTACACAGAGAAACTCTGTCTCAAAAAAAGGAGAAGATTCAGGTCAGCCTCCCAACCTGAATCTGATCTTTACCCTCCTGTGGTTCATGATGGGAGAGTTCTTTTCTTGTGCTCTGTTTCCCAAGCCCCTTCCCAGTCCCTGGAACCCTCGCTCTAGGCACTCATCGCTGTTAGGAGGCCTGCCAGCAGGCCATGGCGAGAGCAGCCATCTTGTTCCTCTTGACATTCCTGTCTGATTTGTGCAGAATCTCCTTCTCCACCTAGGACTCCTGCCCTACAGGAGTAGGAGACTGACACTCGCCCTCCCCTCTCCACCTCCTAATACAGTAGCCCCTTTCCCAGTGGGATCTTAACTCACAGTAGCGTCTTAGGCCTAATTCCACAGGGACTAATAGTGGTGCCGTTCTCCTACCCCTCAGGGATGAGTGTCCTCATGTGACCAACACACACACACGCACGCACGCACGCACGCACGCACACACACACGCACGCACGCACACATGCGCACATGCGCACATACACACTAGTGCTCTTCCATCCCCACACTCCTGGCTCCTTCCTGGATCCTGTGGTAGCCACAGCCTAGAAGTGAGATCTAATCCCAAAGGCAGGTTTCAGACAGCTATGTCCTTTGAAGTCACTCCTTGCTGAGTCTGTAGCTCTTTCCCAAGGCAACCCCAGACCAGTAGGGGTTGTGTCTAGCCAACTCTGACACTCTGGGTTTGATCCCTCAGGACCCCCCAAAAAGCAAACCTTAAGTGGAAAAAGGAAGAAGTTTTTCCTCATGTTTTATAGCAAACTAGCAACAATTCGTTGGATTTTTAATGTTCCCAATACAGTGAAATGACAAATATTTAAGAAAATTATTGTGTCACTATCAGAAATCTAATTACACTCTGTATACATATATTAAAATGTCATACTGTACCTTATAAATGTGCATGTGGTTATTATTTTCAATGTATTTATTTATTTATTATTTGAGAATCATGCTGGGTGTGAACCCAGGAGGAAATCATTTTTATAGTATGCAGGAGGCCCTGACTATACACACACACACACACACACACACACACACACACACACACACACACGTATACAATATATTGAACATTTAAAAATAGTATAATGTCAAAGGTTTATATGATCCAACAAGAAACCAGAGCATTAAACATTTAGAATTTAGACAAAGGGCTGGACGTGTGGCCCAGTTGGTAAAGTGCTCATCTAGCGTGCACTGTGGCCTGAGTTTCATCCCCAGCCCCAAGCGTCATGGTGCAGACAAGCAGTCTCAGCACTGGAGAGGATCAGAAGTCCTAGGTCATCCTCAACGTAGCAAGTTCAAGGCCAACCGAGGCCCCAAGAGACCGTGCGATTAGGAAAAACAACAATAATAAACAAAAACAGAAAGTCCTTCAAACCTACTGCCCTGGAAGGTACTTGAGCCAAGAACAGCGTAAGGACAACAGAGGCTTGCAAGCAAGACCCCCTGGCAGCCACTTGTAGGTGCACCACTGGGACAGCATTTCTCAGACTCTCTCTGGACTAAGCCCTTGCCTTCAAGTCCCTTTGCTGCTCCCTGCTGGTATTGGAAAACTGTTTCTCCTTCTACCTAACCAAAGGCCTAATGATGCTGTCCACCACAGCCCTCTCTAGAGAACCGCTGCCATTTACCCAGCATTCCAGTCAATCCGCCCAGCCTTAATATCCCTAAAGCCTGGGGCCAGTGGAACATTTGATGAGGATTAAATAAAAGCAGCTTGCCTCCCACTGCACGGCCAGATGGGGCTCTGATTCTGTGCCAAGACCAAGGTCAGTGTAAGAGTGAGAGGCCGTTTCTTCTCCTGGGACTCCCAGCACTCGCAGTGGGTTCTCCAGACACCCACCTCGAGTCCCTGGCCCATCCCATGCAGCTTGCTATGGGATAGGATTCTTCTTTTCCTCCCATCACAAAGCAGTCAAACTCCTGGTTTGACTGCCCACATTGTAGGCTCACAACTACATGTAACTCCAGCTCCTGGGCATCTGAAGGCCTCTTCTGACCTCAGCTGCACTCACATGCACACGCACGCGGGCACACACACACACACACACACACACACACACACACACACACACACACGATTTTGAAAGGGGGGGGATGGTAGAAGTCAAGCACTAACTCCCCAAATTGTCCTCTGACCTCCACACATGTATCTGGACACATGTACCTGATCACATATTAATACTTATACAAAATAATGCTTTAAAAGCAATAAAAATACATTGTCTTAGGTATCACAAAGAATGTAGGAATAACCTCTGCTTTAGTTGCGTAGCTTGTGTTCTTGTGGGATACTTAACAGTGGGAACAGGGCTGACTTTGACTCTGTTGCCTGATTTGGGGGCCCTTTTCCTCCTACTGGGTAGCCTCGTCCAGCCTTAATACAGGGGTGTGTGTCTGGTGTCACTGCAACGTGATATGCCATGTTTGGTTGATTTCCCAGGGAAGCCTGCCCTGTTCTAAAGGGAAAGGATCTGGGACGAGGGGAGATGGCAGGGGGAGGAGGGACTGGGAGGAGAGGAGTAGGGGGAATGTGGTCAGGAGGTAATATATGAGAGAAGAAGTTAAAAAAGTAAAAATAGCCACTGGATGAGAGTTCAGGTCAGGTTTATAGAACATAGACATAACTGAAATACACCTTTAGTCCCATCACTCGGGAGGCAGAGGCAGGTGGGTCTCTGTGAGTTCGAGGCCAGCCTGGTCTGCAGAGTGAGTTCCAAGCAGTCGGGACTGTTATACTGAAAAAACCCTGTCTGGAAAAACAAACAAACGTGCTCCAGCCCCAGAGAGGAATCCCAAAGCGCATCAGTGCGGAGTCAGGAGCCAGCGCGGACATATTTGGGTCTAGGTCTCTGCTCTCTGAGCTTCTCCATTTCGTCATTTCTCAGAGGTCCTTTCTGAATTTATTTGGTTTCCTAGCGATTTTCTTTTTTCTAATCGAGATGGTGTCTAACATGACCATAATAAAGAATGTCATCGGTGCAGGATCATAGGGTCACATGGTGAGGAAGTTCGTAGACACTGGTGTGAGCCTTTGCCCTTCAGACTCGGGACAGAGTCTTGACTTCATTCCCTGATTGGGACAGGCTTTGAGGTGCGAGGGAAACATGATGGGACTGAGGCCAGCAGACTCAGTTACCTATAACCACTATGAGTTCTCAACTCTCCAATCCTCCGAAGGACTGTGCACACAGGGTCCAACCTGACTCTGTATAGTAGTCTAACTGATACAGTTTTGGGTTTTGTTTGTTTGTTTGTTTGTTTACTGCACTACTTTAATCGTCAACCAGAATATGAACTTTCTACACCTCATGACCTGAGCCCAGTGTTGAGACGCTTGCATAGGATTCAGATGTATGTGGCATCTGCAGGACCTTGGGGGAGAGTGGGGGGTGAATCGTACTCTAATTATGACATTCTTTCGTCTGTAAACTGTAAAATCTTTATCAAATTGTTACCGTATTAAAACATGGAATTTAGGAAAAACTAATCTATGTTCATGGTCTAGGGTCTCTCGTATTTGACTTCAGAATAAACTAGCCCTTATGGAAAAAAGAAGGAAGGAAGGAAGGAAGGAAGGAAGGAAGGAAGGAAGGAAGGAAGGAAGGAAGGAAGGAAGGAAATAAAGATGCCTCAGTTTGCAGGAAGATGTAGGTTTTTGCAGAAGCTGTGCCGTTTATGGGAGGGACTGTGGCATCTTTCAGGTTTGGTAACAAGTGGATCACATGCTCTGTCAGGTCATTTGACTCTTGCTTTAAATCTAGTCTTCTTAAGACCTTATCTTCCACATCTGAGATGCCCGCCCACTGTGGAACACACATTAGGGGCTTAATAAATAGTTCACCAGTCCTCTGAAGGCCTGTCTCCATCAGACTGACCTGTGAGTAGGTCTGGGAACGTTATCTTGAGGTCTCAGTTGATATGGAAAGACTAAGCCTGAAAGTCGACAGCACCCATGTACTGTTTGGGGCCATGGACCATAGAGAGTAGAGAAGGTGAGCTGAGCACTAGGTACACGTACATCCCCTCCACCCCTGACGGTGGATGTGGCATGACTAGCATCCTCAGCTCCTAACACCATGGTGGTGGACTGACTGTAAGTTGGAGAGGTGGACTATGAATTGGAATTATGAGCTGAAATAAACACCTCTCTCCCCAGTGTTGCTTACCGCCAGGATACTTTATTTCGGTGACAGGAATGAGTCCAGGACAAGAGCGAAGCACTAATAAAACAGCCTGTCTGCTGCCAGCATGCCTCCTCCCTGGCCTTCCGTGGTATGTCTTAATTAATCACCTCCCAGATGCCGAAAATCCAGGAGAGGAGAACAGCAGCTTGGCTGGGCCTCTTTGTCCTTTCTATGTATCTGAAGCATAAAATGAGATGACTGGTAGATTTTTCTCAGAATCCCTACCCATCAGCCATCTCTGCCCTGCCTTCTCAATTAGCTTCAATGTTCTACAGGAAAATAGAAATCTAAACAGTTACAACCTGGGGAACTCCTCCCCGCCCTTTTTTTTCCTCCTTATACCTTAATTAAAAATAATAATACAATTTATTTTCTAGGAGACTTTTATGTTTACAGAGAGATATGTGACAGTACAGAGAGTTCTCATCTAAGCTCAGAAAGAGTTCTTCTCTTTGGGGAGTGAAGATGAAACTCCAGGTCTCCTGTATGTTAAGAAAGCATGCTAGCTAGCTGCCAGGAAGTGGTGGCACATGCCTTAAATCCCAGTATTTGGGAGGCAGAGGCAAGCCTGGTCTATAGAGCTAGTTCCAGGGCAGCCAAGGGTTTATGAGCCACTTCCAATCATCTGCAACCATCATTAACCTCCCCCTCCCAAAAAAAAAAAAAAAAAAAAATCAAAGTCTAGAAATAAAACCAGAGGGTGTAAAAATCTAGGGAGATAGCCCTGTTCAAGGGGAAATACAGACTACCGGGGACAGAACACATTCTACATACATATTGATGGACAAACATCAATAGAAAGGAATCCAGAACACCCTCCTCAGTCAGGACCATGTACACAAAGTAGTTCATCACACAGATCCAGCCTCATCTGCTTGGCCATTCCCCCACAGTGAGATATGCAAGCTCGAGCCCGCCCCCCAGCTTCGCCCTCCCCCGCCATGATTACATTGTTGGAAATCTTTGTATCTAAACCTTTTCAGCTCTGTTTACGGGTCTTCCCTTATGACAGATTACCAAACTATACAGTTCCTAAAGTGCCTCGTGGTGTACATGTGTGCTTTGTGCGTTGTAGTGAGATATCTACCCCACCCGCACCTGTTGCACTGACCATGCCCATTGTGGGTGGGAGCAGGGGCAGACGAGACGTGGAAGAACTAGGTCTGGGGTCAGGAACCCGGAGCTCTCTCTTGCAGCCTAAACAGAGGCAGAGAGCATCCGGAGGCATCCTTGGGACTGAAACTTGCTGGTGTTCATCTGTCTCTGTTTTAAGTTATTTCTCCATGAATAAACACCTATTTTCAGCCTATTTTCCCTGATTCTTATTTTCCTACGATAGTGTGTGCATGTTGGTGTGTGTACACACGTGTGCAGGTGTTCAAACACATGCGTGCACATGCGTGTGGAGGCCAGAGGTCGGCACTGGATGTCTTCCTCAGCTGCCGTCTGCCTTGTTCTTTAGACTTATTGAGTCCATAGGAGCTTCTCCTAAAACCTCAAGCACTAGACAATATACATTCCTTGGAAACTTTGTCTGTTTGTCATCTCATACCTGAAGATGTTGACCTGGCATGACTTGCTATGTTCAGGCACTAGAAACCTACCTGGAAGTGTGGACTGCAAAGCTGAAGGTATGCAGACTTCCCCACATTTGGTATTTCAGGGGCTTTGGCACGTATGAAGCATCTTACTAACTCAAGAGCCCAGAGATTGTCCAAAGATTGCTCTTAATAGAACCCCTGAACCCCTGAATCAGGGATGAATGAACACCGAGCCTTCAGAGCATGCTCAATGGTGGCTATCACAACATATGTCTTATGGGTAGCCAGAGGAGAGCCAGACTCCAGGGTCCTCTTTCTAGAAAGACGCAGGAAGCGCTTTGGGCTGATGGTTGTCTTCTCAGATGGCTCTGAAGAGTCAGACTCTCATCATGGCGGAGCCTAGCTGTAGAGCCAGAAGCCATGCCCTCCAATCTGAACTTCATTGAGGTCTGACTATACGACCTTACACTTTCGAACGTAGATTTTTCTTATCTGAAAACTGGAATAATAATACATTTGATTCATGTGTCCCCCTCCCTAGGTTTACAGTCTGTTCATTTACTTCTTCTATAGCACATTCTTTATTGTGCCTTGTAAGTTAGCCTTAGTAACTTCTCAAGGGCAGGATTCCAGCCCTCACTGTCCCTCTAGTCCTTGAAGCCAGCCTCAGCACCTGCATGCAAGAAGTTTATCCGCTGGGGTCCAAGCAGGAGGCAGAAAGCACAGTTACTTGAACAGGAGGAATGTGATATCAGGAGGTATTAATATCTGGTGGAAGCAACCACCAAGATTGGACAAGAACGCAAAGGTTACTCTTGAGCTGAGAAAGAAATGCCCAAGGAAGGACAAACTTTGGAAGGGCCTTCTCTCCATGGCTAAGCTGACATATGCTGACACCCCTGGAAAAGGTGTGGCTGTCACCCCCAAGACAGCACAGGAGTTCCTCAGCTGGGTGCCAGGCACTGAACAACAGAAAGTTTTCTGGGACACAGGCAAGGTGAAGGTAGGAGCCAGGTGTGCCAAGAGAGTTGGCACACCCTCCCCATGCAAGGCTGAAATGCACACAGCCTGCATCAGGAGGGCCAGAGCGAAGTGGTTCCTGGGCCCACTGCCAGGACTGCAAGGTCAGTGAGTAACTGCCCTCCAGGCACACAGCAAGGCAGAACAACATCTCTTACCACAGACTGTACACACACCCTCCAGGATCCAAGCCTGAAAGAGGCTAACCTTTTCTCCAGTTGTTTCCCTATATCGCCCCCTATTGGCAATGCTTTGGTAGTGCATGCTCTAGAGAGGAAATACTCACAGGGTCCTTCCTATGCTTAGAACTGATCAACAATAATGTGATTTGTGGGTGGTTTTTTTCCCCATTAAGCTCTAATTGCAGTTGGGGAAATGGTTCAGTCAACAAAGTGCTTGCCACACAAGCAAGAAGACCTGTGTTTACATCCCCAGCAACCCCATAAAAGCCTTATGGGATGGCACCCATTCGTAATCCCAGTATTAAGGTGGGGTGGCAGAGATAGGAGGATCCCTGGAGGCCCTGGCCAGCCAATAACAAAATGGATGAGATCCTGGTTCAATGACAGACCCTATGTCAGAAGATAATGTTGAAGGGCTGGGGAGAGAGCTCTGCAGGTGAATGCACCTGTTATGCAAGCATGAGGACCTGAGTTCGAATCCCGAGCACTCAAGTAATTAGGTAAGCATGGTCATGTGCTCCTGTAACTCCAACTGTGTGGGGGCCTGGAGACAGGAGGACCACCTGGGCTTGTAGGCCACCAACCTAGAGGCAAGATCAAAGAGAGACCCTGTCTTAAGGGGATAAGGCCAAGAGTGATAGAGCTGGACACGTGACATCCCCTGCAACATCACATACCTTCACAACACACATGCTAACTTCATCTTTAAAAACACAGTCTCAAAAAAACAAACAACAAAAAGTAAATTCTGATTGTTTATTGGGCGTTGGTGGCGCCCACCTTTAGTCTCAGCACTCGGGAGGCAGAGGCAGGTGGATCTCTGTTAGTTCAAGGACAGCCTGGTTTACAGAACTAGTTCCAGGACAGGCTCCAAAGCTACAGAGAAACCCTGTCTCAATCCCTCCCCCCCCCAAAAAAAAACATAGTAAAGTTAATAATGAAAGAAGACAGCTGTATCAATCTCTGTGTCTGTCTCCCTTTCTCTCTGAGTGTGTGTGTGCATGTGTGAGAGAGAGAGACAGACAGGGACAGACAGAGAGAGAGAGAGAGAGAGAGAGAGAGAGAGAGAGAGAGAGAGAGAGAGAGGGAGGGAGGGAGGGAGGGAGGGAGGGAGGGAGGGAGGGAGGGAGAGAGAGAGAGAGAGAGAGAGAGAGAGAGAGAGAGAGAGAGAGAGAGAGAGAGAGAATTGTGTAATTAGTGAGTTAAAGCCACACAGCTTGCCAATGGCTCTCTTAACACCTGCCTACATCCCTTTCGTTGAATGCCATGTATTACACCAATAAATGTCGGATCTCTTCGCTTCTTTAGTAATTTACTGTCTAGAAAGCCCCATCCCCTCAGGAGTTCTGTTCTGTCTTCCTTCTCCTGTTGGCTTACACTTGAGAAAGAGTGAGAGACTGGCTGCGACTCCCACAATCCTTCATTTCACAACTGATTTCTCTACTCAGACCTGAGTGCTTTCCCCACTGTCGGTTTCATTTTGAGGCAATCCACCTGTCCATCCCAGACAGTAGGAGTGCCTGCCCAGAAGCACGGGACTTCAGGAGGCAGCGGGAGGGACCTGGTTAATCTAAAAAGCCAAGCTTTCTGTGCCTTTGAGGAATGTGCTACAGGCATCTCAGGACAGGCTGGAGGTTCAGGTCCCCTGACAGGTCAGACCTCTAAGCGTACTACCAGATTAGGCAGCTGGGGGGCTGGGGAGATGGCTCACTGGGTAAGATGCTTACTGGTCCCCAGCACCGATGTAAAAGGCTTGTGTGTGGTGGCATGACGTGCTGGGAGACAAAGGCAGGAGGATCCCAGCGGCTCATGGCCAGCCTGTCATGCTCCAGATTCAGTGAGACACCCTGTTTCAAAACTAGGGGCAGAGTGAGAGAAGGAAAGAAAGGAGATGGATGATAGAGCAAGCAAATGACAGGCAGTCTCCAGGATGACCTCTGGACCAGAATGCTCAGTGAAGATCCTCACACACTGTGCCTCGGGGGGGGGGGGGGTTAATAGCAGCAATTGTGCATCAGGACAGTGTTGGTAGACATCTGCCATTCTTGTTCTTACAAAGTACCCCACCCCATCCATCCCCTGGGAGATGGAATCCATGGTAACGGATAAACCCTGCAAGGAGGTGGGATGCAAAACGTCCTCCAAGGACAAAGTGGCTTTCCAAACCTAATCCGCCTACTGCCCTTCAGGAGCAGCCTCATCACTTCAGACCAAACTATGGGTAGGTCTGTGTGTTCACGTGTGTGCAGGGGTGTGTGTGTGTGTGTGTGTGTGTGTGTGTGTGTGTGTGTGTGTGTGTGGTGTTCTAGGCCAAACCACGCTGTACCTTGTTCACATACCGATGAAATCACACTCTTAAGTGATCATAAAAATATCCACTTGAGTTGGGGGTGTGGCTCGCTTGGTAGAGAGCTCGCTTAGCGTACCTGAGGCCCCGGGCTCGGTCTAAGAACCTCATAAGGCCAGGCACGGTGATGCAGATGCAAGTCGGTGTTCTCAATACGGGGAAGGTGGAAGCAGGAGGATCAGGAACTCAAGGGTGGATTTGGCGGCCCAAGCAATAGTGAAACCCTGTCTTTAGAAAGAAAACAAAATGATGTGTGTGGTGCACCCCTTTAGTCCTGGCACTTGGGAGGCAGAGGCAGGTAGAGGAAGGAAGGAAGGAAGGAAGGAAGGAAGGAAGGAAGGAAGGAAGGAAGGAAGGAAGGAAGGAAGGAAGGAAGGCAGATGTCTAACCCTGAGCAAAGAAAAAGATTTGTGGGTCTCTCTCTCTCTCTCTCTCTCTCTCTCTCTCTCTGATTATTTGCTTTCTGCAATGAGAGTGTATTTGTGAATTAAATACATAAAAAGGAAAAGGTAATGAGAGTTGGTGAGATGGCTCTGAAGGTAAAGGCACCTGCTGCCAGGCCTGACAGCCTGCATCAGATCCCCAGAAGCCATGTAGTGGGAAGAGAGTCCACTCCAGCATCTTGTCCTCCGACCTCCACATGGGTACCATGGCATGCACACACACACAGATAACGAAGGAACGAAAAGGCACACACTTTTCTCCTCCTAATGGGGCTGTGTCACTGCTTTTTGTCTCCAGGCTCACCACACCCTCCCAGCCTCTGCTCAGATGAGCTGCCAAAACTCAGCAGTCTTCAATTTTTTTGGAAGAGATTTTTGGGAAAGATTTACTTCCTCATTCTTGAACTTCTAAAAACAGCCCACTTTTTCATCTACCCCTCAGCATGCGATGACAGATGCTACACCTGCCTCTGACGTGCTGAAACCCAAGTGAGGAATAAAAGCCTGTGATGACTCTCACATTCTGTGGCAGGCAAAGCTAGGGGTGTGGGGCCATGGGAAGATGCATCGATGTCCTAGCCGCGGGCACTCAGCGGGATTTCATCCCCTGACCTTTGATGTGTTGCTCTGTCCCTTCAGATTTTTGACAATGAAGCCAAAGACTTGGAAAGAGAAGTGTGCTTTATCGACATAGCCTGTGATGAAATTCCAGAACGCTACTACAAAGAATCGGAGGTGAGTGATCAAAATGGAAGAATTAATGTCTGTCCATCCATTCATTCATTCTCTCACTCATTCATTCACAGTGATTTATGAAGCACTTCCTATCCTAGGACCTTTCCATCAATTTTTATGTTCATTTGGTTTAGTCCTGACATCTCACTGGATTCTTTAAGATTGACTTTTTTTTTTTTTGTATGTAAGTGTTTTCTGTCCACCAAATGCATGCACTTCCAGAGGCCAAAAGTGGGCATTAGATCTCCTGGCACTGTTGGTACTGATGGTTGTGAGCTGCCATGGAGTGCTGGAAATTGTACCCAGGTCCTCTGGAAGCTCAGCCAGCACTCTTAACCACTGAATCGCCTCTCCAGCCATCTCTGGGCTCTTTAATGCAAGTCTCAGAATGAAGTCCCCAAACCCATCACTAAATCCCCGCTGCCTCTCCCAACTCCGTCACCGTCCCACTTAACAAGGGGCTCCCTGGGGATAAGCATTCAGCACACTGGCTTTTCTGAACTCAGCAGCCTGCCTGTGTGAGGACACAGATAGCATTTCATTTCTGTCGTTGGAAGTTAACATAAAGAAAATCCTCAATCAAGCCTCAAAACTTTGATGGCTCATGTTGGCCTAAAAACCATCCTCTCAAAATAGCAGGCACCTTCCTGAGGGTGTCTCTTCTTAGCTGAAAATACATGAACCAGAACATCCCCCCCTCTGGCTTGTCCCCTGCCAGAATCTGCCCTCTGCCTTGCCTCTCCCCGTTTATGTCACTGTTGATGCCAGTCATCATTTGTATCCTGTTAGGATCTTATTAACGGCTCCTGATGGAACTTAAGTGACCTGCCCTGGGATGACCACAGACGAAGGCTATTTTTGTTGTTTAGCCTCACGCAGCCAATCATGGTGTGTTTAGAATTAAGGGCCTCAGACTTGTCCTTGAGCTGCAACACATGGACCCTGAAGCTCTTCCCTCAGATTCATGAAGGCTAACTGAAGATGCCATGCATAAACCCATTGAAAGTAAATTCTGGGCTACTGAGATGGTTGCACAGTTAAAGGAAGCTTACAGCCAAGGCTTGATTCCCTGGGTTCAATCCCTGGGACCCACCTGGTGGAAGGAGTACAAACCCACAAGTTGTCTCTGATCTTCATTCACACACTGTGTACACACATGTGTGCGCTCTCTCTCTCTCTCTCTCTCTCTCTCTCTCTCTCACACACACACACACACACACACACACATACACAGTAAACAATAAAATAAGTACATAAATGTTTGAAACTTTTTAAACATGAGTTCCAGTAGGTTACAAACCATACTGCCTTGTAAATTAGATCTTTCCCTCCCTCTTGGGGAACTTGTTTGGCTAGAAAAGTCTTACTTGGTTTTAGTACAGACCTACTTGATGTGTTGCAGGCTGGAGTTAATGGACTTTGGTCCCTCAAGGCCAGGGAAAGGCTGGTTCGAATCACTCTGTGTCATGCACAGTCATCCAACGGCTACGTATATTGTTGTCATCAACTTTATTAGACTCCTCAGCCAGCCATGCTTCTGTGCTTTAAGAAAAACAATGTTGGGACTGGAAAGATGGCTCAGCAGTTCCAGAGGATCAGGGTTCTACTCCATCACCCACATGTGGTGGCTAACCATCTGTACTTTAGTTACAGATCTGACACCCTCTTCCGGCCTCTGCATACACTGCCTGCACATAATGTACAGAATACATGCAAGCAAAACACCCAGACATGTAAAATAAATCAGTCTCAATTTTTGTTTTGTTTTGTTTTTCAAGACAAAATACGGGGTTTCTCTGTATTGCTTTGGAGGCGGTCCTGGAACTCACTCTGTAGACCAGGCTTGCCTCGAACTCACAGAGATCCTCCTGCCTCTGCCTTCCAAGTGCTGGGATTAAAGGTGTGTGCCACCAATGCCCAGCCCAAAAAACAATTTTAAAGAATATAAAACTTAAGTGTCCAGATATGTTTTGCATATGCTTAGGAGGTTGAGGCAGGGGGAGTTGGAGACAGGGGGAATTATAAAAAGACCTTGCCCCAGTAACAGGAAGGGGCGGGGGGGGGGGCAGAAGGGAAGTAGGTATTGGGGGTGAATAAATGAAATGAAAGGGAAATTCTTCGGGTTTTGGTCTTTTGACTGTGAGCCTAGCCTTTAACAGCTGAGCCATCTCTCCAGCCTGTTTTGTTCGTTTTTTATTGCATTTTGTGGCATATCGCACATGCCACAGAACACATGGAGAGTTTCGCACATGCCACAGAACACATGGAGAGGGCAAGGAGAACCTTTTCGTCTCTTTCCTTTTGTTTGTTTTTGTGAGACAAGGTCTTAGCCCTGGCTTTTATTATAGTTTAGTATGTATGTGCACATGTTTGTGAGTGTTGGAGGCAGGGGTTGAGATCTAGTATCTTCCTCAATCCCTCTTGCCCTGACTTTATTTTTAAGATTCATTTCTGTTACATTTTTAAAGTGAGAGAGAGAGAGAGAGAGAGAGAGAGAGAGAGAGAGAGAGAGAGAGAGAGAGAGAGGGAGGGAGGGAGGGAGGGAGACTGTGGAGTCCAGAAGAAGGCATCAGATCTGGAGTTGGAGTTGCAGATGTATATAAGCCTACTGAACCCAGGTCTTCTGGAAGTGTATGTAACCACTGAGCCATCTCCCCAGCCTTGATCTCTCACTGA
This sequence comes from Cricetiscus sungorus, assembly GCA_030556225.1. NCBI lineage: Eukaryota > Metazoa > Chordata > Mammalia > Rodentia > Cricetidae > Cricetiscus > Cricetiscus sungorus. Next base: position 82,798,184 of record JANBXA010000069.1, on the reverse strand, counting down.
GCCTGGCGCTCATTGATTGGCTGGACTAGCTGTCTACTAAGTCCTTTTGTCTTCACCGGCTCAGACTCTGGTTACAGGCATGAAGTCTCTTCTACATGGGTGCTGAGGGTTCAAACTCGGGTCCTCCCATTTGTATGGCAAGGACTTTACCAGCTAAGCCATCTCGCCATCCCCTGAGCCTCCTTCAAAGCTCAGGTCAAACATGACTTCCCTTCGGTAGAGCTTTTCCTGAGGACAGCCTCCCCTTCCCAAAAGGGAGCTCCTCTCTAGCCTGTGACTTCCAGCCATGCCACCTTCTGCTGATTGTTTTAGGTCGTGCTAGCCCGTTATCACACATTTGTCATAAGGATGAGAGCTCACTTCTTGGTTCTCGTATTTCACCAGCTACTTTAACACCAGCCAGCTCTGGCTTCGATGCTACCTCGACAGCTGTTGGAGGAGTGAGTGAAGGCCGAGGGCTTTGTTTCCCTTCCAGCTGCAGTAATTTCCCAGCAAGTGCCCTCAAAGAGAATGGAGCTGTCACCGTTAAGCTAGCAGTTGTGAATCAGAGTTCTTTTTCCTTCACCTGAGACTTGCTGCCTTGTGGGCTTTTTCTTCTGTTCACCCTTGCAGCCTCATAGGGAAGGAAGCATGCAGACCGCAGGGTGCCAGCGGGCAAACGCGGGTGGGAGGTCTCTTTGGTTTGGGAGTTCGGGGTGCTTTAGGAGGAGCTTCATTTCTGATGCTGATAAATCCAGACCAGGCTTTCCTGTAGCATCCTCTCCACCAGGATACTGTCCCTCACACTGTCACCCAGGCCGAAGGATAGGATCAAAGCTTTCTTTCTCTTTTCCCACTTCCCCTGGGAGCCCCTGAACCATACAATCAGGAATGTGTCTCTCATCAAGGTGACCAGAGCTGGGACTTTTCCATTGGCTCCTCCTTCCTGACAGCCCTCTCCACCACTAACCAGGGCTTCAAAGGGACACATTAGGGACTCAGGATCAGCTGATGGCCCAGCCTAAGGCTCAATTCTCATCTTGCATCTCATCTGTCTCCTCCCAAACCCACAGCCTGAGCAGCAGCTCCCAACCCTCCTGAACTGGAGCCTCATTCTTTTTTTAACTTGGTGTATTGATGTATTTGTACATGCATATGTGCCATGTGTGTGCAGGTGCCTGTGGAGGCCAGAAGAGGGCGTCAGATCCCTTAGAGCATGAGTGGCATATTGCGGTTCAATAAGGGTCAGGATAAACAAATAGGTCGAATAGATGTTTATTAAGGGAGAAACAACTCACAACACAGACAGATGAACACAGCAGTTAAAACTGGATGCTCCTCTCTCTGTGTCCCACCAGAAAAGGCCTTTCTCCGCCTCCTCCCGAGACTAAGCTCCACAGGTCACTTCCGCCCCTGGCTCCACCCCTCAATGGGTGTGGTCAGTGCCACAGAAGCAGACACAGTGACCATCCCACTACAGTGGCAAGCAGCTATGAGCCACCTGAAGTGGGTGCTAAGCTGCCAGTGCTCATAACTACTGAGCCATCCTTCCAGCCCCTCGATTCTTGTGTCAATTAGAGGGTCCTGAAGAACAGTGCCATTGTATTTTCTTTTTAATCAGAGCAGAGAGATGGCTCCGTGGGTAAAGCATTCCTCTGCAAGCACAAGGAACTGAGCTTGGATCCCCAGAACCCAATAGACGCTAATGTTCCTGTGACATACGTCTGTCACCACAGTGCCTGGAGCAGAGGCAGGCAGATCCCCAGAACTCACTGGCTAGCCAGGGGAGGCCATCAGTGAGCACCAAGTTTGGTAAGGTATAGAGTATTGAAGGAAGACACCCAATTTTTTCACTGGCCTCCACCTGCATACACGTGTCTAAACACACACACACACACACACACACACACACACACAGTGTGGATTTGGAGGGTCAGAGAGAGCACCTCTATTAATCCTCACAGACACAGAGACACAGCTATCTATGGCATTCAGAAAGTTCTCTGTGCCGAGTCACATGCCCAGGCCTGCCCGTGCCAGCAAACCCGCAGAGAGGGCCAAGATGCGCTCGCTCTACATAGTGTGCGCTCACCGTGAGGTTGATGCATGGCTTCTTGCTTCTGCCAAGTTTTCCACCCTGACTCTCTGAGGCTCTGCCAAGATCCCAAGGTGAAGATCCCAGTGGAGGGGAAGGGACAGCGCAGAGGACACAGCTGAGATGGCCGTTCCAGGGGGACAAGAACCAAACCTCATCTCCAGCCTGCAGAACTGGTCCACCCGGGGCACAGTCAGGGTCACAGAGATCTCATGTGAGGCAGATAGTGTTGACCAGCGGGGGTCGGGTCCTCTCGCCTAATCGTTTAGTGCATCGGTTCACAGGCTTGACTTCCATCGTTTAGTGCATAGGTTCATAGGCTTGGCTTCCATGATGACTCTGCCCAGGGAAAACAGGTCACGCATTGGCCTCCTCATTGCTGTCCCTGCAACTCCAGCCCTCTCTACCGTGAAAGGCATGTCTTTTACATTTTTAGATATGCGTCCAATACAAAGGGGCAGGGGGGGGGAATAAATGAAATTTCCTAGTCAAGAATGTGGAGGATGACCTGGGCATGGTGGTGTACCTGGTAATCCCAGAACTCAGGAGGCAGAGGCAGCGGATCTCTGTGAGTTCAAGGCCAGCCTGGTCTACATATACAGAGTGAGTTCCAGGACAGCCAGGCCTACATAGAGGAAACCCTGTGTCAGAGAAGGAAAAGGGAAGGGAAAGGGAGAGTGAGAGGGAGAGAAAAAGTGGAAAAGTGGAGAGGGAAGAGGTGCTGAGGTTTTGGTGGTGGTGGTAGTGGTGATGGCTTTGTTGTTTTATTTGCCTGTTTGGGTTTTTGTGGTTTGGTTTGGTTTCTAGGTTTATTTTATTTTATGTGTATGAGTGTTTTGCCTGCATGAATGTATGTGACCACATATGTGCAGTGCAGGGGGGTGGTTTGCTGGAATTTTTTCTCCCTGTCATCTTAGAGAATGCAAAGGAGTTTATCTTACTGGCCACAGAGCTTAGCCCTTCCGGTGGGCTATTTAGATTTGAACTTGAATAATGATGAGAGCTGCTCAGGGCTAGGCCATTAAGAGCATTTGCTGCTCTCATAGGAGACCCAAATCCAGTTCCCAACACACACATCTCACAACCACCTTTAACTCCAGCCCCGGGGAATCTGATTCCCACTTCTGTCCAACTGCACGCATGTGCACACATACATACATACATACATACATACACACACACACACACTCACAGACATACACACTCATAGACACACACACACTCACAGACACACACACTCATAGACACACACACTCACAGACACACACACACACTCAGACATACACACTCACAGACACACACTCATAGACACACACACTCACAGACACACACACACTCACAGACACACACACTCATAGACACACACATTCACAGACACACACACACACTCATAGACACACACTCAGACACACACACTCTCAGACACACACACTCACAGACACACACACACACACACACACTCATAGACATACACACAGTAAATCAGTGAAAAGAAGAAGAAAAAGTCACACAGGCTGTCCTAGCAGTGTGGGCCTCTCCTGTGGTACAGTGGAACCATGTGATAGGGCTGAGAGGAACTTTAGACAGAATTTGATTTAGGATTTTCCCCTTGAACTAAGGTGACTCTCAAAACTCAGCCTCCAGATCCCTGGATCATAGTCTCCCTGGCCCAAAGCATCCTTGGCAGCTGGTTCATCATTCACCGCAGTCCAAAGAGTCTGTTGATTCCAGTCTTGAGGGAGAAGATGAGAATAAAGAGGGGCACAGCTAACTTTTCCAGTGACCCAGGCACAGCTAACTCTTCCAGTAACTGCCAAGGGGGAGGTAAAACACTTTCCTCCAGAAACGGACAGAACACCAGATGAGTAAATGTTGCTGTCCTTAGCTGTCCCCTTCCACAGCTCTCAGCTCTCGCAAATTAAAAATATTTTCATTTGGGTCGGCAACTTGGTAGTTGAGAGTGCTAAAGATTTTCAATTATTTCCAAGGAGCCATGCTGGATGTAGCTGGCTCATGCTCAGACACACGTTTAAGTTCAATTTATTGTTTTTTTTTATTTAAAGATGTATTTATTTATTATGTACACAATGTTCTTCCTGCAGGCTGGAAGAGGACCTAGATCTCATTATAGATGGTTGTGAGCCACCATGTGGTTGCTGGGAATTGAACTCAGGACCTCTGGAAGAGCAGTCAGTGCTCTTCTGGGTAATAAGAGGAGTCACAATTTTTGCACCGTGTGTGGAGAAGAGGGAGGTGCCCGTGGCCATAGTGGTTCCTGTGAGACCACTTGAAGCCAGCAAAAGAGGGACACTGAAGGGAAGTGCCCCCAGCAGCCGCTGCATGGCTGGACATGGAGCCCTGCCATTGCCAAGGTCTGCTTGACGTTAGTGCTGTTAGAATCCAAGACAGGGTTGGGGTCTGTGACACGATGTCTGTCATGTCTGGCGTGTGCAGAGCCCCTGCTTCCAGAAGGAAAGAGGGAAGAAATAAGGAAGGCAGCTCTTGGTGATTACCTCTAGACATAGGAAGGGAGGGGGAGAGGGAGGGAGAAAGGCAGAGAGAAAAGGGGGGAAGGAGGAGGGAGGGAGAGAGGGAGGGAGGGAGGGAGGGAGGGAGGGAGGGAGGGAGGGAGGGAGGGAGGGAGGGAGGGAGGGAGGGAGCATAGATTTGCTCTCCTGTTTCTTCAGCAGCTGGAACAGCTAATTATGCAGATGTCGTTTTCCCGGGAGGTCACATAGACAATCCTCTGCTACATGCACGTTTGAGACCCACCTGGGTTCGCAATGAAGAAGCCATGATATCCCAGAATTAATAGCCTGCTGTTGTTGGCGTGGGTGTTTGTGGTGCATACCAGAGCCCAGTGTAGAGATGGCATTATTTTGCTGCCATGTGTCCTGCACATCCCCTTCATAGTACGCTTTCCCTCACTGACAATACAGGTGTGCCATCTTCCTCTGTCTCTCACACATCTGGCAGGGGCAATGTTATTAGCATTTCTAATGACTGGATGAGATGGGACATGTGTAGGGGTATGCCGTGTGTGTGCAGGTGCCCATGGAGACCGGAAGAGGGTGTCGGATATCCTGGAGATACAGATGGGGCTGCAGCCCCTGACAAGAGTGCTGGGCACCAAACTCAGGCCGCTGAAGAGCAGCAGGTCTCTTAACTGATGAGCCATCTCTCCAGCCCCCTCCCCCGCCCCCCTTTCTCTTCCTGAAGCAGAGTCACACCCTGTATCCCAGGCTGGCCTTAAATTTCTAATGCTCCTCCTGCCTCGACCTCCCAAGTGCCAGGACTTCGAAGTGAGCAGCACACTTAGCTCCCCGTGCTCTGTTTCCTCGTTACACTGTCCTCCGTCTGGGGAAACTGGCCGCGTTTCCATTCTTTCCCTGGTTGCAGTCATAAATCTCTTGTGTGTTTCAGAGTTTCTGCAGAGCTGGTTCTCCCTCTGTGTGTGCATCTATAGGTTTCATGGGGGAGGGGCATGTGAGTATATGGTACGCGTTTGTGTCACCTATCTTCCTCAGTCCCTCCCCTCCCTGACTTTGTGTTGCATGCATGTATGTATTTAATGCGTGTGTCCATGTGCATAGAGGCAGACGACAACTTGTGGGAGTCAGTTCTTTTCTTCCACCATGGGGTCTCCAGGATTGAACTCAGGTCTTCAGACTTGGCAGCAAGTGCCTTTATCCCCTGAGCCACCCCATCTGCCCTCTCCACCTTGCTTTTTAAGGTAAAGCTGAGCACGATGACTCGGTGTGTCTATGATTCCAGAGATCAACAGGCAGACACAGAGGATCCCTGGGGCTCACTGCCCAGCCAGTACAGCCTATCTGTCAGCTCCTGGTTCTAGAAGAGTCCCTGCCTGAAAAGTATAAACTGGAGGACAATTGGGGAAGACCCCTGACATTAATTACTGTCCTGTGTTTGCAAGTGTGCGCACACGCACGCCCACACACACACACACACCGACCAAAAGTCCACAGAAACAAGAAACAAGTATCTGGTTGTTGAGGGGTTTGTGCCAAAGACAACATCTAGAGCCCATCATTTGTGCTCAAGCTAACATTTTCTGTTCAGATGACTCTCCCTCTCCTGCCCTGGCTCTGGGAGGACACCCAGATGACCACAGCCACCATACTGTGTCATCATCTGCTCCTCTTCCCTTCGGAAACAAGAATGGACAAGTGAAATAAGTTGTCACCAAAGCAAGGCAAAGCATGTGAAATGACTAGCTCAGTCCCTGGCATACAGTAAATGTTTATCCTGGTTTCGTTTCTGTTTCTGTGAAGGAGATATATATATATATATGGTTACTAAAAGTACCTTACAGGAGAAAGGGGGTTGTAGCAGAGAAGTCACAGTGGCAGAAGCTTGAACAGCTCGCCTTATCATGTCCACATTCGGCAGCAAAGAGCAACAAATTCTTGTAGATGTGCTTCCTTCTTCGTTTCTCATAAAGTTCTGGACCCACTGTCTAGGGAATGACACCACCCACAGTGGCCTGAATCTTCAAGACGTGTCCACAGACCAACCCACCCTAAACAACTCCTCAATTTAGACTATTCCCAAGTGATTCTAGGATGTGTCAAGTTAACAGTTAAAAAAACTAGTGAGGCTGAGGAAATGGCTCAGCAGTTAAAATCCTTACTGCTCTTCCAAAAGACCCACATTCCATTCCTAACATACACATGCTGAAAAATAACAAAAGATAAACCTTTAAAAAATAATAATAAAACAACTAACCAGGGCAGCATCTGAGAAGGCTTTCCCTCAGCTTTGACTCCTCTCTTGACCTGCAGGAGTCACAGAGCCTGTGGCTTAAGGCAAGAGTATGCCTCAGGCAGGTGGCTGCCATGAGTGGCGTTCTGAGTTTGTTTGTTTGCATGGTGCCTTTCAGTCAGCAGCCTGAGTCAGGGAGAGAGGCATAGACGTGTGATTCTGATGACAGCCCCACTTCCTAGGCTCTCAAATCCCTCTGCAGGCTCATCAAGACGCTTCAGAAACTGAAGCCATTTGTGCTGCCCAAAAATGTGTTCTTACTTCTCGAGTGGTTGAACCTCATTCCAAATGCCGTGATTCTGATTCAGCATTTCTAAGAAACCTTAGAACTTAAATTCGCTGTTGTGCCAAGTCTGGGCAATCTGTTCCTTCAAGTCCCAGAATGGTGCCTACCTTACTTAGTTCATTTATAGCAGAATACCACAGACCAGTTAATTTATAGACAAGGAAGTTGATTTTACTCACAGTTCCAGAGGCCCGGAAGTCTGCATAACGCTGGCATCTGGTGAAGGGTATTGTGCTGCCTTACACGGTGGCTGGCAAGGAAACGATGCAAGGCCTAGGACCCCTCTGTTTACTATGTTCATGGCTTTTTGTTGTTGTCTTGGTTTTTTGAGACAAGGTATCTCTGTGTAGCCCTAGCTGTCCTGGAACTCGCTCTGTAGACCAGGCTGGCCTCAAACTCACAGAGACCCGCCTGCCTCTGCCTCCTGAGTGCTGGGATTGAAGGCGTGCGCCACCACCATCCAGCGTATGTTCACACTTTTAGAGCGTGTTCTTGCTACTCCACCTGGGAGAGGGTTAGCAACATAAGTCCCAAAGCTTGCCTATTCTCCTTCCAAAGGGAAGTCAGTACCTGTGCTAATCTGTCTTGTTGTAACAAAACACCCAACAAAAGCAGCTTAAGCAAGGAAGGGTTTGTAAGGGAGTTTGAGGATGCAGGAAGTATATCCATGGCAAGGAAGACATGACCACTGGGGTTTGAAGGAGCTGCTCACCCTCAGTCAGGAAATGTGTCTGGGGGTGCTTAAGTCAGTTTCTCCTTCCTCAGGGCAAGATCCCCCCCCCCAGGAAGGGGACTGCCATATCCACAGTGAGTCCTCCCACCTTGCTTAACATAATTTGGAAATGCCCTCAGATTGGGCAGTGGTGGCACACTCCCAGCACTTGGGAGGCAGAGGCAGACAGATCTCTGTGAGTTCGAGGCCAGCGTGGTTCACAGAGTGAGTTCCAGGACAGGCTCTAAAGCTAAACAGAGAAACTCTGTGTCAAACCCTCTTCCCTCTTCCCCACCCAAAAAGAAATGCCCTCTGTTCTGTTTCAGGTTCGGTCCAAATCCCATCAGATTGGCAGTCCAATTTGACCAGCCTTGGCCTTTCAATGTCATTCTATCTGATTGCTAGCTCTGCAGAATCAGAAGGGCCTTCTATAGTGGTCATGGGTATTGATCACAGCAAAACATGTCTGCACTTGCCCCCTAAGTTGCTTCCACGTTGGGAAGAGCTTTAGATTGACCCTCGCTAAAGTCAGAGTGGATAAGGGCCATTTCAAAGGTGGCCCGGATTCAAAGGGTGTGCCAAAACCCATTTGAGTCCTACCTAGCTTGACCCAGGGCCACTAGGATACTGTTTCCTGGTGTCCTGCCATCACACAGTGCAAGAGGGGGTTCTTTCTAGCATGTCCTTGAATAATCTTTGTTGACTGTAATTAGCAGTCATCTTGATATCTGTGTCAAAAGGAACTGGGTTGCATTATGTAATGGGGTGTTCAGGAGACACCATTTATTGTACTAGGACTGGGAACCAAGCCCAGTGCTGGGGACAAGAGGAATTATGGCCCTTCGGTCTTCAGGCAGCTGCTAATCATTAAGGTCAGGTATTTCCCAGGCCTATGAGGAGATCACCTCCCACCACTGCTCAGACCATCTGCTCTAACCCCTTCTTACATGGAGATGAGGGAATCCCGAGTCGTTACCCATACACACATCTCGGCTAGCCTTAAAACCAGACACCAGGGGTCTTCTGGGAGCACACTCAGACTATTGGCTGAGCCAGGAATATGAAGATCTGAAGCCTCCCCCTCTCCCATCCTGCTGTCATAGAAGACTAGAGGAGAAGCTGGTGAGATGACTGCATGGATTAAGGAGCTTGCCACAAAGCCTGAATACCTGAGTTCAATCCCAGGGACTCGCACGGTGAAAGGAGAGCACCACCTGTTAGCACAGCACGCCAGGGCCAAAGCGACAGGACAGGACCAAGTGGCCATGAACTGAAGCCACGAGTCTGGGGCAGTGGGGAGCAGGGGCTCTCCCCCACCCCCCACTTCTCGTAAGTTGTTTAGCTCAGGCATTTTGTCACCGTAATGAAAAACTGACTCATGCACCTGCCTGGCCAGAAAGTCAATGCATTCACTGACTTGGACTCTCTCTTCGTCGCCAGGCCTTGATGTTATAAGATTTTACGATCTGCTGTCCGACACCTCCCTCTGTTTCCCTGACATCAGAGCATGGGCTTTTCTTTTGTTGTTCTGATAACCAGCCCCATCTTGTATAGAAACTCCAACTCAGTTCACCTCATCCAGGCTTGATGGAAGGGGTCCCTGATTGATGGACAGTGAAGACAGTCCAGGCCCAGCAAATTCCAACAACCCCAGGAGCACCATCCTAGGAACCACAGACAAAGGCCCGTTCCTTTCTCATTATGTCCGGAGGATTCGGCGGAATTTTGAATTAAGTGCTTGCTTGGCACCGGCGCTGGTACAAACCTTGAGCGCACAGTTCTCTCGTGGTAATTTCCCCTCCTTCCATCCTTAGCTCGCCGCTCACCGCCCCTCACCAGTGGCCTTTTTTTTTTTTTCTTAGTGTTTTCCCTGGCCATTAGAAGGCATCAATAGTGGCCTTTGTAGACTGCTAAATTCTTTTGTGGTATTTATTCAAAATTCCCATTCTCAAACTCTCTCTTCTCAGCATGATGAGTTTTGAATGTTTCCAGCCCTAAATGTTAACTGGGACAGGTGTGGAACACATGCTGAGACACCCCCACCGCAGAGCTTGTGTCCTCTGGCTTCCTTCGTGCCAGACAGAACTTAAGAGCGAACGGCATAAATCGCTGTTCGGGGTACACTCTTGTGCCTGGCGCACAGGCTAAGAATAGCACTTGGCGCGTTAGCTGGTAACAGGGCAAGAATTGGCCTCACTGGCCATGCTTCCCATTTAGGCTCTTTCTTTTCCTTTTTGTAAACTGTCGCATCACAGCTGACCTTTTTAGTCAAGCCATCGCTTACTACTCAAGTGCATGTGCTCTAAAGCTCCTGGCTTTGATTTTGCCTAAAAGTTTAATTGATCCCAAACCCCAGGATTCACCCATTTTAGTTATAGATCTGAGCCAGCAAGGTGGCTCTGTAGCTAAAGATGCTTGCCGCCAAGCCTGACGATCTGAGTTTGATCCCTGGGACCTAGACTGATGGAAGGAGAGAACCAATTCCTGCAAATGGTCCTCTGACTTCCACACCTGTACCATAGTGCACACACAGACACATACACACAGACACACACACACACAGACACACACACGCACGCACACACTAGATAGATAGATATAGATAGATAGATGATATATAGAGGTAAAATATAATTTATAAGTATGTTAACAGATAAGTGTAACTGTCACTACCATCAAATTTTAAACATCCTCATCACCCTAAAAGGAACTATCACCCCTATCTTCAGACCCCTACCTCTTCCCCACGCCTGGCAACCCACTGATCTACATTCTGTGTCCATAGGGTTATCTGACCTAGACATTTCACATGCATATTTTACATATTCTCCTCTTTAAAAGTATTTATGTACCTCTTGTAGGATTGAAGTTCAAGAACCCCTATATTAAATTTTGGCTTAAATTGAAATGGTTGTTCATTGGAAGAAAGTAATCCCAGTATTCTGGAGACTGAGGCAGGAGGATCACAGGTTCCAGACCCAGTGTGGGCTATACAGAAAGACCCCCACCTCAAAAAGCCAACTGCAGACCACATTGGAAAGTGTGTTAGTTACTTTTCTCATCACTGTGACAGAAGCACGTGACAAGAGCACTGGCTCAACATCAGAGGGGTCAGTCTATCAAGGAAGGGAAGGCATGGCAGCAGGGACAGGAGGCATCTGGTCCCATTGCGTTCACAGCTGGAAAGAAGAGAGATGGATGCTGGTACCTAGCTTGAGGAAAAAAGATAGATGGTGGTACCCAGCTTGGGGGAGAAAGATGGATGCTGGTACCAGCTTGGGGGAGAAAGATAGATGGTGGTACCCAGCTTGGGGGAGAAAGATGGATGCTGGTACCAGCTTGGGGAAGAAAGATGGATGTTTACCATCTCCTTTTGATGCAGTCTAGTAGTTAGAGTCCTTTCCACCTCAATTAACCTACTCTAGAAAATTCCTTCCACATATGTCCAGAGATTTGCCTCCAAGGTGATTCTAGAACCTGTCACGCTGTCATCACTATTAACCATCACCTTGGAGTGACCCTGGGGGAAAGTTCCAGCATGTAGCGGGGGGAAAAACCTAATACAGGATGTGTGTACTGTCCTTTTCTCTCTGCTTTGGGACTGAGTATTGTCATTACATAACATAGTGATTCCTGGCTGGGGTTCCCGTTTAGCCTTTTTATATTGAACATTTATCAAAAACTTATTTCAATTAACAGGGCAAGCCCCTGTTGGTTTTTGTCCTCTGTGGTTCTGACTGAAGGTGTCATTAATCATGGAGGCTTCATATCTCAGTTTATGTGGCTAATAGTGTCCCTGCAGCTCTTCTGCAGCTGGGCCAAGATCTCCTGTGGGCTTCTCTTTGCACACTCCAGATATGAGTTTGATTGTAAGCCATGCAGGCACAGTTTCCCATGAGCTACCTGAATGCCGAATCTCTCCGTGTCACCTCTGTCTTGGCTTGTCCGGGTGTGAGATGGCAATGCCTCCAAATACTGCTGACCTAATGGAGGGAAAGCCCTCTACAGATGTGCCAAAGGGAAGGATGGCCAGCCAAGTCCCGGGGAAATAGTCCTGGCACCAGCTTAGCCCTCTCTATATAGATGTGTTTTAACTGCAAGGGTTCACTGTACCATCTGCCCCACCTAAGAATGCCTGCAGAGCCCAGAGATAGAGGCTTCACTATGGACGAATGGAGAAGCCCCTGGCCAGAAGAACACAGTCTCACACATCTTACCCAGCTTCCGGTTGAGAGGGGCTGATGCATCCCTCCAGGCAAAAGTCTTGCTTGCTGAGAGTGTCCATGTCACCCAGCAGATCTGGCGGTAGATAGAGTGGCGTTTGTGAAGCTCTGTGAGCAGATAGAACAGACCTCAGAAATCTAGATGGCTAGCCTTGTTTAAAAAAAAAACAAAAAACAAAAAAAAAAAAACCTCTCTAATCCAGTTTAATGTGAAATGTGGTCCAGAGGCTCATGGTATTGAAAGCCTGGCCCTCGGCTGGTGGCATTGGCAATGCTTTGGGGAAGGTGTGGGACCTTGTGGATGTGGAGGCCTCTCCTGTCTTAGGAGATTGCTAGTGGGTGGACCTTGGAGTTATATCCACTTCTGACTCCAGCCTACTTTCTCTGTGTCTTTGTTGGTCAATATAGAAGGAGCCTCCGTCCCACAGCCACGCCTCTCCCATCATGATGGTCTAAGACACCCTCACACTGTGAGCTGCTTCCTATAGATGTTATGTCACATGACAAGACAAATAACTTACACTCTTCTCCGACCCTTTGCCTGGGTTTAATGGAGTCCATCTGAAAAGATCTGAAGCCACTTGGGTGGCTGAGATAAGTAGATCTTTGTGAGTTCTAGGACAGCTTGGTCTACATAGAGAGTTCCGGGACAGCTGGAATTACATTAAAAAAAAAAAAAAGGACCCTGTCTCAACGAGTAAAAAATAATCTATCAGAGTTTTGCCCTTGCTATGTGAACTGAGCCTAGAGAAGTGTAACAGGTTAGGATTGTTTGGGTGGCCCTGTGACACATGACTGGTGTCCTTCATGTGAGGACACAGAGACAGAGCAGAGCAGAAGGAAGACAATGTGGGCACACACAAGAACATTGCCTGTGATCCCTCCAGAGGTGTACCAAGGAGTAGCGAAGAGGGCCAACAAAACCCTAGACACTGAGAAAGAAGCTACGAGGATGACACCTTGATCTTGGATGTCTGTTTCCACACGGAGACAACAAATCTCTGTCATCTAAGCCCTCAATCTGTGGCCCTTCATTACAGCAGTGGCAGGACACAAACACCCAAGTGTCCCATTCAGGAAAGGAGCTCTCCCGCCCCGGCATGGGGGACTCCAAAAGGACAAACAGCAGGTGTCAGGGATGACAGTCCGCCGTGCTCTCCGCTTCTCCTAAGAGAAAGCGGAAAGCACACTGTGTCTGGGCACTGAACACTATCTCATGACCTTGGCCTAGGACCCAGCCAAATGTCTCACCAATAAGAACCTGTGGCGTAGTGACAGTCGCCAGCCCTTCTCTTGAGGCTGGGCGTGGTGGCATAACCAATCCCAGCACTTGAGGAGCAGAGACTAGCAGATCTCTAAGTTCCAGCCAGCCTGAACACATAGAGACAGCCAAGGCTGCACGGTGAGAACCTGTCTAAAACAAAACAAAAAACAACCTTGAAGTATGGACCCAGAGAGGTAGCGGCTTCCAGGAAACAGGAATGCGTAGGCAGCCTGTTGCTCCCCAGAGGGAACTTTCACCCTGTTGAGTGGTCACATTCGTGTTTGAGCTCATTTTCCTGCACAGTTCTGACTACAGGATTAAGGATAGCCAGATGGGCCAGCAGCTGCCTACCTTTCTTCTACGGGCCTTGGTGAGGGCTGAGTGAATTGCATGATAGCCTTTCTCGGGCTGTTTGGGTTTCGTGTCTGTGTCGCTCTGTGACATTGCCCAAGCATCAGTCACTTTCTGTGTTCCATGCTGAAAACGGCAATTTAAGTCTAAGCCTCAGGACACCGCAGGGGAGTTATTCACAAACACCATTCCACCACGTCTCTCTTCTGACTGTGTGGAATTTCAGATGAAATAGTCTGTCTTCCTGAGGTAAGGGTTGTATCTCTCTCCATCCAGACTGCTGAAACTGTGCATGGGGTGGCTTTGAAACTGTTACCGTTTCTTTCTCAATTATGGAGGCTGGAAAAATTAGGGCTCTGGCAGACTTATCCTGGGAAGCAAAGACAAATGTCTCCTCACCCCGGATGGAGTGCCGGTGACAGCAAAGAAAGATCCACCCAAGTCTCTCAGCTGGCTGGGGTTGCTTGGGGAACGTGTGTGAGGAGGTGCTTAGAGGGTGACTCAAAGGCAGCTTGCATTGCCAAAAAGCCCATCCCAGCATGGGTGTTCGCTCTGAAGCTGCATTTGTAGCTTCCTGCTATCAGCTGCACTGGTGGAAAAGGCGTCTCTCTGCAACAACTCTTTCTGCTTGCAGAACCTTGTAACTTTCTAAATTCCCTGAGCCCTGTCAGTTCCTTGCGTTTCCTGAGTCCTGCATGTTGCCTGGACTTCGTCCTCCTGGAGGGAGTGTTTCAATTCGGAGGAAATGGCTACACAGAGGCACCGAGAGTGTTCCAGTTCCTAGATGGTACCTTCTTGTCATCCCAGCAGAAGGGACCCGGAATCCCTAGCCTGCTTTTTCCCATGATTAAGTGTCATCAAAGCATGGGGTGGGGAGGGGAAGTGGTCAAAAAGGACTGAGAACCTGGGTGAAGGAATGGGGACAATATTAGACAGGTGGCTGGTCATTTCCAGGGTTCAGGTTCTTTGTCTGCTTGTATCTAGTAGCAGTGGCTATACCATGGGAGATATGAAAAGTGGGGTACCCAGACCCTCCCAAGTCCAGTTAGAGTCAAGCTTCTCCACTTGACCTTGCTCGGCCTGCACTCCTTCCCTGGAGGTTTCTGTCATGTTCTTGAGATCCTGAGAAGGTTCTGAATGCTCTGGCTTCTGGTTCCTACGGGAGGTTGTGGGTTGTAACTGGGCAACTCCAGTCTATGCCTCTGTCCCCGAATAACTGTCTCTTTCAAGGACACTTGCCATTAGATCTAGGGCCCATCCATTTAAGCCAGGATGATCTCATCTGAAGTTTAATTACATCTGCAAAGACCTTGGTGTGCAATCACATCGGGCCCAGTTTCCAGGGACTAAGGCAGGCACGTAACAAATCCTTTGGGGAATCACCAGACCACTGCACAAAACTTTCTATGTATTGGACTCCAGCAGTCAGAAGGCTGAGGCAGGAGGATTGTCACAAGTTCTAGGACAGCTGGGGCTACAGAGTGAAACCCTGTCTCAAAAATAATAATAAAAAACAACAGCTTCTTGGTCACACTACAGCAAAGCATCAGATCCTTTTGTCAAAGGCTAACAACCTAGTTCACTTTTAATGACAGCACATGGGAGGCAGAGGCAGGCGGATCTCTGAGTTTGGGGCTAGCCTAATGTACATATGACATAATGTATACACACACACACACACACACACACACACACACACACACGCATGCATGCACCCTTTTCTTGGCTCATTGCTATCCAGACACATTCAGCTGACGATTATATCTGATCCAGAGTTTGGACTAAAGGTGTTTTTCTGCAAACCTCGCTCTTGTACCTCCCTCCAACAGTTAGAATGTGAATCTCTAATTACAGGCAGAGTTTGAGATTTACTAGATGAAATTATCAGCTGTAGATATGACACCAGTCTCAGGGTGGGGGACATACTGTTCCCATACAAAGCCCAATTGTTAATTGCTTCTTTGGCATTGAGCTGTATAAAAACAAAACACCCTTTGGGTGTTTAATTTTAAAAGTGAATGTGGCAGAGAGAACAGTGGGCTGTCGTGAAGGACCTGTGATCTGCAGGTGAAATAGCTGATTTTTCTCAAGTCCAGCTTTATCTAGCAAGTCAGGGGCATGAAATCAAGTTTTCACTGTCCACTTAAAAAATTCAATTTTTGGCTTGACGAGGTGGCTCAGCTCGCAGAGGCACCTGCTGCCCAGCCTACTGACCTGAGTGTGACATCCAGAATCATGTAGGGGACGGAAAGAAAGACCTGCCCCATGTTGTCCTCTGACTTCCACATGTATACCATGGTACACACATGTACACACACATTAAAGAAAATTTAAATGTAAATTCCTACAGCTTTTGCAGAACTTCCCTTCTAGTCTGGTAAACATAACTTCTCATTCACATCCAGCCTCTCCCACAACTTTACTTCACTTTAATTTAGTCTTATTTTTATTTTATTGACAGGATTTCTTTGCATAGACTTGGCTGTCCTGGAACTCGCTCTGTAGGCCAGGCTGGCCAAACTCAGAGATTCTCCTGTCTCTGTTCCCCAGAGTGCTGGGACTTAAGGTGTTTGCCACCACTGCCCGACAATATAGTTTTAAATTTTTGTTGTGCATCAAGAACTGGTTTCTCTTCCGGAGGACCTCGTTCAATTCCTACCACCTGCCCACATGGCAGCTCACAACTGTCGAAACTCCAGTTCCAGGGCATCTGACACCCTCACACAGACACAGGTGCAAAACACCAATGCATATAAATAATAAATTTTAAAACTTTTTTTCTGAATGTCTTCCTCCATGGATGCCATTACAGGAACAGTTGGTTTATAATCCCAGAAAGTTAAGGCATCTTTGAAATACATTGGTAGAAACATCAGGTAGGCAGGTCACAGCGAAACGGAATTTCCACTGTAGGTCTCAGATGCTATCTGAAAACACCCTTAAATTTGGGCTTGGAGGAAACAAGTGGTCAGCTAGAAATACATTCCAAAGGCTTCAGATGATAGTAAAGGGATGTCAGGTTAGATACAGAAGCGTGCAGTGACTATCTACCAAGGATGCTGGAGATACTGCCAAGGTGATGGTGGTTCTTGGACCACACCATTCTAACACTCAGTGGTTGTAAAGTTCCCGTCAGTGAACCAGCCTTGCAGAATCTTCAGGTCACAGCTTCAACTCCAAAGGCTGAGTGTGGGAATTGACCCCAGAGGCTGTCTGTGTTTCCTGGGGAAGCATGGATGTGTGATGGATTTCAAGGGCAGCCTGAGAACCCTTGTCAGAGGCATCCCTAGGTGGCCTTGCAGAACCTCAACCACACCTGAGTTGTCGTCATCTGAGGTACAAAGGCTGGGCTGCCACTGCCCCAGCTTCTGGGTTCCTGTCTCCCCCTGGCTGCCTCTGTGCTTGTGTTCACATGTGGGGGTGCACAGGTCAAAAGAAAATCTTGTATGATGGTTTGAGACAGCTGATCTATAAGTTTTCTGATATCCCCATCTCCATTTCCCATCACAGCTGGCCTTGCAGGTTTCTATGAGAATCCTGGGGTGTTTTGCTAGCTACACCATCTATTTCCCCACCCCTCCCTCTGCCTTTGCTCCCAGGTCTCTGTGGGGGAGGAGAAGCCATCATTTCTTGCTCCATCTTGCAACTTGTACCGCGAGTGGGGTTCTTTGACATTCTAGGGTGCTACACCCCACTCATGGGATCAGGATCCCAGGACAAGTGGCCAGACCCAAGACTACACATCGAGTTCCAGGGAACCTGCAATCCTTCCTTATGTTCCTGAAAATTATGTATTTGTAAACATAGCTGGGTGTGGTAGCACACCCCATTTTAGTCAGCACTTGGGAGGCAGAGGCAGGCAGATCTGTGTGAGTTTGAGGCCAGCCTGGTCTACAGAGCAAGTTCCAGTGCAGCCAGGCCTGTTACACTGTGAAACTCTGTCTTAAAAAACCATAAATAAATAAATACATAAATACATAAATAAATAGAAATATCGTCATGGTAGCTCATGTCTCTTTTCCTAGCACTTAGCAGATAGAGGCAGGAGGATCAGGAAGGACTCAAATCCAGCCATAATGGTCTGAAGCCAGCCTGGGCTATAGGAGCCCCTGTCTCAAACAACAAGCAAAGGAAAAAACAAAAGCAGTTTTCCTTGTCCCAGACAGGCCTCTCACTCTGTAGCCTTGGCTGGCCTGCAATGTGATGCAGACTAGGCTGGCCTCAAAGTCACAGAGCTCTGCCTGCCTCTGCCTCCAGTGTGCTGGGATTAAAGGCGGGAGTCACCATGCCCAACTTAAATATCATTTCTCTTTTAAAGAGTGAAAAAAAATGCAGTTTCATAAATCTAGTTTGTAATGACTATATTTGATTCTTAAGTGTTTATATTTAATGTTAGTAAATAACTAAGCCAACTGTCTTACAGTCTCCCATTTCTAAAATTGGAGTACATATAATGCACATGTGTGAAGAAAGGACTCTATTATCACTGAGGGACACCCTCAGCCCTCGAACTCTTATGTAGTGTATAATTTCATGTTTTTTGTATAGCTACAAGGCTATGTAGCTACCACCACTATTCCCAGCACGTTTTCCTTTTCTTCGTTTCTTTAAATCTCTGTGTGCGCATGTGTGTGTGTGTGTGTGTGTGCACGCATGCATGTGTGTGACTATGTCTGTGTGCATATGTGTGTGTGAGTGTGTGTGTACATGCATGTGTGTGACTATGTCTGTGTGTGCACGCATGCATGTGTGTGTGTGTGTGTGTGTGTGTGTGTGTGTGAGTGTGAACATGGAGGTCAGTGGACAGCTTCCCGGGGGCCGTTATCTCTCCTCCCCATGAGTCAGGGTCTCTTGATTTCCCAGTGCACAGTGTAGTCCAGGTTACTCCTTCTATCTCTACCTCTCTCCCATCTTCCCATAGGCATGCTGGGATTACAGATGTTCACCACCACATCTGGCTTTTTATGTGGTTTATGTAGGAATGGAACTTGGGTGCCCAGGCTGCGTGGCAAGTGTTTGCCTGCTGAGACATCTGCCCAGCCTCTCCAGCTTGTTTTCCCTCTCTTCTCGTCACCTGTCCCCCTTATTAGCGATCCCCACAATCTCCCCTCTTTCTAGTTCCTAGTGACCATTGACCTCCTTTCTGTCTCTGTAGATTTTGCCCATTCTAGACTTTTTGTTGTTGTTTGTTTTTTGGTTTTTCGAGACAGGGTTTCTCTGTGTAGCTCTGTAGGACAGGCTGGCCTTGAACTCACAGAGATCCGCCTGCTTCTGCCACCCTGGTGCTGGTATTAAAGGTGTGCACGGCCACCACCATGAGGCCATGGTCATTTCATAAAGATAGCTTTTTTTTTTTTTTTTTTTTTTTTTTTTTAGACAAAGAGCAGATAGCTCAAGCTGCCTCAGACTCAGTATGTATCTGAGATGATCGTGAAGTTGTAATCCTCCTGCCGAGAGCTGGGACTACAGACCTGTGCTCTCACAGCTCTAAAGTCTTAATATACCAGTTCATTCTGTGTATCTTTTCTAGGATCCTAAACACTTCAAGTCTGAGAAGACAGGCCGGGGGCAGCTAAGAGAAGGCTGGCGAGATAGCCATCAGCCCATCATGTGCTCCTACAAGCTAGTGACCGTCAAGTTCGAGGTGTGGGGCCTTCAGACCCGTGTGGAGCAATTTGTGCACAAGGTGAGTGATCAGCCCAGTCCCTAGGATTCAGACAAGGTCACTGCATCATTGCCAAGCTGAACCCGTAGCAGGTACCTGTATCTACAAAAGCTTTTTATGTAAAAATGCATTTTCACAGGGGTGTAATTTCCTCCCACTGCTCAGGGTAGCAGTTTTATATGTCACCTCTCATTCTGTGACCTCCGAATCTATTGGTTGAGTATATTTGGGAAGTGGGCCTTGCAGAATGTTCGGGTCACTCTGGCAATCAGGCTAATCTACCTCTAGGAGGGGGCACTTGGCAAGAGCCCAGGAGGCTTATCTCCGGGCACAGCTGCCAGGGATAATTGTCCCTTGGAAGAACTTGCATACGTAGGCACCAAAAGTAGAAGAGCCCCCAAGAGGCAGAACACGAGCTCCGAGGGGGCCCATTAGAAGGCAACACCTCAGCGCTCTGCTCACTTCCTTGTTCCGGTACTGAAGAATGATGAATGAGCTCAGAGCACAGATTTTAACCTGGTACTCACTTTGGAAAACAGATTAACTTTGGTGTCGGGACTGACTTGATGATGTGTAACTGCTTTCCTTTACATGTGGGTAAATAATCAGGCCAGTGAAATGGCTCAGTGGTAAAGGCCTGACAATCTGACCTCAGTCTCCAGGGCCCACACGATAGAAGGAGAGACCCGATGCCTGCAAGTTATCCTCTGACTGCCACACATGTGTAGAGGCTTGTGTGAGCAGGTGTACACATAACAATGAATACATGTTATAAATTTTTAAACAGCTGGGCAGTGGTGGCACAAGCCTTTAATGCCAGCACTCAGGAGGCAAAGGCAGGTGGATCTCTGACTCGGAGGCAGATCTACAGAAAAAGTTCCAGGACAGTCAGGCCTAGACAGAAAAACTTCCTTAAAAAAGACCAAATAGGGCTAGAGAGATGGCTCGGCCATTAAAGGCTAGGCTCACAATCAAAAATATAGGGAAAAGACCAAATGAATAAATAAAGTATAGATAAAATATAGTACATACACATAAGTGATTCCCAATGTCACAGAAGCTGGGCTGTAGCCCTATTGACAGCGACTTGCCTAGTGTGCATATGTAGCCCTGTGTTTCATCCTCACTACTGCATAAACCAGGCCTAGTGATGCCCAGCTGTAATCCCAGCACTCTGAAGTTGGAAGTAGGGAGATTTGAAGTTCAAATTCATCCTCAGTTGCATAGTGAATTTAAGGCCATCCTGGGCTACAAGATGTCTATAAGACCACACACACACACACACACACAAAATATTTTGAGTTTTTTTTCTATGTATTTTAGAAAAATTGGCTCTCTGTTTCTCTACTAATACCTAACAAAGAATAGCTTTCCAGAATTCCTTTCTCAACACCGTTGATTTTCCTTCAGGCACTGAGTTTTTCTTACCTAACTGAACCTGTCTGCAGATTGGGGTCACTTGACAATAGCAACATGGAGACATGTTCTTGTGTTTTGAGATGGAGATCTTACTATACTGCTGAGGCTGGCCTAAAGCTCCTCCTGCTCCAGTCTCCCCCAGGAGCTGGGATATACAGGTGTGCATCTCTCATCTGGCTAGGAAGTTTCATTCCTGAAGTTGGAACTGTGGGTGGACGGCCCACTCCCATTCCCTTCACCCAGGCTGCTGGTGAGAGCAGGCTCTGGGATGGATGGCCTTACGGTTTTCTTACCTGAAAAGCATCTGGTTCTTTGTTGAGCTTCCACACACATCCCACCAACCAGAAGAGGGAACGGAGTGAGGTGTGGAGTGGCCAAGTTCACAGACCGCCCTAGTTACGTTTCTCTTGATGTGATGAAATAGCGTGACAAAAGGAAACCTGGACGAGAAAGCGTTGATTTTAGCTTACAATCCCAACTGCCTTCCCTCGTGTGGGGAAGTCACAGCAGCATGAATTTGAAGCAGCTACTTACATCCCAGCCACAGTAAAGAGCTGAGAGAAGCAAATGCATACAAGACTACTGCTCAGCTCTGCTCTTACACACTTCAGAACGTAAGCCTAAGGAATGGTGCCAGCCATGATGGACAGAACTACACAGCAGTTAAAGCAGTTAATAAAAATCCTTCATGCCAGACATGGTGGTGGACCCTTTAACTACAGTGCTTGGAAGGCAGAGACAGGCATATATCTCTGTGAGTTTAAGCCCAGCCTTGTCTATGCAGCACATTGCAGGCCAGGCAGGGCTACATAGTGAGACCCTGTCTCAATAAAAAGAAAAAGAAGAACTCTTCACAGGCATGTACATAGGTCAACCTGATCTGGGCAATTCTTCATTAAGGCTCCCTTCCCAGGTGACTCTAGACTGTGTCGAGTCGACAATTATAATTCGCCGTCACAGAGCCCTCTTGTTTCTGTGTCCTGACCTAGGTTATTGATCAGGAAGACAAATGCGGAGTAAATATGTTTCAGCCTAAATTCCATTCCGTGTCTGCATGGTCCTCTCATTCTTATTTACATTCTCTTTCTGCCTCTCTTTCCCTTTTCCCTCTCTCTCCCTCTCATTCTCCTCTTGATTTTGTTCTCTTTTTTAAAAATTTTTTTAGATTTATGTTTTTGCCTACACTTATGCATCACAGGCATGCCTGTTGTCCACAAAGGTCAGAAGAGGGTGTTGTATCCCCTGGGACTGGTGGTTGTCAGCTGCCATATGAGTGCTGGGAATCCAACCCAGCTCCTAAGTAAGATCAGCAAGTGCTCTTAACCACTGAGCCAACTCTCCAGCTCCCATTTTTTACTCCTTTGAAGGAGGGTCTCACGTAGCCCAGCCTGACTTCAAACTCACCGTGTAGCCAAGGCTGGCCCCAAGTGACCAAGTGCTGGGATTACAGGTGTGTGCCACCACCCCTGCCTCCTTCCTTGCCTCCTATGACAGGACTGGTTTTGTTTTCTGTCTTCCCAAAATCATCTCCTTTAACTAGAAAATCGTTGTTGTAGCCATGCATCTTATTTTCGCTCACAAAGCACATTTAAATTGCCCGGAGCTCGTTTCATTTATTCCTCATGATGAGTTTGGCTGGTTCTGAGAACCCACCTCTTTAAAATACCTATGAGAATGATGCTTTGGTCATGTATCTTGCTCCCTTGCCCAATTCCAAACTAAATGAAGTGTTATAACCCCCACCCCCAACACACCTGCTCTGCTAATGAGGGAGTATTTACATGGACTGAAAGGGGGGGTCTCTAAACACCTTTGTTTTTTTTTAAGAATCTATTCACAGTATTGTGGGGGGGTTATTCAAAAGCCAGCCATTAACACATTATTGAAGCCTTGTTGCCAGCCACAGCTGTGTTGTGCTTAATATGATTGGGTGGATTTACAAGTGCCTTTATGCTGTTCTTTTGATTTCCATGAATTCGACACAGTCAGCACTCAAGTGTGTATGGCCGCATGGTATTTCTTAGATTCATTACATGCCTCCACTTCCAAATCATAAAAGGACCTCACCAGATACCCAGAGGCCTAGAGGAATAAACACTTCATTAGAAACGCTTCTCTTGTTTCTGCAAATCCACCCAATTAAAACCCTTTGCTTATCGAAACACACTTCAAGCTTCCGTGAGAGGTTTTTGACAGTCACTGGATGTGTTTGGCAAAAAGAAAAGAAGGAATGCTGGAGGCAGTCTGTGGTTTCCGAGAAATGTAATAAGGAATATTTATGGGCCGAGGAGAAGACTCAAGAAGTAAAGTGCTCGCTGCCTGAGATTCCCCAGCACCAACATAACTCTAGGTCTAGGTGTGGCAATGTATATGTATGTGTGACAACGCTAGCACAGGCGCAGGCTGGGAGCCGGGCAAGGGGACAGTTGGAGGCTCATTATTCAGTCAGCCCAGCCAATTGGTGGTTTCCAGGCTCAATGAGAAAATAAGATGGAGCCTGGCAAGACAGTTCAGTGGGTAAGGCACTCAGCACCCAGCCTGCTGACATGAATTCAGTCCTCAGAGTCCATATGGGAGAAAGAGAGAAGTAGCTTCTGCAAGATGTCCTCCAACACTCACACATGTTTCATCACACACATATGCACTCACACATACACTCACACAAACACACACACACAGTTAATATCTTTTTTAAAAAGTTTAAATAAAGGGCTGAAGAGATGGCTCAAAGCTTAAGAGCACTGACTGCTCTTCTAGAGGTCCTGAGTTCAATTCCCAGCAACCATATGTGGCTCACAACCATCTGCAATGAGATCTGGTGCCCTCTTCTGGCCTACAGAGATACATGGAGGCAGAACGTTGTATTCATATTAAATAAATCTTACCAAAAAAGTTTGAGTACATTGCATAGCAATAGAAGGCTCTTCCAACATCAGCTCTCAGCCTGTACATGTGTGCACTCTGGTGAGAGCTCTCAAACACAAGCATATTCATACAGAATGGAATATATTTTTTTTTCTTTAGCCTTCCATCCCAATTTCCCCATAAGAAACAATTACAGGCTATGCAGGTATAAGAACCTGAGTTCAGACCTTGAAAGGACAATACTCAAGTTCATAAGGAAGACCCGTCAGTTTCTTAATCCTCCTGTCCATATGTGCTAGCAGCCAAAGGCTGGCATGCACAGGCGAGGGAGGTATTTGCTCTTTCCTTTAGGTAAGCTTGTGTTTGTTATTATTGCCTGCAAGAGTGCCATGGCATGCTCTAGAGGTCAGAGGACATGAGTTGGCTCCAGGGATGGAGCTTAGATAGTCAGGGTACACAGTGAGTACCTTACCTGCTGAGCTATCTCAAGAGCCCCAGTGCTTGTTCCTGGCCAGCCCTCTTCCATCCGTGATGTACATGCATGGCTCTGTCTTGTGAGTCAGGCTGAAGGTGTGTACAAACTTCTGATGGCTTCTGGATGCTCACTCAGCAATAGCTGGGATGACTTCTCTAGGCTAGTCACCCTGAGATTTAACTAGTACAGAGCCTACATTTCCTACCAAGGAGGGCAGATGTCTTGATGGAAATGAATGCTTCTCTGAATAGCAAGGATTACTGTCTTTAGTGACTTTTCTATTGCTACGAAGGCACACCATAACCAAGGCATCCTATAAAAGACTGTGTTTGGGGCTCAGAGGTTAAGAACACTGACTGCTCTTCCAGAGGTCCTGAGTTCAATGCCCAGCACCCACACGGTGGCTCACAACCATCTATAATGAGATCTGGTGCTCTCTTGTGGCATGCAGGTATACATGCAGGCAGAACACTGTATACATAATAAATAAATAAATACATACATACATACATTGGTGGGTGTGTTTAGTTGGAGGCTTGCTAACAGTCTCAGAGGGTGAGTCCGTGATCACCATGGCAAGGAGCATAGCAGCAGATAGGCAGGCATGGTGCTGGAGCAGTAGAGGAGAGTTTACATCTTATCCATAAGCTGGAGCCAGAAAGAGCTAACTGGTCCTTGAAACCTGAAAGCCCACCCACAGTGATGCACCTCCATCTGCTACCAAGGCCACACCTCCTAATCCTTACCAAACAGTTCTACCAACTGGGGACCAAGGATTCCAGCCTGTGAGCCTATGGGGTCATTATCATCCAAGCCACACAGTGACTTCGCATCCTCTCTTCTCTGATGCATCCACATCCCACCCTTGTTCCTCTCCGATGCTCTCGGCCAGAGCTGGGGTGTTGGGGGTGTCAGCAACACTTCCCTTTGTTCCATCTGGCACTGGGCAATGAACGCATGTGACCAAAGCATCACTCTCACACTATGTGAGACACAAGACAGGTAAATACCCTTGTAGGCTTGCTTGGTTTTCATATGAACGCATGTGACCAAAGCATCACTCTCACACTATGTGAGACACAAGACAGGTAAATACCCTTGTAGGCTTGCTTGGTTTTCATATGAACGCATGTGACCAAAGCATCACTCTCACACTATGTGAGACACAAGACAGGTAAATACCCTTGTAGGCTTGCTTGGTTTTCATATGAACACATGTGACCAAAGCATCACTCTCACAATATGTGAGACACAAGACAGGGAAATACCCTTGTAGGCTTGCTTGGTTTTCATATGAACACATGTGACAAAAGCATCACTCTCACAATATGTGAGACACAAGACAGGGAAATACCCTTGTAGGCTTGCTTGGTTTTCATATGATAAAAAGAAAAAATTAGTGATACAGGCCTGGGAAATGGCTCGGTGGTTCAGAGCACTGGCTGTTCCTCCAAAGGAGCAAGATTTGGTTCCCAGCACTCACGTGATGGCCTACAACTATCTGTTACTCCAGTCCCAAGAGTCTGACACCCTCTTTAGACTTCCTCAGACACTGTATGTATGTGGTACACACACATTCATGCAGGCAAGACACCCATATACATAAAAACAAGGAAATAGATCTTTAAGAAAGAGATGACCTAGGTAGTGGTGTCACACACCTTTAATCACAGGACTCAGGAGGCAGAGGCAAGTAGATCTCTGTGAGTTCAAGGCCAGCCTGATCTATAGAGTGAGTTCCAGGACAGCCAGGGCTGCCACACAGAGAAACCCTGTTTAAAGTGAATAAATAAATAAAAATAAAAGAGAGACAGAGATGAAATAAGAAAGATGGACTAAAATATTTCGTATTATCTTACTTTATTGTTATTATTTGGTCTAGCTGTCAAAGTATGGAAGAGAGGGCTTCATGTACTCACCGTGTCTTCATATCTCTCTCTCTCCTCTCTCTGTCTATCTCTCAAGCTTTTTAAACTTTGTCTTAAATTACTTTACTGTATTTTGTTCATTTATTTAGCGGGGGAAGAGGGCATTGACTGCCGTGTCAATTAAGGAGGTCAGAGGACAACTTTCGGGAGTCTGTTCTCTCCCACCACCATTTCTACCAACTGAGACCCGGGGACTGAACTCGGATGTAGGCTTGGCAGGAGGCGCCTCCACTCTCGGACATGTCTCGATGACCCCAGCTCACGTTTTGAGACAGGCTCTCTCACTAAACTTGGGGTTCTCTGACAGACCAGACTGGCTGGCCAGAGAGCCACTGGTGAACCCCAATGCCACACTCCACAACGCTCCCCAGTTTACAGGCATACATGACACATCTAATTTTTCCATGGGTGCTCAAGATACAAACTCAGGCCCTCATGCTCACGAAGCCAGCCCTTTACCCCCTGAGCTGTGCCTCCAACCCCTCCGCCCTCAGACAATCTTGATCACATCTGGTGTTATTTCAACCTCCCTCTCTTCCTCTTCAGGTGGTCCGAGACATCCTGCTGATTGGACACAGGCAGGCCTTTGCGTGGGTTGATGAGTGGTACGGTAAGTCAGATGGCCCAGAATAACTTGGAGAACAGTTTCATAACACGGGTTGACTCGGTTTTCGGTACACCCAGCTTCAAGTGTAACCTGGAAAGACAGCAACAAAGGGCAGGCCAGCGCTTCCTGTATTGGAAATAGCTCTGTCTGGCGAGCCTAATAGAGATGTAATTATAGAAGCTTGGTCTGAAATAACCACAGAACTATTGACCAAGTAGGACCTTGGCATGCTTGGTGCTCATCTAGTGTATACACGGGGCTCCATTGTTCTCTGTGGGATAGATTTCAAACCCATCCTAATTTATCCCAAGCTTCAACATCATCTGCAGCACCTTAGTGAGTAACCGTCCCTGGATGCAGCAAACACTTGAAGCTGTCCCTCGTCGGATACGTACAAGTTCTCTAAGGACAGGTGGAGGCTTAGGTACCTGGATGATCCTGTTGAGAGTATTGTTCTGGCTTGTTGTTTTGGTTTTGTTCTTCTTTAATATCATGCAAAGGTTTTAAACAAGTTCTGCACATTGTCAGTAAGTGAAAACAAGGTTTGCTTGGCACTATGATGAATGGAACACCCTCCCTGGATGCTCAACACCGTGGTTGGATGGACCTGAGTCCTCTGCTTTCTCTGAATCAGTCATCAGGTGGCTGGTGTCCTTGGCTATAAATAGAAGCGAGCACGCCCAACCGGTGACTTAGGATAGAGCTGACTTTATGTGTCTGTAGTCCTAAGTCACATTGTTTGTCCTGGGTGTGTCCTAGATTGTACTTTAGTCGTTTTGCCCTTATTCCTCCCATGCTTTCAGTTTCTACAGCAGCAGCTGACCCCCTTCCCATCCATCTTTAAGAGAAAAGCTACATTGTACAGAATGGGTAAGGGCCATGCTAGTCATTCATGCTGCCAGCTGGTCCTCTGCTATAGACTCAGTTTGTTTAGTTTTTTTGTTTCCGTTTTCCCAGATCTGCACCTGCTGAAGAGTAAGTACATCTTCCTGGTTTGTCCAGATGCCCATCGTAGCTCAGATTACTGTGGCACTCACAGGATGTTTTTCATGTACTAGGCTGCTAGTCCTGTCTTTTATGAAACAAGGGGATGGAGAGGATTCTGGGGTTATTTCCTATGGTCCTTAAATTCTTCTGGAATAATTTGTTGTTATTTGCTCGTTTGTTTACTGGGAAGCAAGTCTCAGAGGGACTCAGATCTTTTCCCAACACCCACCCAACACATACATGTAACACACACAAAAAGAAAGGAAGAGGGAGGAAGGAAGGAAAGAAGGAAGGGAGGAAGGAAGGAAGGAAGGAAGGAAGGAAGGAAGGAAGGAAGGAAGGAAGGAAGCAGGTGAGGTAATACCTTCTCCCTTGATGTGTTCTTCCCAAAGCTCATGGTTCCTTTGTTGCCAACTCCTAGGAAATGTCACAAGGATAGTCAAAGAGGATATATCACAAGGCTAGGCCTGCACTAATTAGAAGTTTAACCAAAGGACAGGTACCTGGAGGACCTAGAATCTGACACCTTGATAACCAGGAGGAAAAGGTGTCAGCTGGTGTCTCTAACACCAGGATGCTACTGAGGACTTTTCAGGAAAGACATTTTAAAAGGAGCGCTGGACTCTGCTCAAGACATTGCAAGCTTGCCCTTCAAGAAAAAGGGTTTGGGGCCAGCAAGATGGCTCAGTAGATAAAGGCATTTGTCGCCATACTAGTGACCTGAGATCAATCTTCAGAGCCCATATTAAAGGTGAAGGAAGAGAACTGATACCACAAAGTTGTCCACTAACTCCTACACAAACACTGTGATGCACATATCATGCATACATATACAAAAATAATAAAAAATTTTGTTTTTTTTTTTAATGAGAAAAGAGATTGACAACCAGCCAAAATGAGAGTGAGTTCAAGGTAAAGGAATATGAAGGATGAACCCTGGTTCTTTTCTATCTCAGCTAAGCCTGCAACAAGGAAGTGATGACTTGAGGGCATTTAATTAAGAGTGAGAGACTTGCCTAGCCATATGCAAGGTTCCTTTAGAATTCTCAGGTTATTACAAGAGCCTGAAGCTAGAATAATGTATTAGATGAAACACGGGCTCTCCAGTCCAGTATGTAAGAATTCCTGCCTATTTACTTAGGATGAGTTGGAAGAAGGCATTTAACAACTCAAGGAGTCTATTGATCACAAAATCCTCTTTGCGGCTGAGTTGTGGTTGGAAGGCATAGGCTTTACTGGGTGTAGGCCGTCAGGGCACCTATCCACCCCAGAGCGGTCTCCACCCGCTGTGTCCACGGTCACAGTCCCAACTAAAACAAGCAGCAAGGGGTCTGAGGACCACACCATCAATTCAGTGTAAACTCTTGCAGACCTCAGCAGCCCAGCTGAGCCGCTGGCCTGGAACATGGTGGCTCCTTCATTACCTGACACACAGACTCTCAGGAAATTAAATGAATAGGAATGAGCCCAGCCACAGAATGTCTCCTCGGCCACTTACTGGCTCAAGGTCATGCAGGGAACTGTGGCTCTTTCAGATAGATGGTTATGTTATTATCAAGGCAAAGTCCAAACCAGGGTAACTGAGATAGCCCTTCAGTTAGGGTACCCGGGCTATTGTACATTCTGTAGGTCTTCATTAGTAAACATGGACAAGACTGCCCTGGAGCCACTTCCAGTTCTGGTTCTTAAAGAGAGGTCCCTGGACCTGCAACCTCTGCATCTCCTGGGCCTTTGTTAAAGATGTGTACTCTCCAGCCCCTAGCCCTCTATGGTTCCGGTAGGCACCCACCCCCACCCCCAGGTGATTCTGAGCCGCTGGCTCACAGCCTGGGCTGTAAGCCAGATTGGCTTACAAGGACAGCTTAAAAAATTCATTCCAAATACAACAGACTCAGAGATTCATAGACATCTTCAGGGCCAGCCGCTAAGCTCTGGTACCTCAGAAGAATTAGAAGAAGGAAGAAGTAAGTACCCCTCCCCTTTTAAATAGATGTGTTAGGAAAGGGTCCCCTTCTGGGCAGACTCAGCGGGTACAATATTGATATCATTGGGGCTGGGTTTGGGCGCCATTCACCTCCTGAGCAAGTCCATCCGTAAGCGCCATCCAGCACAGCCTCCCCTGCCTCACTCTCTTTCAAATTAGACTCCCCATCTCCAGTGCTTAATTATGAGTAGGGAAAAAGACACCATCAAGGATGGTAATCTTTTCTCACCCAAGGAGTCGTTTCCACATCTCTTCTGAGTCCCAGCATTCTCGGAAGTCACGAAACCATTCCCCTAAGCAGATTTTATTCTGCTCGTGTTCATTGTGAAGGGCCAGCATGTCCATGTTGGAGGAGTTGAGTTTGCTTTCCAAAGCCCTGATTGGTCTTTATGCGTGAGCCTTGAGCCTCTCTGCATGGCTAGCACACTAATCAGCTGAGCCCCAGCGCATTTCAGGAGACGGGGTGAGAGGGGAGGTGGATAAAAATAGCCAGCCCGGCTTCACAAAAGGCACGGATCTGCTTCTCAGATCTGACAGAGAGACACACTGAAGATTGCCACAGGGACCCTGTGACGGAGGGGCCTCGTGAGTGCCCTTGAAAACCTGACTCTTTCGCCAAACAAGTATGTGGGAGGCTGAGTTCTGACTGGTAGAGGAAACGGTCTTATGAAGTCATTCAGAAGGCAGCCAGAGTCCCTGGAGATGGCCTGACAAGGACAGACACAAGCTCAGGTGGGGACACGCCAGCACAAACTGAGTTCGCCACAGCAGTGTCTGCCAGCGTGGCCTCAGCTTTCCTGAAATCTGACCCTGAGCACATGTGTGTTTATGTTCATTTTTCTAGGAAGAGAACTCGTAGCTTCACACCACTTCCATTTCCGAAGGTGTCTGTAAAATCTTTTCCTGCCTAAATCCCAACACACAGCCCCCTTTTAAAAAATGGGTATAGTGGCACAGTATCTGTGACTCCAGCACTTGGGAAGCGGAGGCAGGAGACTCACCACAAGTCTGAGTTTGGAGTCTCAGGGAGTTCCCAGCCAGCAAAAGCTACATAGCAAGACCCTGTATCAAAACAGAATGAAAGAGAAGCTGGAGACGATTAGAAGGGCTCTTGCAGAGGACAGGGTTCAGTTCAGAACCTACCTGGTCTTCATAGCCAACCTCAAGTCCAGTTCCAGGGAATCTGATGCCCTCTCGACTCTGTGGGCACCAAGCATGTGGTGCACAGATACATTTGCAGGCAAAGCATCCACCCACATAAAACTGAATTACATTTGAAGAAGAAAAACAAAATCACAACTATCAATTGCCATTCTAGATCTTAGTGATCTAAATTATGTGGGAAAGGTGTGGACCAAGTCTTCAGGATTGGCTAATTTCAATACAGAGAAAATGGAAGCACTTAAATTTTTGTAAAAAGCTTGTGTTGGGAGGTGTTAGGTTACAATTGTTCTAATTAGATTTTTTAGACGTCCCCGCTATGCCTATTGGTACATGTCTACAATCTCTCAATCTCTCACTTAATGAGACAGGATCATGAGTTCCAGGCTAGCCTGGGCTGCATAGTGAGTTCTAGGTTAGCCTAGGATATGTAATGAGACCCTGTCTCAAAAACAACAACAATAACAAAGAGAATTTCAAACTGAGTCTTGCAGATGGCCACCATTTTTCTGGAGCCAGAGCCGTGTCCAGCCCAAGTCATAAATAGATCTCCCGAGACCCAAATACTTGTTTCAACTTTGATTTTGACTCAGAAGGATAAAATAATCATTTCTGTTTTGGTTTAGGAGCCTGGAAGTGAAGAGATAATTAATATAGGCTAAGTAAGCCAGAGCTGCTTGCAAAGGCAGTTAAAACTCTGCGTGAGTGTGTGCGTGAGTGTGTGTGAGTGAGTGTGTGTGCGTGCGTGAGTGTGTGTGTGAGTGTGTGTGAGTGTGTGTGTATGTGTGAGTGTGCGTGAGTGTGCATGTGTGAGTGTGTGTATGTGTGAGTGTGCGTGAGTGTGTGTGTGTGAGTGTGTGTGTGAGTGTGTGTGAGTGTGTGTATGTGAGTGTGTGTGAGTGTGTGAATGTGTGAGTGTGTGTGTGAGTGTGTGTGTGTGAGTGTGTGTGTGTGTGTGTGTGTGTGTGTGGTGTGATAACTTACCTACAATGTCCTAGAATCATTGATTTATGTCATAGAATCCATTGATTTCTTACCATGGCT
Source organism: Cricetiscus sungorus (assembly GCA_030556225.1). Lineage (NCBI taxonomy): Eukaryota > Metazoa > Chordata > Mammalia > Rodentia > Cricetidae > Cricetiscus > Cricetiscus sungorus. The sequence goes on along the minus strand of JANBXA010000069.1, from coordinate 82,766,357 downwards.
ATCTCCAGAGACGGAAGGACTGCTCAGAGGGCTGATAAGGAATAAGCGCTGTTCTCTTGGATCCAGTACTCTTTGGATTCGAGCAGGCGTGCAGCATGTATGAAGGTCAGGGAACAACTTTTGGAAGTTTGTTTCCTCCTTCCACCATGTGGGTCCTGTGATTTGGACTCTAGTCCTCAGGCCTGCTGGCAAACAACTTTACCTACTGAGCTAGCTCATCCTGGATTCATATTTTCATGTAACATAACCCTGGCAACATTTGAATAACTGAATTAATAAAGAATAGTTTTTAAACATTTTATTCAGTGACTGGAGAAATAGTTCAGCAGTTAAGAGCATTTGCTGCTCTTGTGGGGAACTGGGCTCAGTTCCCAGCATCCATGTCAGGCAGCTCACGAGCACCAGGAATTTCTGGGAACCAAAGACCTCTTCTGGTCTCCACGTGTGGTACCACATACCAAAAAATGCAAAGTAGCAGATGCAGATGCAGACAGATCTCTGTAAGTTCAAAGCAAGCCTGGTCTACAGAGTGAGTTCCAGGACCATGAAGGCTGTTACAATGAGAAGCCTGGTCTCAAACTCTGGAAAAAAAAAAAAACAAAAAACTGATGATTGAGGAAGACAAAGAAACAGAGAGAGAGAGAGAGAGAGAGAGAGAGAGAGAGAGAGAGAGAGAGAGAGAGAGAGAGAGAGAGAGAAGAGAAATACATTATTTCAAATCTATAAGAACTCATCGGGTGGTGATGATACGTGTATTTAATCCCAGCACTCAGGAGGCAGAGGCAGGTAAATGTGAGTTCAAGGCCAGCCTGGTCTTCAGAGGGAGTTCCAGGCCAGCCAGAGCTATAATACAGAGAAACCCTGTCTTGAAAATGAAAACAAAATGAACAACAACAAAAAGAAGTAATCACCTAACAATTCATTTGAAAAGTGATTGGCATAGGCTTTCTTGCACTTAGAATTTATCTTGACAGCCAGCAAGATAGCTCAATGGTAAAGGCATTTGCCTCAAAGCCTAAAGACCTTCATTCAATACCCAGGACTCCCATGGTAGAAGGAGAAAACAGACTCCTACAAGTTGTCCTCTGACTACACATGTACAATATGGCACACTCTCTTGTACACACATAGATAGATAGATAGATAGATAGATAGATAGATAGATAGATAGATAGATAGATAGATAGGTGTTTGAGAAAATTTTTTGATATTTTGGCTAATAACCTCAAAAAGCATCTGTTTCTAACAAGAGCTCTGAACCTACATTTCTAGAAGTTACTCATAGAATTACTCATATCATTGAAAAATCAATTGATGACAAGAATGAATTGTCTTTGGAAGTGTATTCTGTTGTTGGGCATTTGCAATTGAATTTTCTAAAAAATTGACTTGTGTATAGATTTTGAGGTAATATCCATTTGCAAAAACAGCACAACACATTTGACCAGATAACCCAAACTGGCACTTTTTGCCCTGGTTAGCATTTCCATAAATTACTAAGAAGTGACATGTTTACCTCACATTCATATGCATTTCTGGTATGTGGAGCTATATCAAGATGTAGAGAGATTTCTATTAGTAGCTTACCTAGCATGAAGCCCCAGAATCACCCAGCATGTGGGAGGTGGTGATAGAAGAGTCAGGAGTTCAAGGTCCTAGGGTACAGAGAGTTTGATGCTCTGTCTCAGAGAGAGGGGAGGTGGGAAAGACAGAGGAGAGAGAAATTAGAAATACATAATTTCAGGCCTCGCGGATGTAGTGCGCAACTTTAATCCCACCACTCAGGAGGCAGGAGAATATCTGCACTCAAGGCCTGCCTAGTCTACAGACAGCCAGGACTATACAGTTCAAGAAATGAGAGAGGGAGAGACAGAGAGAGAGAGAGAGAGAGAGAGAGAGAGAGAGAGAGAGAGAGAGAGAGAGAGAGAGAGAGAGAGAGAAATAGATGCCGCTTTTGGTGTTTTAAAATATGTCAAGACCTTTCCTACCAGGGTTAAGTACGGGGTTAAGTAGTCTTCTACCTCCTTTTGGTTTGGTTTGGGTTGGGTTGGGTTGGGTTGAATTGGTTTGGTTTGGGTTGGGTTGAGTTGGTTTGGGTTGGGTTGGGTTGGGTTGAGTTGGGTTGGGTTGAGTTGGGTTGGGTTGGGTTGGGTTGGGTTGACTTTTTCTTTCTGTCCTCGGATGGCACCACCAATCCCTTGAGTTGTTCCAACATGAACAAGATGCCGATCATCTTGCACTAATCCTTTCTTACACCCACAAAACCAATCCAGCTCTGAAAGTCCAGTCTGCCCTGTGTTAAGTCCCCTCCCTTCACAGAGAGCTAATTGCAGATAAAGAATGAATTTTGTGGAGATTCAGTAGAGTGAAACAGTAAACTCTTGCCTTCCCTGAGTTCTGTTTTCCCAATTAAGTGGCTAATGACATGTGCACAAAGAAACCGCTTTCAATTTTAAACTGGTAATTGAATGGGACCTCCTTGTATTCATTTCCAGGTGTGTTTGTGTTTAAGGAATACTGACAATCGGTCATTGAAATCGTGGGGTTTGGTCTTGTGCAATGTGTTATTATTAAGACCCCTTTGTCTTCACCCTAAAGCAGCGCTCTTTTATTGCTTGTCAATAACCTGTTTTCTAATAGAAAAGCATGTTCTTTCTTGCTTGACCAGCCTGCTGCTTAGCCTTCTTGATACTTCCATTGCTTGTAGACATCATTCCTGGTGGATGATTCCAGGGGATGGGAGGGACATCACCAGTTCAATAGAATAATTAGCCCAGTCCTAGATTGTGAGCCATGCTCCACCTCAGCCCGAGACCACAGGGAATTAAATCATGAGCTCTGGCAGATCTGCCCTTTGGAAGCAAAGAGAACACACATGACACTTGGATTGATATAAAAAGACATCAGGCCACACGATCCAGAAAATACTTCAGGAAAAACTCCAGCTGGGAATGTGTACCGCAAATCTCCCACTAAGCCAATCAGTGATAGGGTGGTAGATGATGAAATTTTTGTTCTTTTATTTATTTACTTATTTTTCACATGGAGTAAAATTCTGCCTAGACAGTGTTGCTGGCTTGGGAGGATAGCTGGTAAAATGCTGCCAAATAGAAGAGAGTGGGGAGGAAGGCAAAGGGAATATTTAAAGTGAGACCAGTAAAATATCAATTTTATGCATTTCACTTGCTAAAAGACTTCTTGGTATTCTCTTTTTCTTGTTTGTTTTTGTTGGAGGTGTTTGGAATTTTTGTTTGTTTGTTTGTTTTAAGACAAGGTTTCATGTAGCTCAGGCTGGCCTTGAAGCCAGAAACCTCCTGCTTCAGCCTCCCAAAAGCCAATATTGAAAAACTAAGATAGGATTTCTCAAACTGACATTTGGAATCAGATCTTTGTTGAGAACTGGGGATCCTGGCATATGGAATGTTCCACAGCATCTCTGGCTTCCCCCTCACTAGAGAGATGCTACCATTGTCACAACCAAAAGCTGTCACAAATCTGTCTCCTGCTGAAAACTATTATGGATTAAGAGCTCATTACCCAGAAATACTGAAGAATTGTAGACTCTAGCCAAACATGGTGTTGTGTGCAATTGTATTTATAGATCAACGTGGGTGGAATAGTGTCAGCCATTCCCAAGCTGTTAGACTAGACTCAAAGACCTGCACTCTCGGGCCCCTCCTAGTCTATGCAAAACCACATCTGGGTGAAAATTGTACCAAGTCTCACTCACACCAGTGAGTGCGCTGGGGTCTGCCCTCCACTGTTGTCTCCTACCATAGCAATGAAAGCGCCCTTGCTGTTGTCAAATGCACTAACTTAAAGATGCCTTAGATCTCTCTGGAAAGTTCTTTCTGAAGGTAAGTATTAAAAAAATCACCTGGCCCCTCTGTCTCTGAAAGGGATCTTCTAACAAAGCTTTAGGAGATCTCAGGCTACGCACAGCCCACTCGCTAACACCTTTCACCAGCTCACTTGCCAAGAGGCCCCCCTCAATGATTTACACTTAACTAACTTCCTTGCCCTCACTCCCTCTTTTGGCTGGTTTATCTAACTTTATGATTTACCCCATAAAGTTAGTTAGTCACATGCTTTAAAAAAACAAACAAACAAACAAACAAACAAACCTGTTTGGCTACTGCTGAGCTACTGTCTTCCCCTACAGTGCCCCGATTAAAGTTTGTATTTAATAACGGAAGTTGCCCACGTCTTGACTTCTTTCAGATATGACAATGGATGATGTTCGGGAATACGAGAAAAACATGCATGAACAAACCAACATAAAAGTTTGCAATCAGCACTCCTCCACTGTGGATGACATAGAGGGCCATGCGCAGACCAGTGTATGTAGACTGTTCAAAGCGAGTTGCCCACCCTGTGCGAAACAGACACGGGAACCCATCTGTCAGACCCTTAAAGTACTGCCCCCTAGCCTCCTGTGAAAACACAGCCCTGTCCCGAGACTGTGGTTGAAGATGCCCCCCACCCCCCCACCCCCGATTCTTTGAGTTGGCTGTGTCAGTCACCTGTGTCTTCCAGATCTTTCCATTCTTTCCAGTAGCTTAATTCATGGCTAACCCGATCATAAAACCCAGGACACAGAGAGTGGAAACATTTGGTGGGGCCTGTGAGATGGCCTGCACCGATCATAAACTGGCATAGGAGTGACAGTGCCTGTCCAATGTAAAGCAGATCAAATGTCAGACTTTTCAAGGCATAGTTAACACTATGCTCCATGCGGGGCTTTGCTCATCGATGCTTTAAGCTTCTTAGGCTTTGAAAGGCTTTCTACAACTCTTTCGGGCTCTTTTTTTCCTCCATCAGTTCTTTTAATCTAAAATAATCTGAAGACTAAACTATAGTCCATGCATACACACGTGCCCAGGGGTGGAGGGGTGATGATCCAGGATTTAGGAATGTTGCATAGAAGATCCAGTCTGGGATTTTACCAAGGCCTTGAAGAGCCCTAGGAGACTGGCAGCCTTGGGTTACTGAGAGCTGACTTCATAGTATATACGGGAATTTAAATATAAGTTATCTCTCAGTCAGTCAAGCTAATGAAGAGGAGGTATAGATAACAAAGGATTAATCACTAAATCATAGGGGTCTCAGACAGAGCTGTGATCTCTCTGGGAATATTTGTGTTCTTATGTCTGCCATGCCCAGAGATGATATATATGAGATACTTTAAAAATCAAGAACGTAGTTATTATGTGACTGGCACTTTTGTTTTATAAGAAATGAGAAGGCAGGGTCTAGAGCAGTATTTCTCAACCTGTGAGTCACAACCCCTTTGTGAACCAAATGACCCTTTCATGGGGTCACCTAAGACCATCCAAAAACACAGATATTCACATTATGATTCATGGAAATCTCAACATTACAGCTATGAAGTAGCAACAAAAATAATGTTATGGTTGGAGTCACCACAGCATGAGGAGCTGCATTAAAGGATCGCAGCATTAGGAAGGTTGAGAACCTCTGCTCTAAGGAGATTACTCAGAGCACTGGCTGCTCTTGCAGAAGACCCTGGTTCAGTTCCCAGCACTAATATCTAGTGGTTCACAGCTGCCTTTAACTCCAGGCCCAGAGTATCCAATGCCCTTTTCCATCCTCAGCAGGCTCTGCATGCTGTGCGCGCGCGCACATTCCCCCACACACACACACACACAGAAAGAGAGAGAGAGAGTAAATAAATAAGTGATAAATCTTTAAAAAGAAAAAAAGAAATGGGAATATAATTACAGAAATTAAGAGGTGGCTGTTGTGACAAAGGCTTTAGAATTTGAAGACTTTCTGGTAACCTTTTGGAAATGTTGAGAGCGTGTCCTTGACTGTGCCTTGCTAGGCTAGTGCATGGCATCAGATGCATGTGGCTGCCGGTGAGCCTGAGAGTGGTCCAGCTCTGCCTTGCATGCTCTGATCGGGTTTTGCAGGAAAATGTTGGGGACAGCATTGGCTGAAGGTTTGCTCCGATTTTGATCAGATACCTCCCCACCCCTCCTCTTTCCCTGCTCTGAAGATAGGAATGTTCTTTAAGGAAACTGTTCCTGAATTTTCCGTTACTTTTGATTACCTTTTCTCTTAGCAATGTCAAACACAGTGCCCATCAACAGCTCTGAAAGTTGCTCACTATAAACAGGACCAGACAAAGAAAGCTACAGGGGAGGGAAGGAAAAGGGTTGCCTGAAGGACGCTGAGTTTCCAGGGTCTAAGCCAGGCATGGTGGCTGAACTGAGGCAGGAGGATTGCCTTGAGTGGGAGGCCAGCCTGAGCTGCTATTCGAGACCCTATCTCAGGAAGGGGGAGGGGGAAGCTTACAGATTGTCGCATGCATTCTTTCTGTTTGAATTCGCTGTTCACATTAAGCCAGTTTACTGTGTAGAAGATGAGAATCCAGAGTGACCCCCTGTCCTCCAGAAAGTCCCCACAGCCTCTGGCTGCAAATCTCCCGTGGTTGCCATGGTACCAGCATAATGGTTGTCTTGTGATATTGCCCCCTTTCTTTGGAATTTCGTGAAATCGGGGGCCATTTATTTTTCACAGTCTTACTTTTCTATCATAATAAAAAAGACGCTTCAAGTTGAGAGGCTGTTCGCACCACACGTAAAAACTGCACGGACGGGCCAGCAAGGTGACGCAGCGCGGAAAGGCCCTTGCCACACAAGCCTAGAGACCTGAGCTTGGTTGCCAGAACTCATGCAGCTGTGGAAAGAGAATAGAATTGGCTCCAGAAAGTTGCCTTTGACCTTCACACACACACACACACACACACACACACATACACGCACGCACGCACGCACGCACGCATGCACACACACTCTCTCTCTCACATGCACACACCCTAAAGCTTAAAAAAAATTAAAAAATGTTTAAATAGTAGTAAAACCACACGGGGGCGGAGTGCCAGTCATGTACAAAGCCCTGGGCTCTACCCCCAGTACCACACAAACCAGGGCTGGAATCACACACCTGTATGAGAGGAGGAGGCAGGAGGATCAGAAATCCAGAGTCATCCTCAGCTACAGAGTGAGTCAGAGGACAGCCTGAGCTACCCAAGGGCCTTATCTAAAAATGAAAAATAACAACCTTCGTGGCTGCTAACATGAAATATAAATAAGTTGGGAGTAAGCAAAATAGCATCCATGAGCAGAGCAATTATAAAACAAAAAAGGCCCATTGACAATTGAAAGATTTCAAACCCTCCAAGATACGGACTTTAAAAAAAAAATCCAAATTCTGTACTGTGTCGTTTCTGCCCCCTGCTGGGTACATTAAATATCACAATGTTTTGGGCCACTTGTTAACCAAGTAATTTTTTGAAATTGCTATCCATTTATTAGTGTAAAGATATATCCTGGTTCACTAAAATTTTTTATGAAGTCCCAATTTCATTTCTAAGTAAATGCTTCTTTTACAGAACTTAATATCATTTATTCATTTAAAAGTGGTAAGTTTATAGGTATAATTTTTCTTAAAATAATATAAATTTTGCATTATGTCAACTCAGCTGCAATTTTTTAATCTCCTTTGTAAAAAAAAACAAAACAAAAAAACTTCCCCTTCAGGAAATTTTAATAATTTCATAAGGAAATGGTTACAGATTTCATTTCACGGAAAATGATTTCTGAGCCAGGCATAGTGGCACACGCCTTTAATCCCAGTACTCGGGAGGCAGAGGCAGGTGGATCTCTAGGTTTGAGCCAAGCATGGTCTACAAATCAAGTTCCAGTACTGCTGGGATTACACAGAGAAACTCTGCCTCTAAAAACTAAAAATAAAGAAAGAAAAGAAAAATGCTTATTGTTTTGATATTATAAACTCCAGTAGTGGAACTGAGGAACGTAGCTCCTGCCTGGCATACTCAGGCCCTGAGTTTGATCCCCAGCAACACAAAGGTCACCTGATGATGAACCTCGTGTTGTTACTATCCATTCCACGTTCAGCATTTCTAAGGTGTGTGGCTGAGATGTGCACTATCATTTCAGGAGTCTGAACCACCGAAGACCAGAAAGAATGAAACATAGGCCTATGTGAGCCAAAGTAGAGAAAGACAACTCATGGGTTCCGCTCTACATCAGGGTTCTTTTGATATTCCCGTTTTCTCTGTTCCCCGTAAGTGAAAAATCACCAAAAGATGCCAGGAATATCCAGGCTGACAGTAATTCCTAACAACAATAACAAGGGCCCACAAGAAGTCTCAGTGCCTAAAGGTGCTTGCCACCTAGCCAGGTGACCTGAGTTGATCCCTGGGACCCACAGGGTGGCAGGCAAGAACCAACTCCCGGAAGCTGTCTCTGACCTCCTAGTGCCCTCCTCCAACTCAAGTTACAGGTGGTTGTGAGCCATCTGGTGTCAGTGCTGGGAACTGAACTCCGGTCCTCTGCAAGATCAATATGAGCTCTTAATTGCTGAGCCATCTCTCTACTCCCAGTCAATAAAAATTTTAAGGGTAGATTTGACACTAGTACATTGCTGACTTACCTGTAGGATACCAAACTATGTTCTTTTTCTCCCCCTTTTAAATAAAGCTTCAACCTTTTTAAAGATTCTTTTCATTTTTTTTTCTTTCAAACTGCCTTGGGGGTGATTTTATTTTTCTTTTGGGGGAATAATTATCAGCACTTATTGCTGAATAACACTAACAACCCTGTGACCTTCAGAGTACAGAAAGTATGGTCTGAGATTGAAATGCTGAGAAGTTCTGAGATTTGCCCTGAACTCACCCTCTAAAGGTCCCTGGCTCGTTGGCAATCTAAACTTGAGAGTAATGCTGACAAGGCCACCGATTGCCTTAATGATCTTTGTATGGAGAGTGTGACCCAGTGTAATAAGAGCCCCATGTGTCCACGGCAGCCACACACACCAAGTGCTTGCAAGTGCCCACGTGCACACCTTGCACACACTTACTGGATCTGACTTACACTCCCCCGTTAAATCCTAATTCGGAATACTTAACATACTAATTGAAGTGGCTGGAGAGATGGCTCAGCAATTAAGAGCTCTTGTGCTGAGTGGTACTGAGGACTGAAATTCGGATCAAAGCATCCAGGTAATAATCCAGACTCCCCGCAAAGCCTGCAGCTCCAGCTCAAGGGGGCTGGAGGTAGAAATAGGTGGATCAAGGGGGCAGAAAATGTGAGCCCAGCTTCTGGGAAAGACCCAGATCAAAGGAATAGAAGATAATGATGTCTTCTTCTGCCTTCTTTGTGTGCTCAGGGGTTCGTATGTGCATGTACACACACACACACACACACACACACACACACACACACACACACACACGATGGCTGACTGAGTGAAGGTAGCTACCGCTGCCGAGTCCGCCAGCCTGAGTTCAAACCAGTGAACTCAGGACCCAATAGCAGGAAAACTGATTCCTCAAAGATGTCCTCCAACCACACTCGTCCACCCCACCACACATCCCTGATCACACAGCAAATAAAAAAAAAAAAATGTATTTCAGTAACTTCTAAATACTAATGAAGAGTCCTTTGGAAAACCTTGACTCGATAGCCAAAAACAGAAATATTCTTTTCATGGATATGTCTCAGTAACAGAGATGGGTGGTGGTGGGGATCAAATTGAGGATTTAATATTTCAAAGACAACTTGGGTTTGTGATGGGTAGAGGCCTCCTTCATGGTAGGTAAGAGTCCCCAGACTTAGCTCTGAACCCATTTGCACGTCCGAATGGTAACTGCTGCTTATTCTCTCTCTTTTCCCCTGGAAGACATGACGATGGATGAAGTGCGAGAATTCGAACGAGCCACTCAGGAAGCCACCAACAAGAAAATCGGCGTTTTCCCACCCGCCATTTCGATCTCCAGCATCGCCCTGCTGCCTTCCTCGGTGCGCAGCGCCCCATCCAGCGCTCCGTCCACCCCTCTCTCCACAGATGCGCCCGAATTTCTGTCCATTCCCAAAGACCGGCCCCGGAAAAAATCTGCCCCAGAGACACTCACACTTCCGGATCCCGAGAAAAAAACCACCCTGAATTTACCTGGTGTCCACTCTTCTGAAAAGCCATGTCGGCCCAAATCAGAGTAACTTCATGTGAACATCCCATTGGGTTTTATATTTTCATTTGAGGCTTTTTTTTTTTTTTTTTTTTTTAAGAATCCTCTGATAGAGGAGAAAGACGACTGCCTCCTCACTCAGATGTGTTCTTTGATCTCAGAGTGTGCATGTGGTTAAAATAATTTCACAGGTGGCAAGAATCCCTACGTGTACAGCATCATAGTGAATATGAGACTTAAGGCTATGGAAAAAAAAAACACACAAAACAAAACAAAACAGGAGGGGCTGAGGATGGAACTTAGCAGTAGAGTGTGCTAATGTATGTAGCTTGCACGAAAGCCCAAGGTTCCATCCCCAGCCTGGTTAGGTAGACAAGAGGATGAGATGTTCAGAGTCAGCCTCGGCCATATACAAATTTTGAGGCCAGCCTGGGTTATATGAGACCCAGTCTCAAAAATAATCTCAAACCCACAAGATCTACAGCTTTGTATATGGGTCAGGAAGGGAGCCTTGTTTGGGAGGCCTTGGTGAGTCTGATATGGGCTTCAGTGGTAAACATGTGAACAGATGGAAAAATATGATGCTTTTTTTTTTTTTGTAAGATGTAAAATAATGAAGTCAATTTCCTCCCGTCAAACCAAACCTGAAATTTCTCAACGACACAACAAAACAGAAAAGAAAATGCTCTCTCAGGTGTCACATGCCTAATTGTTAAATTTTGGACTGCTGACCACCAATACTTGAATTCTGTTGTTACCAATATTCCTGTTTTGATTAGTCTGACTCAGGATTTGGGGCCTAATCAACTCCTTAAATTTTTTGAAAATTTTAATGACCAACTTCTAGAGGCTCCAAGTGCAATTACCGATGACTTCTTTATACCTTTTCACAGAATTTAATAAAGATCCCATCTGTTCCCATCGCTTAGAAACTTCCCCTTTTGTGCCCTGGTGGCCTCTCAAATCTTTAGATTTGCCCAGATGACTGTGACCATCGCTGGTATAATGTAGAATGTTCTGGTGAGACAAACATCTCTTCAGGTACCAACGAAGCTTGACCTGTGAGCTTCCTTCATCCATTGCAATTTTCAAAAATTTCAATGAACTAAACAAAATTCATTGACAATCTCCCACATGAGGAAGGTCAGGGTGGACTAGTTTCCTGGGCTTAATCACTGTCAGAATGTCTGATGTCTGAACCTTGCAAAAGAGAACCTTCCCCACCTGATGGACTCTTGGTAACACCCAGACATCCCTGCCATGGGTTGCCAATCACCAGGTTGGCACACTATCATTCTCTTACTTGTTCCTTACCATCTAAATATTGGGGACTGTGGTATAGCTCGATGGTAGAGTTCTTACCTAGCATGCAAGAGGTCCTGGGTTCAGTCCCCAACACTGCAAAAAAGGAAACAGTGCAATCGGCAATGTAAATATAGCCAATTGGGAGACCTTGTCTCCTTAGTAGAATCACAGACTATTTGTACAGAGGTGTGGTCATAAATGCCCCCTTTGTCTTCTTCTCACTGCTGAAAGATGGGGAAATGTACAGCAGAGTTCAGGCCAGCAGCTGGCAAGGCCATTCATCAAAGTGGCAGAAAGAGAAATCTGTCACAGTTGCACCTCACTGCCTTTAAACCTACAAGGAAGGCAAGCAGAATGTCAACGACATACAACAGGTAGCTGGAGAGCTCCAGAGCTCATGTCCTAGCTGTCCTTCCTGACTGTGACTTCCAACCTCAGGAAAGGAAATCACCCCCAACACAGATCCCAAAGGAAACAAAACAGACCGAGGAGTGTATTCTCCTTCCCTGACCCCTCCCAGCCAGTGGACCCTGCCTGCATCCTCTGAGTGCTCCACACTCCGCAATGCCTCTCCGGTCCATGACCTCTCCCAAGGCACAAGTGCTGGCCCCTTGAGCCCAGCACCGAAGTGTTTAGTGTGTCTAGATCATTTCTTTATCTGTAGATGGACATTGCTCCCAATTCTCAAAGGAACGCAATTGCGAATAGCTTTGTGCAACAGCATATCTTTTCCTTAAGGTGACAGTACCATAGTAGGGTACCCTCCTTTGCATGGTATGGAAGCATGAATCTCGCTTGTGGGAAATGTTAATCTTTTCTCGAACCCTTTGGACTTCTCAATGGTTCCCTCTCCGTGCAGCTGTACTCAATGAGAATGTCTGGCTTTAACAAGCAAAATCCCACTTTCAGAAGATGCGGAGATAGTATATGTAACTGCTTACCCTTTGCAAGCTGAAATCGGGCTGGGGCGGGCTTATTGGTTTTCATGTAGTCCAAATTGATTTTGTGCGGTGGTTAGCCCATCTGGCACCTAGTTTTTCCATTAATACTATGCCACTTCCCCTTCTCTACACCAGCTTCTATTGTCAAGGTCAACAATCCAGTTCACTTTCAAAAGTTACTTTCTGATTCCCTTTTCTTGTGAGTTTTCTTTGCTTTATAGTCAGCCCAGTGGCAGCGCTAACCTGCGATAGTGTGAATCTTAACCGACACTCGTGTGTTCAGTTTTCCTGTCTACATGTGGTTTGCCTGTGTTACAAATAGGAGAGGGGTTCTGGATATTTCAGTAGCTGCTTTGAATATTTAATCCAGTCATCACAAAGCATAAATGACTTCAGTATTTTCTAAATCTTGATTTCCAAGAATCTTTTCACTCTGTCCTTACCTGATTCTGCTATTGTGGAGAACAAGCCTGCAATGACTATGTACATAGTACATGAATAATTCTTGTGAGGACGGAAACAAAATGGCTGCATGGTGGAAATTGGGGAAGACAAAAAAGTATATAGCAGAAACCTGAATTTACTAAGCATGTTTGAGGGGAAAATAGAATCCTTAACTCAATGCCTCTGTCTGCCTTGTGAAGACCTTCAACTTTGTTCACCAAAACTGTATTATACCTGTACATATATTATATATATATACATATATATATACATATACAAAATGCAGAATAGTGAGTCACACACCACCAGTTCTAAGTCCCTGGCAGGAAAATCGAGGGAAGTAACCTATAGGATAATACATGTGTTTACTCCTCTTCATCTCTGATGTTGGTGGATGCTACTAATATGGCCATACGGTGGCTTCCGAATAGGAAATATCCCTGTGCTATATGTGTGGTATAGCATCGCCGATCTATCTGTGCTTTCCTGGATCAAGGAGGTTTTGTGGTGTTTTATTGCACAAAGCTTGTCCGAAACCACCTCAGCAGAATGTTTCCTCTCGGGCTGTAGTAAGAGAAAGCAAAAGGAAGAACTGAGCAGGAGAGACACTTGGTAGATTTGTTTATAAGTCTGATATGGGGAGCTGTTTTAACTTATGTATAGGTATATGGCAGTCATGTTTTCGGGTGTGGGATAAGTCAGCTCAGTTGTGGATGAATGAACACAAACACAAAAAATGAACACACACACACTCTCACACACACACACACACACACACACACACACACACACACACACACACAAAGGCTGTCAAAATGGCTGAGAGGGTCAAGTACTTGCCACCAAGCCTGACAGCCTGAGTTCAATCTCCAGGTCTCCCCTAATTGAAAAAAGAACTAATTCTCATAAGTTGTCCTCAACCAACACACATACAGTGGCACACACACACATAAATAAATATAATTTTAAGAATAAAATGCATACACAACCCTCAATGATACCCCTAAAAGTGATCATGTGGTTTGCTTTCACGGCCTGTAATAAACTATAAACTAAGAGACATAGTTTCAATGAAATTCAAATTTCACTTCCCTTAGTATCTCTTCACTGCTCAGAGATGACAAAATGCCAGGTCGCCAGCTGGCTTAGATTGATGGGAATTTTCTTTTTGAAAAACACTGGCATAGAATCAACTATCCTTTCCATCTATAACCAGATAATCCAGTGGAGAGTAGCTGTCTACATCGTTTCCATACATCTCCAAATTTTTCCGGTCACCTGACTAGTGGGCTAGATGGCAGTTGACCATCTGAACCATAGTTGTAAAAATTTAAAAATCCTAGCCTGGCCTGTAAGTCGACATAAATAAATGTTAAGCTCTTCATCCTTGGTGAGACATCACATACCTACCCAGATGCAGGATATCTTGGGTTTCCTCAAAGCAGTCTGTTTGTGTCTGCTATCTAACTGCTCAAGCTTCGGAAAACAATGTGAATGTGTAAGAGAATGTGAACTTGTGGAGGATTGTGTGGACGATGCCCTTAACTAACTCCATGCAGTGAACAAATGCTTACCACAAGCCTCCTCACCTTCTTGTCATTCAAGGTGAAATGGTATCTGTGGAATTTCAAGTCTCCCTTTTGATTTCCCTGTGTCTCCCCCGGGGAAAGAGGAGGTTCTTTTGAGTTGATGTTATCCATCCGTATGCCATTTATGTGTCCTTTCCGGCGTAATTTCGGGGTTTACATTTCTGAGCTGAGATCTTGATTGGCTTAACTTACTCGAAATACCACTGCCACCGCTGAAGGACCAAGTGTTGAAACACCCAGTGTTGCAAGCAAAGCAAGCAGAAATGACACAAATCCAGTCTGTGTCACTCCATGGCTGCACTGTCGTCTATGCCCGCCCCCGTTATTTATTATTGTTGATAGCTTACTTTTTCTTACATTCTGTTGTAAATAAAGTACAAAGCAATCTTCTTCCCAGGTGTAGCTTCCTCTTTCTCAACCAGTCTCAGGGGTGCTAGCCAGTGTTAATGGGGGGGGGTCAGTGGAGAAGGAAGAAGCCAATTACTGTACCTGGCAGTATGGCCTTATGTACAAGGATGCCTCCCCGATTGATGCACATTATGAGATCTTATACGCAAGACCCTTGTGAGGAAAAGTCCCAGCTGTCCCTAATTCTCCAGCCTAAAAGTAATGAAGGAAAAGCCAGGCTATCATGGTGTACACCTTTATTCCCAGCACTGGGGAGGCAGAGGCAAACAGTTCTCTGTGAGTTTGAGGCCAGCCTGGTCTACAGAGTGAGTTCCGGGACAGCCAGGGGCCAGGGTTACACAGAGAAATGCTGTCTCAAAAAACCAAAAAGGAAATCTATAACCCCAAAGGGTGAATGGATAAACTCATAAACTCCCTTATCCACTTAGTAGGAGCTTGAATGTTCACAGAGTTTGAGATTACATAGCCCACAGGAATCCTTGGGAGTGCCAACCAGATCCATCCATACCAAGTTAGGGTGTGTGTGTGTATTGGAAATAGAATCCAGCACCATTGGGGGTGCCAGGTAAATAGGTAAATACTCTTCTGAGTTACACAGACCAGCGAGGTCTTTTTGTTGTTTTGTTTTGTTTTTTTGAGACTTCTCTCGATTATGTAGCCCTATCTATCCTGGAACTCACTCTGTAGACCAGGCTGACCTCAAACTCACAGAGATCCGCCAGCCTCTGCCTCCCAAGTGCTGAGATTAAAAGTATGCCACTGCCCCAGCTCTTCTTTCTCCCTCCCTCCCTCCCTTCCTCCCTCCCTTCCTTTCTTTTTGACAAAGTCTCATGTATCTCCTTGAACTTGGAATATGACTGAAGGTGACCTTGAACTTCCGATCTTCCCGCTTCGCCCTTCTACACTCTGGGGTTCAGATGTGCACTAGCACACCAGCTATCTATACAGCTCTGGGCTTCCAGCCCTAGTTGGGGCACTCGTTTTCTTTAAGGGTTATTTGTGTGTGTTTGTGTGTCTGAAGGACACACAGATCCCTCAGAACTGGAGTTATAGGCATGCTGCTAGGATCCGAACTTGGGTCCTCACTACTGAGCCATCTCTCCAGCCCCACAACTGGGTCGCTTTTTAAAGAAAGCCAAAATTGTCCTGCCATGGTTTCTCTATCTCAGACAGCCCCTGTTGTTGACAGGAGGGTCCTCTGGGGTTGGTGAGTATGGGGACAGAAATGCTTCACTGTCCCTAGCTTATGAATCTCTTTGGAGTTCGTGCAGAAATACACCCCTTACTCTATCTTCTAGTTAATCCTGTAAGAAATGTCACAGTCTTGGGCTTACTGGCTGGAGCAGTGAGTCAAGGTGACTGGGGTTTACTCCCCTACCCCACCCCAGGACCCATATGGCAGAAGGAGATCAACTCTCAGTAGCTGTCCTCTGACCTCAACACAGGACACAATAAATAAATAAATAAATAATAAATAAATAAATAAATAAATAAATAAATAAATAAATAACTGCAATTCGAAAGAAGAAAGAAAATGTCAGTCTAACCTCTGGAGCAGGCACACTGCCTATACTGAAGTTCTGAGTTCTGTAATATCAACCCAATTAACTAAAACATGTTTCCGTTTACAGCTCCAGCTTTACCGTTACACACCCCCAATCCTGCCTTTTAATTCTGTATTCACAACACACAAACTTCCCACACACTGCTGCTGGCTGGCTTTCAGCCTGCATTCTTGGGCAGAGGCTGCCTCGAAGGCCTGAGCTATAAGGGGTTGTTAAATATTTGCATACCTAGTGTTCAATGTATAGGAGCTTGTGACACACCCCACCAGGAGTTCCTGAGCAGAGCTGTTCATCAAAAGTGTCTCCCCACTGATGCCTAACCGTAGACTTCTGAACACCCACATATTTCTCTAAGAGTTCCTCGACCACCACTATAATCTACACTCCACGAGACATTTTCACTCTCCAACTATACCTTGGTCTCAAAGTTCAGGATACCTCCTGTCTGAACTAGCCATACACGAAACTGTCAGGGTCATCTGGAGGCTTTGATGACTTAGTAAGGACAACCTGAGTATTCTTCGGGGCTGGGGTGTGTGGTGGATCCACCAATCCCTGTTTGCAGGGTTATGGATTGACTTCTTCTGTCTGACTTGTCTACACATGAATTCTCTCTTCCATTGCATGTGATGCCTCATTTAAATCCAAAGGCTAACAACTACTTTCCTCTTCCTTGGATTTGAAGGAAGCTTGGTAAACACTGGCCAGGTCCATCGGCTCTGGGTTTCCAGAAGATGGCCCAGAATCAAGTTTTGCAAGGGCTTAAGAAGAAAAACCCATAATTCATTGCATTTCCCATCGGGTCCAATCAGGGACAAGCATACATTCTGACCTATTTCCTGACTACATGCTTCCCAACCACAGGTGATCAAACACTTCTGGTACAGATGGGCCAAACAAACTTATTTAGGGGAGTGAAAACACGTGGCTTATTTCCCATATGCAACAGCCTCCAGCATTTCAGGAACTGTCTGTCCTTGGGCGAGGGGCTTGTACAGCAGAGGCATTTTTGTTTCATGGATCTGTAAGGCACAGTAATTAAAACTTAAAATCTAACTTTGTCTCTCACACTGCCTTCTGACCCCCAAACTCACTCAGTGGTGCATGTGCCCCACACACACACACACTCATACTCACACATAACAAATAGATACTTCATTGTTTTTTAATACCAAAAATGTGTAACTAAGGCCAACACAAAAGACTAGGGATTATACTTCTCTTTACAAAGATAAAGTTCTTTGTCTCAAATGTCCAGTTGTTTGCACATCTCCACCTGCAGCTGGGGCATCTCCACCCTTAGCGTTCCCGGAGTACCCACTCAGTCTTTGTTCTTGGAAGCCAGTTAGATAAACCTGTAATGGAGCCTGAAGGGCCACTCTAGCAAGGAACTTTACATCCGCAGACTGTCTATGGCTTAGGATCGCATTCCCCATCCTCCTGCCTCTACCTCCCCACTGCCCGGACTGTAGTCATTCGCCACCGTGCACTGCAGTGCTGGTAGTCAAGGCTAGTCTTATCCAGCATGCACCAGCTGAGCCACTTCCCCAGTCCTCAAACTTTCTTCTTTTCTCACAAAGTGTGGCTAGAGTTATAACCTCATTGTTGAGAACCCCACCCCCACCCTTCCCCAGAGCTTGTTCCCATCTTGCCTTTGCACTGCTGCATTTAGCCTGATGCTCAGATTTTCTCACTGAGTCTCTCTCTCTCTCTCTCTCTCTCTCTCTCTCTCTCTCTCTCTGTCTTTCTCTCTCTGTGTCTCTGTCTCTGTCTCTGTCTCTGTCTCTGTCTCTGTCTCTCTCTCTCTCTCTCTCTCTCTCTCTCTCTCTCTCTCTTGACTTTCTAGCATCTTTATTCTTCTTGTCACCTTTGGACAGCATTGCCACACTCAAGAGAGTGACATCCACCACTGCAGGCCCACTAAGATAATGGATGGACCTCCTTAAACTTCCCAAAGAGAGTTTTAGCCACTATCACTGGAGGGGATTTTAAGGCCAACAAATCTGGGTGATTTTAAAATCTTATCCCAAAATAACTTTCCCACTCCCAGGGGATAAGTCCCCGTGAGCTGCTGGCAGCCAACTACACACAGATGACCCTTGAGAGTCAAGTTGTGCGGCACACAAGCAGTCATGTTCTGAGAGCTTCCAAAGATAGTTCACTGCTCTGGGGTACAGAATGCAGAGAAAGTCACTCTTGGGGCCAGAGTGTCCATTGCCTTTTCTCTGAACGGCCCTTGGAAATTTGGCGAAGTTTCTATTGGCTTGAATTTTTCCACTGTCATCCTGAAGTTATTCTATTCCTTTGCATTCTGAGCTAATTATTATATAAATCCGGGGAGATGACATTTCACTACGGTTGATAGTTTGGAGTTTATAATTTTTTTTATTTGAGCGTATGTGCACATGCATGCATTTGGTTGTCAGAAGCAGCAATGCCGCTCGCTGCAGCTGGTTGTAAGCTGCACAGGGGGAATTGGCAACTCATCTGCAAGAAGAACAATCAGTCTTTACTGCACAGCCATCTCTCTAGTCCCAACTTTTTAAAGAAAAACTTTAATGTGTATGAAAGTTTGCCTGCATGCATTTCTGTGCACCATCTGCTTGCCTGGTGCCTACAGAGGTCAGAAGATGCTCTATCCCCTATTGGCACTGCATGCATAGGTTCTGAGACATACATATGACCAAAACACTCGCACATATAAAATAACAAGTAAAACTGCCAAGCAGTGGTGGTGCACGCCTTTAATCCCAGCACTCAGGAGGCAGAGGCAGGGAGATCTGTGAGTTCCTGGCCAGCCTGGTCTACAGACCAAGTTCCAGGACAGTTAGGACTACAAAGAGAAACCCTGTCTTGAAAAACAAAAGAATAAATAAAATTTCCAATATATAAAAAATATATATGTATATAAAGAATAAGTGTGTGTGTGGAGATCCACAAAAACCTCCTAAAGAGGATTAAATAGGATTCTTAGGTCATTAAAAAACAATAATAATAAAACCTAGCTAGTTTCTGGTTATCCATGGGTCAATAGCTCTGTATTCATTTTCCCTGAGCAACTTGACCCGCTATTGTCTGAATATAAAAATGTCAAGCTTCTCTTTTCTCGGATTTGCTAAATCCAATTTACATCAAAAAGATAAGACCCCCTTCACACTTGAAGAAGAACTTTGCAGAAGGGGATGATTAACACGCAGTGGTTTAGCGTTGTGTTTATAACTTTCAAAGGAAGCCTGAAGCCTAGTGAAAACTCCCCAGTGATTCTTTTTTACATAAAATCAAGCCAAACGGCCATGCATTGTGACTCACACCTTCAATCCTGGCACCTGGAGAGGCAGAGGCAGGTAGAGCTCCCGGAGTTCCAGGCCAGTCTGGGCTACATATTGAGCTCCAGTACAGCTGGAAAAAAAAAATAATAAAATCAAATATCCTGAGAGAGGCATAATAAATATCTGAAAAATGAATTCTTCAAATCTGCATCCAAATACGAATACATTTTTATTTTATTTATTGTGTGTGCATACGCACAAGCCACAGCACACATGTGGAAGTCAGAAGCACGGTTAGGAGTCTGTTCTCTGCTTCCAACATGCAGGACTCTGCCACCAGCACAGAGCAGCAAGATGGAGGAACTGGCCCTTTAAGGCTTGGCTCACATAGTCAGAGAATGCTACAGAGGTGCAGAAAGCCAGGTCCAGTCACAGAAAACCTCTAAAACAGTACAGTATGCCTAAAGGTGCTTACGTGCTGGAGAAAGAAAAGAAATGGGTATAGACAGCCATGGGGCACAAATAGCTTAAAAAAAAAATAAAGTCTTCAAAGAAAGAGTAATGCAAAATTAAAAAATACATATAGCATACAGAAGGACATTCCCCATCAGATCTCTTTCTGAAAAGAAATAAAGTAAGAGATATAAAAATGATAGGCTGAAAGGGTAGATTATTGACTCTACTTTTAAACTAAAAAAAAAAAACTGCTAATCTCAAATCTCTTATTTTGGTATGGATTTCTGTATATTGATACAAATTTAAGGTGATTTTTGTTATGCTTTGTATATGTTTCTACTCTTGTTTAAAGAATTGTACCTATGCAGCTCATTTAAAAAGGTATCATTAAGAAACGCAGGGTAGTAGTTAGTCATCTATGATAATTAAATTTACAGTCATAGTAGATATGTTTTCAAGGTTAAACATATTTTAGATAGACAGGAGGTCTTCAAACACCAGAAATTATAGAAATATGGCATTTATGATGTTTTTGTTTATTTTAATATATATATATATACTTCTAAATCTTATGTTCTTTGGTGTTTCCCTGCACGTATGACTGTGTGAGGGTGTCAGTACACCTGGAACTGGAGTTACAGACAATTGTGAGCCACCATGTGTGTCGGGAATAGAACCCAGGTCCTCTGGGAGATCAGCCAATTCAGCCACTTCTTTCAACCACTGAGCCATCTATATCTCCAGCTCCCATTTAAGATATTTTAATACTATAACACTTTTCATAATAATGAGACCAGTCTGCTCCTGGCAGCACTAATCTACTTCAAAAAAAGGATGATGGGCCTCCATATGGAGTTTGCTTTCATTGTTGCAAAAATTAGCCACTGGGCCCTTCCCTTGACTGCTGACAGCATGCTGTCTAAATAGGACAAGCAGGACATAAAAGAAGGTGACTGCCAAACTTTGCCAAGGCAAGGTAGGAGAGTCCTTCAAAATTCTTGCTTCATAGAAAAGTCTGTCAGATATTCTAGAACTATAGGCTGAAGGTAGATGCCCCAATGTTGCAGAGGAACCTTGGGTGAATTTCCAGGCAGCCAGCAGTTTCCATCATTTCTATAGTTTTGGAAGTTGCTTGCTCTGCACTTCCTGTTTACTATTCTAACCTCCTCAGGTCTTTAATGTGTTTAAAAACTAGACACAGTTACTGTTTTTCCTTGTTACCAAGTTCAGAAAAGAAACTCTCCAAAGAGGTGAACAGTATATATACATATATGTATATGGTTGAGAGACATAAAAGCATAAGTTATTTATCTAAGAAAATGTTTCAAGGTATAAAAAGATATTTTTAGATGATAATACAAGTTATGATAGAAAGTGGTTTAGGTATAAAACTTTGGACTCATCAAGATAGCATAGATATAGAGTAATTTCTCCAAATTTGCCAAATACAAATGAACTAGATATTGTTAATGAAATTCTTACCTGACAATTGTTCTTATTTTATATAGCTTTACTATGTTAGCGTTGAAACCTTTCCTTCTTATTTAGACAATACCTGATAATTGTTCTTATTGTATACAGTTTTACTATGTTAGAGTTAAAATATTTCCTTTCTAATTAGACAAAAAGGGGGAATGTTGTGGAATATTTGTTTACACTGTAAAAATATGTTTCTGCCTAAGGCACCTTCTGGTTGGTTTAACAAAAAGCTGAATGTCCAATAGATAGGCAGGACAGAATAGGCGAGACTTTCAGACAGACAGAGAAACTGGGGGGAAAAATCCAGGCACACAGATTGGCCAGCAAGACACGGAGAGGAAATAGGAGGCTCAGGATAGAAAAAGGTACCACCACATGGCAGAATGTAGATTAATATAAGTGGGTTCATTTAAGTTATAAGAGCTAACTGAGAACAAGCCTAAGCCAAGGCTGAGCTTTCATAATTAGTAAGTCTCCATGTGATTATTTGTGAGCTGGTGGCTGAAAGAACGCCTGACTTCAAGACGCAGACGACTTCCAGCTCTCAAGGCCTGGGGCCTAGGCCTTGGGGTCTGACAGTCCAGCTCCACACTGTGGCCACTCCAGGACCCGGGGCTACCAGCTGTGGAAGAGCTTTTCCTTGCCTGCCCACCTATGCAGGTGAACAAAAGGACCTGAGCCAGATGTCGGTAACAGTTTGAGATGAATGACCAGAGAATACGATGAGAGATGAGCTGGGAAAGAGGCTAGAGGCTGGATCTTTGCGGAGCTCTTGGGATTTACCAAATAAAACCAAAGCACACTAAATCCACTTTAATTCAAGATTAATGATGAAAAATTGAATAAGATGTGTTTATAAATTAAAGAAAACTATTCATTATCTAGAACCCAAATGTAAGTGGACAGTTCACATCTATTTGGCAACCTTTCTAGTAGTAGTTCAGGGTAAGGATTTGACTGAGCTCATCCCGACAATGAGGTATTGAAGTCGTAAGCAGGGAGTTCAGAATCTCACTAGATGAGATACGGCGTGCTCAGGGTGATATAGCAGTAAACAAACAATCAGAATAGAATTCTGCAAAGACCCTACTGGCTACAGGTTGCTCAGCAATGAACAAAGGCAGAAAGCCCAGAAAGCAGGGGCCAAATGAAAGAAGGGGCTTGGGGCCGGCAAAATGGCTTGGCGGGTAAAGGAGCTTGTCACCAAGACTGCAACCTGAGTTTGATCCCTAGAACCCACAGGGTAGAAGGAGAGGACTGACTCCCACATGTTATCCTCCGGACTCCATCCATACACATACATACACACAAAATAAATAGATAAATGCAATAAAATAAGGAAGAGGAGGAAAATTCGATGATTGAGGCTACAACATGGGTTGAAGATACAATATGGCAAACAAAAGCCAACCACAAAAGGACAAAGATGTAATTCTACTTATCAGGAAGGATTTACAGAAGTGGGATTTACAGAGACAGGAAGTAGTAGAGGGTGTTCCAGGGGCTGAGTGAGAAGGTAAAGAAGTGAGGACTCGCCACGTTTGAGAAGACAAAAAATGTGCTACAACTGGATGGTGGTGATAGCTGCAAAAATATGTAAATGCACTGAACACCACAGAGCTGCACATCAAGAAAATTATTAAAATGCTGTATGTCGTTATGTTCGTGTCTTAGTTAGGGCTTCTATTTCTGTAAAGAGACACCATGACCATGGCAACTCTTATAAAGGAAACATGTGATTAGGGCAGATCACTTAAAAGTTTCTGAAGTTCAGTCCATTATCATAATGATGGCAGCATACAGGCAGACACAATGCTGGAGCTGAGAGTGATACAGCTTGCAGGCAACAGGAAGTAGACTGACTGTCGCCCTGAGGGAAGCTTGAGCAAGAGACCTCAAGCCAGCCCCCACAGTGACACACTTCCTCCAACAAGGCCACACCTCCTAATAGTGCCACTTCTTTGGGGGACCACTTTCTTTCAAACCACCACAGCTCATTTTGCCACTGTAAGAGATTTCTAGATACAGCCACAGGGTTTTAGCAGCTTTGGTAGAACCTTAGCATTAGCAAAGGTCACACTTTGTAGAATGATGTAAGATCTTAGATTCTTCTCTCTGCAATTCTTCCTGAAAAGAAATTATCTTCAGAGGAGCCTGCCTGAATTCTGATAGTATTCCCCTCGTTGTTGTGTTCTGACGCCAAAACTGAAAAGCACACCTCAGACATCTTACCTTATTTAAGATGTAGCCGGGCAGTGGGGGCTCATGCCTTTAGTCCCAGCACTCAGGAGGCAGAGGCAGGCGGATCTCTGTGAGTTCGAGACCAGCCTGGTCAACAAAGCTACACAGAGAAACTCCGTCTTGAAAATACAAAACAAAAAGGCCCACCATTCCACCATGTTTCAAGCAGCACAATCAGTAGCATCTGTACTCTTCGCACAAGGGTTCCTATATAAATATTCTTTAATAGTGCTGTTGAGTTGACTCTAAATTAAGAGTGTTTGTTGCTCTTGCAGAGGACTTTGGTTCAATCCCAGCCTCACATGGTCACCAACAGCCATCTGTAACTCCAATTCTAGGGGATCTGACATGTTCTTCTGGCCTCTGAGGGTACCAATCGCTTACTTGATGCACAGACCCTGCTTGCACACAAAGCATCCATACACACCAAGTAAAAAGTAAACAAATTTTAAATGCCATTTTTTTTTGGCTTGGTTGTGTTTTGTTTGTTTTTGTTTTGTTTTTTGACACATGGTTTCTCTTTGTAGCCCTGGCTGTTGAGAAACTCACTCTGTAAACCAAACTCACAGAGATCCACCTACCTCCGGTTCCCAAGTGCTGGGATTAAAGGCATGTGTCACTACCACCCAGCAAAAACTGCAATTTTTAAAAAAGAATAAAATATTTCTTCAAGCCAATTGTGAAGGCCCGAACTCTTATCCCAGCACATGAGAGAATGAGGCAGGGAAATGGAGGCTAGCCTGGGACTACATGACAAGTTCTAAGCCATCTTGGCTATGTAGGAAGATTTTGTGTCAAAACTAAAACAAAACTAAACAAGGGCTTGGTTATATATAGACTACAACCTAAGCTCCAGGCCAGCCTGTGCTACAGAATACACCCTATTTCAAACAAAACAGAACAGAAACGGTGTAGTGTGTGTGTGTATGTGTGTGTGTATGTGTGTGTGTGTGTGTGTGTGTGTGTGTGTGTGTGTGTGTGTGTTTATGCATACATTGTGTAACAATTTGCTCAAACTGAAATAGCACCTCTGAATATTCCCTAGGAGGGAGGAAGGATGCAGGAGGCTCCAGAAACTCAGAAAGTAAAAACTTAAACGTCTAAGCAAGTTGAAATCTGTAAGATTGACAAGCACCATCCCTAGAGTTATACAAGCAGCGAGCTGACCAGCCTAGCTGCCTGTGCCCGAGACGCAGGGAGATCCAAGGATGAAACTTTCCTGATTCTTCACCCATGCTTAGGTGAAAGGATGCCTGAGCAAAGTTAGCACAGAGCACTTCCGATCTCACTTTGTGACAGCAGCTCCCAGTAGCCCAGGCTGGCCTCCCTCCACCTGTTAGTTATCCTGCTTCAGCTTCCCAAGGGCTGAGCATACCCTGCTAGATTTCGTTTCGTTTTGTTTTGTTAAGATAGTTTTGTCTGGATAGCTATGGTTGTCATGGAACTTCATGTAGACTAAGCTGACCTTGAATGTACAGATTCAGGAGTGCTGGGATCAAAGAAGTGAGTCACCACACCCGGCTACATTTCTTTTTTTTTTTATCAAAGGAGTTGATAATTCTGATAATCTGGAAGAAACTTCTCCACGGATGCCAAAACAACAGGAAAAATAAACATCCACGGACTAGACACCTCTGGAGAATTCTTGGGGCAAGCACCTAGATTAGGCGTTTAGACCCTGCAAGTTCATTTGTTTTCCTCTGGCATGCTGTGGTAGGACTTCCTAGAGTTCACTTAGTATATTTTAAAAATCTGTTTATGGATACCTGGCCACTTCCATTAGTTGACTGGCGGGGAGGCTGACACAGCTTTCCGCCAGGTGTATCTGATCCGGGACTTCGGGAGGCGTGGCCTTGAGAGCCGAGCTTTGGCATGAGGTCCAGGCTCCACCCACCGGGCGGCGTTCGGCTGTTTCCAGATCCGGCCGCCAGGGGTCGCGGTTCCGCTCGAGCCGATTTTTCCCCTTTGGCGAGAACCCACCTCTTTCGACTCTTTGGCTCTCGCGAGAGGGAGCGCAAAGCCTGCTGGGAGGGATGCCCTGGCGGCAGGCCAGCCCAAAATGGCAGCGCTGGAAGAGGAATTCACGTTGTCTACCGGAGTCTTGGGCGCCGGGCCTGAAGGGTTCCTAGGTGTAGAGCAGAGTGACAAAGCGGACCAGTTCCTAGTGACCGACAGCGGCAGGACTGTGGTGCTCTACAAGGTGAGGGCGGCGGGAGCGGCCGGCTGTGGTTCGCCGCTGTCCGTGCGGACCCGGGAGCGGGAGGCTCGAATGTGTCACAGCCTGGGAAGGAGAAGCCCGGAGCGGGCCGGAGCGGGCCGGGGCCCGCGCTGGGGCGCCGGGTGGGGTTCAGAAGCCGTCTTCCTGTGGGGACCGCCCCGGCTCCGAGTGACAGGCGGCAGTGTCGCGGTGCACGTGGGGCGCGCTGGGAACCGTGCCTCCTTCTGATCTCCCAGAGGGCCCTGCCGAGGGGGCTCCGTCACCCTGCGCCTTGCTTGGCCGAGGGTCGAGCGGAGATCGAGTGTCAAAGGATGACACAAGTTGAAAAGACGTGTCATCCTCTTCATCCTCCTCTCCTTGGCTTCTTGGCGTCGGGGCGGGAAGGAGTGAGGAGACAGATTTCTTGGTATCCTGGAAAGATCGGGCAATTCGATTTTCACACTGTGAAACCCGGATTAGAGAGCTGGGAAAGTCGCAATCTGGCCCCGCGTTGCGGCCTAATGCCTGGCTCAGCACACTTACAACCTAACCTTCTGGAAAGTAGGATTTTGGCTGGCATTCTAAACAGTTCCTTGTGTCCTTAAAAAGTTACTCATGTGCTTTAGAGTTTGGGGACAAGCTGCCAACAATCCCCTATACTGTCAATTTAGACTTCCTTCAAACTGCTCTATTTTTGGGCTGTCCACTGATAGTTTCTACATAGGAATGCAGTAGTTGATGGGAGTTGTGTGAACTGGATCCCACTCACACCAGCCATATCCCTTGCCTCTGTCCCACATGTAATCAACCCATTTTTAAATGTGTCATTGCTTATAAACAATGTCTTGAATTAATTTGTTTACAAGAGTTTTGTGTGACTACACCTAATTAGAATTTTGAATTGTGTGTTGTTTCTTTTTTTAAGATCATATTTATTGCCATAGCCTTTTTAAGTGTGCATAGAGTGAAGTGGTAAGAACTTTTACATTGGTGTACAGCCATCACCAGTAGCCATCTCCAGAACTCTTCATGCTATAAAACTGAAAATCTGAGCTGAGTGATGGTGGTGCACTCCTTTAGTCCCAGCACTCAGGAGGCAGAGGCAGGTGGATCTCTGTGAGTTCAAGGCCAGTATGGTGTACAGAATGAGTTCCAGGACAGCCTCAAAAAGCTACAAAGAAACTGAAAATCTGTCCAGGTTAAGTAGTAGTTCCTAGGAGTGATGAGACTTGCCACCAAGTCTGATGACCTGAATTCAGTTCCCTGGATCTATATGGTGGAAGGAACAAACTGAGTCCTGAAGGCTGCTCTGTGTGTGTGTGTGTGTGTGTGTGTGTGTGTGTGTGTGTGTGTGTGTGTGTGTGTGAATACATAAATACATAAGTGTAATTAAAAATAAATAATAACTCTCCACTTCGGAACATGAG
Organism: Cricetiscus sungorus; assembly: GCA_030556225.1. Classification (NCBI taxonomy): domain Eukaryota; kingdom Metazoa; phylum Chordata; class Mammalia; order Rodentia; family Cricetidae; genus Cricetiscus; species Cricetiscus sungorus. Next base: position 82,739,021 of record JANBXA010000069.1, on the reverse strand, counting down.
GCCAGAGAATCTGGAGTTTGGGGCCAGCTTAGGCCTTCTCCAGTGAATAGGAAATAATAACTGTTCCTCCCATCCCCTGGTAACTACCGTTATCTGTCAGTCTGCATCATTTTAATCCGGGGACTTTATGAGTTAGAAATGATGTTCAGTGCTGTCACTCAGTGGCTTCTTTTCTTGTCTGTTCCATCTAGTTGTTGTAATGTCTGAAGCTGAAGTCTTGAATTTTGTATTCTTTCTCCAGGTTTCTGATCAAAAACCCTTGGGCAGCTGGTCAGTGAAACAAGGTCAAACTATAACATGTCCTGCTGTGTGCAACTTTCAGACTGGAGAGTATATTGTGGTCCATGACCATAAGGTAAGGTTAAAATGTATTCATATGTGCAGCCTAAGATAGGCTTTGTGTATTGACTGTCCATTGCATGTAAATAGATATAGAGTACTGACTAATGTGTACTTTGATTTCAGGTTTTGAGAATATGGAATAATGAAGACGTAAACTTGGATAAAGTATTTAAAGCGACAGTAAGTCTTTGGATTTTCTGACATATTCATTGGTGAAAGTAATAACTCACAATCTCACATTTGTTATTTATATATTGCCTCTGGGCAAAGAAGCCTATGATTATAGTCAGTTTTCCCTTCCATCTGTCTGTTTTTATAGATTATGATAACTATCTCAACTGACTTAGTAGTAGGTTAGAAAATACAGGCTTTATTATCCCATAAAGACCGATGGTTTAAATAGTTCATGAATGGAGCTAGCGAGATGGCTCTGCAGTTAAGAGTATTTGCTGCCTTTGCAGAGGAATGGAGTTGAGTTCCCAGCATCCACATGATGTCTCACAACCGTCTGTAACTCCACCTCCAGAGAACCTTGATGCTTTCTTGGGCCTCTGTAGTTTTCTGCATGTACATGGTGTGCACACATATACATACACATAAGTGTCTTAAAATATAATGATTGGGGTTTGGATGTTCTGTATATTTCTTGTAAGATATGTTTTTTTTTTTTGTTTTGTTTTTTAATTTTTCCTGTGACTTTAGTTTAAAACAGAATAGATACTACAGGCTGGGCGGTGGTGGTGCCCACCTTTAATCCCAACACTTGGAGACAGAGGCAGGTGGATCTCTGTGAGTTTGATGCCAGGTGCGTGCATGTCTCCTTCACTATATAGCACTGGCTGTCCTACTTGATATGTAGGCCAGACTGACCTTAAACTCACAGAGATCTACCTGCCTCTGCCTCTCATGTGCTGGGATTAAAAGTATGACCCACTGTGCCCTCCATATGTCTTTTAGGTGAGGTGTGATGTTACATGCTGGTAATGTCATGTAATGTCACAGAAGAGTCTAAAGCAAATCATAATGAATCCAAGGCCAGCCTAGACAACATAGCTTGACGCCTACTAAAACTTGGAACATTTTTCCAGCTGTCCGCCGAGGTCCATAGGATCCACTCAGTACAAAGGACAGAACCTCTGGTGCTGTTCCGAAGAGGTGCTGTCCGTGGGTTAGAGGCCTTGCTTGCAGAGCCTCAACAGAACATTGAAGCTGTCATAGCTGATGAGGAAGTGATCAAGTAAGTTCCAATTCTTGTGTTGAGTTTTTACCAGTAGAAATGTGCTCTGTGTTACTTTACTATGTTTAAAGGTGTTTCTGCTTAGAAACATAAATGGCTATGGTATAATTCAGTGGTGTATCCTTGCCTAGCATTTCCAAAGTCTAGCATTGATCCCTAGAATCCCAAGGCAAAAGTATCCTAATTAAGTCCCACTTTCTGCTGGGTATGGTACTAGGGAGACAGGCAGTCAGAACTCAGGGTTTGAGGCCAGGCTTGTTCTAAGCCAGCAGGGGCTATATATTGAGACCCTATCTTTAAAAATAAAACAAAGTGGAACTAGAGAGATGGCTTGAACATTAAAAGCTTGGCTGCTCTTCCAGAGATCCTAAGTTCAAATCCCAGCAACCACATGGTGGCTCACAACTATCTTAAAGAGACTAAAGATGTAGGCAGAGCACTGTAAACATGATAAATAAATCTAAAGAAAAAGAAAAGCAAAAACAACATTTAGGAGATATTCCTAAAATCTCCAGGAACCTGTGAAATCATAGATGAGGAAACATGCATAATCCTGGACAAATGTCAGAGACCTGGAAAGTCAACTGTTTGTTAACAAAATGGGTAGTATCAAAAGTTTGCACTCTTTGGTTCCGTCCCATTGCCCAACTGCTGAGCCACGGCCCTTTCCCCTGAAGAAACCTTTCCTTGTTAATAAGAGGTGTAGTGGTGCTCTCTGCTTTCTGGGCTCAGGAGCAATGCTGGGTAGATAGCTCATTCCCATGGTGGCAGGCAGGACAGTCCTTGACTTCCCATTGCTCCAATGCTCATTACTTCATCACATTTCCTGTTTATTTTGTTTATGGCCTCTTCGGGTCTACCTGGTAGAAACTAAATTCCTAAAAGCAAGACCTGTGAGTAAGTGAGCAAGCAGACTGCTTGTTCCTAACTGGCCATGCATTCCTCTATCTAGGGTGCAGCGGTTCAGAGGGTGGGTGACCTTAGGGTTCTAGTCACCACGTCACCACAAGCTAGCAGTGCCATCTTAGTTGTGGCTCGTTTAGCTTCTAAAATGTATGGGTATAATGGCGCACGCCATAAGTAGAAATGGGTTAATGATTAAGGCAGAGCTAGCCCATAAACAATAATGGTAACTGGCCAACAGGATTGTATCAAATACAGAGTCTCTGAGTGTTATTTGGGGCTGGTGTGGTTATGGGCCCAGACTGGCGGCAGGCGGAGGCGGGCTAGCAGGCTGGAGCTGGTGGGAACAACCTGCTGCAACAAGCTTCCCTGTGGCTCATTCTCTGTTTGCTTGTGGAAGGCAGATGAGATTCTAATGTTATCCTGAGAACACTAGTCCCCAGAGCAAATCTGAGGAAAGGGCATGGAGGACTCAACAGACTCCTCCCACAGTCTCACAGTTGTCATTATTGTTTGGGAAGTTTAACAACCTGTGCTATCTCCAGAGATGCATTTCGCAGATGGGGTTCTCTGTGGTCCTGCCTCCAAAAACCCCATAGTAATTACCTAAGTTTAATTGATAAGTAGCATTTCTCAACTGATTTTGTGTTTTCTAATTTTTCTTTTTTTTTTTTTTTTTTTTAAAGGTGGTCAGAGTTTTTCATGGTATTTAAGCAACCTGTTTTAATTTTTATTACTGAAAAAGTAAGTGACATCTTCAGTTGTTTTTTTGTTGTTGTTGTTGTTACATTTTTAAAGTCACCTGTGTTATTTTCAAAACTAAAATGCAATTTTACTATACCTCTTAGGTTATTTCTTTGACCACTAAAGTGCTAGTTATAACTATTTCTACGCCTAAATTAAGTCAACACTTTCTAGCATATTAATTCATTTTATTTTTATGATATTAAAAACCCTATGTGAAGCTGGACAATGGTAGTGCACACCTGTAATCCCAGCACTTGGGAGAATGTGGCAGGAGGAAAAGTTTGGGGTCACCTTGGACTACATAGTGAGACACTGTCTCAAAAGACAGTGGTTGGGGATGTAGCCCAATGGTACAGCTCATGCTTCTCTGCAGTCCTTAAGAGCATGGAACTCACTGTGTAGATCAGGCTAGCTTGGAACTTACTGCATTTTGCTTGTCTATGCTTGTCAGTGCTGGGATTGCAGGTATGTGCTATCATACCCAACCTAAGCAAGTAGCTTCTCAGTAATTACTGAAGTAATTAGAATGGGGTAATAACTTCTAGTTTTAACACTTAACTGTAGTTAGTTGAACTGGGAATATTTACAAAATAATTTTTTTTCTTGCAGCATGAGAATTATTTTGCATATGTACAATTATGCAAATCACATAGCTTAAGCAAATACACACTCTTACTTGGAAGAGAAGAAAAATCTGTTAAACCAAATTTTACTGCACGTGTGGATGGAAAATTCATCTCCCTGGTGTCATTAAGTAAGTTTTCTTTAATAACAGTGGTAAATGGAAGGCCCTTAGAGGGTAGTGTTCAATATAGATCCTTAAGCTTGCTGCAGTTTTTTTCCTCAGCCATTTCATAGGGGTTTTTGTTAGGTTTACCGTAAGCACAACAAATAATACAATGCCTCTAAAAGAAAGGTCATATGTAGCTAAGGATGGCCCTCCTGATCCTCCTGCCTCTGCCTTCCAGGTGTTGGAGTTACAAAGGTATGTGAAACCATGCCTGATTTTCTGTGGTGCCAGGAATAGAACTCAGGCCTTGAATATAATAGGCAAACACTTTAACCAATTGAGTTTTACCTCCAGTGTGTTTCCCCTACACTCACACGTTTCTTTGGCGTTATTTAGTGTCAGAGATCTCAATGACAGGTTGTTAGATTTGGTGGCAAGTGCCTTTACCTTGCAAACCATTTTACTGACCCCATTTATAAAAATTTTAATGTATTTGTTGAGGAAAAGTATAGAGTGATATGATTGTTTCAAGTTCTGATTGGGTTATTTATGGGTTTATGGTCTTATAAGCACTAATACATTTAACTGCAGTAGACACAAACTATTATTTTTCCATTACTAAACAACCAATACTTGTTCCCAATAGGCTCCGATGGGTGTATATATGAAACCTTGATACCAATATATTCAAGTGACATTGAAAAAAATCATAGGTTAATTAGAGCATTGATGCTCAAGGCAGTTGTGTCTGGTGCTGCTCGAAATGGTACTGCGCTCACCATCCTGGATCAAGACCATGTAGCAGTCCTGGGTCCTCCGCTTCCAGCTTCTAAGGGTAACTGAAATCACCTAAGAGTCCAGTCTCCATTATCTCTGTTTTCAGCAGAGTCTCACTCTGTAACCCAGACTGGCCTTGATCTCAGGGTCCACCCACGCCAGCTGCCCAAGCCCTGGGGTTGCAGGCGTGTATCCCCATGCCCAGTGCCATCTTCCAATTCGTGAACTCCGTCTGTTTATGTCTTCCTTAACTTCTGCTAGCAGTATTTCATAGTTCATAGTGTACCTCTAGTCATTCCTTCCTTGGTTAAATTATTCTCTTAGATATAAATGTTGTTTCCTTTTTTTAGAGTTTTCCTTTCTAAGCTGTAGAAACACAGCTGGTTCTGTGTGTTACTCTTATCCCTGCAGCTTTGCTAAGTTTTATTTATTAGTGCATGGTATGTGCATGTTTTGGATTTGGTTTTGGTCTCAGGGTAATACTCACTTAATGAAGGGTGAGGATGTAATTCTTCTCTATTCTAGGAGGGTTTGGTGCCGGTTTATAATTGGTGAAATTCAGTGGTGAGATCTTCTTGTCCTAGGCTTTCTTTCTTGAATGTGGTTTTAAATACAGACTGAGATCTGCTATTTTGACCTTCCTTGGGGCTTCTCCACTCTGCTTCCAACTTACCCTGTGCCTCATTTGTTTGGATTCTGGTAGTAGTCACTCTTCCTATACCTAAAGCAAACTTGTATATTTACCTCTGCCTGCATCCTTCACACCCGTATATCTAGCGTGTGTTTCTATTAAAGTGTGTTTCTGAACGTTTGTTAACTTACATTCTAGAATGCCTCTCCATATGGAACATAAAGTTTCAAACATTACAGACATCAAAGGAGCTGCCACAAGGGACCAGTGGGCAAGTAAGTTTGATTGTTTTGGTGGTGATGGATGGATGGATGGATGGATGGATGGATGGATGGATGGATGGATGGATGGATGGATGGATGGATGGATGGTTGTTTGGTTGGTTGGTTGGTTTGTTGGTTGGTTTTGGCCTTATTTGTGGTATTTTGTTCAGGTTTGGGTTTTGGGTTTTCCCTTTCTGTAAAATGTTACTATGTAGCCAAGGTGGCCTCACAGTTGCAATCCCCCTGCCTTTAGCCTTATAGATATGTGCCAGCATGTTGCTAGTTACTGGCTTTTTATTAAGTATTTTCTGAGGAAAACTAGAATTACTTTTTTATTTATTGATTGATTGACTTTTTGGTTTTTTAAGACAGAGTTTCTCAGTGTAACAGTTTTGGCCATCCCAGAACTCACTCTGTAGATCAGGCTGGCCTCCAGCTCACGGAGATCTGCCTGCCTCTGCCTCCCAAGTACTGGGATTAAAGGTGTGCACCACCACTACCTGGCTTACAATTAATATTTTTACTTAACAGATTACATTTGGTTGGGGTTTTGTTATAACAGTTTCTATATAGTTATGAATTAATTTTGTTTTGGTTGAAGGGGGGTTGGCTTTTTTGAGATAGGATTTCCCTGTATAGTCCTTGCTAGCCTGGAACTTGCTCTGTAGACAATTAGTTTGTTTTTAGCTCATTCATTTCAGCTTTTTATTTTTATGTATTAAGCTATGACCTATGGTATTATTGTTCCTAATAAATTAGCCTTTAAATAGTAAATGTTACCATGGAACAACTTAAAGATTTAAAATTTTGCAGGACAGTTGTGGTGCACACCTTTAATCCGGGCATTCAAGAGGCAGAGACAGACAGGTCTCTGAGTTTGAGGCCAGCCTGGTCTTCAGAGCTACTTCCAGGACAGCCAAGACTATGAAAAAAAGAGTCAGCCCATGTGTCCATCAGTAGCTGCCTGAATGAAGACTCTGCTATATATTACATTTTGGAACTTGGTTCACTAAGAAGAATGAAATGTCATTTGAAGGAAAAGTAGATGGGAATTTCTGAAAATCAGAATTTCCTCTCATTGCTCAATGTGGTGGACTTACATGTGTGTAAGACGAGAGAGTGGAGCAGGGACGATGGGAAGAGGAGACTGAGCGGCAGAAGTGGGTGGGGTGGTAATGAGGGTCAAGGGCAAACAGTTTTCAGTGTAGGTGAACTGTAATGAAATCCGTCGTTTGGTACAGTGAATAGGTGCTAATAAAGTAAGTTCCAGTCTTTTGTAGAGTCAGAGCTCAGAAAATATATGTGCTTTTTTAAACTCTTTTTCAGCTCTGGTATCATGGGGAAATACTGTTTATGTTACATGGAAAATGTCTAACTGTGATCCCATATAAGTGTGAAGTTTCATCTCTGGCGGGCGCTCTTGGGAAGCTCAAGCAAACGCAAGAGTCAGGTTGGAATCTCTCTGCTTTTCTCTCTCTCTCTCTCTCTCAACAGCAATTTTAGTTCCCGGTTTCTTTCTTCTTTCCTTTGGGTTTTTCTGGACAGGGTTTCTCTGTGTAGCTCTGGCTGTCTTGGAACTCACTCTGTAGACCAGGCCAACCTCAAACTGAGATCCCTCTGCCTCTGCCTCCTGAGTGCTGGGATTAAAGACATGCACTTTGGACGCCTGTCTTCAAACCTCTCTTAAATTGTACATAAGTGGTTTTCTTTTGTTATTGTTCTTTAATTTGATGTTAGGTCAAAATAGTCCATATAATTTATGTTTTGTTTTTCCATAGACACTCATTCCATGCCCCATTTTGTGGACTGGGAAACTTGTTCTGGATATGAACTTGGGTCCTACAGTGCAGAGCAGTCAAGAACTGTAAGTAAGTTCAATGAGAAATGTTAGTGGGACTATAAAAAGAAAAAAACAGGAAAAGTTGGCACTACCTTAAAAGTTCATGTCTATGTACCTCTAACAGCTTGATCTTAGTAACAGGGCTTCATTGTTAGAGCCTTAATCCTTTTTTTTTTTGGTGGGGTGTGTTGTTCAAGACAGGGTTTCTTTGTGTAGTCCTAAAACTCACTCTATAGACCAGACTGGCCTTGAACTCACAAAGATCTGCCTGCCTGCTGCTTGTGCCTCCTGAGTGCTGGAATTAAGGGCATGCACCACTACTGCCCAGCTGTTTATAAATATGTGCCCAAGTATGTATGTGCTTTATATGCAAGCAGGAGCCAGCTGAGGTGAAGACAGAGTCAGATCCCCTAAAACTGGAGTTATAGGTGGTTTGAACTGTCACGTGCGTGCTGGGAACCAGGCTCAGGTCCTCTGCAAGTGCAGCAGCGAATGTTCTCAGTGGCTATACTGAGCTCTCTCCAGCTTCAGTATGCGTTAAGTTACTGATGTGCGCTAATATACTAAGTCCCAGGGAGGGAGGAAATAGGCCAGTATGCAATTAGCAGTACTACCCTCCTGAGTATAGAGTAGGTTATAATAAGTGTTAAAGAAATAAAGTAAACTAAGACCAAAGCTGGATGTGGTGTCTCATGCCTCTAATTTCAGCACTAGGAAGTAGGGAGGATTGGAAGTTTGAGGATGGGCTGGGCTACATAGTAAGTTTCAGGCCAGCCAAAGTTAAAAACAAGTCTTAATGTATTTCATTTCAGGGTTGTAATAAAAGCATTTTTATTTATTTTTTTATTTGTTTTGGTGTTGTTTTGTTTTTTGAGACAGAGTTCCTCTATGTAGCAGCTCTGGCTATCCTGGAACTAGCTCTGTAGACCAGGCTGGCCTCAAACTCAAAGAAATCCATCTGTCTCTGCCTCCCTAATGCTAGGATTAAAGGCATGTACCACCACTGCCTGGCAAAACATTTAATTTACATTAAAGCTTGTTTTTGAAAAATATGTGATTGAATGGAGCCAGGCAGTGGTTATGTACACCTTTAATCCCAGCACTTGGGAGCCAGAGGCAGGCGGATCTCTGTGAGTTCCAGGCCAGCCTGGTCTACAAGCTAAACAGAGAACCTGGAGGGGGGTGGTTGACTGGGTCTAGAGAAAGGCTTAGCAGTTGAGAATGTTTACAGCTCCTGCAGAGGACCCAAGTTTGGACACCCCCCCCCCCACTCATTTTAGGCAGCTTATAGCTGCCTATAATGCAAACTTCAGGAGGACTCAATGCCTTCTTGTAGTCTTCTGAAGTACCTCCATGCACATACACATAATTACACAGAAACACATGTTGAGCTATATTAAAAAGAAAACCTTGGAGCTGGAGAGGTGACTCGGTGATTAAGAGTTCTGGCTGCTCTTATGTAAAGGACCAGAGTTTGTTTCCAGCATCCACATGGCAGCTCAAAACCATCTATAACTTTAGTCCAAGGGACCCAACTTCCTCTTCTGCCCTTCATGGGTACCACACACTCACATGCTACACATGCTTACATGTAGGCAAAAGCACCCATGCACAAAAAATAAAAGTAGCTGGGTATGGTGTCACATAACTGTAATCTCAGCACTCAGGAGCAGAGGCAGGTGTATCTCTTTGAGTTTGAGGCAAACCTTGTCTACGTAGTGAGTTTCAGAATACCCACATAGACTTGTGTCAAAAAAATTAAAAATTTTATGATAAATCCTTAATATATGTATTTTAAGTATATGATCATATCAAGTATGCTAATTAAATTTTTTATGTGCCTTGCATTATTTTGAGAGCCTAATGAATTTATTTACTTACAGCTAAGGAGGAAAAAAATTGATACAAATTTACATCCAGAAGTTCCAGGATCTAAACAACTTTTATCAATAATAAAGGTAAATTTAAAACAGTAAACTAGAAACCAGGCTGGTGAGATGGCTCAGTAATAAAGGTACTTGTGTCACAGACCTGGTGACCAGTGTTGGTCCTTGGGTCCCATACAAAGGAGAATCGAAAAACCCAATCCATAAATTTATCTTATCTATATGAATGCATACCACATGAGTGCCTGGGCACTTAAGCTACCATGTAGGTGGTGGGAATTGAACCCAGGTCATCTGCAAGAGCAACAAGTGCTCTTAATGGCTAAGCCATCTCTCCAGCCCCTATGCTACGTTTCTAATGTTTAATGTTAGCTATGGTGTGTTATTGTGTGTTACCTTCTTCAGAGCTGGTGCAAAACGTTGCCTTTTTTGACTATTATCTGATGATAAGTAGTGATCTGGTGCTGTCCTCCTGCTGTATCTCAGACTTTACAATATGCAATACAGTCTCAGAGTATTGTGTTATGGATGTTTTTATCCTCTGCAGAGTGTGCGTGTGTGTGTGTGTGTGTGTGTGTGTGTGTGTGTGTGTGTGTGTGTGTGTGTGTGTTTTTTTTTTCCTTTTATTATGCATATAGTGTTCTGTTTGCATACATGCATACATGCTTGCAGGCCAGAAGAAGGTGCTTTAACTCATTATAGATGGTTGTGAGCCACCATGTGGTTGCTGGGAATTGAACTTAGGACCTATGGAAGAACACTTAGTGTTCTTAACCTCTGAGCCATCTCTCCATGATTTAATGTCATCTTGCTTCAATGGATTTCATGGATATTGGTGAGAGAATGTTATGCTGGGAAGTTTTTTGTAATTCAGTATGACATTATGTTTGTTTGTTTTTGGTTTTTGAGACAGGGTTTCTCTGTGTAACAGTCCTGGCTGTTTCGGAACTAGCCCTGTAGGCCAGGCTGGCCTCAAAACTCAGAAATCTGCCTTCCTCTGCCTCCCTGGGATCAAAGGCGTGTGCTGCTACCATGCAGCCCAGCAACTTCCCCCACCCCAAGACAGGGTTTCTCAGTAGCTATGCAGCCAGTCTTGGAACTCGCTCTGTAGACCAGGCTGGCCTAAAACTCACAGAGATCCATCTGTCTCTGTCTCCCAAATGCTGGGATTAAAAGGCATGCGCTGATTAAAAATGTCATACTGACATTTTTTAATGTGCCAACCTAAATTCTTTAATTTTGCTTTTCAGAATAATTCAGAAAAACACATTGAAGTAGAACTACGTAAATTTTTGGCTAAGTCAACACCTGACTTTCATACTATAATTGGAGATATAGTAGCAGGACTTCTGGGAAGGTGTAAAGAAGAACCATTGTTTTATCCGAGGAACTGTCTGATGCAGCTCATCCAAACGCATGTGCTCTCCTACAGGTAGATGTGTGTCTCACACTTCATGTGCTCTTTTGACCTTGTTTTTTGTACTTGTGATTTTTCCATGTAAAAGTGGTTCCTGAGGAGGTGTCTAGGTGAGTAAAGTAAGAAGACTGTAAGTCAGTCTCCCAGAACCCACGTAAAAGTATGGTGGGGTATGGCAGCCCACTCAATCCCAGTGCATGAGAGGTAAAAATGAGACCAGTCAACGCTTCCATCTCTCGGTTCAGACCGTTTGTTACAGGGTGAGGGGCAATGGAGGAAGCCACACTACTCTGGGGCCTCCCCAGATACAAGCATAAAATGCATGTATACTCACTCATAAGTGAGCATGCATGAATTCACAGCACATGGACATACAGAACCAGAGAGACTGCCTTCGGTGTGCGGTAGTAGTCTTAGGTGCCTTTAGTCTCCTGTTGCTGTGATGAAATAGGTTGTACCACATAGACTTGACATTCACAGCGTCACATGGTGGGCTTGTGGAGCCTCTTTATAGGAACTCCAATCCTGACACGCATTGCCTGGCCTCGGTTTTTGCATCTTTACCCCTAAAACCATTACTACATAAGAATGCTGCAGACTTCTGCTATAAGCTTAAGGTATGGCTTGGACCACAGCTCTATCAGCTTCTTAGTGCTGGCTATAGGAACATTTTGCTAGGCAGTTGCATTCAAGGAGCAGGGAACTCCTCCAACTTAGTCTCCCTTTAAATGAGCCTGTATATGTTCACTAGATAGATAGAGCTTCTGTGGGATGGAGTTTTGCCCTTGGGACAACTTTCCTACTGTCCAGTGTAGCACAAATGGTTTCTAGTTAAGGGTGTTGATCTCTTTAGTAGTTACAGGTTGTTTCTCAGTAACAAACTAAATGATCTTTTTTGAAATTTTCTCTATGAAACAAACTAGTCTGTTATTGCTCAGTTCAGCTTCATGTATGTTCTCAGGACATGGGACAGAGCGAAACCAGAATCTTGGTTAGAATACCACACAAATGGTCCAACAATCGGTCCAGTTCCTAAAACAGTCTCTTATTCCACTGTCCGCATTTCTCTCGACATTGCTATTTTTAGGTCAAACTTTCCTTTCAGCATTTAAGTGCCTTTTGAACCCCAATAACCAAACTCCTCCACGCTGTAGCCTCAAAAAGTTCCAGCATCCTGAGAACCTCACAGATTGCTACTGTGAGCATCTGGAAAAAACTAAGACGGTGATAACGGCATATGCCTGTGATCAAAATACTTAGTTGGTCAAGGCAGGGAAATTATGAGTTTCAGGCCAGCCTGGATATAACAAGAACCCCTGCCTATAACGAGTATGTTTTCCCCACCAGCCGCCTGGTCCCGTTGCCACACCAGCCCCCAGTAACACACTGAGACTCTGTATTTGATATAATGCTGTTGGCCAGTTGCTAGTTTCGTATCGGCTAGCTCTGTCTTAATTATTAACCCGTTTCTATTAATCTAAGTATTTCCATGTGGTCTCATCTTACCAGCCACAGGGGCTGGTGTTCTGTTCTCTCCATACTCTACATGTTGACTTCTCCTAACTACTTTCTCTTTCCTCCTAGTCTCTTAGCCCTGCCTATCTTGCTTTTCTATTGGCTAACAGTGCTTTATTTATTAACCAGTATGAGAAACATATTTATAGAATAACATCACCCATCACCTGCCTCTTCCCCCACCCCACCCCCTTTTTTTTTTAACGATGGCTTAGTAGTGAAAAACACTTGCTCTTCTCGAAAAGGACCTAGGTTTATTTTTCCAGAACTCACTTGGTGGCTCAACCATCTATAATTATACAATTATACCATCTAAAATTGGATCCATTATTAAGAATCCAATGTGCTCTTTTGCCTTTCATAAACAACAGGCACACATGTGATACACAGATTTACATGGAGGCAAACCACTCATAAAACAAATTATTGTTTTTCTGTTTCATGTTTAGTGTGTGTGTGTGTGTTGTTTTGGTTTTTATAGTAATTGTCTTATTTTTGCTCTCAGCTTGTGCCCTGGCTTGATGGAGATTGCCCTAGAACATACAGATGTTCAGATGTTACAGCTGTGTCTGCAACAGTTCCCTGACATTCCTGAGTCGACCACCTGTGCTTGCTTAAAACTTTTCTTGAGGTAAATTAGAACCTGTGCTCTCATTCCCTGATGTCATTTTTTAAATCTGTGATTTATTTGACTTCTAAAATGTTGAATGCTTAGAGAGTGAACTTTCAGAGATTCAAATAGTGAGAAGAATTAACCTCTTGCTTTCAATTAACATCGTAGCATTGGTGATGACTGTCTTCGAGACATTAATATCAATATGGAGTCAGTTTTTGATTATAGTGATACCATACACGATGAGAAAAAGGAAATGGAAGTGCAAACTGAAATTGTTCAAAATGGCTTCAGTGCAGAAGACGGTAGCTGCAGTAAAAGTGATCAGCAATTAAATAAAAAGCCGGGCGATGCAGCAAAGGAGACCATCTCTTTCCCTGTGACCTCATGTCCTGTAACACCAAAGCGAGCGGCTCTGCTGTATCCTTCCAGATAGTTTCCATTGCCTGTGTCCATTAGGGATATAGTTATATACCAACAGTAGCTAAGGCATGATTAAAATATTTCCCTATAAATGGATTACATTCGATGCTCTTTCAACTAATTTCTTCAGTGTGTCCCCCACCCTGTGTGTGTGTATGTGTGATAGGAGATGTCATTCTGTAAATAAGTTTCTCGTATTGGTTAATGAATAAAACACTGTTGGTCAATAGGAAAGCAAGATAGGCGGGACTAGGAGACAAGGAGGAGTTGGGGAGAGGTAGGAGTTTCAACATATAGGACCAAGAGAGCAGAGCTCCGGACCCCCTCTCCAGGAAGATAAGACCACGTGGAAACACTTAGATTGATAGAAATGGGTTAAGAGCTAGCCAGTAAGAAATGCTAGTAACAGGCCAACAGCTTTATATCTAATATAGCGTCTCTGTGTGTAATTTGGGACTGACGCAGCTATGGGACCAGGCTGGCAGGCAAACTACTCATAACATGTGTATTGGGGTGGATTACTCCCATGGTCTTACGCATACTTGCCAAAAACTCTACCTCAGAACTACCTTCCATAGCCATTGATAACCTGTTTTCTTTGGGGATTCTTTTATTATTTGGTTTGAATTAATTTTGTTTTGAGATGTGGGTCGTGTAGCCTTGGCATCATCCTGTCTCTACTTCTGGAGTGCCAAGATGTCACCATGTCTTGCTTGGCCTGTTTTCTTCTTCCTTTCTCCCTCCCTCCCTCCCTCCCTCACTCCCTCCCTCCCTTCCTCCCTACCTTCCTTTCTCCTGTTTTATTAATTAAGAAGCTGTAACATTAGGAAGTAGAGAGATGGCTCAGCAGTTAAAAGCACTGGCTGTTCTTCCAGAGGACCTGGGTTCAATTCCCAGCACCCACATAGCGGCTCATAGCTGTAACTTCAGTTCCAGTGAATCTGACACCCTCACACAGACAGACCTGCAGGCAGAACACCAAGCGCATAAAATAAATCATTAAATAAATAAAAGGAAAAGCAATACTAGACCTCAAACCTGTAAACCCAGCCCTTGGGAAACTGAAGCAGAGGGATTGCTGAGAGTTCAAGGCCAGTTTGAGCTAGATTAAGTTTCTGTATCCTGAAAAAAGAGGTGAGGGGCAAGTGATGGCTCACGCCTTTAAACCCAGCACTCAGGAAGAATAGACAGGTGGATCTCTGTGAGTTTGAGCCCAGCCTGGTCTACAAAATGAATTCTAGGATAGACAGTATTGTTAGACAGAGAAACCTGTCTGGAATTCTGGAAACCACACCCACACCCCCAAAAAAGAAGCTGTAGTAATGTATGAACTGCATGGGTTGGTTTTTTTTGTTTTGTTTTGTTTTGTTTTTTTATGTTGTTTACAAATGAGTGGTGTCCCCAATCTCTGACAATAGGAGTGTTGGTAATGAGACTTCTTGTAAACCAGGAGGGAATGACTCTTGTTTATAGTAGTGCCACCTTGCCTTTATTGAAGATTTTCCTTTAGTCCTGAGTAGAAATGCAGTTCTCCATTCGGCGTATAGTGAGGCCTTCCTCCTGCCACACCTGAAGGACATCCCCGCAAAGCACATCACGGTAAGTGTTCTGCATAGATTTCACTTCTGATCTAAATTGTGCTGCTTAATTCTGAGCAGCTGGTAGGTCATTCTAATACTTTCATGCACATAAGAGGGAGTTCCACACGTGAAAATTGCTCAGGAAAACCTGGGTGATTTGGGGGTGAGAGACCTATGTTTCTTCTATCATGCTAGAAGGTTAAACCACCTTAGGGTGTCACTGAAGAAACACTCTAACTGAAAAGAGAAAAATTCTCCTTTCCTGCCTGTTGTTTACTGACCTGAGCTCATTAATCTCCTGTCATAACTAAAGAGCTACTTAGTGTGACAGGAACCCCATTTTATTCATCTCCAGATGTCCCTAGATACCTGTCACATTTGTTTGATGTATAATTTAATTGAACAGCTTTGTGAATTTTTGTCCACTGCCTTGGGTTTGTTTGTAGAGAACGTTTTAATACTGGAGTGGTAATTGTGCTCCTGTTTTTCCTCCCAGCTATTTCTGCAGTACTTGTATTTCCTCTATCTGAAATGTAGTGGCAATGCGGCCATGACTCTTCCTGGGATGAGCCCTCCCACTCTGAGCCAGGTAGGACAGCTTTTGCCTTTGTACAGAAATCTTCGTGCAGTGTCAGCCTTGGGGTCCCATAACTGATTTGTCCCTGTTGGCCCAAGATGGGATGATGCCACCTCCTCCCTTGTGCATGTTGCTGGATTAGAGAGGGCTTCTCTGTTCAGTAGATGAATTTCTAGATTCGTAATTCCAGATTACAGAATCTCAAAGACATCTTTGTAAGGGAAATTTTCCGTAGTATCAAAAAGGTTTCAAACCTGTCTCAAAAAAAAAAAAAAAAAAAGTAAGCTTTGGCCCAGGTGTGGTAATACAAGCCTTATATCCTAACACTCCAAAGTCAAGGGCAGGTAGATCTCTATGAGTTCAAGACTAGTCTGGTCTACATAATGAGTTCTCATAGTGAGACTTTGCCTCAAAAAATTTAAAAAAAAAAGAAAAGAAGGTAAACTTTGCACCTCTGCTTCTCCAGCACCTCTTAGAGGTAATCAATATTAAAAGTTTCTCTTGTGGAGCTGGGCAGTAGTGGCACACACCTTTGATCCCAGCATGTGGGAGGCAGAGGCAGGCAGGGTTTGAGATCAGTCTGTGAGCTCCAGCACAGCCAGGACTATACAGAG
The DNA here is from genome assembly GCA_030556225.1 of Cricetiscus sungorus. NCBI lineage: Eukaryota > Metazoa > Chordata > Mammalia > Rodentia > Cricetidae > Cricetiscus > Cricetiscus sungorus. The sequence goes on along the minus strand of JANBXA010000069.1, from coordinate 82,722,926 downwards.
AAACCCTGTCTCAAAAAATCAACAAACAAAAAACTCAGAGAAGTTCCTTTTGTGTCTAGAAATAATGATTCTAGCCTGGCAGGGGTAGCACATGCTATTACTCTCAGCACTCTGTAGACAGAGGAAAGTGGATCTCTGTGAGTTCAAGACCTACATGGTCTACAGAGCAAGTTCTATCTAGGACAGGTTCCAAAAGTTACACAGAGAAATCCTGTCTTGAAAACAACCAATAAGTATATATAGATATCTATATATCTATCTATATATCGTTCCGTAGTTCCCCATACTCTGCCCACACCTGCTATTATTGCCAAACTTCTCAGTCTTGCTAATCAGGTAGGGAACAGTGAGCCGGGCATTGGTGGTGCACGTCTTTGATCCCAGCACTCAGGAGGCAGAGGCAGGTGGATTTCTGTGCGTGCGGTGCCAGCCTGGTCTACAGAGCTAGTTCAAAGACAGGCTCCAACACAGTACAGAGAAACCCTGTCTCAAAAAAAAAAAAGGGCAATAGAGGGGGCAATAGTTTTTCTTGCTTTTAGTGAGGTATTTACTCAGGTTCTTTATCCGTCTTTCTGTTGTATTTCCTGTTTGGGTGGGGAGGTGTTTGTAAACGTTCTTTAATGTATTGAGTTAATTTCTATCATTTGTATTGTTACTGTTTTAGTGTTTTTTATCCTTTGACAGTTTCATGTGTTATGTATAAAGTCTTTCTCTCTGTTACCTCTCCCTCCCTCTTCTGATGAAGCCCTTTATTCCTGAGATACGCCCTTCACGTAATTTCATTCTGTGTGAGACCCACATGATTAGAACTCCTTTGTGAGCATGGCTGGAGGGTGTCTACTAGACCCGGAGCTATTTTTTCAGTGTCTGTACCACTGGCTAAATAGATACCCCTCACCAATGACTGGGAATTGTCAGTAGTCATGTCCCTCAGGGAGGGTGGCACTTCATGTGCCCTCCTCATCACTTCTAGGCAAATTTTGATTTTTATGCTGTAACATGCACTGGACTCTTATTCCCTCTAAGGTTATAAAAATAGCCATCTTGTTTTTTCCCCCCAGGTACTTTCATTGCTTATCTTCTCTTAACTTACTGACTCGTACAGATTGTGTATTTATTTTACTTGTTTTTGTTTTGTTCTTTGGAGGCAGACTCTCACTCTAGAGCTCACGATAGCCTTGAATTCTCATGTGCTGGGATCTATTTTGGTGCAGGGAGTTTCATAGAAATAATTCTCCCTTTACCACTAGAAACCAATTTCTTAATGTCTTCATATTTGCATACTTCATAGAACATTTGGCAGTGTAGCGTACTTCTGTAAATATGTATTTTATTTGCATTATATTCACTGTGATATGCAGACCTGTGATACGTCTGTCAGGGTAGAAGATGAGTGGGTTCTTCTTTGTAACTACAGGTCATTATTTAAAAGAAAGTGTTTGTTTTTCTTTTGTGAAAAGGTCACGCTGTAGTAGCCCTGGCTGGCCTGGAACTCACATTAGTGATCTTCTTTCCACCTCCAAAATGCTCAGAATGCACCACAGCAGACAACAAGCTTTCTACATCAGATAGCTAGTGCTAACTGCTGGATTAGATCCCATCTGCTTTCCCTATCACTGGCTAATGTTACCCTTACAAAGTAAAAGCAGGAAGAAAACGTGCTTCTTAGAATTACCCCATCTCTAAACTTCATCTTCAGACTTTCATTAGGACTTGTTTTTCCAGCCAGGGCAGTGGTGCATGCCTTTACTCCCCGCACTTTGGGGAGGTAGAGGCAGGTCTACATAGTGAATTCCAGGACAGCCTGGGATACATAGTGAAACCACCTCAGGAGAGATGGCTCAGTGGTTAAGGCTGATCTTCCAGAAGGTCCTGAGTTCAAGTCCTAGCAACCTCATCATTGCTTACAACCATCTGTAATAAGATCTAGTGCCCTCTTCTAGGCAGAACACTGTATACATAATTAATTAAATAATTGATTAAAACAAGCTGGGCAGTGGTGTTGTACTCCTTTAGACCCACTGCTTGGGAGGCAGAGGCAGGCTACTAGAGGCCAATTTGGTCACAAAAGTTGTTCCAGGACATCTAGGCTGTTACACAAAGGAACCCTGTCTCTCCCCTCTCCCCTCCCCCCAAAAAAATGTCTTTCTTCTGTTTGAGACCATGATGGACTTGAATTAATGGATTAATCTTTTTGTATTTATCTCTAGATTATGGATTGGATATGCCTACTTCTAGATGCCAATTTTACTGTTGTCTTAATGATTCCAGAAGCAAAAAGACTGTTGCTTAATCTTTACAAATTTGTGAAATCTCAGGTTTGTGGTTATAATTCTTCAAGTATTCTGAGTGGGGTGATGTGTTTGGGTGTGTGCAAGTATGCCAGTGCCTGAATGTGTCAGTCAGCACTGCTTTCTAGTGTTTTCTCCGCCCACCCTGCAGGGTCAGGGGTAGTGGCTTGTCCCAAGTACTACCTTGTTCAAAAAGAAACTGATTATACATTAAGTATAATCTATATACCTTACCCTTAAAATGTGGTTATAAAGAAGTGGGACTCAGCTTGTGATAGAGGGATGCTATCAGGCTGTTGGTTCCTTCCCGTCCATACATCAAAAGTGTTCCTGCAAAAGCCATTGGTGATGGGAGAAGGGATAGTGTATGAGAAGTTACAGAAAGTTACTCTGGGTCTTTTTCTTCTCCAGATTTCTGTCTATTCCGAGCTCAACAAGATTGAAGTAAGTTTTCGGGAGCTGCAGAGATTGAGTCAGGACAAGAGCAGTAGAGGACTGTACTCCATTGAAGTGCTGGAGCTCTTCTGAAAGCAGTCTCCCTCGAGGGCGTTTTATGGCGCTCTCACTTTTTTTTTTTTTAATTGTTTTTTGTTTTTGTTTTCTTGAGACATTCTCTCACTCTGTAGCCTGGAACTGGATATGTAGACCAGGCTGGCCTCAAATCTACAGAGATCCACCTGCCTCTGCCTCTGCCTTTGCCTCCCAGAGTGCTGGGATTAAAGGCGTGGTCACCATGCCTAGCTTGATGGAATTCTTTATATGAGTCCACCAGTTCGTCCAGGGAAGAAGTTTGCTTTCATCCATCCCTCGGTGCCTGAAGAAAAGTGTGAATCCTGCACCATCACATCACCTCTCCTCAGAGTTGCTACAGGGTTCACGAAGACAGACTCTAGGTTGTAGGCATTACTGGAAGGAGGTGAAAGCTTTTAAAATATGGGATTGAGCTGATTTTAAGTAAACTTATTTGTGTACTGATAAAAGCCTAATTTCTTATACATTTTGAAAATAGTTTTTCTTTTAAAAAAAGAAACAAACCGTCTCTGAAGAGTTGACCCAAGGAGAGTGTATTTCTCAGTCAGAATCTGTTCCAGTTCCTTTGTATCCCAGCGGCAGATCCTGCCACATGAAGCTCTCAGAACTCCCAGCCAGCATGGTGCTTGCTGCCTCCTGCCATTTCTCCATCCTTCATTTTCTGCTGTCCCTGGTCTCTGCTCAGAGTTGAGGGATTCCCTCTTCCAGTGTGACCTCTCAAATGAGCTCTATAACAAGGATAATGGTAAAAATCTTATACCCAAATAATGAAATTGTCTCCTTAAAAACAGCTGTACTAGCTGGGCAGTGGTGGTTGACCTTTAATTCCAGCACTCAAGAGGCCGAGGCAGTCGGATCTCTGAGTTTGAGGCCAGCCTGATCTACAGAGTGAGTTCTAGGACAGCCAGGACTGTTTCACAGAGAAACCCTGTCTTAAAGGAAGAGGCCAGTGAGAGAGCTCAGTGGGTAAATATGGGTGCATGCTTTGCAAGCCTGTTGACTGGAGTTCAGTCTCTGGAATCCGTGTAGAGCAGGGAAGAGATCGCCAGCCTCTCTGAGTTCTCTGCCCTCAACACAAGCACTAAGACCTACACACCACTGCCACACACCTGTAATCCCAGCGCTCAGGGACAAAGGCTGGTGCGTCTCTGTGAGTTCAAAGCCAGCTTTATCTACAGAGTGAGTTCTAGGACAGCCAGAGCTACATAGTGAGACGCTGTCTCAAACCTTCCCCCCAATAAATACATTTTTTTTTTTTAAGTCAACTGTGGTGGAGACAGGTTCCCCTCAAGACATCACTAATCTCTGTAAACTTGAAAGAAAATAGAAAAGAAATAAATAGAAGAAGAAAAAAAAAAATAGTTGAATGGCATGTTCGGAATGTCAACTGTTCAGAGGCTAAGGAAGAAGAATCCTAAATTTGATAAATTTGAGACTCCCCTGGACTACATAGACCCCCATCAGGAAGGGGGGAAGTAAGGCAAAAGTGGGGGAGAGGCCAGAGTAATGCACTGGTTGAGACAGTCTCACCGCAGCCCTGGCTGTCCTGGAATTCACAATGTACACTAGGCTGGCCTCAAACTCACAGAGACCCACCTGCCTCTGTGTCCACACCCTGCATAGGTTGTCCTAACTCTCCAGGGTTAGGGTTAGGCCTGAACTGGTGCTGGGAACTGAGGCCAGGTCCTTAGGAACTGGGGAGTGCTGTCCACCGCTGAGCCATCTCCAGCCCCATTCATAAATTATTTAAGCTAGAAAGTAAGAGAAGCATATTCAATCTGTGGTGGTCAGTTTACAGACTCACATTTGCTTTACAGTATTTGTGGTTTGGTTGTACTTGAGGTTGGCTTCTGTCATAAAAACTAACTTGTCATTAGTCAAATGAAAGCATAGCTTACAGTGACACACACTAATTCACCATCGCCCGGCTGGCCACTTGATTTTTAATTGCCTCAAACACTAGCTGCACTTAGAGGCACTAACTTCAGGAATTCAGGAAGACTCTATAAGGCTCTTTGTCTAGTTTGCTTCTCTGGCTGTGATAACACTGAGAGGGCTGGCAAGGTGGCTCAGTGGTTTAAGAGTTTAGTGCCTAGAAATCACTTCAGGCATGCCCTCTGCTCACCTCTATCCACCACGGTTCAAGAGCAAACACACACAGGACTGTGTAATATTAAAGTAAAAGTAAACCATTAAATGAAAAAGACATTCTGACTGAAAGCAGCTGGGGAAGGAAAGGGCTTACTTAATCTTACAAGTGACAGTCTGTCACTGAGCGACGTCCAGGCAGGAAGCCTGGACATGCTGGCTCATGGGTTTAGACCAGGATCACCTACCTTCCTTGGGCATGGTGGAATGCCTGATGGGCTGGTCCTTCCTGCATCAAGACAGACAAACACACACACACAGAGGCCGGCAGGCCAAAAGCAGAGAGTTGGGGATGTGGCTTCACTGTGCTTTCCTTGAGTATGAAGCTCTGAACTTGATCCCAGGCTCTCCTGTGAGTTTTCCTTTGTGTATGTGTTTATTAGGATGTGTCAATTACACATAATTATATAATAGTGGACTTAATTATGGCATTCCCCTGCTTGTACATATGTACTTCACAGTCACTCCCATTTCCTCTTCTTCCCCCTCTCATTCTTTTTTGGGGAGGGCGGGGGATTGAGACAATTTCTCTGTGTAGCTTTGGAGCCTGTCTTGGCACTCACTCTATAGACCAGGCTGGCCTCACAGAGATCCGCCTGCCTGTGCCTCCCTAGTGCTGGGATTAAAGATATTTGCTGCCATGACCCAGCTAGCTGAACTGCTGACCATGACAGTTCTTATAAAGGAAAATATTTCATTGGGGTTAGTTCATTATCGTCACAGCAGGAAGCATGGCAGCATGCGGGAGACATGGTGCTGGAGAAGGAGCTGGAATTCTTCATCTAGATCTACAGACAGCAGGAAGAGACTGCCACACAGGTCCTGGCTTGAGCATCTTAGACTTCAAAACTCATCCCCAGTGACACACTTTGTCCAACAAGGCACACCTACTCCAACAAACCCACACCTAATAGTGCTACTCCCTATGAGCCTATAAGTGCCTTTTTTTTCCAGACCACAATAATATTGTTTTCATGTGTGTGTGTGTGTGTGTGTGTGTGTGTGTTTTAAACAGGGTCTCTCTACATAGCCCTGGCTGTCCTGGAACTCATTATGTAGACCAGGCTGGCCTCGAACTCTGAGAGATTGGACTGCTGCTGCCTCCCCAGTGCTGGGGTTAAAGGCTTGAGACACCACAGCCAGGCCCCAGCTTTTTTTGTTACTTTTTGGTTATGTTTGTTTGTTTGTTGTCCATTTCCCAGTGGTTACTTTTGGCTTTGAAGATTTTATTTGTGTGTCTCCTGAAGCTGGAGCTCCAGGCATTTCCTCGTGAGCCACCTAATGTAGGTTCTGGGAAACAAATTCTGATCCCCAGAAAGAACAGCCTGGCCACAGCTCCTGGCCCTAGCCATCACTCTCACAGTTGCTTTACCGGAAAGCCTCCTGGCACTTTATTGTCAATGTTCAGGCTGGAATGAACCTGTTAAAGCAGATGAGGGTGGAGGAGAGGGCTCAGTACTTGCCATGTAAGTGTCAGGCACCAGAACTGGCACAGAAAGGCCAAGCATTGTGGTGCATACATGCAATCCCAGTGCTGGAGGCTACATGAGTGGCTGCCTGGAGCTCAATGGCCAACCAGTCTGATGCCTGGAGCTCAGTGGCCAACCAGTCTGATGCCTGGAGCTCAGTGGCCAACCAGTCTGATGCCTGGAGCTCAGTGGCCAACCAGTCTGATGCCTGGAGCTCAGTGGCCAACCAGTCTGATGCCTGGAGCTCAGTGGCCAACCAGTCTGATGCCTGGAGCTCAGTGGCCAACCAGTCTGATGCCTGGAGCTCAGTGGCCAACCAGTCTGATGCCTGGAGCTCAGTGGCCAACCAGTCTGATGCCTGGAGCTCAGTGGCCAACCAGTCTGATGCCTGGAGCTCAGTGGCCAACCAGTCTGATGCCTGGAGCTCAGTGGCCAACCAGTCTGATGCCTGGAGCTCAATGGCCAACCAGCAGAGCCAAGCCTGCTAGAAACAAGGCAGAGAGCTTCCTAAGAAAAACATCCAAGGTAACTCTTGGTCTTACACAGGGGCGGGCATATATATGCATTTGCATGTACCCACATAGACATGCACTTAACACCTTATACACGCACACACGTAGTTATTTTAAATAAAAACAGTTGCCGGGATGTGGTGGCCCATACCTTTAATCCCAGCACTCCGGAGGCAGAAGCAGGCAGATCTCTGTTCGAAAGCAGCCTGCCTGGTCTACTGAGTGAGTTCCAGGACAGCCAGGGCTGTTGCACAAAGAAACCCTGTCTTGAAAAACCAAAAATATAATAATTATTATTAACAGTGAACCATATCTGTAATTCCATCCCAAGAGGCTGGCCACCTTGTGCTTTGCCTCAGCTACATAAGTGAGATCGTGTCTAAAACAAAACAAAAAAATCAAAGCAACAGAACACCCTCTAGTACCAGGCTTGAGTGTGGCCCAGTGAGAGAGGGTTTGCCTCACATCTTCAAGGCCCTGGGTTCAGTTCAATCCATCAAGCTATCTTCCAGGTTCTAGCTTGTCTTTTCTTGGAATTAGCTCCAGACAGGCCCAGTGACTTGCCTGATGAACTTAACACACAGTGCGTGGCCTGCCTTCACTAAGCCTTTCCTTGTGTTCCCCACAAATACTCTTCGAACTGAGTCTGGAAGTAAACTGTTCTTCTAGACTTGCTGATCTTGTGACCAAGTCATTGGTGCATTTCCAAGATGCCCCAAGACAGACCAAGAGGGGGCTGAGGGCTGATTCTCTCTGTTCAGCATCCACATCCAAATTACCTCACTCCCAGGACAGCCAGAAATGCTGGTCCTTCCAGTTTCCCCTGCAGGCTCCCCTGACCATGCACAGATGCTGCTGCAGTAGAATTTCCAGCTTGGATGGGAAAGGAATGTATATTGAGGCCACAATAGAAAAAGAATTCAACTTGGCATCACTCCTGGGGCCGTCACATCCCTGGTGAACTCCTGAGTGTCCACACCCAGCCGCCCTCTGACTCCTAGAAGCTCTCTCTCAGGATAGGGTGTGTACTGGTCAAACTCAAGATGGAGTGAGAGAACCAGGGAGGAGAAGAGAAGGGAACCCCCTTCCTTCCTGCAGGATAACCCTTGGGGGCACAGTCCTTCAGCTCACAGCTTGTCTGCAGTGGGGGGTGGGGGGCGGGGGAGGATGAAATCAGGGATAAAGATGAAGCTGTCCCTAAATCCTGGGGGTGAAATCAGCTGTTACACATGGTTAGAAAACTACAATGAAAGGAACAAGCATAAGATTATACATCATGTGAGTGGGGTCAAAAGTTTAGAGTATGTTTTTCAGTTTACATCAGGTCTAAAACACAGGAGCTTATTCTTTTTTTTTTTTTTTTTTTTTGTGGAGGGAGGGGACATTGAAACAGGGTCGCTCTGTGTAGCCCTTGCTATCCTGGAACTCACTCTGGGCCTTGAACGAAAATCTGCCTCCTGCAGTGACATTTGGCCCCACCACAGGCCCAGGAACAATGATCATAAGACTATGAACTAACATTCTGAATTCATGAACAAAAACCAAGCCTCCCCGCTTAAAAAGTAGTGTTCTGTCTGGCTGGAGTTATAGCTTGGTCCTCAGCAGCTCCAACTCCTGTTCCAAGAGATACAGTGCCCTCTTCTGGCCTCTTCAGGCACCAGGGGTGTGTGTGTGTGTGTGTGTGTGTGTGTGTGTGTGTGTGTGTGTGTGTGTGTGTGTGTGTGTGTGTGTGTTGCACAGACATGCATACAGGCAAAAGACTCATAAAATAAATTGCAAGGCAGGTGGCAGTGGTGCCCGTCTTTAACCCCAGCATTCCTGAGGCAGAGGCAGGCAGATCTCCATGAGTTTGAGGCCAGCCTGGTCTACAAAACAAGTTCCAGGACAGTCATGGAGGTTACACAGAGAGACCCTGTCTTGAGAAACTTTAAAAAATAGATAAATTGGCCTGGGCTGTGGTGGCGCACACCTTTAATAGCAGCACTCGGAAGGCAGAGGCAGGAGGAACTATGTGAGTTCGAGACCAGCCTGGTCTACAAGAGCTTGTTTCAGGAAACCCTGTCTTGAAAAAACAGACAGACAGACAGACAGACAGACAGACAGACAGATAGGGGTAGTGATTCACCCAGTGGGATTAATAATGACACTTATTTTCTTTTCTTCTTTTTTCTTCTTTTTTTTGGGGGGGGGTTAGAGACAGGGTTTCTCTGTGTAACAGCCCTAGCTGTCCTGGAACTAGCTCTATAGACCAGGCTGGCCTTGAACACAGAGATCCGCCTGCCTCTGCTGGTATTGAAGGCATGCACCACTACCGCTGGCCTCATTTTTTCCTTTCTATAATTTATTATTTTTATTTTATGTTCATTGGTATTTTGCCTATCTGTATGTCTGTGTGAGGGTGTCAGAAACCCTGGAACAGGAGTTACAAACAGGTGTGAGCTGCCATGTGGGACCTCTGGAAGAGCATCCAGTGTTTTTAACCCTTGAGCCATTCATTTCTCCAGCCCCAGAATGTATTTCCTGGCTGGAGAAATGGCTCATCAGTTAAGAGTTACAGGCTGTTGTTAGCAACCTCATACAGGTGAGGGCAATGGATGGAGAGTGAACTCAGATCCTCTGTAAGAGCCACAAGCACCCTGACCATTGAGCTCTCTCTCTCTCTCTCTCTCTCTCTCTCTCTCTCTCTCTCTCTCTCTCTCTCTCTCTCTCTCTCTCTCTCTCTCTCTCTCTCTCTCCACCCCCTCCAGGGAAATAAGAAATCTAGCACATCATGAACTGAACGGGGACTTTTTGGGCCTGTGAGGCATCTCAGGCCTCCACTTGCAGCCTTGACTCGAAACACAACGGGTGCATTTTATACTTGCACCCCTTAATGCCACACAACACTATTGTATGGGTTAGCCTCCGAGCCGCCAGGTGACATCTTCAGACATTCAGCTGAGTTGGGCTTGTTGACTGCTGTCCTTCCTAAGGAGGAATGGGTGTGGTGGGCCTTGGCACTCACACCTGAGTTTGGAGCCACACCCTTCAGACAACTGTATGCCATTCTGCCCTAACTGCATGTGAGCTCTAGGAGGGGCTAGACTATATAAATGGGACTAGGGCTCCACCTACACAGCCATGGGGAAGGCATCATCTATGCAGGATGCTGCTGCTTTCCGATCTCTCTACCCATAACCCCCACCCACGCTCTGTAAGTAACCCTAATAACTGCATTGGAAAACTTTGGTGGAATCCCATTTTCGGTTGTCATTGGGACCTTATAGGAGGAGACAAATGTTGTTTAGTCATCTCCCCACCCATGCAAATTATCTCCACAAATGCTTCTCAAAACACCTCAGCTCCGTCTTAGACCAAGACGGATCTCAAACTCACAGAAGTCGGCCTGTCTCTGCCTACCGAGTTGCTGGCACCATCACCACCTGGCTTTGATTTTGTCATGTATTTGAGACATGGTCTCAATATATACCCCAAGCTAATCTGGAATTCATTATGTAGCCCTGGCTGGCTTCAAACTTGCCAGAATCCTCCAGCCTCTGCCTCCCAAGAACTGAGATTAAGGATAGGTATGAGCCACAAGCTTGACAGTCATGTGTGAGGTGGGGGAGGGGGGGAGAAACTGGACTTAACTGAGTCAGAAATGAGGAACCCATAGGTTAACAACAGTCAGCTGGAATAAACTGTCTTGGTCAACTTCTCACTCGTAGAAGGACCGGTAGCACCCCCTACTGGTGTCACCTGTGTCCTACACCCTGCCTAGTTGGAAAACTAAAGGTTATAAAGTTCTAAAAATGGTTGCAGCTTCTTGGACTGTGATGGTTTCTCCTGTCTCACTGGCTGAATCACAGCTTGTCTTGTCAGGTCACCACCATTTGTCCCTCCCTCCGCCCCTCTCTTCCTCCCTCCTTTTCTTCCTTCCTTTTTGAAATTTGTTATTCTACTGTCATTGGTGTTTTGCCAGCAGTTGTAACTAGGCACCATGTACATGCAGTGCCCAGAGAGGCCAGAAGACAGCGATTAGCCAATCAATGTGCAATCTCCGCCCCCAGAAGACAGCGATTAACCAATCGATGTGCAATCTCCGCCCCCAGAAGACAGCGATTAACCAATCGATGTGCAATCTCCGCCCCCAGAAGACAGCGATTAACCAATCGATGTGCAATCTCCACCCTCCACCCCCTCCCAGACAGTGATTAACCAATAGCTGTGCAATCTCCGCCCCTAGAAGACAGCGATTAACCAATAGCTGTGCAGTCTCTCCCCAGAAAACAGCAATTAACCAATCGATGTGCAATCTCCACCCCCCAGAAAACAGTGTGCAATTCCCCCCTAAACTCCCCCCCCCAACTTTTGAGACAAAGTCTCACTATGCATTCATATCTGATCTGGAACTCACTTTGTAGACAAGCTGGCCTCAAACTCGCAGAGATAGATCTGCCTGCTTCTGCCGTCCAGGGATCAAGGGTATACAGTACGACACCCTGCTTCTTGCCAGGCCTTCATGTCACCTAACTCCATCTGACAGTGACACAATTCCCCTGGAGCATCAGGAAAGTGGGCATAGTTGAGTACTGCTGGGGTTCGGACCTGGCCCCACGACCCCATCCATTCCTGTAGAGGCTGGAAGCCAGAAGTTTCCAGCTAACCTGGATTTGATATTAAAGCCACACTGCACAGTCTTCCCTGCAAACCATTCGCCCACAGAGATGCTTTGGTGCACCCGCTAGGCAGACTTTAGACTCTAGCATCTTGTTTACTGAAGGAGACAGTTTCTCTGCTAGTTCAATGTGTCCTTCCTGGCTCCCAGTCTCTGACCCTTAGGCATAGCCAGTGTCCTTCAGGATCCCAGTTCAGGACCCAGATCTCTCTTCTGCCGTCATCAGGGAAACTGTGGCCAGCCCCAGAGGTTGGCACATACATTTAACTCCAGCATTCAGGAGGCAGGGGCAGGAGGATATCTGTAAGTTCGAGGCCAGCCTGGTGTACAAACTGAGTTCCAGGACAGCCAGGGCTACACAGAGAAATCCTGTCTCAAAAATAAGACTAGGCCAGGTATGGCAGCACATCTTTAATCCTGGCACTCGGGAGGCAGAAGCAGGTAGATCTCTAAGTTTGAGCCCAGTCTGGGCTATACATGGAGGGTGACAGGCAAGGCTAGGTGGTAAGACCCTGCCTCAGAAAAAAACTAAATACAGGGCAAGATGAAACACCTGGGAAGATATGTCAGTTGGTAAGATGCTTACCTTGTAGATATGAGGACTTGAGTTTGGATCCCCAGTGCAGTGTTTGTAATCCCAGAGCTGGGATGAGATGTGTGGGGCTCACTGGCAATTATTTGGCAAGCTTCAGCCCTATCGGAGACCCTGACTCAAAAAAACAAACAAATAACCAGAAACAAAACAACAACAATCAAAACCTACTGGAACTCACTACTCACTACTCCATAGACTAGACCCGGCTGGCCTTGAACTCATGGAGATCTATCTGCCTGCCTCTGCCTCCCCAGTTCTGGGATTAAAGGTGGGCTCCACCACCATCTGGCTCTGCCCAGATTCTTAATCCCCAAGAAGTCTTTGGTTATAGAATGAATGGGGGAGGGTATTTCCCCATCCCAGAGCATAGATCGATGCCCTGAAGATTTTGGACACTGCCTGAAATAAGGGCCTCCCTCAGAAAGTAGCACGTCTAAAGATTGGCCTGAAGGTGGCGCCCCTGTGGTTGAACTGGAAAAGCGGGACTCATCTGGAAAATGAATGAGGATGTCTCCCCGTGGAAAGGGGTGTCACAGTCTAGACAGGTGGGCTGAACTCTTTTGTCAGGTCCTGGAAGAAAGCAGACATTATCCACACCTAACAGCACTGTCAGCCCCTGAAAGGGCTCAAAATCACCTTAAAATTTATTTTGAACATGGATTTAAATATTAAACTGCAGTCCTGTATGGTCTGCAGACCAGTAATCCCCAGCACTGAGGAACCTGGGGTTTAAGAGCATCCTGGGCTGCATGAGACCCTGTCTCAAAAAACAAACATCAGCATTTCCAAATGAATGTTCCAAATCCAGCCAGGAGTTCTTCCATGATGAGTTTAGGAGCTCTTCTGAATCGGGCATGGTGGTCCACGACTTTAATCCCAGCTCCAAGAACACAGAAGCAAGTGGAGCTCTGTGAATTCCAGGCCAACCTGGTCTACAAAGTAAGTTTCAGGACAACCCGAGCTACACACTGAGAATCTGCCTCAAAAAATACAAAAACAAAACACCCCCAAACAACAAAAATACCCTTTCTAATCCAAATGTGTTCTGAGTGTTTCCAGGCCATGACACCCTATTATCTCCAGTAGGAGGGCTGCAGGCAGGGCCAGACTGAGGGGCCAGTCACATTCTTGTCCAGTTCCACGGAGCCTGGCTTAGCAGCGCGGTCGGTCAGCTAGGTGATAGCGTTGCGGGCTATCCGAAGGATTCCATTCATTTCTGCCCACTCTTCTAATCAAGAGCTTCTATCTGGGCAAACAGGCCTCGGCAGGTCTGCTGTCAGCAATGGGAGCTTCGCCTCTGGGACCCCAGGCTACTTTTAAAAACTTGGAGAATCAGGGCAATACTTGAGCATGTGTCTGGTGTGCTATGTGTGGTGTATGGTACATGTGTGTTTTACATTAGGTCTAGCCTGGCCGTTCCTGGCCTATAGGACAATTTACTTTGCATACACTTGCATGTGTGTCTCTGTATGTGGGGAGGGTGGTAAGGTGTGGGTATGTGAAATGCATGTATAGTATATGTGTGCTGTGTGGTGTTGTATGTGGGTTGGGGGTAGGAGAAGTGGTAGGAGTGCGGCATGTAAGTAGTCTGTGTGTGATGTGTGTATGTATGTGGTGGAGGTATGTATATGTGGGACTATGTAATGTTACTGATGAATGGAGCATGTGGTGTGCAAATGATGCGTCTATGGGAAGGGTGTGTATGTGATATGTGTGTAGCTTTTGAAGTATGTATTGGTAGGTGTATGGTATGGTGTTGTGTGTTGCATGCTTGTTGCAATATGTATGAGGCATGACATACATGTGGTATGTACATGGTATGTGTATATGGGAGGCATGTGGGAGGGTCAGAGAATATGTGATTGGTGTGTGTGTGTGTGTGTGTGTGTGTGTGTGTGTGTGTGTGTAGTATATATGCAGGGTATGTAGCGGGGTATGTACCTAGTATGGTATGAACATGGTGTGTGTGTGGGTTGTGGGTGTTGCATATGTCTGTGTACCTGTGTATGGTGTGTGCATGTAGTCTGTGGTTTGAATGTATGCTGTGTGTCTGTGTGTAGTATGTGCCTGGTGTGTTACATGTCTGGTGTGTGTTGTTAGGAGATGCACAGTGAAATAAAGCACACCCCTTGCTTGCAGTCTCAGGGACACACTCGCCAAGACACAGGAAGTCTGCGCTTCCCTAGTCCCCCAACTTCCTGTCTGTTTTAGGAAATGAAGAGAAGCCCGAGTGCCCCCAGCAGCGGCTGGCATGTGCATGCCCGTTTCCTTCCTCTCCTTCCCTCCCCTAAAACAGCACATATATTTTGTGATCACTTGATGTATTCACATTCAGTGATGCCAGTAACTGTTTAATAAGATTCTGATTTTCTCAGATGTTAGCATCATTACAGCTTTCTGGCTGAGGAAGTGGCATTTGGGCAAGCAGGGTGATAATAAAATGGTCAAAATTATTCAAGGTGGCCTTGGTTCAGCAGGAAATCAAAATAATCTGTTCTCCTATTACTTCTCGTAAGTGACCCACTAGAAAGACCAAATGGGGTTTTCTTTCTTTTCTTTTTTCTTTTTCTTTCTTCCTTTCTTCCTTTCTTCCTTCCTTTCTTCCTTCCTTTCTTTTTTTCTTTCTTTTGGTTTTTTGAGACAGGGTTTCTCTGTATAACAGTTCTAGCTATCCTGGAACCAAGCTGGCTTCAAACTGAGATCTACCTGCCTCTGCCTCCCAAGTACTGGGATCAAAGGTGTGTGCCACCATGCATGGCCCAAATGCGTTTTTTTCAAAAGCTATGCTTATGTCACTCTCTATTAGCCAGCCAGTCCCAGACAGGGAGCAAGGAAGGCCAAAAGGAGCTGCTCAACCATGGAAACCTTGTCAGGAGAAAACATGTGGCACATATCTGTCATGCCTGCACTCAGGAAACAGAGGCAGGACGATCAGGAGTTCAAGCTCCTCATCAGCATAGCAAGTTTGAGGCAGGCCTGGACTATCTGAGAACTTCTTGTCTCAAAAACAAAAACAAACAAACAAACAAAAAACCCCACAGGGCTGGAGTGATGGCTCATTCAGTAAAATGCTTGCAACAAAAGCATGGGAACCTGAGTTCAATTCCCAGCACCAACATAAAAACTGAGCACAGAGTACTGGGAAGACAGAGCTAGGAGCATCCCTGGGCAGCCAGTCTAGTCAAAACACCAAGGTCCAGGATCAGCAAGAGAAATAAGATGGAGCCAGGTGTGGTGGCACACTCCTTTAATCCTAGCATTGGGAGGCAGAAGCAGTCTTCTCTGGGAGTTTGAGGCCAACCTGGTCTACATAGTAAGAACCTGTCTTTTGTTTGTTTATTTGGATCAGGATGTTCTGGAACTGATTATCCAGACTCACAGAGATCCACCTGCCTCTGCTTGCAGTCTCCTGACTTTAGAGAGGTGTGCCTCCACCCCTAGCTGACCCAGCTTTTAAACAAACATAAATAAGATGGAGAGTTTGAGGAAGATCTCTACACACATGTGCTCACAGATATGCACTTATATATGTTATATTTTATGCATATACTATCACAATACACACACACATACACACACACACACACACACACACACACACACACACACACACACACACACATTTTCTCCTGGAAACAACGTTTGCTTTCTACTGCAGGACCAGAGAGGCTGTGAATCTGTACGTAGATGTCAGTTGTGGGGAAGGTCAGCAGCTACAAAGGAAGTTTGAGGCCAGCCTGGACTACATAAGACCTTATCTGGATGAGGGGGATGAAGAGGAAGGGAAAAAAGTCACTGTGAATAGTAAATCATGGGTATAGTAAATCATGCTTAGCACTCAGGAAGCTGAGGGAAGATTATGTGGTCAAAGCCAGCCTGTGCTGCATAGCAAGCTCCAGGCCCTCTGCACTACACAGAACACTAGTCTCAAACAACAACAACAACCACACACACACACACACACACACACACACACACACACACACACACACACACACACCCAGGGATTATAGGCCTCTCTCTCTCTCCTCTCTCTCTCTCTTTCTTTCTCTCCTCTCTCTCTCTTTCTCTCTCTCCTCTCTCCTCTCTCCTCTCTCTCACCTCTCTCTCCTCTTTCTCCTCCCCCCTCTCCCCTCTCCCCTCTCCCCTCTCCCCTCTCCCCTTCCCCCCCCCCCTCTCTCTCTCTCTCGTAACTTTTTTGTTTGTTTTGTTTTTATGTGATAGGGTTTCTCTGTGTAGCTGTGGAGCCTGTTCTGGAACTTGCTCTGTAGACAAGTCTGGCATGAACTCACAGAGAGATCTACCTGCCTCTGCCTCTTGAGTGCAGGGTTAGAGGTGTGCCTCACCACTGCCAGGTCCTAGCCTCTTTTCTAAATTGCAGGTCTGGAGTTGGAAGAGCCCCACAGTTATGAGGCAAACACATCACTGTTATTCCTTACTTTGTGATTGCATTATCCAGAAGGAGGTGTGTGCGTGGGGCGGGGAAGGCAGCTTTTTAGATCAGCAGACGTGATGTTTGCTGTCAAGCCTGATGACTTGAGTTTGGGCCCCAGGGTCTGCGTGGCAGAAGGAGAGGAACAACTCCTGTACATCATTTTCTGATCTGCACTCATGCGCTGTAGCACAATTGCACTCACACATATACACTCACAATACGTAGTGTAAGGAAGCTTGCTTTAGCCTGATGTGGTTGGCACATGCCTTTTATCTCAGCACTCCAGGAGGCAGAGACAGGTGGGGCTGTGTGAGTTAGAGGCCAGCCTGGTCCACATAGTGAGGTTCTATCGTTTTTTGTTGTTTTTTTGTTTAGACAACTTCTTAGCATGTAGTCCAGGCCGGCCTTGAACTAGGATCCGCCTGACTCTGCCTTCCCATTGCTGGGATTAAAGGCATATGCCACCACAGCCCAGCAACATGTTTTTTTTTTTCTTTATTTATTTCATGTATATGGATGCTTTGCCTACATGTATCTTAGTGCAGCATGCGTGTGCCTGGTGACCTCAGAGGCCGCAAGACGCCCTGGGATTGGGGTTACAGACAGTTGTAAGCCACTGTGTGTGTGCTGGGAAGGGAACCTGGGTCCCCTGGAAGAGCAGCCCCCGTTCCCTGCCCAGTGTAGGGACTGCCTGCACCAACCAATGTGCCTGGCTTTTTATGTGGATAGTGGGGGATTTGAACTCAGGCCCTCATGCATGCGTGGTAAGCACTTTACCAGCTGTAGTCTGAATGCGTAGTGTTCCTCAGGTATTTGAAAGCTGGTCCCCAGTTACTGGAGCTGGTAGGGAAGGTTATGGGATCTTTAGGAGGTACAGCCTTGCTGGAGGAAGTGCGTCACTGGGGTGGCCTTTGAGAGGTGATGCAGCCTTGTCTGATTCTAGATCCTTCTCTCAGCTTCCTATATGTGGTTGAAACAGGTTCTCTCACCTTTCCGTTCCAGTTGGTTGTCTGCTCCCACACCTCAACCCCCAACCCCAACCCCAATTAGGGACGGTCCTGGAAACTTGAGCTGAATAAACTTTCTTCTTCAAGTTGCTTCTGGTCCCGGAGTTTTATCATGGCAGTAGAAAGAAGCTAAAATACCCTATGAGGCATCTCCATAGCCCACACTTAGTTTTGTAATTATTCTTTATTTACATATAATTAATATCATTCACAATTCATGTAGTTATACATTTGCAGTGCTGGGATTGAACCAGAGCCTTCCTTCACATGCTTAGGAAGCATGATATCACTGAGCCACACCCCCAACCCAAAATTCACTCTTCTAGATAGGCGTATAACTCAGTGGGTGTTTAGTCTACTGACAAGGTTATGTAACTGTGAACTCTGTGTGATTAAGGAATATTCTCATCACCACAAAAGGCAACATGGGAATCACTGCCAGTCCCCAGTCTTCCCCACCCTTCCCTCTGTGGTTCTTTGTTTTTTAATTTATTGTTTTGTTTTTTAAGATTTATTTATTACATATTCAGTGTTCTGAATGCATGTATCCCTGCGCACCAGAAGAGGGCACCAGATCTCATTACGGATGGTTGGGAGCCATCATATGGTTGCTGGGAATTGAACTCAGGACCTCTGGAAGAACAGCCAGTTCTCTTAACCTCTGAGCCATCTCTCCAGCCCATAGTTTGTTGTTTTTATTTTATGCATATGGTGCTTTGCCTGCATGCATGCCTATGCACCACTTGAGTGCCTGATGCCTATAAAGGCCAGAAGAGGGCATCCGATCCCCTGGAACTGGAGATACAGATAGGTATGAAGGGCCATGTGGGTGCTGAGAATTGAGCTTAGGTCCCCTGGAAGAACTACAGGGCCAACCAGCCAGCCACCTACCCTATCTTTCAGTGAGTGGTTGGTTATCTACCCTCTGTCGCTGGGAGTTCTGTACGAATTGGCTAACTCTATATGAAATTCCACATGAGAAGACTTTTGTGTTTGGTGGTAGCAACTACTCTCTCTGCTTCTTTTCCTCCTCCTTCACAATTTGTTGGTAATTTTTATTTTATATGTATCAGTGTCTTGTTTGCATGGGTTAAGTACATGCCTGGTGCCCTGGGAGGCCAGAATTGGGTGTCAGATCCCTGGGAACTGTCATTACAGATGACAGTGAGCCACGATGTATGTTCTGGGACCCAAACCATAGTGTCTGGAAGAGTAGCAAGTATTTGTTGTTGTTGTTTTGTTTTGTATTTTTCTTTTTGAGACAGGGTTTCTCTGTATAACAGCTCTGGCTGTCCTGGAACTCTCTTTTTAGATCAAACCGGTCTTGAACTGACAGAGATCTACCAGCCTCTGCCTCCCAAGTCCTGGGACTAAAGGTGTGCACAGCTATGCTGGCTGAGCATCAGTACTCTTAATCTCTGAGCAATCTTTCCAGCCACGTAAGTTTTGCTTGTGTGTTTGCTTGTTTTATTCGCTAGATTTATTTTTATTTTTTTTTTTTTTTTCGGTATTTTGAGACATGGTCTATTTATATAGCCCCAACTGTCTTGGAACTCGCTGTATAGACCAGGTTGGCTTCAAACTCACAGAGATCCTCCTGCCTCTGAATTCTGGAATCAAAGACATACACTATCACACCTGGCTTAAGCTTTAACTTATGTCTGTATGTGTGCGCATCTATGTGTAGGTATGTTCAAGTGCTAGGGTTGGAGCTATATGCAGCTGTGGGTGCTGAAAGCAGAATTCAGGTCCTCTGCAATGGCAGTTACACTTTCTCACTTGTTTGTTTGTTTCTTTTTGAGTCAGAGTTTCTCCACATAGCCCTCACTGTCCTGGAACTCACTCTGTGTTAGAACAGGCTGGCCTTGGTGGCCCAGAGCTCACAGATCATCTGCCTGCCTCAGATATCCAAGGGCTGGGATTAAAGCGGTGTGGCTTAATTGTTTTACTTTTTAACTGAAAGAAGCCTAGTTCTGGGAGAACTGAGAAATCATGTCATTCTAGTGGTTGTGGCAGTGAGTCCAATCATGTTGCCTTTCATTCTCTCTCTCTCTCTCTCTCTCTCTCTCTCTCTCTCTCTCTCTCTCTCTCTCTCTCTCTCTCTCTCTCACACACACACACACACACACACACACACACACACACACACACAATTACAGCAATTGTTACTAGTTATCCACTAACCTTGGTAAACAGTCACTAGATTTCCAGGTCCCTGCTAAGTTCTTTCTTGGCTTTCTTTCATTTTTTTTTCCCTCAAACAATTCCTGTCTGTTTTCTACTTTACACATGAGGAAAATGAAGCCAAGAAGACACCTCTGGGGTTGGAGACTAACGGTGAGTGGAGGGCCTCCCTGCGCAGCCCCTGGTGGCCTGGAAGTCTTGCTTCGCCCCCCCCCCCCCCCCGTGCTGGGAATACAGGTGTTAACCATCTTTCTTGGCTAGTGATTCAACACTGGGGTAGCCGAACAAAGTCCTGTGTTCCAGCCCCAGCCAGCACTGAAGAGAGATAAAGAGTTTAGGGATGGCAAAGAGAGGAGAAAGGGGTGGGGGGTGGGGGAGAAAAGGAAGGGGAGGGCAGAGGAGGGAAAGAAAAGAACCGAGGGGGGGAAAAAGGCCAGGCATGGTGGCACACACCTTTAATCCTAGCACTTGAGAGGCAGAGATAGGAGGGTCACATGGTCAAAGCCTGCCTGGACCACAGGACACCTGTTTAAATAAGTAAATACATAAAATCAGCCAGGTGGTGGTGGCATACTCAGCAGGCAGAGGCAGGTGGATCTCTGTGAGTTCGAGGCCAGCCTGGTTTACAGAGTGAGTTCCAGGACGAGTTCCAAAGCCTCAGAGAAACCCTGTCTTCAAGAAACCAAAAATGAATGAATGAATGAATGAATAAATAAATAAATAAATAAATAAATAAATAAATAAATAAATACAAGGTGCAGGCAAGGCTCAGTAGAGCAAGGTAAAAGATGTGTCCTGAAACTTTTCACATTTCACTATCACTACATTTGTTTATTTGGTTTTTGTTGTTGTTGTTGTTGTTGTTGTTGTTGTTGTTGAGGCAGAACTTTGCTGTGTACCTCAGGCCGGCCTAGGCCATGTGATTGACCTGCTTCAGTCTCCCAAGTGCTGAGATTACAGGTATGAGCCACTATGCTGGGTTGATCAACATCTTTGGTTGTTTTCCCAGACAGGGTTTCTCTCTGTAGTCCTGGTTGTTCTGCAACGTACCACACAGATGTAGACCAGGCTGGCCTTGAACTCACAAAGATCTGTCTGCCTCTGCCTCCTGCACGGGACACCTACCCAGAGAGTCACTAGAAAGGTGAGGTAAACATCTTTATAGTGTGCTTAGCTCTGTCACTAGTGTGCAGTACACACTTAGTAAATGGTTGGGCTTTTATTGTTTTGTTTTGTTTGAGTTTTTTTTTTTTTTTTTTTTTTTTTGTTTTGCTTTTGGTTTCAGCACTTGGGACCAAACCCAGGAGCTTGTGAAGGTTAAGATAAACATTCTAGCCAGGCAGTGGTGTTACATGAGGCAGGGGGATCTCTGTGAGCTGGAGGCCAGCCTGGTCTACAGAGTGAGTTCCGGAACAGCCAAGGATGCACAGAGAAACCCTGTCTTGGGTGGGGGGGAGATAAAAATTCTACCACAAAGTATTTTGTGAGATAGGTTCTCCTTTTGCAGGCATGGTCTTAGTGACTGTCCTATTGCTGTGATGAAACACCATGACCAAAAGCAACCTGGGTAAGAAAGTTTATTTGGCTGACGTCCCCTGAATCCCTCCATCGAGGGAAGAATCCCTCCATTGAGGGGAGCCAAGGCAGGAGCACAAACCTGGCTGGAACCTGGAGGCAGGTGCTGACACAGAGGCTGACACAGAGGCCATGGAGGGGTGTGGCTTGCTCAGCCTGCTTTCTTTCTTTTTGGTTTCTTTGCTTTTGTGCTTGCTTGGTTTTGGTTTTGGTGCTATTATGCACAGTGTGGCCTACCCAGAGAATCACTATGAGGGTGAGGTAAACGGTTTTACAGTGCTCAGCCCAGCACTAGGGTGCAGTACACACAGGGTTTCTCCATGTAGCCCTGGCTGCCCTGGGAACTTGCTCTGTAGACCAGGCTGGTCTTGAACTCACAGAGAGTTCTGCCTCCCGAGGGCTGGGATTAAAGATGTGCCCAGACCAGGGTGGCACCATCCGCAGTGGGCTAGGCCCTTCCACTTCAGTCACTGGTTAAGAAAATGCCCGACAAGCTTGCCTATAGCCCAGTCCGCTGGAGGCATTTTCTGAACTAATGTTCCTTACTCTTGGATGACTCCAACTTGTGTCAAATCAACATAAAACTAGTCAGCACGCCCAGGCTGTCCTCAGATTCTTGAATTAGCAGTGACTTTCCTGTGTCGAGTTCAGAGTTCTGGGACTACAGGTGGGAACCACCATGTCTGGCAAAAATCTTGATGGAGTACTAACTGTTAAATCATTAAAGGGTTTGGTAGAGTCACACACACAAAGCACTGGGAAAAAATAGGTATATTTTGTAATCCTGGTTATGTAAATTGACCACAAAAGACCCTGTGCCTCTCCAGCCCATGGCTGTAAATGAGGTCATGTTACCCTTGTACCCAAATCTCCCTGCTTCACTGCCCCCACCTGTTCATACAGTCCTCTGCAAAGGCCTTGAGGCCTTCCAAATATTTGTCAAATGTCTGCGCTTGTGGCTGGACAGATAGCTGGGGGGGGGGGCAAAGTGACCACACAGATAAGAGGATCTGAGTTTAATTCCTAGTATCCAAGTCAAAAGCTGGGCATGGCATGTGCACACCCGTGCATGTGCACACACATGCACATGCACACATACACACACACACACACACACACACACAGACACAGACACACACAGACACAGACACACACCGACACACACAGACACACACACCGACACACACAGACACAGACATCACACATACACAGATACAGACATACATACACACACACACACA
This sequence comes from Cricetiscus sungorus, assembly GCA_030556225.1. NCBI lineage: Eukaryota > Metazoa > Chordata > Mammalia > Rodentia > Cricetidae > Cricetiscus > Cricetiscus sungorus. The sequence goes on along the minus strand of JANBXA010000069.1, from coordinate 82,700,281 downwards.
CACACACACACACCTCCACTTACTTGATGGTGAAAGTCACTCTTTTTTCTTTTTCTTTTTCTTTCTTTCTTTCTTTATTTGGTTTGGTTTTTTTGAGACAGAGTTTCTCTGTGAAACAGTCCTGGCTGTCCCAGAACTCACTTTGTAGACCAAATTGGCCTAGAACTCACAAAGATCCACCTGCCTCTACCTCCCAAGTGCTGGGATCAAAGGCGTGTGCCATCACTGCCCGACTCAGATTTCTTTTCTTAAACCTTTACCGTTTTTGAGGCCACCTGGGGAGGTGACCCATCCACTTGGTTCATCAGGGACTGAGGGATTTCCTGAAACTCCAGAGCTGGAACTCATCTGAGAAGATCCTTATCAGAACTGGGATGGGAAATTACAGTACAACGCCAGTGTGCAAGTGGAGCTTTGTGTTTTCAGATGGAGCCAAACTGTATTCCTCACTAGATGGACTGTATTCCCCACTAGACACTGTATTCCCCACTAGACACTGTATTCCTCACTAGACAGACTGTATTCCCCACTAGACACTGTATTCCCCACTAGACACTGTACTCCCCACTAGACACTGTATTCCTCACTAGACACTGTATTCCCCACTAGACACTGTATTCCCCACTAGACACTGTATTCCCCACTAGACACTGTATTCCTCACTAGACACTGTACTCCTCACTAGACAGACTGTATTCCCCACTAGACAGACTGTATTCCCCACTAGACGGGCTCCGGTGGATTGCTCTGAGACTGAGTGTGGCGGGTATGGCGGTTTGAGTCGGGGACCTTCTTTATCCCTGGTGACAGAGAAGTGAGAAAAACAAGGAGACTCTGAGAATCGATCAGAGCATGGGGTGAGAGGAGAGATCAACGCTGAGTGGTGACTGAAGCAGTCATGAGAATGGACAAGATCTAGAAACAGGCAGAGACCCGAGGTCAGTGCCAGAGACCCAGAGGTCCACAACCCAGATCAGTGGCCCCAAACGCAAAAGGAAGTCTAGGATCTGGGGTTTCCAAGGTTTCATTTGGTTTTGTCTTTCTGAGATAGGGGTAGTGCAGACTAACCACAAACTTGCTATGGATATGACTTCCAACTTCTTAATCCTTCTGCCTCCACCTCCCCAGTGCTGGGATCACAGACATGTGCATAGACACCACGCCTGCCCCATGTGGTTCTGGGCTGAACCCACAGCTTTATGCAAGCTGGGCAAGCTCTCTACCGGAGCCGTAATTGAGAGCATCCCCAGCGCTCTTCCCCCTCTTAGTTTCCGTGTTTGTTTTGATGCTGGCCAAGCAAGCACTCTACCACCGTTCCCAGCCCCTTCCCCAGCTCGTGAGACGCAGGTGGTTCCCAGTGCCCTCTCTCTCCCTCCCCCCCCCCCTCTGTATTCTCACTGAGATGGCTAAGTGGTTAGTAAGCGTAAGTGCTGCTCTGGTAGAGCAACTGAGTTCGGTTCCAAATGCCCATGTTGGGTAGCTGACAGCTGTCTATATCCAGTCCTAAGAGGATCTGATGTCTCTGGCCTCCTAGGGCACCAGTAGTCACACGGACAGGACACATCCATATACAGACCTGTGCATATCATTAAAAATAATAATAAAGATAAATGCTTAAAAAGAGTTCAATTGGTGTACCTGATCACCATTATTTATTTAATTTGGGTTTTTCCGGACAGGGTGTCTCTGTGTAACAGCTCTGGCTGTCCTGGAACTCCCTCTGTAGACCAGGCTGGCCTCAAACTCACAGATCTGCCTGCCTCTGCGTCCCAAGGGATTAGAGGCGTGAGCCACCACCATTTGGTGTACTTATGAGACAACTTTTAATAGTCAGTTCTTTCGTTCAACCAGGTGGGTTGTGGGGATTGAACTCAGATCATCCGGTTTTGCATCAAGAGCCCTTCTCTGCTGAGCCATCTGGCTGACTCTCAACCCACCTTAATAAGAGTCATGGAGGATGGTAGTCTCAGACATTAGCGTGGGAGGAATCACTCACCCATGCCTCCGGGTGCTGGAGCCTCTGCGGTCCTCATAACCATTGCTTACTGGCTTTCTGTTTGTGTTTTTCTGTTTCTGTTTTCTGGTATCTGTGGTGTATGTGTGTATGCGTGTGGATGTGTGGATGTCAGAGCTCCACATTAGGTATCTGCCTTGTTCCCTCCTCATCTTATTTTTTGAGACAGGGTCTCTTGCTGAAACTTGAGCTGACAGTTTTAGCTGGAAGGGCAGGCTGGAAATCCTCCGGTCTCTGCCTACCCAGCAGTGGGATCACAGACTCATGCTGCCTCTTTATATAGCTGGGGAACTGACCTCGGGTGCTCGTCTCTGCATAGTAAGCATGTTGCCTTCATCCCCCAGCATCCCTCCCTCTGCCCTTCCTTCCTTCTCTCTCTCCCTTCCTCCCTCCCTTCCTCCTCCCTCCCCCCTCTCTCTCTGAGAAAGAGGTTTCACATAGTCCAGACTGATCTGAACTCACTTAACAGACCAGGCTGGCCTTGACCTCCCAGCAATCCTGTCTCTGCCTCCTGGGTGCTGGGATTAAAGGAATGGGGCCCCACCCCAGACTCATAGATTGAATTTCTAAATCTCATTCCTCATTCTCCTCTGATTTTTCCTGGATACTATAGTGTTTCAGAACAGAAACTCTGTTCCAACCCAGCTCCCGTAACTGATCAGTCTGGCAATTCAGGCCTGGCTAACCAGCCTGCCCAAGGCAATCATTTCCTGTGTAAACCAGCTTCACCTCTGCTTGCTTGTTTGCTTCCTTCCTTCCTTCCTTCCTTCCTTCCTTCCTTCTTTTCTTCCTTCTTTCCTTCCTTCCTCCCTCCCTCCCTTCCTTTCTTTTTTCTTTTCTTTCAAGACAGGGTTTCTCTGTATAACCCTGATTGTCCTAGAACTCACTTTGTAGACCAGACAGGCCTCAAACTCAGATATCTGCCTGCCTCTGCCATCAGAGTGCTGGGATTAAAGGAACATGCTACCACTACCTGGAACCCTGACTTTCTGAGTCTTAACAGTAGACTTGTGATACCCTACCCAAGTCAGGTAATGCCTGTTTCTGTCTGTCCAATTCCCCACAATCTCAGGCTTAAAGAACCTCATCTTCTGTTTGCTTTAAACATCTTTTGTTACATTTCATTTATGGATTTTGGAATGGAAGAGGCGAGTATGCAGGTTAAAGGACAACTTGTCAGAGCTGGTTTTCTCCTTCTAACATGTGGATCCCAAGAATCAAATTCAAGTCGTCAGGCTTGAGAACAAGCTCCTTTGTTCACTGAGCCATTGCCACTCTTCCCTTTCCCGTCTGTCTGTGTCATGCTGGGAATTAACCCTAGGACCTCACATGTGCTGGGTATGAGCTCTAGCATTGAGCTATGTCCCCAGCGCTTGTTTTGGGACAGGGTTTCAATTAGCCAAGGTTGCCCTCACACTTACAATGTACCCAAGGCTGCCCTTGGCCTTTTCACTTTCCACCTCTTGAACGCTGGGGTTATAGCTATGTACCATCATGCCTGGTTGTGTCTTTGGATTTATAAAGACCATATCTTGGGGCTAGCTAGATGGCCCAGGGGTTAAGAACACTGTCTGTTCTTCCAGGGGGCCCAAATTCAATTCTAAACACCCATATGGTGGGTCACAATTGTAACACCAGTGCAGAGAATCCAAAGCTCCCTTCTGGCCTTTACAGGTATCACGCATGAATATAGTTCACAGCATATGTGTATGCAAAATACCTATACATGAAAATTGATTTATTGTTTTTCAAGATAGGGTTTGTCTGTGTGGGCATGGCTGTACTGGAAGTAGCACTGTAGACCAGGCTGGCCTCCAACTCACAGAGATCCGCCTGCCTCTGTCTCCTGAGTGCTGGGACTAAATGAGTGCACCTCCACTCCTGGCAATAAATAAGAATTTTAGGAAGGATTTGTTCCATGATCAGAGTGACTGAAGGCCTGCTGATGTTGAGCCACAGGGCAGATCAGGGGTTAATCAGGTCTACATCGCAGCACAAGGGGCTTTGATGACTGGAGCTCATGACCTAGTGGGCCCCACATTGTTCCAGCTATGTATGGGGAGGTTGTGTACAGCCCGCTGCAGCTCTCGGAAGGTACTTTTGTGGGTGCACTTAAGGTACAAAGCCTTGCTCTCTTTGTTTGCAAACTGCTCTTTCTCTGGGTCCTAACGGCGTGAACGTCTGGTATTCACACAATTATGAGGTTTATCCTGAGCAGAGTATGTGTTCCACTTTGCCAAGAAGGGCTGGTAGTACTCCCTTCCCTGAGAACATGTGTCTAAACGAACAGGCCTGAACACGTCCCAGCAAACACAGAAAAGTGCAACCCCAAGCTTTTTAAACTCCCATGGTGCTGCCACTCTCTTAACTCATAGTGACAGACTAGACTCATGGAGTAACTTCACCTGATCAGTCAAGTAGGTGACTTTTTAAGTTTGTGTGTGTGTGTGTGTGTGTGTGTGTGTGTGTGTGCATTTGCATGCTCACCTACAGTGTCCAGAAGGCCTGCAGAGGCCAGAAGAGGGCATCCATCAGATCTCCTGGAGATAGAGTTAAAGCAGTAGTGGGCTGCCCCATATGGGTGTTGGGAACCTAACCCTAATTCCTCTAGAAGAGCACATAATTTTTAAAATAATTTTTAAATTTTTAAAATTATTTATGTCTATTTTATGTGCATTGGTGTTCTGCTTGCACGTGTGTCTATGTGAGGGTGACTGACTCCCTGGTACAGAAGTTACAGACAGTTGTCAACTGCCATGTGGGTGCTGGGAACTGAACAGGGCCCTCCGGAAGAGCAACCTGTGCCCCCTTTATAAGACCTTGACAGACGGGCGGGAAGAAATCTTCCCAGCACATAAGTGAGTTGTGTTCTTCTGGTTCCCTTTGCCACGAAAAGGACTCTCAAGCCAGGTGGTCATGAACTTAGGAGTGTCAGAAAGGATGTATAGGAACATCAAAGAATAGACATAGAAAGTGAGTGTTCGTGTCTTATAAGAATACTTAATTTGCCAGGCATTGATGGTGTATGCCTTTAATCCCAGCACTCGGGAGGCAGAAGCAGAGGCACGTGGATCTCTGTGAGTTCGACGCCAGCCTGGTCTACAGAGCAAGTTCCGGGACAGGTTCCAAAGCAATACACAGAAACCCTATCTCAAAAAACAAACAAAAAGAATATTTAACTCTCTGGGTGGTGGTGGTGGTACACGCTTTTAATCCCAGTACTTGGGAGGCAGAAACAGGCAAATCTCTGAGTTCAAGTCCAACCTGGTCTACAGAATGAGTTCCAGGACAACCAGGGCTATACAGAGAAACCTTATCTCAAAAAACAAAAAACAAAACAAACAACAACAACAAAAAAACAAAACAAAACAAAAAAACAAAAAAAAAGAAAAAAAACAAAACAAAAAAAACTAAAACCAAAACAAAAACCAAACAAACAAAAAAACCAAACAAACAAAAAACCAAAGGGAAACAACAGCAAAACACCTTCTGCTCTTCCACAAGACCAGGATTTAGTTTCTAGCATCCACATGGAGACTCACCATCTGTAAATCCAGTTCCAGGGTATCCAATGCCCTTTTGGCTTCAGGCATAGTCTACAGACACATACACATCAAAATGGTCAGTGCAGAGGAAGCTTCAATAAGTGAGTGGACAATGCTCACGCATGGGACTGAGATGTAGTTTAATTAGTAGAGTACTTTTATAACATGCAAAAGGCCCTGACTCCCGTCCTCAGCAATATGTAAACTTGGCATGGTGACTCACACCTGATCTCAGCACTCAGGAGGTGGAGGTAGCAGGATCAGATAATCAAGGTCATCCTTGGCTGTTGTGTGCCCGCACACATGAACAAAGTAACACAAAGTAACAACCGGGCCAGTGCAGAGATTAGGATGGGCTCCTGGCGGGGTTGTGCTCGGAGAGAAGGCCTTGCTTGTTGCTTTTACTGAGCCGGTTTTAGGAGGAATCATTATGATTCCGCCTGTGTAGAGGTTTCCTCCTATCAGCCTCGTGATACATAGGCCAACCGAACATCTGCCTACTTCAACCCCTCTCTCTCACTCTTCCTTTGAGATCGGGGTCTGAGTCTCCTGGGTGCTGGGGTTAAAGGTGTATACTGGCTGGAGAGATGGCTCAACAGTGAAGAGCATTGGCTGCTTTCCCACAGGGCCTGGGTTCAATTCCCCACACCTACATGGCAGAGGATAACTGTCTAGAACTCTAACCCCAAGGCTTCCTAACCTTCTCCTAGCCTTCGCTGGGTATTGTACACGCATACATATAGTATGCAGACATACATACAGACAATACACTCTCACGCACTTAAGAAAAGCATGCACCGGAATCTGTTAGAATTTGATGTATTAATTTATTTTTAATGTGTCTGTGTGAGGACTGTGAAGGTTAAGAAGGTGCTGGACCCCCTGGAGGTGGAGCTACAGACAGTGGAGAGCTACAAGAAGTGGGTGCTGCGAACGTGGGGAACAGTAGCTTTAAACCACTGGGCCATCTCCCCAGCTTCCTGATTGAGTCAGGGTGCCTTATACATTGTAGCGCCCCTAAGACTGACCTTATCACGACCTCACATGACAGTCACTGACGTCATTGTGTATGCCCATGCCCAACCGTGGTTAGTGTCCTTTGTCTGTGCTGGGACTCGGGTTCAGACTGGTGGCCTGCGTCTTTTCTGGAACATCAGGAAGATGGAAGGCGGCAGCTTCAGAGGCTAGATTCCATTTAGACTCAGAACCCACAATTCTAAAGCTCTCTGCATCCTCCTTTGGAATTCCTCTCCTGAGGAAATGAGCCAGAGTCACTTCTCTGTGGCTGGCAACCAAAAAGTCTACCTAACGCCTAAAACCTCTCATTGTTCCATATATTATCTTTATAAAGGTTTGGTAAATGCATTTTCTTCACTGATAGTTTGCAACCTCTGAAAAGCCGTCCCCATTTCTAATACAATACCCTTGCTTTCCCTATAGTATGTGGAACACTACAGGTCACAGATTACAAAGTTGTAGAGTCTGGGCCCTATCCACAAAGCACACATTTGGATCAATCTGCAGTATGGTTGTTCCGTTGTCTGACTTGATGCATGGCCATTAGTCTGAAACCTCAGGATGCCGAGGTTGGAGGATCATTTGAGGCCAGGAATTTGCACCAGTCTGGATGATAGATACTGTGTGACCTTGATTTAAAATAAAAAGTCCCAACATTGGCACACATCTATTCCCAGCATTAAGGAGGCTAAGGCAAGAGGAACAGCAGTTTCAGGCCACCAGCCTATGTTACATAGTGACACTGCTTCAAAAAACAAAACAAATAAAAAGAAAGGATTATGTCATATACCTGTGAGGTAGGGGCAGAGGGGTCTGGAATTCAAAGACAGCCTTAATATAGTCAGTTTGATGCCAGCATAATACCCTGTCTCAAAACAAATCAACATTTAAGAATGTGTCCCTATTATCTAAAATAATAATAATAAAAAATAAAACAAACAAGCAAAAAACAAAAGCAAAACTAGCCATGCGGAGGTGGCTCACACCTTTAATCCCACCACTCCCGGAGGCAGAGGCAGGCAGATCTCTGTGAATTCAAGGGCAGTCTGGTCTATAGAGTTCCAGGACAGACAGGTTTCTGTTAAACAGAAACCCTGTCTCAACTCTCCCCATCCCCCCCAAAAAAAGTTTGGCATTAAATGTTTGTGTGTGTGTGTGTGTGTGTGTGTGTGTGTGTGTGTGTGTGTGTGTGTGTGTCACAGCTTGTGGAAGTCAGAGGGGAACTTTTGGGAGCTGGACCTACATCTCCTCTGTCTTTTCTGGAACATCAGGAAGATGGAAGGCAGCAGCTTCAGAGGCTAGATTCCATTTAGACTCAGAACCCTCAATTCTAAAAACTATTTGTTTTCCAGGAAGGGTCTCTATGTGTAGTCCCCTGCTACATGAGTGATGGGATTGAAGGCTTGCTACTATGCCCGACAGGTTCCCTTCATATATCATGTGGGTTCCAAGGATTGAACACAGGTCAATAGGTGTGGTGGCAAGGACCTTTACCCATGCGGCATTATTTGCCCTCTATTAAATAACTGTAATCTACCTCTCTCTCTCTCTCTCCACACCACACACACACATGCTTTTTTTAATTTTCTAATTTTTTGCCATGACTGGGTATGGTGGCACATGTGTCATCCCATAGTTCAGTTTGATGCCAGGATAGGCCTTTTCATCTAAAAACAAACATGTTTCAGTTAAAATCCCCATATCCTCTTGAAAAATCTAGAAGATAGGGACAGGCATGGAGGGACCTGTCTGTAATTCCAGGGTTTGGGAGGCTAAAGCAGGAACATCAAAAGTTTGAGACCAGCCTGGAGTACATAGTGAAAGCCTGGCCCCAAACCCATCAGTGCAGGATGGCAAACGCCTTTAATCCCAGCACTCGGAAGTCAGAAGCCTGTGGGTCTTCATGAGTCGTAGGCCAGCCTGGTCTACATTGGGAGCTCCAGGCCAGCCAAGACTGCATAGTGAGAACCTTCCTTAATAAAATGCAGACCATTACCAAGGAAGATCTAAAGAAGTTCTGCCTGTTCTGCCTTAGCTGCATTCTTTTTTCTTTCTTTCTTTCTTTCTTTTTTTTTTTTTCAAGATAGGTGTTCTGTATAGCTTTGGAACCTGTCCTGGAACTAGCTCTGTAGACCAGGCTGGCCTCGAACTCTCAGAGATTTACCACCCTTTGCCTCCTGAGTACTGGGACTAAAGGCGTGTGTCACCAATGACAGGCTCTAGCTGTAGTCTTTAAACAAAACTCTGGTGTTTGTTACCAAAGGACTCATGTTACTCACTTTGTTTATTTTCGTTACTTTTGAGGTCCTTATAGGTAAGTTTACCACCCTCAGAGATCACCTCAAGTAAAGTGAATAAATAATAAATGAATTGGCAAATAGCCCTTGCTTTTTTAATTTTCATCTAATTCTATTCACCTAATTATACTGTATTAAGCCATTTAGAGGACTGAATCCTATTAATTATTTTTCTTCAAATAACTTTTTCGATTCTCACATCTATCAATACAGATTCCTAAAACCTTTCTTTTTCCCAGGGCCGACCCCCAACCATACTGGCTTTGGGTCACCCTAATTTGGCGACTTGGAGGTGCTTGTGCCTGAAATTTCATCAGTGTGGCCAGCTCCCTGAGCCAAATTGTGACTGGTGATTCGTCAGGTAGACTTTATTTCCTTGTAACACAAACACACAACTTTGTAAAGCCAATTACAGACAGGATGCCATCCTCCCTATCACAAGTTTTCGCTGAGGTGTGGAAGTTCCTAGCTGGGAAGTGGGAAAGATGCGGGAAGCCGCAGGGAACCACGTTCTGGGATTTAACCCTGGCTTTCAGGGTGGGGACTCCCAGAAAGTCTGTGATCCACCCTGGGGGTGTGGCTCCCGGCGTGCAACCCTGGAACAACTTCAGGACCCTCTAGATCCAAGCCTTTGGGAGCTTTCTACTTGGGACTGGCTCTCTGCAGCTCCTGTCCCTGCGTGGCTGGCTTTGCGCGGCGGCGACTGTCCTCAGTCTCTAGGTCGCGCCCTTTCCGCGACACATCTCACCGCTCTCTTCTGCATCGATTTCCCCAAAAGGCCCGGTGACTTGGTTGGTGGGCAACTCCCTGTTTTGCAACCCGGCATGGGGAGACTCTCGTAGAGGTCCTGAGCTGCAGCTGCGGGGGGTGTGGGTGTCCCAGGAGAAGACCCCAGGTTAGGGGACACCGCACGCCACCCCTCGGCCCTGCGCCGCCGCCGCTCGGCCGCGCAGGGGCGCCCCGGGGCCTCCCCGCCCCCGCCGCGCCGCTCCCGCGCTCCCCCTAGCGGCCGCCGCGCCGCCTCGCTCAGTCCCAGGCTCGTCGGGCGGCGCAGCTCACGTGACCGCGCTCCGGGCCTGCGGCCGCTGTCGGTTCCCCCAGTCACCGAGCGAGAGGGAAGAAACAAGATGGCGGCTGCAGGCGATCCGGAGCGGGGCCCCGGCAATTCGGACTGAGCCTTCTCTCTCCACCCCGCCGCTGCCGGGCCGCGCCCCTCCCGCCCGGGCCCCGGCGCCCTCCCCTCCCCCTCGGCCCCGGCGCCCCCGGCGCCCCTCCCCCCACTCCTTCCGCTCCCCCCCCCCCCCCGGCCGCGGCTCCGACATGAGGGGCCGGCGGGGCAGGCCGCCCAAGCAGCCCGCGGCTCCCGCTGCGGAGCGCTGCGCCCCGGCCCCGCCGCCGCCGCCGCCGCCGCCGCCTCCCCCACCGCCGCCGCCGCCGCCGCCGCCCGCGTCCGGACCCATCGGGGGGCTGCGCTCGCGGCACCGCGGCAGCAGCCGGGGCAGGTGGGCCGCCGCCCAGGCTGAGGTGGCGCCCAAGACGCGGCTGAGCTCGCCCAGGGGGGGCGGCCGCAGGAAGCCACCGCCGCCGCCGCCGCCGGCCTCCGCCAGCAGCGCCAGCGGCCCGGGCCGGGGGGGCCGAGGAGGCGGGGGCGGCAGGACGGGGGGCGGGGGCGGCCACCTGGCCCGGACCACCCCGGCCCGCCGCGCCGTCAACAAAGTGGTGTACGATGACCACGAGAGCGACGACGACGACGAGGAGGAGGACATGGTCTCGGAGGAGGACGAGGAGGAGGAAGAGGACGGCGACGCCGAGGAGACCCAGGATTCCGAGGACGACGAGGAGGATGACATGGAGGAGGACGACGATGACTCCGATTACCCGGAGGAGATGGAAGACGACGACGACGACGCCAGTTACTGCACGGAAAGCAGCTTCAGGAGCCACAGCACATACAGCAGCACTCCAGGTACCCACCCAGGCCGCCTGCAGACCCTTCCCACCTCCTCCCCTCCCCCTGGCTTGCTCCCTCTCGAGTGCAGTGCATCCTGCTTTCCAGCTCCCCACCCCCCCCACTCCGGCCTGTCCCCCACGCGGAGGCCACGGCGCGTCTAGTGACAAAAAAAAAAAAAAAGGCAAAACAAAACTAGATTTGCGAAAGGAAAGAGGCGCATTGTTCAAAATGGAGATTGCATTGTTGCAGTTTGCAGGCCACACTCTCGTTCGCTCTCCTTCTCCCCCCTCCCTCTTTTTCCTCTTCAAAATTTGTGCCAAGTGCGGTGTCTCCCCCAGGCAGGATTGAAACTTTGGCACACACGTATCCATTGAGTTCGTTTTATTGCCCTTGTTTTGGTATGAGCATTCTATTTATTTATCTTGCAATGAAAGCAGCCTTCTGCTTTGCAAACCATTGCATGCCTGATGCGTTTTCCTGTATATTTGGGAAAATTACCTGTTCCTTAAAAGTGAGAATTTAGATATCGTGGTAACACACATAGGCATACTTCCTTTCTTACCCCTAGTCATATAGTTTGAAAGCTGTTTTGGAGGAAGGGCTGTTCGGTTAGCAGAGAGCTTCATTTGGCCCTGTGCGTTTGTTTGTGTTCTTCGAGTGCTCATGGGCGCGTGCAACAGTTGCTGGTAAATGGCTGATTAAAGAGCAAACCGAAAACCTGACCGAACCAAATTTGGCAAGCCTTCCGATTCAGAATTGCTTTGGTTAAGTTCCAAATAAAAGTATAACACCAAAGGGCCGTGTGTCCCAACCAGTTTGATCGTGGCTTTGCGTGGGAGATGCAGTTTGGCCGCACCTGTTGCAGAAGATGTGTAGTTGATCATCTTAGGCGTAATTGCTGAAGATGAACTTTCTGAAGTCACACAGTGTAGAAATGTCAGCCTGCATTCGACAGGACTTTTTCTTTTTATTCTGTTTCTGAGGAAAAGGTGGGTTTCTCCATGGTGACTTCTCGTGTGTTTTCTCATATAGTTTCTTGAGATTGGCCCCGAGATCTGTCTTCTTTAAATAAAACTCACACATACAGTTGTTCCTTTGTAGTAAGTGAATAGTTTTTGGGGAGGAACCTTAACTTGTAGCAACAGACTGTCAAGGGTTTGCTTTACCCTGGATTAACAAAATTAAAATCTAATTTTAAGGACATTTACAAAATAGAGTTTGTGAGGACGTGTTATGGTCTTTCTTGCTATACCATTTTCAGAGACTTGGGTAGTAGAAGTGGTTAAATTTCAATGTTTCCTTTTTTTTATTGTAATTGATTAAATCCTTAACTGCTACAAGTATGAAAATTAAACCAGATTAGACTGTGTCAAGTGAAAAAGCTAATTCATTTTGCCTGACTCTTAAGAACAAGTTGCTTAGCTTAGAGAACTTGAAGGAGAGGCTTGGAGGGAGACTTTTAGCAAGTTTCATTTCTTGCCAGCTTAGTTCAGTGCATCTTTTATAGTAATAGGTTTTACTTTAAGAAATTACAAGTTGGCCATCCCTGTACCAAGAGCCCAGAATTGAACTGAAGGCTGACATACAGTAGTGGAGGAAGTTAATTTTTGAGTTAGGACTGAGGCATTTTGGCAGGGCGTTTTAGCTGACTTATAACTCCTCGAAGCCCTGGCAGACAGTACTGATGAATTAGATGGCTGGGCATCTGCTTGAATTCAATTGCAGGGTGTGGCTGGGGTCCTTTTTAATCAACCACATAAAACTTGTGTACTCCTAAAAATTTTTTAATTAATTAATTTATTTGAGAGAGGGCCTCACTACATAGCCCTAACTGTCCTCACTGTATAGACCAGGCTGGCCTCGAACTCACAGACATCCACCTGCCTGTCAATGCCTGGCAGACTTGTGTACTTATGATACTTCAATGACATTTCTCTTCCAGTGACACTTGTAGCCTACCGTGGTGTACACTTGTCCTATGTTTATGTGAATTAATAAGTTACAGGTGCAAGTTTTGATCTTACACATCCTGCAGCTCCTAATACACATCACCTATGGCAGATATGCATGAAAGACTGTTTGGATAAATTATTGTTAGTAGGTGAGACTTTTGATCTTTTGATAATTCTGTAGCAGGTGCCATAACTTGTATGATCAGGTTTTAAGAAACTAAAGTTGGTGTGATTAGATATTGAAGAACACTTCAACCAGTAACTGTTTCTAACAGCAGATAGAGTATACTCAAAAAAAAAAAAAAAGAACTTTTAAAAAGATGTGGTTTTATCGTTATTTTTAAAATTATTTGTATGTGTGTGTCCATATGAGGGTATGCAGGTCAGATCTCTTGGAGCTGGAGTTTCAGATAGTCCCGAGAGCCATCTGCCATGGGTGCTCGGAATTGAACTCAGGTCTTCTGGAAGAGCAGTCAGTGATCCTAAGGTTGAGCCATCTGTGGAGCCAGAGTATACTGTTTTAAACTGCTCTCCTTTTTCTTTCTCTATTGGCTGTGCGGTTGACTTGAGGATTTGGTCTTTTGAAACAAATGACTTCTTCAAATGATGATAAAAGGATGCCAATTTGGTGTGACTTTCAGAATCTGTCTATACTTGTTTGCAGTGAGTATCCATGGCAGCAGTGAATTGTGCCATTGGTTTTTTTTTTCTTGGTACACCTGGGAGGATACTTCAGGTTGATGTGTATTTGTATGTCTGGATTAAGGTACACTTAAGCCACCCAGGGACTGCCAGGGCTACAGAGAAACCCTGTCTGGAAAAACAAAAAAGATACACTTAAGAGAGTAGTTCCAGTTGGGTGTGGTGGCACACACCTTTAGCCCCAGAATTCTAGAGGCAGAGGCTGGAGGATCTCTATGAGTTTGAGTCCAGTCTGGTCTATATAACAAACTCCAGCCCATCCAGGACTACATAGAGAGACCCCGTTTCAAGAAAGAGCAGGTCCTGCCTGGATGATGGTGGCACATACCTTTAATTCCAGCACTTTGGAGTCAGAGGCAGGTGGATCTCTGTGAGTTTGAGGCCAGCCTGGTTTACAAAGTGAATTCCAGGACAGGCTCAAAAAGCTACACAGAGGAACCCTGTCTCTAAAAACAAAAAACAACAACAAAAAGAGCAAGTCCAAAGAGGAGTTGAGGAATACATCTTGTCTAGCTAAGGTTAAAGAGGGGTTGAGGAATACATCTTGTTAAGGCTAAAGAGGCATATGCTTTAGGTAATGTAGAAAGTTTGGTTAGTTTTTGTTTTGTTTTTTAATAATTTTAATTTTATGTGAATTGGTATTTTGCCTGAATATATGTCCTTCCTGTAACTGAATTATATAGATAGTAGTGAGCTGTCATGTGTGTACTGGGAATTGAACCAGGGTCCTCTGGAACAGCAGCCAGTGCTCTTAACCATTGAACCATCTCCCCAGCCCTAGTTTGGTTAGTTTTTTTAGTTAGTGCATTGGCTTGAATATTACTGGCATATTAAATTCCTGGCAAAAGAGCTGTGGGTGTTGTTCATCTTGTACGGTGCTGGCTTAGCATTAATAGAGCACTGGCTTTAATTTCTAGCACTTATCCTGGGTTTGGTAGTGGATGCCTGTAATCCCAGCTCTCTGGAGGTGGAGACAGACCTTCACAATCATCTTTAGCTACATAGTGACATATGCAGTCTGTCTGACATCAGACCGAGTACCTTCACTAATTAAATAGTATACAAGTAGATACTACTAAATAAATTGCTTAAGAAATAAGTTTCTAGTATAATTAATTCATTGACCTATTTATTGAGTGCTCTGTAAGTAATGTAACTGTTGATGCAGCAGATTGGGTTACTATTGCTGGGCTGAAACACCATGACCAAAGCAACTTGGGGAAGAAAGCGTTTGTCGGACTTGCATCCCTCCACTGAGGGGAGCTAAAGCAGGACCACAAACCTGGCTGGAACCTAGAGGCAGGAGCGGTTACAGAGGCCATGGAGGAATGTGGCTTACTTGCCTTGCTCTCCGTGGCTTGCTCAGCCTACTTTCTTATAGAACCCAGGACCACCAGGCCAGGAGTGGCATCACTCACCATGGGCTGGGCCCTCTCCTAATAGATCGATGATTAAGAAAATGCCTACATACTTGATGACTTACAGCTTGATCTTCTGGAGGCATTTTCTCAAGAGATTCCCTTCTCTTATATGATCCCAGCTTGTGTCAAGTTGACATAAAACTAACCTGTACACAGATATTATGAAGTCAGGAGGGTGGGTTTCGGAGTCAGGGTTTTTCTATATACCTTATGTAGCCTGGAACTTGCTCTGTAGGTCAGCCTGCCTCTGCCTCTGCCTCTGCCTCTGCCTCTGCCTCTGCCTCTGCCTCTGCCTCTGCCTCTGCCTCTGCCTCTGCCTCTGCCTCCGCCTCCTGAGGGCTGGGATTAAAGGTGAGCCCTACCAAGCCCAGCTTTAAAAGTTTATTTAGCACTTAGTCAGAGGCAGGCAAATCTCATTGAGTTAGAGATCAGCCTGACCTATAGAGCAAGTTCCAGGACAGCCAGGGGTACACAGAGAAACCTGACTTGATAAACAAGAGTTTATTTTATTGGGGAAATTTTCTTATTGTGACAGCAGCTTATTCCAGGCTAGCTTGGAACTCACTGTCATCCTCCTGCCTCATCCTCTCAAGTACTGGGATTAAAGTGTGAGCAGCCACACTCTGCTGTTTACTTTCTTTTCATTGTGCAATAAAATTTTCTCCATATGGCAAATGCTGCTGTAGAGATGTCAGTTATTAATGGAAACTGGAAATCATCTCATTTTGCTTGAGTTACAGACATTTGGTTGACTGAAGTGTTTATCTTTTTTTTTTTTTTTAATTGGTAAAAATTTGTGTTGGGCTGGAGATATGGCCCAGTGCTTTCCGAGCATTTGTTGCTCTTGAAGAGGTCCCACGTTCTATTCCCAGCACTCACATGGTGGCTCACCACTCCAGTTCCAGGGAATCCAATGGCCTCTTCTGACCTAGGGGACCAGGCACCCACGTGGTTACATTACATACATGCAGGCAGAAACACTCATACATAGAAAATAAATAAACCTTAAAATGCATATATAAAAATCCTACATAGAGTTAGTTTATCTGGTAGGCATACTTTTCTGGTATATTGAGAAAGATTTTCCATCAAGGACCTGTTTTGTGGTACTGGGGTTTGAACCTAGGTAAGCAAGGTTCAAATGTTCTATATGCCCAGCCTTTTTACCTTTTTTGTTTGTTTTTTGAGACAGGGCTTCTCTAAGTGTAGCCTTGGCTGTCCTGGAACTTGCTCTGTAGATAGACCAGGCTGGCCTCGAACTCAGAGATCCACCTGCCTCTCAGGGTTAAAGGTGTTCTCTGCCACTGCCCCGCACCTGTTATCTCTTTAAACAGGCTTTTGTTGGGTTGTCTTGAATTTGGCAATCTCCCTGTCTTAACTTACCAAGTAGAGTAACTTACCAGAAAATCAGACTTTTTCCCCCCTCTTCCTTTTCAAACATGATCTCACTATATATTCCCTGGCTGGCCTGGAACTAGCCTTGAAGTCGTGATCCTTCTGTCTCAGCCTTTCTGGTATTGTGATTATAGTCATGGGCCATTATGTCCTGCTCAGAAAGTGCATTTTCAGTAGACATTTGGTAGAGTTTGGTAGCACTTTGATTTTTTTTTATTTCTTATTTTAATTTTATGTCCATTGTCACTTTGCCTATAGAACGTTTGTAAGAGGGCATCCAATCCCCTGGAACAGTAGTTACAGTTGTGAGCTGCCATGTGGGTGCTGGGAACCTGGGTCCTCTGGAGAAGCAGTCTGCACTCTTAACCACTGAGCCATCTCTCCAGCCCCTTGAGAGCACTTTGAAATGTAACATTTCCGACATAAACAAAATGATTTATGTTTTGCTTGAGACAGAATGCCCCTTATGCGAGACTTCTGGGAATATTTAGGTATGTTTTTAAAATTTGGCATCTTTACTGCTTCTAAACAAAATCCTGGTATCCTGGGAGCCTTAATGATTTATGTCCTCTGAGGGTTATGACAGCAGAGATCGGTGGCAGAGATGCTCTGAATGAGCTGTAGATCCCCCAGAAATAGAGTGTAGTACTCTACTGTAGTATTTACCCCTCCAGTGTTACCCAGTATACACAGAGTTCCTAATGCTTCAAGGGGTACAAAGTGGAGGCTTAGGGAAGGAGGACCAGTGCCCTGGCATGTGGGGGGCTGGTGTGGGCAGAAGCTTCCTGGTTGGACTTTTCTACCGTAAGAAGGGAGGCAGAGGAGGGAGCAGCGTGATGTCAGCGCTGATAGTAACGTGTGGGCAGTGGCAAGAAACTCATAGCAAGAGCTGGAGCTCATGAATGGGAAGTCAGCTGTGCCGCTGCATTTGCTCCCCTGTGCTGGGCGGATCCCTAGAGAAGCAGGCCTTTCTGCCCTCGCCTGTCGCATTGGGCAGTTGGGTGATCCTCGGCATCTCCCCTTCTGGAACACTAAGCGGATGTGCCGTATTCTCACCAGCAGTACCCTGTGTTCATGCCTGAACTGGTGTCAATTCAGGTCAGGGAGATGGACTGTGGGGGTCTCTGGGGTAGCCCTTTCACTGCCCTGAATGGTGCACCTGAAAGGTGGCCTGAAGCATTTTGTCTTTCTCAAGATCTGTGTTCTGAGCTTCATTCTGGTCCCTGGGATCAGTCAGAAGATCTGGGAATGGTGCTCAGCAGGATGGCTAGGAGGAAAGTGAGCTAGCTGGTGGGATCTGGATGAGTTTTGTAGCCCTGAGTGGCTCAATCAGGAGTTACCCAGCCTTGACCCATAACTATGGGTGAAGAATGAACACAGCAGCTATCCGTCTGAAAGAAAACAGTATGATCAGGGATGAAATGAGGCCTGTCTTGGCCACTGTTGTCTGCGGAGGCTCACCTTGAGAGTTAAAATGAGGCCAGGAGACTTACTACACTTAGGCAGCATGGTCTGTGAGTAGCGAGGAGGCATGCCCTATGTCTGTGATCATAAGTAGGCTTGTGTGCGGTTTACACTTGCCTGCTCCTCTGGTCCCTACCCACAGGCATATTTGGAAATGGGGCTGTGCATGTTGACATTTGCAGCAGAATCTGGGAGGCTGAAGCAGGAACTCTGGTCCCTTTTGTTAGGCCCTCCTTTTTTCACCCATGAGACCCTGTTCTCCCTGTGACTGTGACTTGCAAGGGATATTACAGTTTGATAGAGTGTAATAATTGATTGGCAGCAGTAATCTGGTGACAGACAGACCAGGAGCAGCTTGGTCCACTCTGCTTAGACCCATAACCCCTTGCTGTGGTTTATTTAGATTACTCTTGCTCATCTTGGTCCATTTTTTTCACCTGCTTAGAGTAGTTAAAATCTCAGCTTCATCATCATCATCATCATTATCGTCATAGTCATAATAAAAGATCAGTTATTTTATTGTGTGGGTGGTTTTTTTTTTTTTTTTTTTGCATGTTTGTTCACCACTTGAATGCTGGGTGTCCTCAGAAGCTGGAAGAGAGTGTCAGGTCCCATGGGAGTGGTGAGGCCCCTAAGTGTTGAGACATCTCCAGCTCTACCAGCTCCATAGTTTTGCAGTGAGCCCCATTCTAGTTATTTTTTTTTTTTTAAGAGATGCCTCACGAGGCAGATTTCTGTTCTTTAAGTCCCCCATCCCCAGCCTAGATTAGGTCTCAACTATGTAGCTCTGGCTGTCCCGGTACTATGTAGACTAGGTTGGTCTTGAACTTACAGAGATCCACCTGCTTCTGCCTCTGCCCCTGTTTCCCCAGTGCTGGCATTAAAGGGCATGAGTTACTACACCCAGCTATTTGGTAGTTTTGGTTTGTTTATATATATACATTTCCAAGACAGGGTTTCTCTGTATTGCTTTGGAGCCTGTCCTGGAACTAGCTCTTTAGATCAGGCTGGCATTGAACTCATAGAGATACCCTTGCCTCTGCCTCCCGAGTGCTGGGACTCCAATGTGCCACCAAATGCATGTGCCACCAATGCCTAGCAGGATTTAAAAATTTTTAAAGATATATTTAGGTGTTTGAGATTTTCGCCTGCATTTATTTATGTGTGTCTGGTACATACTTGGTGTCTAGGTAAGTCAGAAGAAACCATTCGATCCACGGGGACTGGCATTATGAGTGATAATGAGCCTCCATGTGGGGCTGGGGACTGAATCTGGGTCATCTGTAAGAGCAGCAACTCTTAACTCCTGGGTCACTTCTCCAGCCCCCATTATTACTATTTTGAGACAGAGTCTCATTGTGTAGCCCAGTTCTGACCTGGAACTCTGCCCACTTCAGCCTTCCTACTGCTAGGATTATAATATGAGCTCCCACACCCAGTGTGGAAATGAAATCATACAGGAAGAATGGTGCCCCATTATGGAGGGGCATGCATGTAATCTTAGAACTGTCATGACCCATGAACCCTGACCAGGGACCACAAGGAATGAAGCAAAGACACAGAGGTACAATGAATCTGGGATCAGCTGAAACCTGGAAGGGCCCTCAGCGTGCTCACTCGGTACAACATGGGGCGAGGGTTACGTCTCCATTAGGAGGTGTCTGTAGGCCAGCACTCTCAGACAGTCAGCATCCAGGAGGAAGCTGCATTTGCTATTCTTTGCACACACTGATCAATCTTCATAAACATATTTGAACTCTGAGGACTTTGCCAGTCCTCCTGAGCCTGGTCTATAATGGGGAATGGCTTTGCCAATTTCCCATGAGTCTGTTGGCCTTGGAGTCCTACATAGGCTGAACTCGTATCAAAATACACATTCACTCAGTGTTTCCTCCACTCCCTGCACAGCACTTGAAGGCTGAGACAGGAGGTCGTGAGTTCAAGGGTAGCCTGGGTACATAGTAAGGTTGTCTAAAAAGAAAGAAAACTAGTACTTGGGAGGTGAAACCAGGAGTATCAAAAGGAAGAAAAGAAAGAAACTGCATTATTAAATTAATTGTGTGGTTTTACATTTTGTATGGGGCAGAGTGGGGGTGCAAATGTGTCACAGCTTGCAGGAGACCATCTGTCCATCCACCATGTAAGTTCAGGAATTGAGTCTGGTCCTCAGATCTGCAAGCACCTTTATCTACTGAGCTAACTGGCCAGCCCCAAATGTGCTTTCATTGTTCTCTTTGCTAGTTTTTTTTTTTTTGGTTTTTCAAGACAGGGTTTCTCTGTTGCTTTGGAGCCTGTCCTGGAACTTGCTCTGTAGACCAGGCTGGCCTCAGACTCACAGGGATCCGCCTGTCTCTGCCTCTGGGATTAAAGGCGTGCGCCACCACCCAGCCTGTTGGTAAACAAAGCAATGAGCTTCGTTATGAAGTTTATATACATGTGTCACTAAGATTTTTACCCGCTGTTGTAATGTTTCTTGTCTCCCTGCAGATTTTGTTTTGTTTTTTGACAGGGTCTCTCTCATATAATCCAGGATGGTGTTCAACTCCTGTCCTTTTTGTCTTAGTGTGGAGTGCTGGGACTATAGGTACCAGCCCACCCCCATTGGCTGGCTGACAGCTATTTTTTTCCTGGTACTGTGGGAGTGACCCTAGGTCTCTCTGTTTGGTAGCTAGGCAATCACTTTACTGCTGAGATATATCCTCAGCCCTTGCAAATTCAGTTTAATTGTTGTTTTTTCATGACATGGTTTCTCTGTGTAGCTTTGGCTGTCTGGAAACTTGCTCTGTAGACCAGGCTGGCCTCAAACTCAGAGATCTGCCTGCCTCTGCCTCCTTTCCTGAGTGCTGGGATTAAAGGCATGTGCCACCTCCACCACATGGCCAGTTTAAGTTTTCTAACATCACATTTATTTATATATCATTTGTTCTTTATTTATTTAGAGAGAGAATGTGTGTGTGTGTTCCTGAGTGCACACACACATGTGCTTGTGTGTGTGTGTGTGTGTGTGTGTGTGTGTGTGTGTGTATGTGTGTGTAGAGGTCACGGGACAACTTGTAGGAGTTGGTTCTCTCCTTGTAGCATGTGGTCCTGGGGATTGAGTGCAGGTTACCGGGCTTGCTTGCTTGGCAAAGCACTTTTGTTCATCGGTTTACTCCTTAGTCCCCTGTAGTTAGCCACAATAGTTTGTTTCCTTTTAACTTTATGTGCATTTGTGTTTTGCCTGCATGTAAGTCTGTGTGTCGTGTGCATGCCTGATGCTTGTGGAAGGCAGAGGACAATGTCAAGTCCCCTAGAGCCTGAGTTAACAGGTGGATGTGAGCTGCTGGGAATTGAACCTGGGTCTTCTGCAAGAGCAGTAAGCATTCCTGTTTGTTTGTTTTGGAGGAGGTTGGTTTTTGTTTTTTGAGACAGGGTTTCTCTGTAGCTTTGGAGCCTGTCCTGGAACTTGCTCTGGAGGCCATATTAGCCTGGAACTCATAGAGATCTGCCTCCCGAGTGCTGGGATTAAAGGTGCGTGCTACCACTGCCCGGCTCCAGGAAGCACTCTTAACAATGAGCCATATCTTCATCTACCTGCAATAGTGGTTATTTTTTTCCTTTAAATTAGCTTACTGGAGCTGAGATGATGTTCAGTTGGTAGAAGGCTTCCCTGCATGTACAAAGCCCTGAGTTCAGTTCCCAGCACTGCCTCTCTTCACTGCTTGTAGACTGGGAGGATTTCCTTCCATCTCTTCAGTGCCTGACTCAAGCCTCTAACTTGCAAGGGATTTCTCTCTAGCTCTATGCCATTCAGTGCATAGTTATGTAAATGTAAATTCATTAAAATGATCTAAAATTGGACCCTAGGTCCTCAGAGGCAGTAGGTACATTGCAGTTGATCAGGAGCCATTTGGGATATTTGCTGTCATTCACTGCAGGAAGTTCTCTTGGGCGCACTGCTTCTGTTGGGTCAGTGACAGTTTCTTTCTGTGGCCTTTTGTTTGCCCTAATCTGTGCTGCCTGGGTAGCCTTACTAGTAGTGGTCTGGCTATGGTTCCCCTTCCCTGAGGCTGTTGGTCAAGCATTGTTTATATGAGATGATGGTGTTGTATATTTTTGATGGACTTATTTTTATTTTGTATATATTGGTGTTTTGCCTGCATGTATGTCTGCATACATATCTATGTCAGGGTGTCAGATTCTCTGGAACTGGAGTTACAGACAGTTGTGAGCCGCCATGTGGATGCTGGGAATTAACCTGGGCCCTCTGGGAGAGCAGCCATCTCTCTAGCCTGGTGTTGTATCTCTTGCAGTAAGATTTTGGGGTTATCTTTAGGATACTTACTACTAATGGTTCTTGTTGGTCAGGAAAGAGGCAGTCAGTTAACAATGTTAGAAAATTGGACACAGATTTTATCAAATCTTGATAAGATAAACTTTGAAGTCGCGAGCGTGCATATACACACACACACACACACACACACACACACACACACACACACACACGCAGTTTAGACTTGGTTGAAAAGTTAACTTGTTAACTTAAAAATCAGATTTCCTGTGATTTAGAGTTACTATGTGAGCCGGGCATTGGTGGCACACACCTTTAATCCCAGCACTCTGGAGGCAGAAGCAGGTGAATCTCTGTGAGTTCGAGGCCAGCCTGGTCTACAGAGCAAGTTCCAGGACAGGCTCCAAAGCAATACAGAGAAACCCTGTCTCGAAAAGCCAAATAAAATAAAATAAAAACAAATACCATGTGAACTACTTACTTAGGTGTCCTATATCAAATTAGTTAACCGATCATGTTCATTACTTGTTATCTTGATGGGGTTTTATGACCTAGTGATGAAGTTGCTCCTTAAATCTGCCAGGAGAGTTACTGTTAGGCTTGCTCGTCCCGGCTATGCTATGTCCTGTGGTTCACAAGAGACAGCCAGCTGAGTGGCGTGTACTATGGTACACTCGTGGGTGCTGCTTCTGTGCGCCTACAGGTATAGCTTCCTACTTAGGATTTGCGTGTTCACATCACCTGCTGTCAGAGCTGTTCACAGGGTGTTCTATTATGGAACCTAGAAAGAACTTCAGGATTTTTCTTTCCTTTTTTCTAGATAGGGTTTCCCTGTGTAGTCCTGACTGTCTAGACCTGCTCTGTAGACCAGGCTGGCCTTGATCTTAGAAATCCATTTGCCTGTGGGTGCACTACCACTGCCCCAACTATCTATCTATCTATCTATCTATCTATCTATCTATCTATCTATCTAAATTGTGGATTTCTTTCCTCCTCCTGGTGCTTATGCAGCTGCATACACATTTGTTTGGAGAAACAATCTAATATTAAAAATAGCTAATAAAATGTAGCACTGCCTGACATCATCCACTTTCCCTGTTGTGACATCACAATTGCTTCTCATAATTCCTGAAGTTGTAGTTGGTAACTTTAATTATGACCATGTTCAACTTTCAAAGCGTTATTTAATCACAGTTTTGGTTTTGTGTTTAATTTTTTGAACGTGTGTGTGTGTGTGTGTGTGTGTGTGTGTGTGTGTGTGTGTGTGATGTACCAGTGTGTAAGATCAGAGTGAATGAAGCATGTCAGGGTCACTTCTTTCCTTGTGCCTTGTGGGTCCCAGCTAGGCATCTGGACTGAGCCTATCAGACTTGGTGACAAGCATCTCACCTGCTGAGCTATCTTGCCAGTCCAAAATAACACATTTCTTTTCTTTTTGGTTTTTCAAGACGGGGTCTCTTTGTGGCTTTGGAAGCTGTCCTGGATCTAGCTCTTGTTGACCAGGCTGACCTCTAACTCGCAGAGATCCGCCTGCCTCTGCCTCCAGAGTGCTGGGACTAAAGTGTGCCACACCGCCCAGCTCAAAATAACACATTTCAAAAGTATATTTGCTGTAATTTCAGGTGTGCATTAGGATGTTGATTCAGCATTTCCAGGTGGCCCTTGGCAACCTTAGGAGTTTGCCATTTTCATTTTTTGGCATCTTGTCCATAATGGCATGAATAGCTTGAGTTGTGAGTGTGCCCTGTCTCAGGGAGCCTAACAGGGACATAGGAGCCAGAATCGTGAACTGCATGTGTATAGGGTCCTTGAATGTTTGTGAAGACAGGAAGCACTTTTCATCTTTATTAATGCATGATTGTATTTGTTACTGATATTAAGTTGCCTTTTACAAAAGCAGTTTTGAGGGGGTCTAAGAAATGTTCATTGAAGAAAGCCGATGATGTGAGCTAGATTCCTGGAATCACATAGGAGGAGGAGAGAACAGATTCCCCACAAATTGTCTTCTGACTTCTGTGTGTTCTCCCTCTCTCGCTCTCTCCCTCTCGCTCTCTCCCTCTCTCTCATTTTTCTGGTTCTGGGGATAGAACCAGGTCCTTGTGTTTTCTTTTCTGTGCTGGCACTCTGCCACTGGGTTTAGGTCCTTAGGCCCTGTCATTTTGTAGCTCAGACTGGCTTTAAACTCAGGCTCTTTCTTCCTCTGCCTCTTGGTACTACAGACTTGTGTCCACACACCTGGCACCAGCATCTAAAGCTAATAAACACTGACATTTCAGGGTATTTGCTTCAGACCTCTGTTACCTTTAAAGATGAAGAAAATTATAGGTTGTTGACCTTTCCCTTACTTTGCTTTTCCAGCGGTAAAAAAGTCCTTGTGAAGTTGACATATTGTTCCCATCCTTATTTTTATATTTTGCTATATGTATGTTTGTATATGAGTGTTTTATGAATGTTCATAGGGTTTGAGACAGGGTCTCTCTCTCTTTTTTATTTTTGTTTATTATGTATACAGTTTTTTGCTTGCGTGCCAGAAAAGGGCACAGGTCTCATTACAGATGGTTGTGAGCCACCATGTGGTTGCTGGGAATTGAACTCAGGACCTTTGCTAGAGCAAGCAATGCTCTTAACCTCTGAGCCATCTCTCCAGCCCAAGACAGGGTCTCTCTTGATGTAGCTCAGGGAATCCTGGAACTCATATGTAGACCAAGATGGCCTTGAACTCACAGTCCCAAGTACTAGGATTAAAGGCATGTGTTGCCACCACCTCCTGGCTTCTTAATCCTTTGTGCTAGTTCTCAAAGGCAAATTCATTGACTAATCAACTGTGGTGGTTGGTTTTGACAATGGAGGAGGAGCTTCACCTGAGTTTAATCCAGGGAAAGGAGCAACGCTTGGGTGTCAGCATATGGTCTCAGCATAGTGGCTGGTACCTGGACAAAACATTTTGCCTCCATGAGCATCTTTGAAAGTCAGTAATAGTAGCAACTCTTCGTTGAGTGTGTGTGAGGATAAAATTTGATAATGGGCTAAAACGTACCTTGAAAGTACTCTGAAAGCTAGCCGCTGCTTTTATGTTATTCCTGGCATGGAGAACCAGGGAATGGGGCAAATGAAATGCACTTACACATAGCTTTACGAGTAATAGCCCTAATACTGGTTTGGGACACTGTTCCATATCTGTCGAGGCCTTGTAAATTTTTTTTTTTTTATAGCCTTGGCTGACCTGGAACTCACTCTGTAGAACAGGCTGGCCTCAAACTCAGAAATCTACCTGCCTCTGCCTCCCAAGTGCTGGGATTAAAGGTGTGCACCACCACTGATCAGCAAAGTCTTGTAAATTCTTGTGAATTAGTTTCTTTCTCCTGGAACTCCCTCTGTAAACTAGGCTGGCCTTGAACTCACAGAGATCGGTGTGCCCCACCACACCCCATTTATGTCAAGGTTTTTAATGATTACATCATTCATAGCTTGCATATGTGTAACAACTGGTTAAAACTTTCAGTTTTATTAAGCAGGAGAGATGGCTCGGAGGTTAAGAGCACTGACTGCTTTTACAACCCAGGTTCAACAGGCATGGATTCTGTGCACATATGTACTCTCACACAAAAGAGGTACACACATAAAATACTAGAGAAGGAATTAGATTTTCGAGATTGGGTTTCTCTGTGTAGCCCTGGCTATCCTGGAACTCACTGTGTAGTGAGTTCCTCCTGAGTGCTTGGATTAAAGGTCCCGCCAGGCTAGATGGTATTGATGGATAGCACTGGCATGCAGGGAGTACATGTCCCATATTCATCTTTCAGATGTCACTTAGGGAGGGAGTGTCCCCCCATTTTCTCCATGTGCTTCAATGGTTTTCATGACGTCTAGATGTCAGAAAAGACCACAAATATTCCGTTCAGAATTAATAAAATAAAACTTTTAGAGTACTGGACAATTAGCAGTGGTTTCTGGATTTAATCTAGACATGACCTCTGTATCTCCACCCTGACACTGCCTGATGATGTTGCTGCTGTAAAGTCACCATCTGCTCACTGACGGAAGTAGCAAAGGAGGTGGGACTACACAGTCAGTTGTAAAGATGCACGTGCCGTAGGGGGGTGGACAGTGTCAGAGACACACTCAGTCACTGTGGCACAACACCATGGTGGTGACATTTGAGTGGCTCCCTGAAAAATGGTCTTTGCAAAGTAAGCAGCACCAATTTAAAATGTAAATGTGGTTTTGATGTCTTAATTAAAAATGAGAAATTAAATGAAGATTGTGACTTTGGTGCATATTTCTAAAACTCAGGCATGTGGAAGACTGTTTGTGAGTAGAGAGGAGACAGTCTCTTCAGTGAATCCAAATCCTGCCCTGAACCTGGGCTCATTCCAAGCATCTGTGTGCACAACCACACACACGGCCCTGCACAGGACACCCTGTTGGAGTGGTCCTGCACTCAGTGCAGTTCTTAGTGCTGGGACTCTGAGCATCGTGTCTGTGACACTTTCCCTTTGCATGCTCAGCCCCGAGGTCCCGTGTCCGTCGTCGTCCCCCCCCCAGGCAACCTTTCACTTCTCTTCCTCAGCTTCCAGCTTGCACTCCCTCTGCTTGTTTCTCCAGTACTTTTCAAACTCAGGCTGCGTCTCAGAATGCACTGAGCAGAGAGGTGAAATACAGACCCGGCTCAGGTTCTAGGCCTTGGGCTTTACTTGGCAAGCTTTTGACATAGGGTCCTGCACTCTGACCCAGGCTGCTATGGGTGATTTTGTTGTACCTCCCCACAGTTTTAGGAAGGAGTGCTTGAAGGCAGCTTTTTGAATGGCTAGGGTGGAACCCTAATTTCCTAGGTAGGGGCCGGACAAGAGATTGTGAACGTGACACACTACAGATGGCAGTTACATTTATTTTGTTTTGTTTTGAGAAAGGGTCTCTCTATGTAGCCCAGGCTGTTCTGGAACTTTCTGTGTAGCCAGGCTGGCCTCAGACTTGCAGAGGTCTGCCTCTGCATCCCAGATGCTGGGATTAAAGATGTGTGCTCCCGTGCTGGGTACTAACTCTATTGTCCAGGCTGGTTAGAGGTCTTCCCAGCTGTGATTACAGGTGTGGTCACTGCAGCTTGTGAGATCACTGGAGTGTACGTTTGAATCTGTAAATTGAGCATAATCTTATTTTCACTTACAGAAACTCACCCTTAGTCATTAGTGGCAACATTACCTGACTCGTTTCCCTCTCTGCTTCCTGCCCCTTCCTTTTTTTGAGAAAAGGCTGGCCTCAGAAAGAGCTGCAGCATCCTTCCTAGCCTTCCATGTGCTAGGATTGCCAGTGAGCTGACACACTCAACACTCACTCTTTTCTTTGAGAACAAAACAAAAGTGAATAAGAAAGCTCAAAGTATAAATAAATCAGTCATCTTTTTCCGATTTCCCTGTTCTCCCCAGAAGTAACTCCTTTTAAAAGACACCCCTGACCTCCCTTTGTTCCCAGGCAGCTCTGTTCATTGTTCCTTAGCAAGGGCTGTTTCCTCCCTCTCCGTTCTAAGGTGAAGAGTATTCCATGGTGAAGCAGTGTGAGGTCCTGGGTTCTGTCCCCAGTACCAACACAGGGGAAGAAGATGTGATTTTTCACCTTTTTTTCCCTGTGATGCTGCAGTTTGCACCCTTTGCCAGGCACATGCCTCGCCACTGAGCAACACTTCCAGCTTGCTGGTTTGTTTCAACACATAGACGGATGTAGATGCTTCATAGTTGACTGAATTATTGATACAAAAATACAAATCATAAATTCTGTTGAATGAAGTGTCTTGTGCTCCATTGTGAGTGGAATTATCCACCTGTGGGATAGATTCAAGAGGCAAAGAGAATTTTGTGATTTTTGCCATGTTGCCTTCATTGAAAAAAATTGAACCCAGCCAGGAGTGGTGGCACATGCCTTTAATCACAGCACTCAGGAGGTGGAGGCAGGTGGATCTCTGTGAGTTCGAGGCCAGCCTGGTCTACAGAGTGAGTTCCAGGATTGCCTGGAACTCAAGAAAGACCCTTCCCTATGAACACCCTTAGTGTTAAGGCTGGGAGATTTGGTATGTGTGTAAGCATAGCTTGTTCTAGCCAGACTCTGAGAAGTCTTGAGGCTTTTTCTTGCTTTACTTCTAACATCAACAGAGTATTTGTTACTTGGGCAATTAAACCACAAATCTACTACCTCAGTTACCCTGTATCCCAAAGAAGTTGAGGGACAAAATAAGGGATTTATTTGCAGTTTTGGCCATGGAGGAGGGGGAAGAATCTAATACACTTCCCACAGTGGCCTATTCAGAATCCATGGAAAGCCTGAAGACAAAAGCAGGCGTAATGTAAATTAACTGTGGTTTGGGATGATCTGTTTTTTTCTGGCTGGGGGAGGGGACTGGGTCCCACACTCCCTCTGAAGGGTTTATTTAAATCTCTTCTGAGTAAAATAGGGTCTTACAAGTCTCCGTTTTGAAAGAGAAAAGAACATTTTGTGAGACGGAAGGTCCCGCCCCTTTGTCCCTAGGCCCACTCCTTTAGTAGGTGGAGAGTTGGAGCGCTTGTTGTCTTGTGGCGGATTCCTGCTTCCTAGGGATTTTGCAAGTGAAAAAAAGTTAATTGTCTGAGTCAGTCTTTCTAGAATCTTTTCTCTTGTCCAGCTTTTTTTGATTGATCACTGCTATAGACAGACTTCAGCCTCAGGGACTTGAAGGAAACATTTTTAATTTCCTACTTGGTATCTTCGTGTAGTGTACGTCATGTGAAGACTGGAGGGAAACATGAGCCCCGCCACGTGAGTCTGGGGTCAAACTTGGCTTCTCAGACTTGGCAGCAAGCGCCTCTGCCCAGCCCCACCAATAGGGACTTTAGAGCTTCTTCTACTTTTAGTTTTTTTTGAGATTGATTTATTTTTGTTTTTTGTGTACGAGTGTTTATATATGCGCTCACCGTGTGTACACCTGGTGTCCACGGAGTCCAGAAGAGGGTGTTAGAGCCCTGGAACTGGAGATGCAGATGGTTGTGAGCTGCCATGTGGTTGCTAGGAATTGAAACCAGGTCCTCTAGAAGAGCAGCCATTGTTCTTAACTGCTGAGCCATCTCTCCAGCCCCTTCAGGGACTTTCTAACAGACATACCTGTTCAGTATGCAGCTGAGGAGCAGAGGGACTTGCTCCAGACGTCAGTCTTTTGATATGCTAACATCCTCGGAAGCAGGTAAGTCCTAGAGCACATGCTGAAGATGCGACAGACTAACTCACCCTGATCTTAATACTTGGTGATTCTGTACTGCAGCATCAATGACACTTGGATTTTCATCCTCCTACTTGTCGTCTTCACCAGTTGAGTTGGGGTGGAGGAACTGCTTTCTTACTGTGTTTGTCCTGCAGCCTTGTCTGGCCAACAGTGACCAGATTCTCTTCCCCAGAAAGTAATAGCTCGGTTCTTATCTGAAAAATACGTTCTCCAGATACATTGAGGGTCTTTTCTGTTTGTATTCTTTGGTGATTCCTTTTTCTCTAGTAGCACGTACCACTTTGGTTTGCAGGTAGAAACCTAGGAAAGGTGCTGGGGAACAGTTAGTTACGAGCAACTCAGTTTCATGGTTAATAAAACTTAGTTATACAAGAATGAATTTAATTGATCTCATTAACATTACTTTTGAAAATTAAAAACTTATCATTCTACAGACACCAGAAATTAAATTTAGAAATAACTTGTTCCGTTTTTTCTTTGTTTTTGTGTTTTTGAGACAAGGTTTCTCTGTGTAACTCTGGCTGTCCTGGAACTCATCTGTAAACCAGGCTGGCCTAGCTCACAGAGATCCACCTGCCTCTGGCTCCTGAGTGCTGGGATTAAAGTGTGCCCCACCACTGCCAGGCTAACTTGTATTTTTAGCAAGTATTTCTTCTTACGCTCCAGTTCAGTTTATTCTTGCATGTATTTGAGTATGGTTGGGGGCAGGGCATGCCCCAGCGTGCACTCTGAGGTCAGAGGACAACTTTGGAGGTTTGCTTGGCAAGTGTCTTTTCTCCCTGAGGCTTCTCTCGCCTATACTACTGTCATAGCTCAGACTTACTTAAAAGGTTAAGTGCTATATGTGAACCTGCTACAGACTAAGTTCTTGGTGTGTATTTGCCCAATGTGTTCATGCACACAGAATGTGTGTTTATATTCAGTTGGATAAACAGTTGGATCTAGTCCATGGTCTTGCTTTTTTTTTTTTTTTTAATGGTTTTTCAAGACAGGGTTCCTCTGTGTAGACCAAGCTGGTCTTGAACTTACTGAGTGAGATCCATCTACCTCTGCTTCTCAAGTGCTGAGATTAAAAGCACATGCCACCACTGCCTGGCTAGTCCATGGTCTGTGCATGTGTGTAGATACATGGATGGATGGATGGATGGATGGATGGATGGATGGATGGATGGATGGATGGATGGATGGATGGACGGACGGACAGATGAGTATGTAGCCTGTGTGCACTTAATTGGTTGGTAAAAATTACATCCCTTGGTTGCTCTCCCAGGCAAGACCCAGACCCCTTTTCCTCTCCAGTGCTGGAACTTTTCTGTTCTTTGCCTTCTGTCCCTACCCCTCCTGAGCCTGCATTTCATTCGCTCCTGTAAGCTGTACTTCTGTCCAAAGGAGGCACAGTGGGAATCTTTTGTTGTTTGTGAGGTGCCTGGCTGATTCAAAATGAGATCTGCTGCCTCATCCCTAGTGCTGATCACTTTATATGATGGTAGCTATTTTTTTTTCTCATGTATATTTTGTCAACTTCTTACCAAAACATTAAAAAAAGACCAGTTGCCTATAGTTAATTCTTAGGTAATTGGCTATACTTTATACGTTTTTTTTTTTACTTCTGCTTTAGAATTGAATAGGAAGCTAGGAGTGGCAGTGCATGCCTTTAGTCCCAGTCCCAGTATAGCCAGAGCTACACAGAGAAACCTTGTCTTAAAAAAATAAAAAAGGAGGGCTGCAGAGATGACTTAGCAGTTAAGAGCACTGACTGTTGAAGGACCCGAGTTCAATTCCCAGTACCCACATGACAGCTCACAGCTGTCTGTAAACTCCAGTTCCAGGGGATCTGACACCCTCATAAGACATACAAGTGGGTAATACACCAATGTACATAAAGTAAAAATAAATTATTAAAAAAAGAAAAAACAAAAAGGTAGATCGATAGGTAAGTACAAAGATAAAAAAATCTAATGGAAAACTTTGTATTTAGATTTTGTTTTTGTAAAGATTTATTTATTATGTACACAGTGTTCTGCCTGCATGTATGCCTGCACACCAGAAGAGGGCAGATCTCATTATAGACGGTTGTGAGCTACCATGTGATTGCTGGGAATTGAACTCAGGACCTCTGGAAGAGCAGCGAGTGCTCTTAACCACTGAGCCATCTCTCCAGCCCCCTGGATTTAGATTTTTTTGTAGACAACAATCAGAACTAAATCATTGTATTAGGCATGATGACTTACACTTGTAATAACAGCCATAAATGAACTATAAAGCTTCAGGCTAGCCTGGGCTACAGAGTAGTGAGACTGTCATAAAAATTAAAGAACTAAGTCATTGAGCTTTATTATTATTATTATTATTATTATTATTACTATTACTACTACTACTATGATTATTGTTGTTACTGAAATTGTCTCACTATTTAGACCAGGCTGTCCTGGAACTCATAGAGCTTTACCTTCCTCTGCCTCCTGAGTACTGGGATTAAAGGCAGCATGTACCCTCACACAGGGCTGGGGTTATGGTTGCTATTTTAATGATTCTGGGCATGAGCTGGGTGGTGGCGGCACACGTCTTTAATCCCAACTCTCCGGAGGTGGAGGCAGGTGGATCTCTAGGACAGCCAGGCCTGTTACACAAAGAAGTCCTGTCTCAAAAAAACAAAACCGAAAAATTTCTTGGGATTGAGCTCAAGGCTGAGACATGTTAAATACCCTACCACTGAATTATAACTTTGGGTCTTGGCATTAGTTTAACTTGAGTGTTGTAGAAAACCTGGCTGGTGTGTTTGTGGGAGCAAGGTGTTGTATTAGCCTGTAATGCTATTGTGTCATTATTTACAGGTAGGCGAAAACCAAGAGTACACCGGCCTCGCTCTCCAATATTAGAAGAAAAGGACATCCCACCCCTGGAATTTCCCAAGTCCTCTGAGGATTTAATGGTGCCTAACGAGCATATAATGAATGTCATTGCCATTTATGAGGTGGTGCGGAACTTTGGCAATGTTTTACGGTTGTCCCCTTTTTGCTTTGAGGACTTCTGTGCAGCTCTGGTGAGCCAGGAGCAGTGCACGCTCATGGCTGAGATGCACGTGGCACTTCTGAAAGCAGTTCTGCGCGAAGAGGACACATCTAACACCACCTTCGGCCCTGCGGATCTGAAAGACAGCGTGAATTCCACTCTGTACTTCATCGACGGGATGACGTGGCCGGAGGTCCTGCGGGTCTACTGTGAGAGTGATAAGGAGTATCATCATGTTCTTCCTTACCAGGAGGCAGAGGACTATCCGTATGGACCAGTGGAGAACAAAATCAAAGTTCTGCAATTTCTAGTTGATCAGTTCCTTACGACCAATATTGCTCGTGAGGAACTGATGTCTGAAGGGGTTATCCAGTACGATGACCACTGTAGGGTCTGCCACAAACTGGGAGATTTGCTTTGCTGTGAGACATGCTCAGCTGTGTACCATTTAGAATGTGTGAAGCCACCTCTTGAAGAGGTGCCAGAGGACGAGTGGCAGTGTGAAGTTTGTGTAGCACACAAGGTGCCTGGGGTGACTGACTGTGTTGCTGAAGTCCAAAAGAATAAACCATATGTTCGACATGAACCTATTGGGTATGACAGAAGCCGGAGGAAATACTGGTTCTTAAACAGAAGACTCATAATGTAAGTAAAGCTGGCCATCGTTTTTGTATTTATCATGATTGATATGACAGAGCTGTTGATGCACAAAACTTGTAACTTAATGAATGGTAGTTACAGACCTTTGAGCTGGGAGGCATATAGGCATTCACTGGGTATTTTAAGAATTGGCCATTGAGATGAGTTCACGGGAGATGCAAACTGCATGCCATTCATTTCTGTACTCAGAGAAAGAAGCAGTGTCCCGGGTGTAATTCTGCATGTTGTAACGAAGCTCACTGAAAGCATCGCACCTTACTTGGAGTTAGGGCTGCAGCCTCCTCTTTAGTTTTACCACATGGCAGTCACGTGGAGTGCACTGGAGAAAACCTGTCCAAGCTGGGCATTCATTCTCGGTTGCCGTACCCCCAGAAGATCCCAACATACGGAGGGTCATAGTCTGAGTCACGTGCTTTCAAGAAACAATTTGGAGTTAGGCCCGTGGGAAAGGAGGATCACAAGTTCAAGGCCTGCTCTGCTCTACAGAGTGCGTTCAAGGCTAGCCTGGGCAATTTAGCAAGACTATCTCAAAATAAAAGTAAGCAGAGGCTGAGGATGCAGCTCCGTGTCATGTGTTTGCCCAGCATTTGTGAGGCCCGTGTATAGTCCAGGACCACAGAACTGAACGGTGCAAAAGAAGCTTCCAGTGGCAGGGACAAGTGGGGTCATGGAGCACTGTGCTTAGCCTGGTCAGGAGGCCAGGCCGTGTTCAATTCTGGACTGCATATTGAGCTCCCTTAGAGACCTAGTAGAGGGCGTGCACCACTTGGTATTTTAAGCTTTTATAGTTTTGATGCTTTCTTCCAGTCCTAAGGATCAGGTCAAGAGAAAACTGATGACGTGAACTTCAGGGTGCAGTGTGCAGTGACAATGGTGCTGAGACAGGACGCTTGACTTACTGTGTAACTTACTGATTTACTTTGCTGGAAGCCTATGGAATTTCCTCTGTATCTGGGTTGTGTAGGTGTACAGTGATGGGCACTTGTGTAGATCTGTTGTCGGGTGTTGAGCATTTGGTTGGCTCAGTCTCCAGAGTGTTGGGGTTACAGGTGTTTGCTGCCACGCCCAGGTTCTGAGTAGATGTCCGCCCCTGCTGCGTGGTTTAACTTCTTCCAAGCTGCTCCTGTTCTCGTTTGTTTTGGTCTTTTCCTTCTGGTGTCTTAGGTGTTTTGTTGTTGTTGTTTTCTCTGTGTGGCTTTGGAGCCTGTCCTGGAACTTGCTCTGTAGACCAGGCTGGCCTTGAACTCACAGAGATCCGCTTGCCTCTGCCTCCTGAGTGCTGGGACTAAAGGCATGCACCACCAAAGCCCTGCTTGCCAGCTGTTCTTTAGCATGCTTTTTTTTTTTTTTTTTTTTTTTATTTAAATAAATTCCTTTGACATTTATTTGTTTGTGTGGAGAACAGGCATGAATGCTATAGACTGCCTGTGTGGAAGTTAAAGAGCATCTTTGGGAGTTGGTTCTTTGCTCCTAACATCTGTCTCCTGGGAATGGAACTAAGGTTGTCAGCATTGTTGACAAGATCCTTTACCCACTGAGCCTCAGTCTGGCCCTTCCTTGGCCTTTTAGAGGCTGGTTTCACAGCCTCTGTCTTTTCTTGACCTACTCATTTGGCATGGAGATCAAAGTGGTCTGTGTGTGCTCTAGGTACAGCTCAACATCTTTGAGGCCGATAATTGGTTGTCTAGGTCTCCTTTAGTTTTAGAAGCCTGTGAATAGTAGCTAATCACTTAGGTAAATATAGGCCAAAGCCACATTTATTGAGCACCCAACACATTGGGTTTCTTGAGCATTTTACATACAATTCTTAAATTAATCTTTACAGTATAGGTCTATGCCTTCTTGTAACTTACAAATGGTGAGACTAAAGCTAAGGGAGATTAAGTAACTTGTTAGCAGGTGTGATGTTGTTTATCAGAGTGTTTCTAGGGCTGGAGAGATGGCTCAGAGGTTAAGAGCACTGACTACTCTTCCAGAGGACCTGGCTTCAAGTCCCAGCACCTACATGGTGGCTCACA
Organism: Cricetiscus sungorus; assembly: GCA_030556225.1. Taxonomy (NCBI): domain Eukaryota; kingdom Metazoa; phylum Chordata; class Mammalia; order Rodentia; family Cricetidae; genus Cricetiscus; species Cricetiscus sungorus. Next base: position 82,665,320 of record JANBXA010000069.1, on the reverse strand, counting down.
ATTTATAATGAGATCTGGTGTCCTCTTCTGATGTGCAGGCATACAGGGAGGCAGAATGCTGCACACACACAATCAGTCAATAGGTAGATCGATCAATCAATCAAAAAAAAAAAAAAAAGATCCTAATATTGGTTAGAATATACCCATCCATGTTGGCTGCTTATAGCTACCTGTAACTCCAGCTTCAGGGGAGGGAGCTGATGCCTTGTCTCTTCTGCAGGCACACACACACACACACACACACACACACACACACACACACACACACACACACTCACTCAGAATTAATAATAAAGACATATATTTTCAAAAAGAAGCCCCCCCCCCTTTCTTCCCAGACAGTTTATCTTTGTAACAATCCTGGCTGTCCTGGAACTCTGTTTGTGGACCAGGCCAGTCTCAAACTCACTTGCCTCTGCCTCCCAAGTGCTGGGATTAAAGGTATGAGCCACCACTGCCTGGCTAAAAAGAAGTGTTTCTAACCATATTGTATGCTGCATTCTAGCTTCTAAATGACCACGTTGAAGAGATTGCAACTTGGGTTATTTTACCTTTTAAAACCAGTGCCGTGAGGCTCAGCAATTAGGGTGCCAGTTCAGAGGACATTGCCTGTAGCTCTTGTTCCAAGGGGCCTTACGCCCTCTTCTGGCTTCTTTGGGCACTGCATTCATGTGGTATAAAGTCCGGTACTCGGATAAAACATTCATCCATACACATTTTTAGAAAAAAAATCTTAAAAAAAAAGAAAGAAATGAAAACGTATGTGATAGTTTTTGTTCTGTCACAGAGTGTCTGAGAGCTTTTCTCATCAGAAGTAAAGGTGCTTTTAGAAAACACTCACTAAAATTTAACATTCCTGCTTTTACTTAGTGACTCGGGCAGATGCACGCAGATAGAGCAGATAAAGTAAGACTTTGGGAGGAAAGGGCTTACCAGTTTGAAAGTGAATATGCCTGAGCTTTGGAAGCCACAGGCCCGAAGGACTCATGTTATACTTTCAATTATATGATTAATCAGTCACACATTATTGATGAAATTAAATAGTCTCTTAGTGGAACAGCAAATTTAATCATTTAACTTTGGTTTGGAAATAATATTTTATAATCTGTTTATGAATGTTGATTTTATCAGCTCTCATGTCACAGATTTCACTCTCTTGGTTCATAGGAGAGTGTACAGACTTTCATGACCACTCGAACAAATATGGACCATTTTTTTTTGTTTTTGTTTTGCAGGAAAAAGTTGGGTTTATTTATTTGTATGTGTATGGGTGTTTACCTGTTTGTACGTGTATCATGTGTGTTCCTGATTCCTAACTAGGCCAGAAGGAGGTGTCAGATCCCTCTGGTTCTAGAGTTAGCTGCCATGTGGATGCTAGGGATGGGGCCCTAGCAATCAGTGCTCTTAAGGCCCTGTGGTGTGTTTTTACTCTTGTTTTGTATTTTTGAAACAGGTTTTTCCTTGGTAGGCCATGTTGCTTGAAGAGATCAGCCTGCCTCTGCCTTCAGAGGGCTGGGATTGAAGGCATATTCACTGACCTAACAATGTTTTTATTGCTCCGATGTTTTGAGTATTTTCTGGGTAATATTACTGAAGGTTCTTTAAATGTTAGTATGATACTAAATGTTTGTGTCAACAATTAGAAGGAAATCTAGAATATTTCTGCATCATTTGTGAAAGTTGGGTTAAAATGCTTTCAGGTCCCTTGTGGTAGAATATATGTAGAAGCTTGGGAAGTTTTCAGAGCCATGCAAACTGTTCAGTCAACTTTCTGTAAGCAGAGATGAGGTATGTTTTTCCCTGGAAGCCTAGAAATTTAAAATGTTGACTCCAGGAGGCCCTGTTGCTCTTAGTAGAGGAAGCTGTCTGAAACAAAGTCTGCCAGTGAGCAGTATTTTAACTGTAGTATTAATTCATAGGCTTTTTTCATCATTGCATTTAGTTAGTGGGCATTAGTATGTTAATTGTGTAGGTTAGTGACATGTGCATTAAGAGAACAATTCCGTGTGAATGTGCACTAGCCGATGCCATGTCCAGACTAGATTCCAGGGGCTCTCCTGTAGAACCACCCTCCCAATTCTGTTCCCTGCTTATTAGTCTGTTTGCTTTCAAGACAGGGTTTCTCTGTGTTGTGTGGTCTTGGATCTCAGTCTATAAGCCAGGCTGGCCTCGAACTCAGAAATCTGCCTGTGCTCCACAACCTACAGGCACTGAAATAGTCTTTAAAAAACACTTTCCCCATAAGATAGTGTCTTGTCTAGGCTGGCCTTGAATTCTGTATAAGACTGAATATAACCTTGAACTCCTGATCCTTTACTTTTTGTTTTTGGCTTTTTTTGAGACAGGGTTTCTCTGTGTAGCACTGGCTGTCCTTGAACTCACTCTGTAGACCAGGCTGGTCTCTTAACACACAGACATCCTCCTGCCTCTGCCTCCCAAGTGCAGAGATTGAAGGCGTGCACCACCTGGCTTATGCATTATTTTGGAGGACTTAATTATTTTACATGTGTGGGTGCTTTGCCTAGACTTGTGAAGGTGCACTTTGTATGTATTGATGCCTGCAGAGGTCAGAAGAGGGCGCTGGATGCCCTGGAACTGAATCACAGGTGGTTATGAGCTGCTGTGTGACTGCTGGAGATGAACCTGGAGCCCTCTGTAAAAGCAGTCGGTGCTCTTGACCACTGAGCCCTTATTTTTATTACTTTAAGTTTCGGTGTGTATGGCTGCAGGTGCCCGTGGAGGCCAGAGGCATCTGAATGCCTGGGGCTGGGTTTATAGGCAGTTGTGAGCCATCCAACATGGATGCTGGGAACCAGACTCAGACCCTGTGCAAGACTAGAACATACTTTTAACTCCTGAGCCATCTCTCTGGCCCCTTTACTTATCTTAACCCATGTAGTCCCTCAGCAGTACATTGTTACAGGGATTGTCAGGGTTTTCAGCAGAGATGGCAGAGGGAGATCAGTTCTTAAGGTCACACAGCTTGTGGTAGAGTCAGGATGGGACCCAGAGCCCTCCTGACCTGGCGGTTGCTGGATCTGTTAGAGGACAGTCACATGACGAGTTTAGTGGGAATGAAGTCAGGTCTGAAGGCCAGGAGTCAGACCTCAGGGTGTCAGCAAGGCTCTGGGAGGAGAATCCTTTCTCAGCCTCCCCAGCTTCCAGTGTCCTGGTGCCTTTTTTTCTTTCTATCAAGTGCACCACATTTTTTTCTTAAGCCTCTTCTCCATTGTCACTCCAAAGCCTCATATTTTAGGATGTTTTACAGTAGCACTCTTACTTCCTGGTACCACTAAAAACAGAACCATTGATGTTTAATAAGGATCAGGAGAAATAAATAGGCCGAATAGATGTATTCAGGGAGAAATAACTCACAATATAGACAGATGAACACCAGCAGGTTCCTGGTCCCAAGGATGCCTCCGGATGCTCTCCTGTCCCCATGCTGCAAGCAAGAGAGCTCTCAGAGCCCCCTCCTCAGCCTTAGTTCCCCCAGGTCACATCCGGCCCTGTCTCCACCCCCAATGGGCATGGTCTGTGCCACAGGTGCAGACAAAGTGAACATCTCACTATACAGAACTTTATTGAATGGTGCAGAGTCCTGCATCCCAAAACCTGAAACCTGGAAAGCCAGACTCTTCCTTCCTAAGTCTCTCTCTGCCTTGTGCCTCTCTGCCTTGTGCAGACCTGACACACCTCCTCTCCACTAGTCACTAGTCATTAGAGTCTAGGATGACTTGATCTCAAAACCTCTGGGTAAATACATTTGCTAAACAAGGTCACTGAGGTTTTAGGTAGACCTGAATTTGAGGGCCAGTATTCAGCCCATTACAGGATTTCTTACTCTTGTATGGGTTTGTTGAGAAAAGAGACTTGAAACTAACCTGTGAGTCACCTTCAAACTTCCTATTGAGCGTCCCAAGTCAGTCCCACATATTCTGTGGTCTAGGTCAAAGTCAAGCCGCAAAGCACACGCCCATAATAAGTATATATTTGTTCATGGTTCTACTTAGGCAAGAATCTTTTCCTTCCTACCCTGTCTTCTGACACCCTGTGAAGTGGTGGGGACACTTGGCAGTGAGCACCCTTGAGGCAGCTGGGCCACTCCCGGTGAGCTGGAGGGACAGCTCCACCAGGCCCAGGCAGACTCATTGTGGGCCATCTTGTTTATACTGAGAGAGGTAGCTGTCCCTCGTATAGTCAGCACACCAGTTTTGATTGGCTAAACTGGCTTTGATATCATCAGCAGTTTGTGCTTACTGTTTCATTGCTACATTTGTAATGAATTTATTCTGCTTCCCCCCCACCCCAAAAGAGCAAAGTCAGTGTGAATATTATGTATTTTTGGTGAGGAGAATAAAAGATAGTTTCAGCCGCCTGATTTGAGAGAGGTGTTAACATGTTTCTGTCCTGGAGAAATGATCAAGGGACTGAGGATGAGGAGTGGAGAGGTGTTTGAGCATGCGAGGCCTGAGAAGATCCAGCAAACCGCAAGTGGTGTAGATGCTGGGAGTGATGTGCAGAGGAGGTGTGAGGTGAGGAGGTGTCTCACATGCTGCAGTCTCAAGGATAAGCCTCATGTAGGTAAGCTGTACATGGCAGAAACAGGTTTTCCCAAAGAGGCTTATAAACAAATAACTATAGCCAGTTGTAATTAATAATTTGAAGTAAACCCACTCCTACCCAACACACCTTGGGAGGGTCATAGGAGCATATTCCAAGAACAATTCCATATTTTTGAAGAAACAGGTCACAAGGCTAGTCTTGTTTTCTTGGAGTTTTCTCACAAGCATACAGAATTCCCCTTGCAAGACTCCATTTTTGGACAGTGTTCTGACACATGATGAAGACTTATACTCCCCAAGTGTGCTTCCTATCCCCCAAACTTTTAATTCTTTAAAAGGTTTACATTTGTTTGTATATGTGTAACCCCCTTCTTTCTCCTCCCCCGTCTTGTTCGTGTGTGAGTGTGTGTATATGTTTGTGTGTGAGTGTGTGTGTGTGTGTGTGTGTGTGTGTGTGTGTGTATGTATGCATGTATGTATGTATGTATGTATGTGTGTGTGTTTTCAGAAGCTAGTTTGGGGGTTTATTACCCTACCATGTAGGTCAAACTCAGGTCATCATGCTTGGGGACAGGTATCTGTAACATCTAGGTCAGCTAACTGTCCCCTCTATTTATTTGTTTGTTTGTTTTTCAAGACAGGGCTTCTCTGTGGCTTTGGAGCCTGTCTTAGAGCTTGCTCTGTAGACCAGGCTGGACTCAAACTCACAGAGATCCGCCTGCCTCTGCCTCCCAAGTGCTGGGACTAAAGGCGTGCGCCACCACCACCCTGCCAAAGCCAAGTTCTTATCCTCACCAACAGCTGCCCAGCTATGAGGAAATCTGAAATAGAGAATACTATGCCATGTTGGCCAAAACTGGTGCCCATCACTCCAGTGGCAGTAATAGTGAATTGGGCACAGCATGTGGGAAATACTACGGAGTGTGCACACTGGCTATCATCGCTCCAGGGGCTTCTGGTGTATAGAAACATGCCAGAACAGACGGATGAAAAGTAAACCAGGAAGGTTTTTCTTGAATAAAACTTGGCCAGAACTCATTTGGAAGGGAAAAAAGGGGGGAAAAGGCTGAAAGGCTGGGTTGTGTGCTTCTTTAATCCCAGTACTCAGCAGCCTGGTCTACAGAGTGAGTTCTAGGACAGCCAGGGCTACACAGAGAAAACCCATCTGGTGGAGGGTAGGGGTAGGGAAGAACTTAGTTAAAGTATCTGTTAGAGCAAAATGAAGAGTAGATTTTTTAAAACATTTTGTGTTTTGGGGTGGTGGTGATACAGGCTTTTAATCCCAGCATTGGGGAGGCAGAGGCAGGAGGGTCACTGACTTTGAGGCCACCTTGGTCTACAGAGTGAGTTCTAGGACAGCCAGGACTGTTGCATAGAGAAACCCTGTCTTGAAAAGCAGCAACAAAAAAAACGAAAGAAAAAATGTGGGTGGGAGCTCAATGTGAAGCATTGGTCCCTGAGCCTGAGGCCCTGACCTGAGTCCAGATCTTAGCACCTGAGAGCCATGCTTGGCTCTTTGCGTAATCTGTGCACCGTGGGCAGTGACAGCAAAATCCCCCGGGCTCCCTATTCAGTGGAGAACCCCTGTCTCAGCGGATAACGTGGAGCCTATAGAGCAGAGGACCCGGATTCACCTGGGCCTCTGCACACATGGGGATGCACAGACTTGTACCCATGTTTGCACATATGCCAGAAAGAGGGAAAATTGTGCTAGTTTTTTTTTCTTTAAAGTTTTGGTATTTGATATATAATTAATATTTCTTTTAGAATTACTGAACGTTAATGATACATTTCTGAAATTCCTCTGCACCAACAACAACAATAATAATATGCATCTGTTGATCACTAATGGTGTTCCCAGTCACTGTGATAGATGCCCTGTTTAATACCTTCAAGTCCTACAGTGGCCTGATGGCTGTGGCTGTGTCCTCACCCAGTAATACTGAAGCACATAAATGGCTTGGAGGGAGCTTGTCATTGCCATGCCATCTTTCTCAAGAGGCTGAGTCTGTTCCCAGCCAAATCTTTTCTACTTAGTGACACTGAGGCTAGAACTCAGGCCTTGAGCATTCTTTACTCATTTATATTCCTAGACCCAGAGTGTGTCAGTGTAGGATGTTGTCTTTTGAGAGCAGAGTCTCACTGAATTTGGAGCTTGCTGGTTAGTGAGATGGACTGCCTAGCAAGCCCTAGACGCCCACATCCCTCTACATCCACACTCCTCCTTCCTTCCGTGGAGGGGCCCCAGACCCACCCCCTAGGTCTCAGTCTTGTGTAGGCGTGTACACATGCTCCCGGAGGCCTGCGGTTGATGTCAGGGGTCTTCCTTGACCTCTGTCCACTCGACTCTTTGAAGTACTATCTAAGTCAAATCCAGCGGTCAGCCATACGGCTAGTTTCTAGTCTCATTAGCCAGTTCTTTGTGTCAAAGATCCCTGTATCTACCTTTCACTTTTTGGGCTAGAGTTACAGGCAGGCCACCATACCCGTTGGAACTTGGGTTCTTTAGCCACTAACCCACCCCTCTCCCCCAGGTCTTTGCATAGAGCTCCCATTAAGGGAGGAAAAGACAGTCCTGTGTACGTCATGTACACTCCTGAGTTCCTCTAGAACGGGAGGGGGAGAGACTTCATGATGGGTAGGGTGTTTATCAGGTGTTTTGCTTGTGACAGTATGTGTGTAAAGCTGGCTGTCCCTCCCTGTGCTGGTATACAGGTATGTTGCACACTGCTGACCGTGTGGGATACATTCTTGAAGCCTTGCTTGAGGTGGTAATCTGCCTTGTTTTTTCAGTTAGTGGCCTTCTCTATTGAAGTTTCCAGTTCCCTTAGATGTGGTGGAACCTCAGGAGAGTTGGCAGGAATGGAAGAGGTCTCCTCCCGTTTGAGTTTTGATTGTCTTTAAGAAGAGAGAAGAGCCAGGTGGTTGTACACACCCTCAATCCCCGGCATTGGGAACCAGAGGCAGTGAGTTCAAGGCCAGCCTGGTCTACATGGCAAATTCCAGATCAACCAGGAATACACAGTGTGACCCTGTTTTAAAAATGAGTTGGGTCTGGAGAGTTAGTTCCACAGTTAAGAGCGCTTTCTACTGTTTCAAAGGATCTAGGTTCAGTTCTCAGCATCCACTTGGCAGGTCGCAACGATCTGTAGCTCTGGTTCCAGAGGATCTAGTATCCTCTTTAGTCTCTGGACACTGCATATCTGTGGTACAGTTACATACATAGGCAACTCAAACATAAAAATAAAATCTTTCAAAAAAAGGAAGAGGAGACGATGATACACTACTGCTGAATCTGGAATGGTCCCTCCGGGTCCTTGAACTTAGGAAAGCCCCTGTCATGGCGGCGTGATTCTGGATGTGACAAACAGTGTGTCTGTGTTCTGCCTTGTGGTTTCCCAAGCTTTGAGACTTGTGAAAGCTCAGGGTTAGGGGTCTCAGCAGGCTGCTACAGTAGAGTTGCTTGAGGTCTGGGTGGTCCTTTGCCAAGCTCTGGGAGCATGTATAGCTCTAGATGTTAAAGTCATGTCTTGCTAATACTGAAAATTGTTTGTCTCAAGGAGTGAGAGCTTAGAAATCCAAGTATTTAGAGACTATTTAGATAAAACAAGAGAAACGGACATGTAGTCTTCACATTGCACAGCTGAACTTGGGTAGATGTCTGCCGATAAATGCCATGTGTCTAATGTTTTCCCTCACTGATTTTACAACAGAGAAGAAGACACAGAAAATGAAAATGAAAAGAAAGTCTGGTACTATAGTACAAAGGTCCAGCTTGCAGAATTAATAGACTGTTTAGACAAAGACTACTGGGAAGCAGAACTGTGCAGAGTTCTAGAGGAGACTCGAGAGGAGATGCACCAGCACATGGCCATCACGGAAGACCTGACCAACAAAGCTCGGGGCACCAACAAGTCCTTTCTAGCGGCAGCCAATGGTGAGGGGGGCTCCTGCTTCATTTTTCTTGTTACATTTGAGACAGGCTCTTTGTGTAAAATATTCTGAGACTTGAAAAGGTATGAAGATGCCCAACTTACGTATGCTTTGCGTTGACTCTATATGCCATTTTTTCTACAGTGATGCTATCTATGCTAACACAAATTTGGGTGCTGTTTGTTTCTTGCCTTGGTCACTGATTCCCCCGCCCCTGCACACCCTGCACACACAAACATTTATGGTTTGTTTGTAACTCAGGCTGGATTCAATTTATTATATAGCTCAGGTTGGCCTTGAACTCATGATTGTCTGCCTCAGAATATTGAAAATGTCAAGTGTGTCCACCTTTGCTAGCTCATTTGTATCCTCCTCCATATATTCCTTACGAACTGTAGACAGCTTTATAGAATATTTATTTCAGCCGGATAACTCTCACCCACACAAAATCAAATGGGCACACATCTTTAAAGGCTGGGTCTCACTATGTATCCCTGGTTGTCCTGGAACTCAATGTATACATCAGGCTGACCCCAAACTCTTAGAAATTTACTTGCCTCTCCCTCCCTCGTGTAGAAATTAAAGGTGTGTACCACCACATGTAGCCGTAAAGATCTTTTTTTGTTTGTTTGGTTGGTTTTTTGGTTTTTCAAGACAGGGTTTCTCTGTATAACAGCCCTGGCTGGCCTCGAACACCAACCTGTGTAATATTTTTTCTTAAAGACTTAAATATATTGGTCATTAAACTTTTTGAGACAAGGTCTCACTATGTAGCCCTGGTTATCCTGGAATATGCTATATAGATCAAGCTGGTTTTGTAGCAAACATTAAAATTCTTAAATGGCATTTGTTAGTAACTTTATATTTGATACAGGGTGAAAACAATTATCTGTTTTTCATTATAGAAGAAATTTTGGACTCCTTAAGAATCAAAAGAGGGGAAGATATTGAGTGTGACCAGAACCCAGAAGAAACAGAAAAAGACAAGAATGAGGTTGAGAGTGACAACTCCAAAGATGCCGAGAAGAACAGGGAGGATTCAGAAGACCAATCCCTTGAAAAGGACAGTGGCGACAAAGCCTTGGGTGAAGAGCCTGGGCAAGGAAAAGCTGAGGGTAAAAGAATTACTTGGTTTAAAAGAAATGTTTTGTTAATGCTATTTGTTTGAAACCTCTAATTTTACTTGTCAAATGGAAATGAAAAATTTTACAGCAAACAGCTACTTTTGATTTCTAAAGATTTTTAAGAGTGTCCCTTGTAATATTACAACCATTGGAATGAATTTTATGTCTTGATGGATTTACAATAATATTGAAATTTGTTGATGAAAAATATATACCAGGATATACACTTTGGTATGTGATAAAAATATTTTCTTAAAAAAGAAAAAAAAATTAACTCTCATTCTTAATATCTTACTCTTTATCTTTGGATGGCCTATTGCAAAGCTGTCCCAGCGTCTGAATTGCTTTGAATTGGCCATCAAAGAGAAGCAGGGTTTTTGGTGATTGATGATTTTTAGTAGTTGATTGAATGGCCACTTGTCCAAAAGCAATTTTAAAGCATATCTTTAAAGTTTTGTTGTGCGTTTTGCTGTAGAGCCAACAGAAGTTGGGGATAGAGGTAACTCTGTGCCAGCAAATCTTGGTGACAACACAACTAATGCTTCTTCAGAAGAGACTAGTCCCTGTGAAGGGAGGAGCCCCGAGGGCTGTCTCTCAGAAACCCATGATAGCAGCAACATGGCAGAGAAGAAGGTGGCGTCTGAGCTCCCCCCGGACGTAGCAGGTACAGAGGGCAGTGTACCAATGCCTCTGTAATGGGGGGAACCCTTCCCTTTGCAGTAAAAGCTGCATGTCACCTAGAACCCGAAAGTCTGCATTCATTCATGCTGCTTGCTCACGGTGCCATTCCTGATTGCTAAACTGTCACCTAACATCGATGTTTGGCAGATGGTCTTGCAGTTAGTGCCTGGAACTCCCTCTTAGTGCTCATGCTTGTGTTTCTTAGATGGATTTGTGTGCCTGGTCACCAGACCCTCCTGGCAGAGATTTGATTTGAGTTACTCACATAGAAATGTCTGTCTCCATGTTGAGTGACATGGCCCTTCTGGCGCTGTAAATACTAACACATTAATTTTCTGTTTGCATGTGCTCATGTAGTGCTACATGTCAGATCATAATATATATTAGAGAATCCATCATCACCAACCATTTTTGTAAGGTGCATTGATATGTTAACTGTAACCTTTCTAGCATGGAAATTTTACTTGGAGTAAGTTATCATACTAAGAATGTGTAATATGACCTTTTTGCTTTTCAAGAAATCCAAAGGTATTTTTGTTACAGAAGATTAAAATCAGAAAATAAACACCAGTAATATCACCAAAAAAAGACGTCATAGTTGAGGAAATCCTTAAAGGTCCTTTCTTATGTATATAAAAATATTGCTGTTTCTGAATCTGAGTTCTGTTACTGCTGTGTGTTAGTTGTGCGGGAATGTACCAGCTGTGTTGGGAGCACTGCTGTCTAGAAGATGTGCTTTCTAGGTCTTGTGCCCATAAATCAGTGCCATCCAACCCTTTAAGGGCCTCCAGGTTTCTGATTGGAATGTGAAGGAGTTGGGCAGCCAGCTTGGAACTTTACTGAAAACCCTTAGGTTTCATAAAGGCTCCATGTGAACCCCAGCTGTCAGCAGAACATCCGACACAGTTGACGATGTGGGGACTGTGGGAGATCTGGAAACTATACTCTGGTGAAGCAGGGAGCCGTTGACTGGGTTTGGTGGTGCAGCCCGTAGTCTCAGTGCTGGTAAGGCAGGCAGGAGCTTGGGCCATGCATTCATTTAGCCCAGGAAACTAGTTTTGGCGGTTGGAAATCCAATATTCCTCAAGTATTGGGTGCATTGACCTGGGGAGCCAGTAGGGATTCAACTTGCTGAAATTTGAAGTCAGAAGTAGAAACAAACTAGAGTGGAATTTTGATTGAATATTAACAGCTTTATTAAAATTAGAATTGTTTAGAAAATAGAGCTGTCAGTGAGACAAGTGATGTTTCCCAGGAATGTTTCCTCAGGGACTGAAGGAACCCAGGCCTTAATTCAGTTTCATAGCTGAGTGCTTTTAGGTTTTGGTCAGTTTTAGTCTCATGTTCATGTATTTGGGGTGAAAGGTTTTGAAGGTTGAATATTGAAATAATGTGGAAAAAAACTTCCGTGTTTGTTACTTTGTCCCTTTAGATGGATTAGTTCTTAATGTAAATCTCAGACATACTAGGCCTTCAGGGTTGACATAACTGACCTGTTGACTTGGTTAAGTTTGATCCGTTAGATCCTTAAATTCCATCTTTGTATGCTGTTTTAAGATTATTGTACATTTACTTATTTTGTTTTGGGCAAGTATGAGTGAGCGTGTGTGTAGGCTTCCATATGCCCATGTAACAGCAAATGTAGAGACCCAAGGGCAATTTGCTGGAGTCAGTTTTCTCCTTCCTGGGATTGAACAGCAGCAAGTATCTTTACCTTCTGAGCCATCTTGCCAGCTGTCATTTTTTATTTTATCAAGTAGTTAATATTGTAGTGAGTTTCAGACTCAGCAGTTGGGTGGGAACACACCCATGACGAAAGTAGAGTGGAGTCCTCATGTCTGCATTCTGGTGGACAGCAGTAGACCTAGCGTGCCCTCTGACCTCCAGAGAGGATGCTCTGCGCCTCCTCAGGCTCTGCTTTGCTACTCTGTGTTCTTACTTGTCCAGCATGTAATTGTGTTACTGTTCTGTGCCTCGGGAGGGCTCTGTGTGTTCTGTGAAGCCCCAAACCAATCCTCATTGTCACTGTTGATGCCCTCTCTGGTCAGTGAGGTGGTCAACTCTGGTAGGGAACATCTCCCTTGGTTTTCTTTTCTAAACCTAGAGAATATATTTAGACACGACATTTATTGACTAAAAAGCCTTTTGATACATTAATACTATCAGAGTGCGTTGAGAGATGTTCTGTGTAAGCTGTATTTCCTTGAAGTGGTAAAAGGTGGATGTTTACAAAGTGAACGAACCCCCAAGGACCCTGCCCTCCAGAGATAGTGTCTGTTCTGTCTTCTGATACCCTCAGTGGCTCTTCTGCAAGAATCAGTGTACTTAACTGCTGTGCTATCTCTCCAGCTTCCCATGATAGTTATTTAAATAGTTTCCAGTGTGGGGCCATAATGAGTAGAGTCTGTGAGGGTCTCCGAAGGGCTTGTGCAAGCTTTCCTAACAGTGTGAGAGCTCTGCCTACAATGAGGACATCATTGCCTTCAGGTGGCATCAACACTGTCTGTTACTCCTTCCTTCCTTTTGGGACAAGAGTAGAGTTCCAGTTGGCATGTGGTGGGGTTGTATTGTGATTTGTACCTGTAGTTACCAAGTGACTGGGGACACTGTGTGTGTGTGTGTGTGTGTGTGTGTGTGTGTGTGTGTGTGTGTGTGTGTATGTACAGGTCTTTTGTTTTCCTTCTTTAATGAAGTCCCTGTCATTTCCTTTGTACACTTTGTATTTGTTTTGTTGAAGAACATAAGCCTTTTTTCCTTAAGGCTGTCTTCACTAAAGCAAAAGTTCCTCTGTTGCTTTTGTCCAATTAATAGTCCTTGATTAAGTGCAATTTTGTTGTTATCATTTTTCTCATCTATTACTGTACCTGATTTTCTAATATTTTAGCTAGGGTTTTACATCTACTTTCATAAGTGAGATTAGCTTATATTTTCCTCTGTCCTTATCTGTCTCTAGAGACAGAGGCAGACAGATCTGTGAGTTCCAGGCCAGCCTGGTCTACAGAGCAAGTTCCAGGACAACCTCCAAAGCTACACAGAGAAACTCAAAAAAAAAAATCTTGGGGGCTGGTGAGATGACTCAATGTGTAAAAGCATTTTCCATATAAGCTTAAGTTCAAGTTCAGGAGCCTATGGTGGAGAGCAATAACTAGCTCCTGAAAGTTGTCATCAGAACTCAACATGCATCCTGCAGCATATACTTACCCCCCCAGCATACATACTCTATAATAAATACAGTGTAAACAATAATAGTAATTTTGAGCTGGAGCGATAGTTCAGCCATTGAAAGGACTAAGTCCTAGCCCCAGAATCTGTAAGTCAGGCACGATGGCAGGTAATCTCAGTGCTGGGGAGACTGGCAAGTCAGTTTAGCCTATTTACAGAGTCCCAGGCAGAGAGAAACTATTCCAGAGATTTCAGGGCTAGTGAAAATGGCTTAGTTGCTCTTGCTGGACAAGGCTGACTATATGAGTTCATTCTCCAGAACTCACATAAAATTAAAGCAGAGAACTGACTCCATGAAGTTATTCTCTGGTCTCTGCACACAGCTATTGCATGCTTTTCTCTGTTAACTGCTGATCTTTCTTACTCCCTCCCTTGTATTTTCTTTGCTCTTTTATTTTGGTCTCTGATGGTCCAGCTTCTGAAGTCAAGGCTCTGATGGGCTCCTCCTGTGTCTGCTGTTAGTGTCTTGGTTTCCCTCTTTACCACTGTAGGTTGCAGCTTACAGTGTTTTTGCTGTCATGTCACTCACTTTTATAATAAATTACTTTTGGGTGGTGATGGGTGTGGGACCCAGGGCTTGTGCACAGAGGCAAGCACTCTACCACTGAGGTACGTCCCCAGTGTAAGTCTGACATTGACAAATGTCTCTTGTATGCTTGATGAAAGCACACACATACACATTTATTTGTTGTTGGGTATAGTAGAAGACAGTGACATGGCTCTAATTTAGTACCTTCTTTCCCTTCATTGGAAGGTGTTTGAAATTATTTGCAGCTATTTGCTATGAAAGTACCTTTCTGCCTTGTTTGCTTGTTTGTTTGTTTTGTGGTATCTCAGATTGAACCCAGTAGCTTATGCTAGGCAATTGCTTACCACTGAGCTACCCTTAGCCTCTCTCTTAATTTCTTTCCGTTCATTTTTATCAAGTGCATTCTAATGTAATTTCTTTTGAATTAATATTGTACATTTTGAAATGTACATAATATTTAATAATATTTTCAAGCTATATTGCCTTTCTTCTGGTTGGCATTTATTTTCTATAGTAGAAGTTTTTTTTGAAGGGTGTGTGTGTGTGTGTGTGTGTGTGTGTGTGTGTGTGTGTGTGTGTGTGTGTTTGTTCGTTCCTGTGTTCGTGTCTTCTGGTTGGCATTTATTTTCATAATAGAAAAGTTTTTTTGAAGGGTGGGGGTATGTGTGTGTGTGTTTGTTCCTGTGTTCGTGTGAGTGCAGGTGTCCATGGAGACCAGAAGAGGGCATCAGATCCTCTGGAGCCAGAGTTAGAGGCAGTTGTGAACCAGCTGATTGGTTTCTGGGAACTAGCCTTAGGTGAGTGCTCTAAGCCTCTGAGCTGTATTTGCAGCCCCCAGAGTGGAAACATTGTAACATTAAAATGCATTTATTTACTTTGGGGTAAGGTGTGCCATGGCATGTTAGTAGAGCTGGGAGAACAACATAGTATGACGTGTGGAGGTCTGAGGACAACTTGTGGAAGTGTGTTTTCTCCCGCTACCATGTGGTTCCTGGGGATGGGACTCAAAGTCAGGCTTGACAGAAATCGCCTTCACCAGCTGAGCCATCTTGATATGAAAATTTTAAATCTAAAAATGCATCCATTTTCAAAGTTTTACCTTGACATACCATCTCAACGGAGAGCAGCATTGCTTTCAGGGATATTTAAAGTCGGTATGCTATGGTAACCATCATATTGGATGCAGTCAGAGATCCAAAATATTTCATGTGGCTCAGATGAAAGAATGCTATACTTGAAATTTGGGTGTTGTTATTTTGAAAGACAGCATTTTTATTTACTGTATACATGTGGGTTCAGGGTCTAGATTTTGGCAAATATCAGTAACAGATAATACTGACATTTCTGTAAGTGTCTTTTCTGTTATGGTTTGGTTTGGGGTTTTGTTTTTTTGGGGAGGGAGCCAGTGAGACAGGTCTCTGTGTGTAGCCATGGCTGTTCTGGAACTTGCTCTGTAGACCAGGCTGGTCTCAAACTCAGAGCCAGCCGCTGGGACTAACGGTGTGCAGCAGCCACTCCTGGCTGCCCTTTGTGTCGTGTTTAGTTTTGTTTGAGTCTAAGCCTCCTGCTCTGTCTTTCTGTCTCAGCCTGTTGGGATTGCAGGTGTGAGCACAAGGCCCACCTTGTTTGCATTCTTTTGGCTCGAATGAAGTGGTCATATGTTTAAAGGCAACTTTAATTCCTTCGTGAGTATTCATGTGTTCTCTATTCTATATGCTACGGTAACGATCATATTGGGTGCAGTTAGAGTTCTGAAGCAGGTCGTGGGGCCGTTGTTTCCTCAATCATCACCATATTTCATGTAATTGGTGTGACTAGATGGCAGTTGTTTTTTACTTAGTGGTAGTGCCTTGTCAGTGACAAAGAAGGAATGCAGGCAGCCTCGCCTTCTGAAATCCCGTGGTTTCAGCTTTTCCTCACACTAATTTCTGTACTGGTAAGGAACTAAATTGCTAGCAATGCTATGAAATTACCCAGAAAACGTGACCTGTTGCATTTAGACAGAAAACCTTAAGGGTAAAGAGTCCTCTTTAACTCCATTTCCATGGAGATCTTTGAAACTTTGGAAGTGTGGAATGTAAGCTTCGTGTTTTGGGTGTTTTTTGTTCTGCAAAGCTACTTCTTCTGCATCTGATGTGCCCTGAGTTGTGTGCAGTCATTGCCTTGGTTGTTTTTTCCTCGACTCTGAACTGTTGGAAGTTAGCTGCTTTGTGCTGGATGACGATGAAGAGCCTGTGAGTGGATGGATGGAGGGGCTTCACAGGACTTGTAGGGCGGTGCTTACCTACGTCTTCTCACACAGGGTGCCTCACGTTCCTCCACGGTCGACTCTGCTCTCTGCCGTTGAGCATCGTGATGAAGTCCTTCAGCCATTAAGTGCTTTTCTGACATTTAGATTTTGATGTGATCTTCAATGTAAAAATCAGGTATTTTATTTTTCTAGAAGACTCTAACAAGACATGTGACAGCAGTAACACTAGTGCCACCACTACCTCCATCCAGCCTAATCTGGAAAACAGTAACAGCAGCAGTGAACTCAGTTCCTCCCAGAGTGACTGTGCTAAGGCAGCGGATGACCCTGACGCTGCAGAGGGAGACTCCCATACACCTGTCTCTGCTCAAGAAGAGACAGGTAAGAGCACGCTCATCCAGTCAGGGGACAGGCGGTCTTCCTTTTTCTTTTTCTTTTTTTTCTTTAAACATTTTTAATTTTTAAAATAAAAGTACAGTGGGTTGGAAAGAGTGTTTTGTTTTTGTTTTTTTAATTAACATGAGATCACTGTTTTTGCCTTACAAAAAACCCTGTAAGAGGAGAAAAATAGAAACCTTTTTATTCTCCTGATGTAAAACCACCATCAGTATAATGTTCCTATGTGTATGTTTACAATTCTTTTGTTTTCTTTTTTCTTTTTTAATATATAAATGGGATCATTCATTCTGCATGTGTTATTCTGCATCTTGTTTTTTTTTTTTTTTTTTTTTTTTTGGGTTTTTTTTTTTGGTTTTGTTTTGTTTTTTCCTTTTTCCTACTCAGTGACCCATGATAGGGACTCTTCATGTTAGAGTTAAATGCGTTGTTTTTAGCTGCTGCGTGGTATTTGGCCATCACCATGGTGGTGCTTCCTGCCAGCCTCCACATGTATCTGTATTCTGCAAGTATTTCTGGCATTGTAGGCAAAAGAATGAGATGACTGGCTGGCCCAATGGTAGGTACCTTTTACAGATATAGTGGCTACTGCTTAATTACTCCCCCAAGAGGGGCAGCCTCCTGACTTCCACACTTGTATGTTTCCCTGTTTGCACACCTAAATTTAACACCATTTATCTTTTTTGGCAGTGGTAAGAAGGTATTTCACGGGAAGTACTGCATATCTTCACCTATGAATGTGGTTGCTTCTTTTTGTGTGTTTAATATTCTGTGTTTTGATGATTCCTGTTTTTGCTCATTATGTATCATGGTCATTGATAACTGCTTCATATATGTGCTTATATATTACTTTCTTGTGCTTAATTCTCTACTGTCTGAAAGTTTTACATTTTTATGTCGTTAAATTTCATTCCTTCCTCCAGGGTTTCTCTGTATGTTGTGTGTATGTGGTTTTTTGTAAGGAAGATGATCTCACAAAAAGAAATATATTCACAGTAATTTCTCATAAACAATGTAGCATTGTTTTAAATTTACCTTGAATATAATTTGAAATATGACCTAAGGTTGAAGATGTGTTTTACTTAGGACTTTTTCCATTGTAAATGGCCAAACCATCTTAAAATAGTTTAAATGTAGAGGGGCTTTTGTTAGCTTATGTAATCGGGATGTCCAAGTTCTCCTGAAGCGTACGTGGATCCAGTGATATAACAACTGCTCTGTCTCCCTTCCCCCAACCCCCTTCTCCTTTTGAACCAACTTAAATTTGTGTGGTGTGATAATTTCATTCTCTCCTAATACAGACAGGCTTTTTCCAAGTTGCAGGTAAGAAGGCACCAGCAATTTGTTTTCATGTCTTTCCAAGGTCTGTGGCCCAAAGGCAAAGCCCCTACTCCTGCACCAAATCAAAAGTCTTTGAGGAAGGAATTTGAGTGGCTTATCTTGGATCATATTGTTCCACACCTGTGGCCAGGGCAGGCAAGGTATTATTGATGGCTCCAACAAAAGTGTATGATTGAAATGGGGTAGGAATGATTTTCCAAAGAGCAAGGGCTGTTTTAAGGATGGGCCCGAGCAGGTAGCTGCAGCTCCAGCCTTTGGTAGCCCAGCACAGCATGGTCACTCAAGTCTGTTCCATATGTCCTGTTCACATTGCCTCTGTCTATGATGCACAGATCTCACCCTCACCTGAAAATTTCCAAAAACCCTTGGCCCACAATTGTACCCAGTAACTGTAGTTATATCTTAGGCCCTGTCTAAGATTTCTGTGTGCTGTGCATTAAGTTTGACAGGTTTGAGTGTGTCTTAACTTTATAACCCATATGAAATTGTGAATTTAGCTGTTTTAAACATTACTGTCCTGACAGTGGAGGGTCTATTTTGGTAGATTTGGGATGGCAACAACAAATTAGAAAAGAGAAGCCTGTGACACGTTCTTCTGGGGGCCATTCTTTTGTGGCAGCCTGGTTTCTGCTGCCACAACCGAATGAGTTACACAGGATGGCTTTTTGGGAATTGCTGTTGGCTGAACAATCATACACAGCAATTTGGAGAGTTGAACAGTTCCCTACCCTCACTCCCCACGGCAGTTTAACATTCCCTTGCAGATTTGTAGGAATTCCCACTAGAACCTGATACTGAGTAACTTGCCTCAGGCTCCATGGACAGAAACCCTTCTGCCTCCTCGCTTTGTTTGGTGGGCCAGTAGCCTTCGTCCTTTGCCAGGGGGCTGACTTAGAGCAGAAGTCTATTTCTGCCACCAGGTTGCCCATTGAGATTGACTTCTTAATGACAGCATTGTGGCCTTGGGTAGAGTGTGTTCCATGAGGACCTCTCCTTGCTCTGTGTCCAGCTCTGACCCTTGCAGATAAAGTTGCTCCTTGCTTTGAGTTTTGCTAAACTAGCAAATGCACAAGGTTAAGTCTGAACAGCACTGAATTGCAGCTGTACACAGAGGGACACCTTTCAGAAAGCTGTTGCCCTTCCTTCTGTTTTCAGCAAGTACAGCCTAAACCCAGACAGCATTATAAAGTCAGTTACAGGGTGTAATAAGTGGTCCCAAAAGTTGAGCGCCTTGGCTTTAGAGCCCCAGCGCATGGAGAGTCTAAGAAGATAGCAGTATCCAGGATTGCTGGCTTTTCAGCTTGGCATGGCAAGATAGTCAGCCCTGGACCTATCCTGACTGACTCAGTGGCATATTTTGTAGACTAAGTCTTAAAATACTTGCTGGATTATTTAGGACTTACTTCTATAGACAGAAATCTACCTTGCTTAAAACATACATGAAATTTTATTAGTGGCCTTGGCAGGAACATCTAAGGTTAGTCAAAGCCTCAGTTGCGTTGTCAGGTTCAGGAAGCTAGGCAAGGTTATCCAGACATCTTCCTAAACACTTCCTCTTCTCATGTCTGCTCCAGAGTATGGGGGCTTTTTGTTCCCTGTAAGCGATGGCCTTTCTACTGTAGAGGTCCAAGTCACAGCCTTTAATTCACACCCTTCCTGCTCACTAACAGAAAAACCAAAATGGTAGGTGAGGGTTCAGCCAGAGCCAGAACATGTGCGCAGTTCAGGCCCAGGGAAGAACAGGAGAGAGGAGAAACCAATTTAAAAGCCAAGAAATGGAGGAGGGTGATGACTGGCGGGGAGAGTTGCCTGATGGGATGGCGGGGTGTTCTGTCTAGTTCTGTCCTGCTTTCAAAGGCGTACTCCTTGATCTGTAACCCTGTTGCTGTTACACAGTTAAATTGGGCAGATCATCCTCCTCCAGAGGGAAGGACAGGCAGGGAAAAGATTGAGCCAGCTAATATTGGACAATCCCCTGAAATGAACAGCTAGTTTCCCCCTTTGCATCTGTCTCTACTTGCCTAAAAAACCACCATATAAAAAAAAACAATTCCTATCCTTGGTTTTACCAGTGCAACACTTTTTAATTTCTTTTTTTAAGCTTTATAATCAGGCCTTGTTCTATTTTCTAGCCAGTGGAAAATTATGGTGATGAATGTCTGGATATGTATGTGCATTATTCCATGTGAGATTCTGTGATGAATGGCTGGATATGTATGTGCATTATCCCATGTGAGATTTGTGCACAATGAAAGCAAATCACCATCAAAAACGATGTTAGAAAGCAGATGTTGAGAGATCGTTACTTTGTTTAAAAAAAAAAAAAATAGTTTTAATGAGTTTTCACAGAGAATTATGGAACTTTCAGGGAAAAATTCAGTTGGCACTTGTAAAATTCAAGACTATTACTACTTAAGTGGGAAATCTTTCTAAAATTAACTCTATTCTTTTAATATATGAATCCATATTAGATATATAAGACAACATTTTTGTATGCTTTTGAGTTGTTATGTTTATTATTTGCAAGGTTTTGGAGTACTCCTCCAGTTTCAAAACAGGTAACACTATTTTCTGCAAAATGATGAATGACTCGTAGTATTTTTGCTTTTTGATGTTTGCTGTTGAGGAAAACATTCAAGAATTGATGACATTTGCTTTGCCTATGAAAGGACTTAATCTGTTTGGTTCTCTTGGACTTTAGATATATATGGCATGGAAGTGTTGGATAAATAAGGTATTCTTAATTACTTACTTCCTGTCAGCAATCACTTTGACATTTTCATTTGGTAATAGGTGACTTCCGATTGGAGAAGTCTAATGGAGAGATGGCTGAGTCCCCTGGAGCTGGGAGAGGACCGTCGGGCTCTACTCGAATCATCACCAGATTGCGGAATCCAGAGAGCAAACTTAGTCAGCTGAAGAGTCAGCAGGTGGCAGCTGCAGCCCATGAAGCAAATAAGTTGTTTAAGGAGGGCAAAGAGGTGTGTTCTGATAAAACAGACGTCTGTGCACTGTGAAAAATGAGTATTGTGGACAGGAGAGATGGCCCGTGGTTAAGAGCACCAGCTGCTCTCCCATTGGTTAGCTCCCAACTGTTAACTCCAACTCCAAGGCATCTGATGCCTGTGGTCTCCAAGGGCACCTGTGCTCATGTGCCAACACCCGCACAGACACACATTAAACAAATAATTAGAATTGGACTGTACCCTGAAGTCTTAAAAAAAGGGACGTGGAATTTACAGACCTAGTTTTGACCTATGTTTTCTTTCTTGTAGTGAGTACCAGGAGCAAAAACTTTTAGTCTTGTATTACGGCAAATAAATTCATACACTCAAATTTAGTCTATTGGGAATTCAGTGGGCAGATGATGTTAGAGTCAGCTTTTTTTTTTTAAGTTTATTAATTTTTATTTTATATGCATTTGTGCTTTGCTATGGGTGTCAGGGCCCCTGGAACTGGAATTATAGACAGTTGTGAGCTGCCATGTGGGTGCTGGGAATTGAACCCAGGTTCTCTGAAAGAGCAATCAGTGCTCTTAAGCACTGAGCCATCTCTCCAGTGCCCTGTAGTCAGCTTTATTGCATACAATTCTTTGTTAAATTTTTTTTCCTTTTTTTTTTTTTTTTTTTTTTTTTTTTTTGGTTGGGGGAGGTCCTAGATAGGGTTTCTCTGTAGCTTTGGATCCTGTCCTGGAACTCAGAGTCCCCCCTGTCTCTGCCTCCCGAGTGCTGGGATTAAAGGCGTGTGTCATCAGGAGCGCCCATTTCCTGTGAGCACTTGTGGCTCACAGCTCTTGGTGGAGCAGATTGAGCTGTCTTCAGTAGCCCTGACTGACCAGCAGGATCAGAACCGAAATCGGGTAACACTACCTGCTCCCAGCTGTGGGCACAGCATGTTGACAGCTGTGCCTCTCAGATGATTGTTTACTGGATAATTAAGCCAGAGTGAACTATTAGGAGGCGGAAGCAGGGAAGAATGTAGCCAGTTTGAGGCACATCTGGACTACTATTGAGTACCAGCCCAACTGGGACTGTGTAGCAAGACCCTGTCTAAACCCCTGACAACCCCCACCCATTACCTCTACACTAGTGGAGAAAAATAAACAACCAGCATTGATTTTTTATGGTTCACTGAAAGATTGAGCCCAGCTTTTTGCAAACATTCTAAAGACCCCAGGGCCTATAACAACTAAAGTTGGAATAAAGAAAAGAGGAGTAGTAGAGAGTTTTTAGCCATTTGTTTTTTTTTGTTTGTTTGTTTGTTTTTTTTTTTTTTAATATATTAGGGTTAGTGTGTCTAGTGCCCTCCTATTTCAATAAACTTCATGTTAGGATTTCATAGACAGATTGTGTGTATGTGCCATTCATGAACATGCCCAGTGGTGTCTAATCTAATCCTCAATGCCATTCTTTCTTTCTGCAGTCATGTCTTCTTTATTTAATTATAAATGACAAGCGTTCACTTTTGTTTGTTTTTCAAGACAGGGTTTCTCCATGTAGTCCTTTATAGACTAGGCTGGCCTTGAACTCATAAATATGTGTGTGCACACAAGTGCCCAGATTAATGAGGTGGTGTCAAAAGGCAACTCTGTGGAGTTAATTCTTTCATTCCACCCTTTTGTGGTCCCTAGGAATTAAAGTTGGGTCACCAGACTTGAAAGTGTCTTTACCAATTGTCCCCTGCCCTGAGACAGTGTTGCTCTGTAGTCCTGGCTTGGGCTTGGATTCATATTCCTCCAGCCTCAACCTCCTGAGTGTTGGCCAGTTCCAACTTCTCTTTAAATTAACTTCATTTCTTTTCTTTTTTTAAACCATACCATGCCTCTCTACCAAAAACAAAGAAACAAATAAATACATTTGGCTTTTAAACAACCTCTTAGTCACAAAATGTCTCTTATTTGGAATACTGATTACAGTTATTGAAAGACAGTTGATCAAACAAAATTTGCATCTTTTGTATGAATAATGATGTCTTTTTTTTCTCTTCAGGTGTTGGTAGTTAACTCCCAAGGAGAAGTTTCCAGGCTGAGCACCAGAAAGGAAGTGGTCATGAAAGGGAACATCAACAATTATTTTAAGCTGGGACAGGAAGGGAAGTACCGAGTCTACCACAATCAGTACTCCACCAATTCGTTTGCCCTGAATAAGCACCAGCACCGGGAGGACCATGACAAGAGGAGGCATCTCTCGCATAAATTCTGCCTCACTCCAGCCGGGGAGTTCAAGTGGAATGGATCTGTTCATGGCTCCAAAGTCCTTACCATATCTACGCTGAGACTCACCATCACGCAGCTGGAAAGCAACATCCCTTCTTCCTTCCTTCATCCCAACTGGGCTTCGCACAGGTGAGGAGACTCAGGTTCATTTGTTGCTGTGAATATGCTAATTACCTAGAAATCCATCCTTGGATAACTTTGGGTTATCAGAATTTTATCCCTGGAGTCAAAGGGAGACCAAAGTTAAAGAATATTATAGGTCAAGCCGTTGCTAGGACTGAGTTGCTCCTGGTGTATAAAAGCTCCCATTCTCTGAGCTAGACGCCCTCAGTGTGCCTCTGTGCACTCCTGCCCCATAGAGCCCTTTCTCATGTGAGATGTAAAGCAGAATCATTCTAGACCATGGCTACTGTGTTTTCAGTTAAGAACAATGATGTGAAATTGTTTCTTCCTTTGAAACGCAGGGCTAATTGGATCAAGGCCGTTCAGATGTGCAGTAAGCCCAGAGAGTTTGCCTTGGCTCTTGCAATTTTGGAGTGTGCGGTTAAGCCCGTTGTGATGCTGCCCATATGGCGAGAGTCTCTGGGACACACCAGGTGAGTGATTCTAAGTCTTGGGATTGATGAGTATTGGATACTTCTGAAATGCTAGATCATTCATTAATAATCATGGAAAAGCCCTGGGGGGGGGGGAGTCAGTAAAGAGAAGCTCTTCTCAATCTCCATTAATTCCCAGGATACAAGACTGTAATTAAGAGGAAATGAGAGCAAATAGATTTCTTATTATTTTAAATTTTTATTCATGGGGCTGGAGAGATGGCTCAGTGGTTAAGAGCACTGACTGCTCTTCCAGAGGACTCGGGTTCAAATCCCAGCACCCACATGGCAGTTTAAAAAACTGTAACTCTGGTTCTAGGGGATCTGATACATTCATACCAATGCACATAAAATAAAAATAAATAATTTTTAAAAAACAAGACAAAATTTTCTTATTTTGTGTGTGTGTGTGTGTGTGTGTGTGTGTGTGTGTGCATGCCATGGGTATGAATAGAGGGGGGAGAAATTTATTCTTGTCATGTGACTTGGCCCCTTGAACCATCTTGCCAGTCCCTTATACATATTAGAAAATATTAGCAGTGAGAAACATTTTTGACTTGATGAAAAGAGCTGTGTCTGCTTTGTTTATGTGGATGTTTGTTCATCATGTATATTCCTGGTGTCTGCAGAGGTCAGAAGAAGGTGCTAGAACACCTTGGAGCTGGACTTATAGACTGTTATTAGTTGTGTGGGTTCTGGCAACCAAACCAGGGTCTATGCAAGAGCAGCCATTGCTCTTAACTGCTGAGCCATCTCCAGCCCCAGAAGTCTTTTTTTTTTTTTTTTTTTTTTTTGGTTGTTGTTATGAGCCTATCGTAGCTGTATGAGATCCTATCTTAGAAAACAAACCACAACAAAATAGTGTTGAAGAAAGGGTTCAGGGGTTAAGAGCACTGAGTTCAGTTCCCTGCACTCAGGTGGTGATTAACAACTGTCTATAACTCCAGTACTGGGGGATCTGGTGTATTCTTCTGGCCTGTATGAGCCCCTACAAACAGGAGGTGCACATATACTCTCATACCTACACATTAAATAAGCAATAAAATAAAGAAATACTCATTTAAAGCAGAGATACTAGATTAAGGACAGAGGCCAGCCTGAGCTACATGTTTCTACAAATATGCAACCTTGACTCAAAAAATATATGTGCTGATCAGAAGCAGCAGAGTAGTGCACTCAGGGGTCCTCCAGTGAGCCTAAGACACTTAGCAGCTCTGCCGGGGACACTGCACGGCATTGAACGAGGAGGACATGTTTCAAAGCAAGAGGCCTCGAGTTGATTAAGATTAAAAGTCAAAACTAAGCAAACCCACAGTGCTAATCGAAGAAAGACAAAACATGAATTAACTTATATTTTGTTCTAATACTTTTTTTTTTAAAGGAGGAAATTGCACACACACACACACACACACACACACACACTTCTAAATGTAAAAACTATTATTGTAATCAAACTCAACAGAGAGATGGTAAATTGAGGGAAAATATTTGAACCACATATGGAAAATGTCCTCAATTGACAAAGACCCTTTATAAAGGATCAGGACCAAGTGTGACAAAGGACCAGGACAGGCATTGTGTAGGAAGTACATGTGAAAGGCCAGTAGACACAGAGGACGGTGACTTCTCATAACTAGAAATCAGTGGAATGGTACTGTTTCCCTCCCAGTTTGGCTAGCAGTTTGTAAGTGTGACACTCAGCTCAAAAGGTATGGGTTTATGATTGATGGACAGGCCCAGCTGGTCCTTTCACTCCTTCCATGTGGTCAGTATTAAGTACAGGAACTTGTGGTCTCTGTCATGCTGTCACTGAGAACCATGGAGGGCTACTGCTCATGTCAGGTGAAAGACACACAAAGTAGGTTGTATCTCTGAGTAATGCCACAGCACAGCAATGTGGGTGCTGCCTCAGACTAGGTGAGGAGCTGACAGTCATTCTCATGGTCTGGGTGACCATGGAGAGGTGTAAGGAAAATCTGTCACCCTCTTCACCCTCCTCTCCCCAAGAGAAGTGTGGAATGACAACTGGGGCTACATGGTTCCATCCTGATGGGTCTGTCTCTCTTTAGCCTTCATTAGTGTCCAGGACTTTCTGCCTAACAGACGAGACTGAACTACAGATCTGTTTGTATTGCTACCTTTCCCCGTAAAGACATTGTTGGTGGTGGCCAGAGCAATAGAATTTTCCTTCACACATCACAATAAACTATACCAAAGCAAAGTTAAGCCTTTGTATGTGTGGTGAGAACGGGTCTGTTTGCTTGGTGACAGAAACCAAGAGCCCTAGCTGGACCAGGCCCCCACTTTACTCCCTAGTTCTGAGACAGGAGACACGCATCCCCTTGCACTCTGCCCAGCAATTTGTGAGGGTCTCTGGGGCCCACAGTGTCACACTAGCGAGCAGTGTATGAAGCTGCATGTTGAGGTCAATGAGCTTTCTCAGTACACAGGAGGAGATGAGGAGGGAGAGCACTTACTTCTTTATTACTTTGAGACAGCATCTCTCTTCAATAGATAGCCCAGCCCAGTGTGCCCTCAAACTTGAGATTCAAGATACTACTTTAGCTTTCCATGTGCTGAGATGAAGAGCTTTTGCTACAACACCCAAATTGTATTAATTTAAAGTATGAGGTGAGAAGACTTAGTGGTGGAGTGCTTGCCTAGCATACCCAGAGCCTGCGCTTTAGTCCTCAGCACTACAAGGAAAGGGGTCTGGCTTCCAAGGTCTCCACGCGTTTGTGTTTGCTGGTTAAAAGGCATAGCCTCAGTTGTTTGGTGTCAGTTCTATTTAGAGTGGGCTCTACATGGGTATCTGTAGTGTGGGCTTGCGTGAAATGTTACAAGAATAAAACATTAGTGTTTCTTTGGGGAGGTGTTTGGAAAGACTGTTTCTTTTTATTGTTCACTTTCTGCCCTGGTCTCTCAGGGCATGTACTGATTTTTGTCTGTTGGTAGTGTCTAGGGTGTAAGGTTCTAACTAAGCACTCTTCCCACCCCCCCATCCCCCCCACCCCCACCAATTAAATGTAATTTTTAAAAATCTGTGTGCTCTCAGGTTACATAGAATGACATCAATTGAAAGGGAAGAAAAGGAGAAAGTTAAAAAAAAGGAGAAAAAGCAAGAGGAGGAGGAGACAATGCAGCAGGCCACATGGGTAAAATACACGTTTCCAGTGAAACATCAGGTAACTGGCACTCTGATCCTCCCACGTGCACACCATTTCTGAGTGTTTTACTGTAGAGTTTCAAATGTAGTCATTTTACTTTACTTTGTCACAATCTTGAATTAATGAGGTGGTGTGGACACATCTTATTATTTTGAAGGCGTGTTATTCTCTTAAGATTTGACACATATTTGCTGAAACTAGTAATGAAAATAAAAACACTGTTAAATTTAATAGGAGAGTTATGGTCTTTCATAAATCTTCAGATTCCCACTGAAAATTGATTACTTGGTGAATGTAATTAATTTGCCTGATTCTTTTATTACCATATTTTGTCTGTGTGAGTGTGAGATCATATGCACATACAGTGGTTGCAGCATAATTGGCAGGCATTGGTTCTCGTCTGTACTGTGGGTCCTGGGGATAGAGCTCGGGGCATCATTCATGGTGTGCCTGCGCACCCTTCCCCACTGCTGTCTCTCTGGCCCAGATTTTCTGTTTCTTAGCCTGTGTTTGGCAGATACTTCTAATACCAAGTGTGCTTATTCAACCGTTGTGCTTTCTTTTCTATTAGGTTTGGAAACAAAAAGGAGAGGAATATAGAGTGACAGGGTATGGCGGCTGGAGCTGGATTAGCAAAACACATGTTTATAGGTTTCTTCCCAAATTACCAGGCAATACTAATGTGAACTATAGGAAGCCCTTTGACGGAGGTGAGTAATCAACTATTTAGGAGATATAGCTAATATGAAGTCTTTAGTGTTTCCAGTGCTGATGGCTTTCTTGTTTATAGGGCCACTTCCAATTGGTTCTATTGCTTAGGATTTCATAGTATATTGACCTTGTTCCAGATAAATGTATTCTTAGGAATTTTTCAATAGCATGTGATTTACTCGTTTATAAATTCTAAAGTTTCTCTTAAGGTTAACTACATTTTATGTTTATGAGTGTTTGCCTTCTTGTGTCTGTGTACAACACATGTTCATGCCTTGTGCACACAGAAGCCAGAATGAGGACATTCTGTCCCCTGGTCCTGTGAGTCAGCAGCTGGGTGAAGCCAGGCCCTGTGCAGAAACCACTAATGCTGTTAGCCAGCTGAGCCAGTTCTGTAGCCCCATAAGTTCTAAAGACTTCTAAATTACCTTTATTGATAAGCTTTGATATGTAGGATTTTAGTTAAAGAAAGATGAGAGAAAATTATTTTTGTAAGTACTGAAACTTGTAATTACTATTTTCAGAATCTGAATTTTTTTTTTTTGGTTCCACCTACCCCAAGACCTCATATTCAGTACTAGTTGACATTTTCAATACTATGCACATATTAACCTAGAAGGGAAGTGACAGGTGCCAGCATCTGAGTCACAGTGCTCAAAAACATCTCCCTTTTGTTTGTGTTGTGTGTGTTGAGGTCAAAGGTCAGTCTTGACTGCTACTCCTTAGGATTTAACACCAACTTAAATGTAAGCATGTGTATGGAACTTCATTTGGTTTGATTAGGAATAATGAAATATCATCATTTGGTAGTACTTTGTGGTTTTCTCTAAACTAGATCTACTGAGAATTTAGGTCAGGAGGCTGTAGTGTTGTTGTGGCTCAGAGGTTAGGAGTGATTGTAGAGAGCCAGCCTGTAAGTGCAGGCTTTGATGAGCTCTTCTCACCTCTTCAGGCACCAGCACACTCATATGCATAAAGACACTCACAAATAAGAATAAAAATAAACTTGATGGTGGTGGCTCACATCTTTAATCCCAGCACTTGGGAAGCACAGGCAGGTGGATCTCTGTGAGTTCGAGGTCCGCCTGGTCTTCAGAGTGAGTTCCAGAATAGCCAGAGAGAGCTACACGCCTGCCTCAAGAAACAAAAGATTCTTTTAAAAAGTTCAAATATTAAGACTGTCTCTGTCCATACATGTGATTCTTTTTAGCTAAAAATAATGCAGATGAAAATAAGGATGAATCAGATAAAAGAAAAAGTCCACGAAGTCCAAAAAAAATCAAGACAGAGTGTGATTCTGAGAAAGGGGAGGCAAAAGATGCAGACGCTGCGGCAGGAACAGATGAAAGTGCCATGGAGCTGTCCAAGGCGGCCGAGAAGAAGGAGCAAGGTGAGCAGACCCAGAGTGGCGGCCAGCCGAGTCAGGAGAGTGCCCTGGTCAGGTTCCACCGAGGCACCACGCCCTGTCATAAGAGTGATCCGCCCACCAAGCTATACGTGCTCTGTATGTCCACAGACTTGTTCAGCATGTATGACAACCAGACGTTTTCATTGTGGATAAGGAACTTTATTTCTGACCCCAACCCATCAGCTTATTCTTGGTGCATTTGTCTGCTTTAGACATTCATTTTAATGATATTAGGCAGTCCGTTGTTCTCCTTAGGTTCATCCACATTGCAGCATATTCCAAAGTACTCCACTGTATTGATAGGCCACAACTCCTCTGTGCAGTCATTGATCAGTGAGTAATCGGGCCGTGATGAACATTAACACTTTAAGTTTTGGGGTTTGTTTCTCAGTTTTTTGAGAAAGGGACTCTCTGTGCCACTCTGATTGTCCTGGAACTCAACTTTGTAGACCAGGTTGGCATGGAGCATACAGAGATTCACCTGCGTCTGCCTCCTGAGTGCTGGGATTAAAGGTGTGTGCCACCACAACCAGCTAATGTTTGCTTTGTTTTTCTTTAAGCATTATTTATTTGTTTTGTGGGTTCCAGGGATCAAACTCAGGACCTCACACACACATATTTGGCAGCAAAGCCTTTATCCAGTGACCATCTCATCAGCTCTGTGAACAAGTATTTCTTTTATTTATGGTTGTGTGCCTAGCCTTTAACGGCTGAGCTATCCCTCCAGCCTGAACAAGTATTTCTGTGGGTACAAATTCTCACTTCTTAGTGGTATACCAAGGAGTTGAATTGCTAGTTTCTATAGGGACACTATATTTACACTTGGGAGAAACTTTATGTAATAAAAATGTTACACACATTGGATAATATTTTTGGTGCTTAAGCATGAGGACTGGCAATGTGTTTCCAAAGTCCATATATGTGTGAGTTGGGCATTGAGGGCCTGCCTGAAATTCCAGCACTTGACACCAGAGCCTTGGTAGCTACACAGCTGTATTAGTGAGCTCTGGGTTTGAAGAATGATGTGGAGACATACTGAAAAAGAACCCAAAGGTTTCTCTGTCTCTCTCTCTCTCTCTCTCTTTCACACACACACACACGCACGCACGCACGCACGCACGCACGCACGCACACACACACACACATACAGGAACCTAAACAAACATACATGTATGAAATAAAAACATAGGCTTGGTATGGTGTTTCATGTAATCCTAGCATGTGGGAGACTGAGGCAGAAGATTGCCTTGCGTCTGAGGCTAGCAGGGGCTACAGAGTAAGACCGTCCAGAAAAACAAAACAAAAGCACAGTTAACTGACTCCATGACACACTCCATGAATCACGTTATTTTTTCCACACATCCAGAAAATCTGATTTTTTTACTAAAATCAAACCCAAATTTTTTTTCCCTTACACAAGATTTCTTTGTGTGGCTTTGGAGCCTGTCCTGCCACTCACTCTGTAGATCAGATCGGCCTTGAAGTCACAAAGATCCGCCTGCCTCCCTAGTGTTGGGATTAAAGATGTGCATCACCACCGCTGGCAGCATCAAACACTAATTTTGAAATGTTTATAAGTAATAACTGGAAGGAAATTTTTAACAAATGAAAGAACAAAATTAAGTGATCTTCAATTCTAGCACCCAGTCTGAGTTATTGCAAACTCAAGCCTAATATGCACAGTAAGTTCCAGAACAGCCCTATCTCAAAAAAATAAAATAAGGAATAAATAAACAGAAGTTGTAATCCCATAGAAGCTAGATAGCACATGTGCCAAAAGTTAGTTTGCTATGTGGCCTAGGATGTCCTGAAACTCATGCTCCTCCTGCCTCTGCCTCCCCAGTGCTGGGCGATAGATACACTTCTAGCTCAGCACTGTTGATAAATAGCCTCTAGGCTCATTGTACTCAATAGCCTGTTATAAGCTAAGTCGTTTTCCCACTATAGATTCCCTCAATTTAGGTACCAAAAATCAGAATCATCCAGTATTAGAAATGTATTTTCTTCAACCACATTTAAAGTTCAGTCATGTCCATGACCTACCTATACATATGAAAATAACAATAATAGATACTTGTAAAAATGAGAATTTCTCATGAGTAAAATTCCTTCAGAGTAAAACTAATGTTTTAATCAATGTCTTTAATTCACAGATGTGAAAGAAGTTTCAGATTCTGATCATGACAAATCCTTCAAGGAAGAACCGATGGAGGTAGATGATCACGTGAGAACAGAGTCACACATAAACTGCCAGGAGCACACGCAAGTGGACGTGGTCAATGTCAGTGAGGGCTTCCATCTAAGGACTAGTTACAAAAAGAAAACCAAGTCCTCCAAGCTGGATGGGCTCCTGGAGAGGCGGATTCGACAGTTCACACTGGAAGAGAAGCAGCGCCTTGAAAAGCTGAAGCTTGAGAGCGTGGTGAAGGGAGCAGGCAAGCCCCCCACAGGCGCTCTTAAAAGCCCCTCAGAATCAGCAGTAACAGCAAAGGCCAGCGAAGGCAGTCAGGGTGACTTGCTGAGACAGGAGCAAAGCCCTAGCCCAAGCCAGGCTACCCCTGGTGACTCGGGACAGGGGTGCTCACAAAGCGATTCCTCGGTTCTTGGCCTCAGTGAACCTAGTCTGAGTACAAACAGACTCTATCCAAAAGATGAAGTGTCAGATGGTGTCTCCGTTCAGGGTTCAGGGCCAAACTCTCAGAGACAGAATGCTGTTGAAAGTGGCCTAAATGCCAGTATCCCAGAGCCTGCCAGTAAGGGACCGGAACTAAGTCAGACTAAAACAAAAGGAAGTGACTTTTTCATTGATGACTCTAAACCAACCAATGCAGATGATGTTGGCACTATGACCTCTAAGAGCAAAACGCCACTCCCACTGGAAGATAGCAGCACCAAGGGTACGTTATCTGCATCAGTACCTAAAAGTACCAGTGACAGAGATGCCCGGTCCTTCCCAAAAGCAATGGACTTTGATGGGAAACCAGGTTGTGACTCTGAATATAATAGCACTTTGGAAAATAGTTCTGATATTCAGGATAGCAGTGAAGAAGATATGATTGTTCAGAATAGCAATGAATGTACCTCTGAGGAGTTCTTAACTCCAGACCAAGGCATGGGGAGTGTGGAGCCTTCAAAATGTGAGTTAGTTCCTAAATCCACTGAAAATTGTGAAGATAAACTACAGGGTAAGGTAACTGAAGCAAATGGTAAAAGAACAGGTCAGCACCAAAAGCCTGATGAGAGACCAGTTAACAAATGCACTGACCAAATAAGCCTAAAACATGCCACCGACAAAAGGAATAATGAAAATCGAGAGTCTGAAAAGAAAGGGCAGAAGGCAAATAAATTCCAAATAAATGGCAAAGACAGCAAAGCTAAGGGCCACCTCAAGGGCCAGTGCATGAAGGGTGGCCCTGAAGGTAAAGTTGTGAGTGGCTCTGTTGAACCAAAGGTCAATAATATCAGTAAAGTCATCTCTGGAAATATCAAGTCACTTACTGTTAAAGAATCTGCTGTGAAGCCGTTCGTTAACGGCGACATTATCATGGAAGATTTCAATGAACAAAACTGTTCAGAAACCAATTTTCATTCACCGAGCTCTTCAGATGCCAAAGGTAATCACCAAGACAGCCTCCATACCCTACCGTCCACCAAAGAGTCAGACAGTACCCAGGTAATCATACCCCCAACCCCTTGTCCAGAAAGTAACTCATTTAATCAGGTGGAAGATATGGAAACAGAGAGTCCAGAGGTTAGGAAAGTTACGCCATCTGCTGTTACTTGTGGAGAGGTGTCTAACCTTAGTAATGACTTCCTGGATGAAAATGGTCTGCCTTCCAGCAGAGACGAGAATGTCAATGGAGAGTCCAAAAGGAAAACAATTATCACAGAAGTCACCACGACAACATCCACAGTTGCCACAGAATCAAAAACTGTTATTAAGGTAGCAAAAGGCGACAAGCAAACTGTAGTTTCTTCCACAGAAAATTGTGCCAGGTCTACTGTGACAACTACCACTACCACGGTGACAAAGCTCTCCACACCCTGCCCAGAAAGCGGTATGGACACCATCTCTGTAAAGGAGCAGAGCAAAACCGTGGTCACAACAACAGTGACGGACTCCCTAACCACTGCAGGAAGCACGCTGGTGACATCTATGACAGTGAGCAAAGAATACTCCACAAGAGACAGGGTGAAACTGATGAAGTTCTCAAGACCCAAGAAGACCCGCTCAGGGACAGCCCTGCCATCCTATAGGAAGTTTGTTACCAAGAGCAGCAAAAAGAGCATTTTTGTGTTGCCTAATGATGACTTGAAAAAGCTGGCCAGAAAAGGAGGGATCCGGGAAGTCCCTTACTTTAATTATAATGCAAAACCTGCCTTGGACATATGGCCATATCCTTCTCCTAGACCAACCTTTGGTATCACGTGGAGGTATGTACTTTATGTGTTATTTGGGCGAGGAGAGGCTGAAGTTTTTTTTAAATCCCATTTCTAAATAAAATGAGCTCCCAGAGTGGAGGAAGCTTATGTGTATAATGGCCAGGATCAGTGATGAGAATGAGATGGAAAGCTTCTCACTCTGCCAGCGGGTGGTAACTAATGTTTACCTAGCAGCCATGGACTTACTGAAAACGTAAGGGATCCTTTTAACATGCATGTCCATTTTAACTCCCATGAGACAAGAGGCAAATGCCAAACTTGTTTTCATGGTCTAACTTTTCAAGTTATTGCATGATGTTTGCTCTGCCCCATGACAACCACAGAATTGGATGATCACTTTCTGGGATTCATAAAAACTTGCCTGTAAATTCATAAAGCCTGTCACGTCAGACCTTCTTAGTGAAATTTATTTGCATGATAAACGTATTTTGGATTTCTCTGTTATTTATATCAGAAAAGAGAGACTATAATTTCCTTAGGAAATGTTTTAAAATGCAGAAATAGTCTTATCTGAGCATGTTCTGGGCCCTTGTGTTTGGGGAACAAGGTGTAATTGGTAGTATTGACAGTTGCTAATCTAGGTTGGTCTTTCACTGGGAAGGTGTCTTAGAAGGTCTCCTGTGGACATAGAGTAATTTGCCTATGACCACGGGCCAGGTTAAGCACAGTACCCGGTTTTCCTGACCCCAGCCAGCACTTCATGTGCTGCTTGCCTTTCACATGCTTGTCCATGCTCTGTCCCTTTTCATGTCTCTGTCTCTATCTTTCTGCCCTTGTTGAGAGGGATGACCATTAAGACCATGACGCTTGGAAAGCAGCGTGCTCCATGCTACAGTTGGTTCACATAGTCATTCCGGCAGGTTACCAAGCAGGGCCTCGTCTCTCTTAAGACTTCGTTTCAGTGTGTCTTAATTATTTTCAGATGCAGTTACCATCATCCATCTTTATGCCCTTTATATTGTAGCTAGCTAGTGTCAGAAAAGACCACAAATTGGTGTAAATGCAAATTCTCCCTAAAGGAATTCATTCAGTCTGGTGACCACTCATCGTTTGTATGAGCACGTTTTTTTATACCTCATCATTGATTTGAAGTAAGATGTCATCACTCATGGCACATGCACTAGAGACAGCTGAAAAGTACACTTTCTCTGCAGGGCCTGCAATGAAGGATTTGCAGAATCCTGCAGGGAATCAAGGAACTCTTCATTGCAGTTCATGGAGTTGTAGGATTGCTCTGTACTTTTCTGCTTTCTTCATTGAGAGCGGTTCCAAAGTGCATCCTTGACTGCCCTGCAGGTAACTTCTTTCCCACTGGAAAAGTTACTATATACATACCAGTAGTTGAACTAAGATGCCCCGGCTGGCAGGGAGCTGGCCTTTCCGCTCCTTGTGTTCTAAAACAAAAGGTAGTTTGGCTGGGAAGCGCTGTTCTCTGAGCCTGCAAAGTAACAGGCGCCAATGCTAGTGGGCGCCAGAGCCCAAGTGTTCATGGCACAGGTGCCTTGACTTACATACAATGCTTTGATATGCGCTGGCGTGCAACATATCTGTTTGGTCAGTCTCTCATTTTTTAATTGAAAGAAATATTTACTGTACATTCTTAATTTGTTGAAGTTGAAATTTATAACTGTCACTTCTGACTAGTGGAAGAATGGGTAAAATTATGTGTTATTTTGATTTTAGGATACTTTTTAAAAACTGCTACAAAAACTATTCATGTAAAGTGCATTTTTATACTAACCCTTGAGTCTCGTGTGTTTGCTGCTTAGTAGAAGAATTCTGAGAGTGATGGTGTGATTCTCATTTACTTGCTTGTTTATTTATCTATCCGCATTTATTTATCTATCTATTTATTTATTTGTTCGGGGGTGGTTCTTATGGGTCTAGCTATGCAGCCCAGGCTGGTCTCAAACTCCTGCCCTCCCACCTCAGCCTCACAGATAGTTAAGACCACATGTAGGCCCAGCTGCATGTGTGGTACATATTTTTGAATGTAATATTACAGCTGAGCACTATAGAAAAAACTACATTTTTGTCTCATGGGTGCAGTAAAACCTTTTTGACCTCTGTACATACATTCCCTTACATCTGTTTTCTCTGGCAAGACTCTGTCATTTTGTTCTCCATGCTGCTGCTAGAGGGGTCCTGCTAGAATGGCTCTGCGCTGGGCCTATTCCGAGTGATTGGTGCACAGCTCAGTACTGAGGGCAGGGAGGGAAGCATACATCACTGGAGGGTCACTAGGAGAGAAGGGAAGCCTGGGACCTAGTTTATGTGCTTGTTTAAGCCTTCTTTCTGGCACAGCTCATTCTGATTAATGCTTTCTTCTCCATGCAAGCTGCTTTGCCATTTACACACACCCCTTCCCTCTGGCCATATCCACACAGGGTGTAGCATCTGAGAAGTGTGTGCTTTTTACAACTTTGTTCCTTCTCGTGTGTGTGCCCCTTGCCTTCAGTCAGCCAACCATACACACTGTGGTCCCATGAACGTGTACTTTGAGACTGTGACAGACTGTGTACTTGCTTCTCTTAGAGCTTACCGTAGATTCTAACAGACTTCTCTGTATCCCAGCTTCCTTCCCAGTCTTGGCCCATTGGCAGGACTCCATTGTTTGAGAGTGAGCGAGCGAGCGAGCAGACTGATCATCTGTGGGATGTGTTCATCCACTGATGTTATCCACATTTTAGAATAGGGTTGCTTTTTGGGACCAGGGGTATTGATCGTGGTAGAGTGCTTGCCTGCTATGTGCAAGACCTTGGGTTCTGTCCTTGGTGCAGTGGAGGTGAGACTGTTGTGTGTGAGCCAAGACAGGCAGAGTGAGGATCGGAGTTATTGTTGGACCCTAGAGAACAAACAGAGGAGCTAGAGAATAAAAAATCCTCCTGACCACCAAACTGGCACAAGGCTTCTCTATGGGGCATGGCCTGAAGTGACAGACACTTCATTCCTCCCAGGATACCCCACACGAGTCAGCGTCTTAAAGGCTCTGTTGAGGGTCGAGGGTTCCTGGGATGTCACAGATGGAGATGCAACAGCCATTCAACTAGCGCTTTCCTTTCCACATTGTTCATTTCTCACGTGTCAGTAACAGTTAAGAAGCATCGCCTTCCGAGAGTGGAAATTGTCCTGAGAATCACCATTTGCCTGTTAGTGGAGGAGATTATTTTCATTGTATAGGTTTCGTGTATACTGCATTCAGCCAGTATATTTACTTCATGCATGTAGTATGAGAATGTCCAAAGGAGACCCTGATTATTCAGATCCTAAAGGGGATTCACAGTCGTTGGCTGTCTTAATATATGTTACAGTGAATTCCATTTTAGGATAAAATACTTATTGAAATTGAGTAAACTCATTTTCAGATGCGTTCTCAGTGTTACTTATAAAAACAAAACTAGATCTAGTAACTTTCCACTCGTGCTTATAGAAAAACAAGAACTCGGATTCCCTTCCCTTCATCAGAGTAACTGATGCGGGACTGGGCCTTTATTAAGGAAATGGCTGTCTTCATGGGATTCCAAACTTAACCCTTGCCCTTAGTATTCAAGAGCCACCATGGACTACAAAATCCCTTTTGGTTCCACAGGTCGTCTTGCATTGGCAGAATGTTTTAGTTTTGCTTTTACTCTTTGATAAAATATAAACATTTTCAGATTCTTTTTGTTTTAGCAATAACTATTTCATCATGATTTTATCTTCAAGACCTCTCTATCATATTTAGTAACATGGTTATTGATTTTGTTTTTTCTCTGTAGTTTTTCATGCAGATATTTTAGTAGGTTAATATAATAATCTTTATCAATTGTCT
Source organism: Cricetiscus sungorus (assembly GCA_030556225.1). Lineage (NCBI taxonomy): Eukaryota > Metazoa > Chordata > Mammalia > Rodentia > Cricetidae > Cricetiscus > Cricetiscus sungorus. The sequence goes on along the minus strand of JANBXA010000069.1, from coordinate 82,627,927 downwards.
TACTGATCTTAAGAGAACAAAAAAAAAAAAAACCTTACAAAGAATGTGTAATGCCAGTCTTACAGAGCCTTGTTAGAAATACTGAGGTTACAGTGAGTACCAGAAACGTCCTCCAGTTTCATAGAGAGGAAGAGAGTATGAGTGAGTGTGTGTTTGTATGTTTATATGTAGTTGATCTGGGTTGTTCTTTCAGGTATAGACTACAGACGGTAAAATCCTTAGCGGGAGTGAGCCTGATGTTACGGTTACTGTGGGCCAGTTTGAGATGGGATGACATGGCAGCCAAGGCTCCTCCAGGAGGAGGGACTACACGGACAGGTAAGGGAGTTGGACTTTAAGATTAAAAGATGTAAGGCTAAGGATATAGCTTGGTTGCTAGAGTGCATATCTCTTGCACTAACATGTGGACCCGTGTTAGGTTCCTCACACTGTATAACCTCGTTGTGGTGGTGCATGCTTGTTATCTTACCAGTGAGAAGCTGGAAGAGGGAGGATCAAAGGTTGAAGGTAAAATCCTTGCCTGTGAGTTCAAGGCCATCTTCTGTTACACTATCCCATGTAGCAAAAAAAAAAAAAAAAAAAAAAAAAAAAAGGTTGCCAGGCCTGGCAGCATAGGCTCAAAATGCCAGCTCCTTAGGAGGGTGAGACACGAGGATCTAATCAGTGACCAGCTCGGGCTATTTAGCTCAAGGCCACTTAGCTCAAGGCCAGCTAGAGCCTCAAACAAAACAAATCAAGAAACTGAAAATGTGTCTGAGGCTGTAGCACTCAGCCTAGCGTGTATAATGCTCTGGACTTGACCCCTGGCACTGGACAAAAATCGAATCATGTGCCATTCACTGATTTTATTAAATAATTGTCTTATTTTGTAGAATTTAACCTTGCTCAAGTTTTCCCAAGTACTGTTAAGTCAGTGTTAGGAGCATTGGTTACATTCTAGGTGAATCTGTACACACAGACCCATCTAAATGTTTGAGTGAGAGTTGTTATTCCAGTGTGTAAGTCACTAGACCCTCAGGCACCTCTTTGACAGGTGCCACCTCTGGGAGTTAACTTGGACCTTGTGTCATTTTTTTTCTCTGCTATTCATGCTGAGGTGGGACAATTGCCACAAGTCTGATGCCAGCCTGGGCTTACGTCTCAAGTTCTAGACCAGCTTGGGCTATAGAGAAAACTCTATTCTGTCAGAAGGAAGGGGATGATCTACCTACACAGCATAGTGAGGACCCTGCTGCAAAAACAGCAGCACACATTCTCTCCTGGGGAGAGAGTCAGCTGAGAGTGAGCAGTGATGCTGGCTCGTTAGTAAACCGGAAGTTCTGAAAGGACGCCTGAGTCTCATCTATAAAGAAGTACCAAGTGCTACATGTTCTAAGTGTTTCAGAAGCTTATTAACAGTGTGTAAATCATGTTCCCATAGAAACATCTGAAACTGAAATCACAACCACAGAGATAATTAAGAGGCGTGATGTGGGTCCTTATGGCATTCGTTCTGAGTACTGTATCAGGAAGATTATTTGCCCCATTGGAGTTCCAGAAGCACCAAAGGGTAAGAAATAGGAAAAAAAAAAAAGAAAGAAAGAAATATCATCACTGCCTGTTGACTGTGTATTCTGTTAATTGAGACTTTCTAGTAGTTGTCCCTTTCACTGCTTACCTTACATCACAAGCTACTCCTGTATTAAGAAGCATAAAGACTAATTGCCGAGACAAGAGAGTGTTGTGAGTTCCAGGCTGCCCTGGCCTACAGAGTGAGACCCTGTTTCAGAAAACAAACTGGGAGCTGGGAAGGTGGCTCAGCATTTAAGAGTGCTCTCCACTACTGTAGAAGACCCAGTTCACTTCCCAGCAGCCACATGTTGGCTCACAGCTCCAGATCAGGGGCCTCCAAGGCCCTTGTCTGAAGTCCATGTACTCCTGCATGTACATATAAACACATGCAGGCTAACATACATGCATATAACTGAGACTAAATCCTCTTTTTTGTTTGTTTGTTTGTTTGTTTGTTTAAATCCTTAGTGTTAAAACTAATGTACCAGCACTTTGGAGGCAGAGGCAGGTGGATCTCTATGAGTTCATGGCCTTCCTGGTCTATAGATCAAGTTCCAGGACATACTCAGACTCCAAAGCAATACAGAGAAACTATTGTGGTTTAATAAAGATCAGGGTAAACAAATAGGCTGAATAGATGTTTATTCAGGGAAAAATAACTCACAACACAGACAGATGAACACCAGCAGGTTATACTGGATGTTCTCCTCTGCGTCCGCCAGCAAGGGAGTGGTCCTGGCTCCTCCTCAGACCTAGTTCCCTGGGTCACTTCCGCCCCTGGCTCCACCCCCAATGGGCGTGGTCGGTGCCACAGAAGCAAAGTGAATATCCTACTACAAGAAACCCTGTCTTGGAAAACAAAAAACAAAATTATTCTTCCTAAATGTACACCTTTACTGATATTAACTGACAGTTCATTGTGAAGATGGGATAACTCCCATTTAAAAGAATACTGATAAGGTGACTCCTGTCATAGGAGATAATGGAATACTGTCACAGTGAAAGCTGTTACGCAGGTACCAGAGTGACCAGCTCAGATGGTGGGCACGGTGCCTTGCCAGGGGCCACTCCAGCAGGACATAGAAACGAGAGGAGATGTGGAGTAGGCAACTACGAAACACACAGGAGACAGCTGAGGGGGCAATACTTAATTATTCTTCTCTTTATTTTCCTCTTCTGCTTCTTTCTGTTTCTTTATCCTTTTTATACCACCTAAAACAAAAATGTCTACACTAGAAGGAAATCCCCTCACAGCCATAAGTTACATATTTTCCAAAAAACAAATTAGAGTCTTTACACAGGAAGAAATTACATTATGATTACAAGTTACATGTTTTTCTTAGAAGCCCACAAGTAGTTAAGTATTTTCCTTTGTATTAATTTTCCCACCGTAACATCTTCACCCCAAAGCAATGATTTCTTTGAACACTGATTAACAAGGTTTTAAACAAGCCAAGTCTATTTCAGTCATTTTTTTTTTTTTTTTTTTTTTTTTTTTTGTACTGCCGGGCAGAGCTAAACAGCACCATTGTAGCTGATGTCTATCCTATTTCTACTCCATACAACCTTACTCAAGTTGTCAGCTAACCATCTATTTTTCTTTACACACAGTAGTGTCATTTAATTAATTTCCTTTCACAAATTTGGTTTGGTTTGGTTTAGTTTCTCTGTGTTCCTAGCTCTCTTGAAACTCACTCTGAAGACCAGACTGGCCTCGAACTCACAAGAGATCCACCTGCCACTGCCTCCCAAACGCTAAGACTAAAGGTGTGCGCTGCCACCACCTGGCTCTACTTTTTTTTTCTTCAAGTGCACATCAAAACCTGTGATTAATTCTGTAAGCTACAGAATTAGCTTACCAAGGAACTCAGACCTAACCTTGTCTGTAGGGACATAACTACCTTCTTTAATTGTCAGCCTGTTTTTTCCATAGGCTGAATTCATGGGTCTATAATGCATGAAACTTCCTTGTTTTCATTTTCCACCTTTGGCAACTCTCACTCACATCATTACTCTATAAAAACCATCTTGATTATGGTCTTCATGTACATTGCCCAATGAGGAGGGTGATTTTCCCGTGAAACAACCATGCTATGCCAGACACAGTGGGATGCTTCCTCATAGTGATCACACCATGCCAGACAGAGTAGGAACTTGATAGCCGCAAGCAGGAAAAGGCACAGCAGAAGCAAGGGACATTCTCCACACAGTTCCCCTGCTTTGACTCTGGGGCACACCCACCATAGTCATGCTGTCCATAGGCATACTGTCCATAGGCATGCTGTCCATACCATAGGCATGCTGTCCATACCATAGGCATGCAGTCCATACCATAGGCATGCTGTCCATACCATAGGCATGCTGTCCATACCATAGGCATACTGTCCATAGGCATACTGTCCATAGGCATGCTGTCCATACCATAGGCATGCTGTCCATACCATAGGCATGCAGTCCATACCATAGGCATGCTGTCCATACCATAGGCATGCTGTCCATAGGCATACTGTCCATAGGCATGCTGTCCATACCATAGGCATGCTGTCCATACCATAGGCATACTGTCCATAGGCATACTGTCCATAGGCATGCTGTCCGGTGAGCTGTGCTCCCCAAACCGCATTGCTGACTGCAGTCCCCCCTGCATGGCCGATGCCATCTCTCATATTGCTCTATGTAGTCGGCTTCTACTGCCCCTCTGCTCCCTGGGATCTGACTGCTACTCTGGGCCCTGGACAAAACTCAGTTCTCATTTCTCTTTACAGTGTGTTAACTCTTTTGTTTTATTATTATTATTTAAATTAGAAACAAGGTTGGTTTACATGTCAATCCAGTTCCCTCTCCCTCCCCTCCTCCCCCAGTGTTTTAAATCTTACTGGGAGATTTGTATAGGATCTTCAGCCTTTTAGCTCCCATTGTTTGTTTGTTTGTTCATTTGTTCGATTGGTTGGTTTTTTTGTTTTGTTTTTTTGAGAGAGGGTTTCTCTGTGTAACTTTGTAGACCAAGCTGGCCTCCAACTCACAGAGGTCTGCCTGCCTCTGCCTCCCAAGTGCTAGGATTAAAGGTGTGCCCCCCCCCAACTGGATCCCCTTTTCATACTGGGTAAATATATCCTATCTCCTCAGTGCTGTGGAGGGGATTGGGTCTTAGCAGCTCAGCTGTGATGGGCTCTAGGGTTGTTTAGACAGGGAGAGGTTGAGGGTGACTGTGACCCACTGTGCAGTGGCACAGACTCGACACTCAGGGGTCTGAAGGAGAAAGATAGATGGCATGGGTTCCATGCTGAGCTCTAGGTCCTGCTGCCTCTTACATAGAGGGCAGTGGTGGTAAGGAAGGGGGGGAGAGCAAACAAAACACAGTATGGTCAGGGAAGCCCTTTGGCTCATGATTATCGGCCTTGCTTCCTACTGCACCAATCAAAAATAGCCATCCTCCCGTACCACAGCTGCTCTGTGTACTTGTTGGGGTATCCTCTTCACCAGGACCCCCCTTCCTCTTTTTTGTTGTTTTGGGATCTCACCAGGCCAAGGAGAAGTGGTCCCAAATGATCCCTGGAGTGGGCAGTGCCCGGAATTTGGCATTCTCTCTCTCCTCCCTTCCCCAGAGTCACAGCCCTCAGCTTGCCTCCTAGAAATGCTAAATCTTTAAAGGAATTGTATTGGTTCTGGAGTCTCAACACTGAATTGCTCTTAGTCACATATGGAGGAGGGATAGAATCCTAGGCAGAGAGGAGAGGTGTAAAGGCCCACAAGTCCTTTATCAGGGTTGGTAAGCCATATCTCCTGAGCCTTGATGACTGCCCACTTTACAAATGGGGTTTAATTGGAAGACAGCAGCATGTTACTCTGACATTGTTACTTGGTTTTTGACTGATTGTTCTGTAAAATGATGTGCATTGGTGTTTTGCCTGCATGTATGCCTCTATGAAGGCTTCAGACCCCCTGGAACTGAAGTTTACAGATGGTTATGAATTGTTGTGTGGGTCCTAGGAATTGAACCTGGGTCCTCTGGTAGAGCAGCCAGTGTTCTTAAACACTGAGCCATCTCTCCAGCCCCCAGACATTGTTTTTTTGTTTGTTTGTTTTAATTATTTATGTGTGTGGTGTTTTGTGTATAGGTATGCCTGTGTACCATGTGTGTGCCGCGTGTCTTGGAAGTGTGTAAAGGTCATTGGATCCCCTTATTCTGGGGTTAAGCACAGTTGTGAACTGCCATTCTTAGATTGGGGATCGAACACAGGTCCTTTGGAAGAGCAGCCAGTGGTTTTAACCCCTGAGCCATCTCCTATGCTGTAGGCACTGGGGTCCAGAATTGCAGTGTAGACCACCTGACCTATATGGTCTCAAGGGTTTGCAGTATCTGGCCCTTTAAAAGGAAAAGTTTGGCTGGTGGTGCCATCTTGAGCTATGTGGCAGACCCTGTTTCAGATTAAAACATAGTTTGCCACCCACTAAGCTTCATGAGATGAGATGTCAGAACTTCATCCAGATGACATTGCTGAAAACACTTTGATTTCTTTCATCAAGAAACACCCACACCTCAGCGGAAAGGCCTTCGCTCAAGTGCACTGCGGCCAAAGAGGCCTGAAACGCCCAAGCAGACCGGCCCCGTTATTATTGAAACCTGGGTGGCAGAAGAGGAGCTGGAACTCTGGGAGATCAGGGCTTTTGCTGAGAGGTAATCGGCTAACACCTGGTCATATTAAGAGTTTTAGCCCTTCAGAGTTAGGGAATTGTCACATTAATAGTTGCTGTAGTCTGTTTAGTAACTTTTTTTTTTATTTTATTTTATTTTATGTACTATCTCTGGGTAGCTTATTTAAGTCCTGTTTCTAAATTTTAGTGTGCTAGTATTATACATGTGCTGTTTTTAAAATGTCTTAAATACTGATTTAAAGCAGAAATAGGCAATTCTTCTCTATGATGCTGGAGTCACCCAGATTTCATGTATGACACGGTCTCTGATCAGTTGCTCCTTTTCCCCTTGCAGAGTGGAGAAAGAGAAGGCTCAGGCGGTGGAACAGCAGGCTAAGGTCAGTGGACGGCAGGCGGGGCCAGTGCCAAGAGGCCCTCACCAGCCAGCACATGGCACCTGGCCTTTTTAGCCAAATTCAGGCACATGAAAAGCCCAGGGGCTATAGTCACATGGGACGTTTAACGCGTGCCTCGTGTTTCATTTCTCAGAAGTGACTGATACACTCATCTGCAGGTCTGCAGCTCAAGCGCAAGACTGCAGGGTGTCGGGTTCTCCTCTGAGTGTTATTGTCACTCTTCTTTGAGTAGTTTCTAGAAAGAATTTTCTTTCTTGCTGAACTCTAATGCAGCCTGTAAAGAAGAAAACTTCACTAAGGCTCAGAGTTCATCATAATCAGTGCTCACTAAGTCGTTGGTTATTTTTTGGCATCCAATATGGTGATCAGTATACTGTATTTGAGAATCTAAGAAAGAAGCTTAGAGGATAGAGATAGAAGAATGTTTTCTTACAGTTATGTTGATTTTACAAGTAGGAGTGTTTGCCTGCATGTGTGTCTGTGCCCCGAATGCCTGTCTCCTGATGTTCGTAAGAGGGCATCAGGTCCCTGGAGCTGGAGTACAGATGACTATGAGACACTATACGGGTGCTGGGAACAAAGCTTGGTCCCCATAACAGCAGCCAGTGCTCATAAGTCTGGAGTACCTCTTCAGCCCCAGCTGCACATTTTTAAAAACAGTTTTCGGGTTTCAAGCCATTCTTTTTTCATAATTTATAAAGCATGTACTTCAAAATCTTATGTGTATTTCAAATTACTATGTGTATTTCTCCTCATTTAAAATTTGAGAAAATAGCACTTTTGGGTTATATGCTCTATTCTGCCGTGGAAACTTACAGAAAGTCACTATAACAACTGCCTAGTTGTTCTGCTCTTTGCTTTTTTGTGTGTTTTGTTTATTGAGACTGGGTTTCTCTGTGTAGGCTTGGCTGACCTCAAACTCAGAGATTCACCTGCCTCTGCTTCTTGAGTGCTGACACAGCTTTATAATTAACTTAGCGTCTGTGTGTTTACTTGGGGTTGAGGCTGCTGCAGAACCAGGCTGGCGGGATAGAACTTTCATCAGCATAGCACACATTTGCTCTGCTTTCCTTCTGACCAGTGTGGTCAGGTGATATCTCTTGAGTTTACACAGCTTCTCTTATGAAAAATGAGCATTGGTATGAAATACTTTAGCTTCTCTTCAAGCATGTGGTCTGTCTGCAGAAACAACTCAGACAGAATGGCTGTGACTCTAGGGAGAAGTGAGGCCTGGGATTTGGGCTCAGTAGAGTTCTGAGAGTCTCACTGAATCTCAGGCTGTCCCAGATCTTAGTGTGTGTGGTTCAGGCGGCCTCAAACTCACTGTGGTCCTCCTGCCTCTGTCTCGCAGGAGCTCTAGTTATAAGCAGGATTCCCCGATCCCAGCTCTTGTTTGTGGTTTTGGAACACTGTTGCTCTATATCCCAGGCATCCTCAAATTCCAGGCAACCCTCCTCCCTCACCATTTCAGTGGACCTCAGTGAGCTCAATCACAGCTTCATCATGTGTCCTTGGGCCAGTTGCACAGCCGCCCTGAGCCTCGGGGTCCTCGTGCTTAGTGTCCCAATGCCAGCTTTCTGCTTCAGTGAGAAGCATTGCTGAATGAAGTACTCCACATGCAGTTTGTTCCGCCTAATGCTTCATTCATGGAAGCCTGTGCTGTTGTTCATTACACCACTACTGGCTAACTATGCATAAACTCTGCCAGTAAAAACATACAAGTTGTCTTTTTTCCACCTTTTACTTTGATATTTTTGTTTTGTTGTGACAAGGTCTGTATGTTGTCCTGGCTTCCCTAGAACTTTGTATGTAGAGGAGGCTGGCTTTGAACTCACAGAGAACTGCCCCTTTCAGCCTCAGTGTTGGGATTCAAGTCATGAATCACCATGCCCAGCCTGATTTTTGAGAGTGGAATCTGCTCTGTAACCTAGGCTGGCCTTGAATTTGAAAATTCTCCTGAGAGTTGAGGTTACAGATGTGCCTACCACACCCATTCTAGCCCTATGTTTTTAGTTTATTTTCATTTTTATTTTTGCAGCACTGAGTAATGAACTCAGAGCATGGTGCATGCCAAGCACAGTGAGTGACCCTGATGTCTGATGATGAGATTCTTTCCTTCTGAAGCATTTAAAGTACCTTTTAATTATATAGTACATAATGTAATCCCAGCATATAGGAAGCTGAAGCAGGGGGATTGCTCCAAGTTAAAGACCACACTGCACTATATAGTTTGTTCCAGGCCAACGTGGGCTACAGAATGAGACAATAACAAAGTCTCAAAACTATTTATAATTCCTTTTAACTTGATCACAAGTTTGCCCACCAGAATAGTAATAATTAAAACTACCATGGTGCTGCTTTTGATTGAATAAGCTAAACTACTGCCATGAAACAAGCCTGCCCCCATCTTTCTTCTGCTCTGGCTCTGGGGCGCAGGCATCGTCTCCAGTACGATTTTCCCACAGCCATTCTCTCTCTGAAAGTTAGATGTTACATACACCTTTTGACCTTTAAATTTTTGGTTTATGAACAATTTATAGTACTGTAGATACTTGAACTTGATACTTATGAAGAATTCAGGATAAATTCAGACAGGCATGTTTTCTTTTTGGTGGTTTACCTTCGGGAAATCCTACAAGATGAGGTCTGTCGTGTAGAACTGGAGTTCACATTTCCTCTCCTTGACTCTCAGAAGCGTTTGGAGCAGCAGAAGCCTGCAGCCATTGCAGCGTCTACCACATCCCCAACAAACAGCACAAGCAGCACCGTCTCTCCGGCTCAGAAAGTGATGGTGGCACCCATAAGTGGCTCAGTCACCCCTGGAACAAAGATGGTGCTAGCCACCAAAGTTGGGGCTCCTGCCACAGTCACATTCCAGCAAAACAAGAACTTCCACCAAACCTTTGCCACGTGGGTGAAGCAAGGCCAGTCCAATTCAGGTAGAGCCGGGGTGAATGAAACATGGCTTTCATTGCAGGGGAGAGGTGGGCATTTCTGACATTCATGTCTAGAGAGTGGTGTTCTGCTTCTGCCGCCGCTTACGCAGGCAGACGGACAGTCGTTTGTCGTGGTTGCTCTTTGTGCAGTCCTCTCTGCAGCCCTCCCCTCAGTACCCACACGTGCACTTGGAGCAGAGAGGAGTGATTTTATGAGATAACAGAATGAGCCACATTTCCTGCATCGGTGCCCTTCCTAGAAGTCACTGCGCTGCTGGTTATTTAAGATGTAAAGCTTATTAAATGTCTTATACCCCATTAGCCACCAGCACAGCTGCCACCTCTGCTACAGCCATTGCCAGCACAGGTCAGACGTTCCAAATTACAGGCAATCCCGTCACTATGGCAGGAAAAGTAATTACCAAACTGCCACTTCCTGCAAACAGCAAGATTGTCGCTGTAAATGTGCCAGCAACACAAGGAGGTAAGGGAACCTCACAGAGTTTGAGTTCACCTTCGCCAGATCATGCTGTCGCCATCTCTCCATTTCCTCTCACCGGTTTCAGTCGTCAGGTCTCACATTCTGTGTAGCCCGCTCTGCTACCCACCACACGTAGTTTTCCCTCAGACACCAAGCAGCACCTGATGCTTTTCCATGAAGGGTGGTGGCTCATGTCTTCTGTATCTCTCTTTAAGGCATGGTCCAGGTACAGCAGAAAGTCCTGGGTATCATTCCATCGACGACAGGTCCCAGTCAGCAAACCTTTACTTCATTCCAGCCCAGGACCGCAACAGTCACAATTAGGCCCAATACCTCAGCCTCTGCAGGAACCACTACCACGTCACAGGTGAGGGTTTGTTCTTGGAGGGTTTCTCTGTTGAAAAATGGTGAACGCATCAGGGTGACGTTCGTGTGGCCCCTTCCTTCCAACATCAGTTCAGTTCATCCTCTCCCTTCACTATGATACTAGTGCTGAAGAAACGTCGTACCTCGTGTGCGTGTACCAGCTGACGTATAGTATATTTCAGCCTGTTCTCTTTTTTGTTTTTTTTTTTAAAGTTTGATTTATTTATCTATCGCATTACCGATTACTTATTTTATGTGCATTGGTGTTTTGCCCACATGTTCCCAATTTGTTCTTTTTTATCAGAACAGATTGGGAACTTGAGAGAAGGCTCAGCAGGTAAAAGCATTGGCTGCTCTTTCCAGAGGACCCAGGTTCAATTCCCATCACCCACATGGCAGCTCACAACTGTCTGACACTCTAGTTCTAGATGATCTGACACCCTTATACAGATAAACATGTGGGCAAAACATCCAACACACATAAAATAAATAAATCTTAAAAAGGGAGGGAGAGGTCTGGGAAGATGGCTGAGAGGTTAAAAGCACTGGCTTCTCTTCCAGAGGTCCTGAGTTCAATTCCCAGCAACCATATGGTGGCTCACAACCATTGTTAATAATGAGATCTGGTGCCCTCTTCTGGCCTGCAGGGACATATGCAGGCAGAGTGCTGTATACATAATAAATTAATCAATCTTTTTTTAAAAAAGAAAGAACAGATTGAAATATACTGCACGTAAGCTGGTACACGCACACATTAGGTACAGTGTTTCTTCAGCACTAGTGTCATGGAAAAAGTTTTAAAGTAAGAATGTTCAGGCTCGCTAAGCAGTGGTGGCACAAGTCTTTAATCCCAGCACTTGGGAGGCAGAGGCAGGTGGATCTTTGAGTTCCAGGACAGCCAGGACTGTTACATAGAGAAACTCTGTCTCCAAATAATCAAGACAAGAAGAAAGTTCTGGCTCTAATTATAAAACTGAAGTAATGTGGTTATTATTGTCATCTTTTAAACTGTAAAAGAATATTGGATTTTTTTTTTTTTTTTTTTATTGCAGTCTCCAGATTCTAGGACTCAACCTCTTCCTTGAGCATTAGTGTCAGAGCTGAGCCTAAGTTTCTATCTTCATAATTCCCCCTTTGGGCTGGAGAGATGGTTCACTCCAGCCAGAGCACTGGCTAATCTTCCAGAGGTCCTGAGTTCAATTCCCAGCAATCACATGGTGGCTCACAACCATCTGTAGTGAGATCTGGTGCCCTCTTCTGGCCTGCAGACAGAGCTCTATATACATAATAAATAAGTCTTTTTAAAAGGCAAAACAAAATTCCCCCTTTGTAACAACACTAAATACAATGTCAAATGTAATAGTTGAAAGGCAGAGATGGGTGTGTCTACAGAGTGAGTTCCGGGGCAGCCAGGGCTACATAGCAGTAGCCCTGTCTCAAATATGTATTTGTGTGTCAGTTCTCTGCTGTGTCTGTAGGATTTTTAATGAAATTGAGTTCTAAGTCCATTGTGTCATTTTGAAGCTGTTTCAATTCTTTTGTTTGTTTTTTGGGTTTTTTGTTTGTTTTGTTTTGTTTTTCTTTTTCTTTTTCAAGACAGAGTTTCTCTGTGTAGCCCTAGCTGTCCTGGATTCTGTAGACCAGGGATTCACCTATGTCTGCATCCGGGTGCTGGGATTAAAGGCATGCTCTCCCAGGCTTACCACAACAGTTTTAATTCATTGGCCTTTGTTCATCCACAGGTTATCACGGGGCCTCAGATCCGTCCCGGTATGACGGTGATTAGGACACCACTGCAGCAGTCAACACTAGGAAAGGCCATTATTCGCACACCGGTGATGGTGCAGCCAGGTATTCTGCATGCAGGATTACTAGTTTAGTATTTGGACAACATGTCTAGGAAATTGTGACACACCACTCGATTTGGTCCTCTTTAATTAGTACTTAAGTGCACATTAAGTTTCTGATCTGTGGTGGGATGTGATCACAGACACCGTTTATTCTTTTCCCAGCCCAAAAGAGGAAAAGTTTACTTAAAAAGTGAATAAGGGAAATGTCCAATAAATGCAAAAGATAGCATTCAGATGGCACAAAGAGAAGAACAAAAGTTTTGTGCATGTAAATTGCCAAGGTATCATCAGTCCTTGAATAAATCACAAAGTAAGCAGGTTAAAACTGTATTAGAAGTCAAAGACTATGAGCTAGGCCTAGCACTTGCTGGTAGAGCTTTTGCTTTTTTTGTGTGAGGAAGGCCCTGCCTATGGACCCTTTCACATTGGGTTGAGAGGGGCTTATAAAATTGAATGAAAATCCAAAAACAGAACCTACAGAGATGATTCATTGGTTAAGGACCCCCGGCTTGAATGGTGGGTCTGATGGTACTTCAAAGAGAACATGCACGTATTGGATTATCTCAGTGATCCTTATGTAACTGGCCACAACCAATCTGTTTTCAGATTCATTTATTTCATTCTGCGTGTATGAGTGTTTTGATTAAATGTATGTCTGTGAACCATGTTACTGACTGACTGGTGCCTGCCTGGAGATAGTTATGGGCAGTTGTGAGTTGGGGAACTGAACTGAATGTCAGGCTCTCTTAAGCACTGGCATCCCTCCAGTCCCCAGTGCTTCTGTTGCAGTTGAGCGGTACCATATCTTAGGTGGCAACTTTCCCTGAATTGTTTCCAAACTGCAGTGCACAAGGCATGGAGCTCTCACATCACATTAGGTCTTGTGGGTCATCTTGAGTTGATGAGAATAACTCAGAAGTTTACAAGGAGGAGCAATAATGAAAAGCTTTTGTTGCCAATTATCATATCATTTCATAAGGTGGCCAAACTTGAGAACATTATTCCCAAGAAAGCACCCAGACAGATCTAACCCAAAAGCTATTACGTTTGAGAATCAAGGAGATGCCTTTTTTGTTTTCCAAACAGGGTTTGGATCTACAGAACTGACCCTGTAGACCAGGCTGGCCTGGAACTCCCTAGTGCTGGGATTAAAGGCGTGTGTCCCATTGCCTGGCCTGGACTGTTGATCCTTAACTTTATTGAAGCCATTAGGAATCTTTGGCTATCGTCCTGTGTTTGAACTCACCTTGGGTTATTGGCAACCAAGTGTCTTTTTGAAGGTTGAAATGAACAGCATTGTCTGGAGTGTCAGACTGTTTTAATTCCCAGTATGCTAAGAGCGTGTCATCAGTGAGGCTCTCTTGTTTGAGCAGGTGCTCCCCAACAAGTGGTGACTCAGATCATCCGAGGACAGCCTGTTTCCACTGCCATTTCTGCTCCAAGTACGACCTCTTCATCACCTGGGCAAAAGCCTTTAGGTGCAGGAACAGCAGCCGGGGCTCTACAGCCTTCAACCCCACAACCTCCTCGTCCCCAGCAAGGGCAAGTGAAGCTCACCATGGCTCAGCTCACTCAATTAACGCAGGGCCACGTAAGTGACTTGCCTTTCACTTGAGAGACAGTCTTAATTTTGTGCAGTTCATGTTTGATCTTGGGTCACTTTTGAAGTATACATTGAAAAGTCTATACCCTGATAAGTCTCTCTGCCAATGCAGCAGTGCAAATCAGACCAAATCACCGGAATTTTAAAAGCCCGTGTTTAATGCAGACAGTGCTCCCGGATGACCTTCCAGCCCCCCCAGAGAGGAGGTGGGAAAGAAAGACTGGAAAATCAGGAGTCTGGGGGGCAGTTTAAATACCCTGTGGATGTGGTCTTGATCATTCTTGGCAGAGGGTCCATCATTTGGCAGGCTTTCTGAGATGCAGCAGGGTTTGGAAAGACATGGGGGAGGGGGAAGGTGGAATTGCCACAATTAACATCCCAGGCTCTTTGGGTAAATGGGTGCCGGGGGCTGGGGTGAAGCTGCCACCAGAGCATACATCCTTTAACAAAGTCACTCAGAGGTTAGAGCACTGGCTACCCCTGCAGGATGCACCCATAACTTCCTAAAACTCCAGTTTCAGGGGATCTGACAGCCTCTTCTGATCTCCATGGACACCAGGCTTGTGCACAGAACACAGATGTACATTCAGGAAAATGCTCATACATATAAGCAAAAACCCTTTTAAATTACACAAAGAGAAGAAATTGCTGCCTCCTGGAGTCAAATAAGACTATTACTTATTGACAACATAATGTCCCGCTCTTTCTAGAGTCCTTCAGTTAGAAGCTATGCCAATGAAAGGGATAAGTCTTTCAATCACCAAATCTTTATTAGTTGGGCAATTTTTCTAGGAAAAAGAAATGCAAAGTTTGGATGCATTAAACTGATAGCCTGCAACATCTAATATTGTTGTCTAGTCTTCTGTCAAAACCCCAAATTCTCAAAATCCCACTGGAGTTGGGGTTTTGGGTTTTTTGGTTGTTCTCTCTCTCTCTCTCTCTCTCTCTCTCTCTCTCTCTCTCTCTCTCTCTCTCTCTCTCTCTCTCTCTCTCTCGGTGCCCACCACCTCGCTCTCAAATGAATACACAAAGACTCTTTTCTTTTTACTGTGTGGCTGGTCCCTTACATTTCCCTCTCCTCCTTTTCTCACCCCTTGCTCATTTCTTCCTCTTTGCTAGATTTCTCCTCCTATTTATTCTCTGCCTGCCAGCCCCTCCTATTTCTCTCTCCTGCCTTGCTATTGGCCATTCAGCTCCTTATTAGACCAATCAGGTGTTTAAGTCAGCAAAGTGACACGGCTTTATAGAGTTAAACAAATGCAACATAAAATAATGCAACACATCTTTGCATCATTAAACAAGTATTCCACAGCATAAGCAATGTGACACATCTTAAACTAGTATTCCACAAGAGCACGCTGTTTGGCACTCCGCTGGCTGAGCCTTATAATGGCATTTGGAAAGACCAGCAAGAGCACTGATCGTGTTAAAGAGCAGAAGAATTTGCTTGTGTGCAACTAGATTTCAAAATGGACTGCAAGACCGCTCTGTGGGTAAAGGGCTTGCTCCACAAGCAGGAGAGCCTGGGATCAATCCCCATCACCTGTAAAAGAAGTCAGCAGTGCGGGTTGGAGAGATGGCTCAGCAGCAAGAGTGCAACTTCCAGAGGCCCCAAGTGCAGTTTCCAGCACCCGTGTCAGTTACAACTTCCTATGACTCCATCTTCAGAGTAGCTGATACCTTCTTCGGGACTCTGTAGACACCCCCACACATGTGCAAAGATACATACATACATACATGCACACATGCGCACACACACAATTTAAAAGTAAAAATAAACTTGGAGAGTAGCTATGCTGGCACATTTGTATCTCTAGATCGAGTCTTTGGGAGCTCACTGGTCAACCAATATAGCAGACACCATGAGCTCCACATTCAGGGACCCTGTCTTTTAAATGAGGTGGAGCAGGCTAGAAAAATGGCTCTTACACAGGACCCAGGTTCAGTCCAGCATCCACATGGTGGATCACAACCACATCCAGCCCCACCTCTTCTGCTTTCCAAGTGCTTGTGTGCACACACTCAAGCAAGCTCATAGACATATACATCCCCTGACCTCCATGTGCACACGTGAGGGAGCACATACACTCATGTTCACCATGAGTGTACACGCGTGCTAAAAACCCATAAAACAACCAAGACCAGAGATGTGCTGCGGGTGGTAGAGTGCTTATGTAGCATCACAAAGCTCTGGGTTGGATCTGTATCACTTGGACAGTAGAAACAGAAAGAGGAGGATCATCCCTGACAACCTCATAAGTTCAAGGCCAGCCTGGGCCGTGTCAGACCCTTTCCCAAGGAAGACAAAACAAAATCCCCCAAATAAAGTTTCACTGATACGCAGCATGGCCCTCCATGTATGTGATATGTCAATGGTAGCCTTGCAAGCTGCTGAGGAAAGACGGGTTCTTCAGTCAGTGGAACAGGCCCCATAGGCTACAGACAGGATCCAATGAGGACGAAGCAGCGCCTGTGTCTCATTTGAAATAAGCTTGGTGCAGACTGTAAGGTGGGACATTATCTTCATACAATGCTTGTTTCTCTCTCTCGTTTTATTTTGAAACAGTATTTTATACTGTATAATTGGAATTAGAGGTGTTTGCTAATACCCAGTTTATGAAATGCTATGGATTGCACCTAAGGCTCTGTGCTTCCTAAGCTGACTGTCTGCCAGTTGGGATTCGTCTTCACTCATCAGTTCATTTGTACATTCCTTCTTTCCTTCCTTTACTTATTTTCTTTCTTTCCCCCCCCCCACCTTGGTTTTTGTGATGGGAGTCTTTGTCACCCAAACTTTCCTTGAATTCACAATCTTTTAGCCTATACCTGCCAAATTCTGGAATTACAAAGAATAGCACCCCCTTTCACTTTCTTTTTCCTTTTCTTTCTGTCTCTTCTGAGACACGGGTCTCTGTGTAGCCCTGACTGTCCTGGAACTTCCAGTGTAGACCAGGCTGTTCTTGAACACTCAGAAGTCTTCTTGCCTCTGTCTTCCAAGCCATGTGCCACTACTCCAAACTAGATGTCCTTTTCTTAACCGTTCCTTCTCTCCTTCTCCCTTCCTCTGCTGGGAGGGCTTGAGTATTGTTCTGTGTTCGAGCACATTCCTAGCTTATACAAATCTCTTGGGTTGAATATTTACAGAGAAGTAAAATAAAGTAGAATTTAACTCATTTATCAAGCATGCTACAAGGAATATATTCACAATGAGAAAAATTAGAAATATACCCAACTACCCAGAATATGTGGAGAGTTACTCAGGGACTGGGAAGAGGCCTAGTGGGCAAGAAAGTTCTTGCAACACTAGCCGGATTATTTGTTGGGACCCAGAACCCATACCAAAGACACACGCTAGTGCAAAGACAGTGTCCAGGGGTTCACTGGCCAGCTGACGTAAATTGAGTGTTCATGGAGATCAAGAATTAACAAGGGAACAGAGTGACGCTCATGTATCCAACAAGAGTGTAGCCTAATTAGTTAAGCCTTTCCTAGCAACCTTGCTGCTGTGTGGGTTTGGGGTGTGCACGCTTGGTGGGTTGGAAAGGCTGCTCCTGGGAGTGCCAGTGTGCACTGGTACAGATATCTAGCACAGTACAGTTCATAAGAAGCAGTGTCTTAGAGCAGCCAGATGTCTGTGTGGGGAGTTAACAGTCAAGTGTGCTAATTCCTGCAGAGTGGAAGTGAGGGAAGTACAGCTCTCGAGTAGTGGAGGTCAGGTGTAACACAAGTTCTAGGTCTTAATAATAATAGCCCAGAGTCACTTATGGAGAAATGCTGAGAGATCAGAGAGACGAAGGGGCAGAACCCTAGCCACCTTACATACTCAATGTCCCAGCTGAAAAGACACTGAGCTCCAGTCTCCTCCCATCTTATCGCTTCCCCTCTCCACCCAGCCATTCACTTTCTGTCTGTCTGTACAGACCTCCAGACCTCTATGGTTAACTAGAGGTAAACTCTGCCCTCTAATCTTCAGGCAAGCTTTATTTGTTAGAATATAAACAAGATATCACTATGTTTCCCCATTTTTGCCTAAAGTAAAAGGTTATATCTACTAAAAGAAAAACTATATACAATAAGGACAATAACTATAAAAACATAAATAACAGGCAATGAATACATGAACAATGACTAGTCTATTAAAAATTGACAAATTCAGAGGGAATACTCCATGTCCATCCTATCTTCCGAGTATGAAAGGTTGTACCTAATTCACTTTTTATTCGAACTTGCATTACCTATCTCTCAACCATATACACTTTTCCATTCTTTAGTGAATTTGTTTTCTGAATCTGATAACAGGGAAAATTATAACTATAAATTCTTTAGCTCCATCACAGACCTGAGTAAGCAGGAAGTGCAAGCAAGCAACTTCCAAAACAATGTGAGAAATGACAGAAGCATCTGGCTTCCTGGATAGTCGCCCAAGGTTCCTCTGCAATGTTGGAGCATCCATCTTCGGCCTACTGGCCTGGCATATATTGACACACTTAACTGAGAAGCAGGATAAAAATACCCGCCTGCTAGAAACCCAGGAAGAACTGATTACTTCTTAAGTTCTGGTATCATAGATTAGTGGCCTCAGACTTAGAATTGCAGGGATCAGTAACTGCCCAGGGCCTTGTTTTACTGGATAGGTGTGATGCTTGTAGCTGGGTGGCTGGCTGCTCATTGGAGACTTTGGACTGGAACTTTGAAGTGTTGGTATCTTTCCACTGTGCCACACAAGTACCTGTCTGTAACTCGCCTGGGCTTTCCAGTGCCATTGTAGAGAAGGATCTTCATAACTTAAATGATTTCATCAAAACCCTTTACAGATTTGTCATTTAAATGCCGTACATTTCATGTTGTCTGCTTTTTCCACAGGGCGGTAACCAAGGTTTAACAGTAGTAATTCAAGGACAAGGTCAAACTACTGGGCAGTTGCAGTTGATACCTCAGGGGATGACCGTCCTTCCAGGGCCAGGGCAACAGCTCATGCAAGCTGCAATGCCCAATGGTACCGTCCAGCGATTCCTCTTTACCCCACTGTCGACAGCAGCCACTACCAGCAGCAGCAGCAGCAGCACCACTGCCTCCCCAGCAGCAGGTAGAAACCCTGTGTTGCCGCTTGTTGCTGGCCTCTCAAGTAGCAGGGCCAGTGCTCTGCCTCGAGCCTGCTTAAGTGCTGAACTGCTGATATGGTCATCCTCTGTGTTTCCACGCCTTGTTCCCAGACTCCCTGGACCCTTCCCGAGTCATAGAAAGGAGGGGTGGAATAATGGGTACCATGACACCAGTGTGCCATGTGGAGCCCTCTTTGTCCTGCACGAGCTTAGGGAGACTGAGTCTGTGCAGCTGATAACCAGCCTCCTGCAAGCCCTCAGTGCCTATTGCCATGTCATAGCCGAAGAATGCAGCTGGACAGAGTGCCTCAGCACGCCTAGATGACACACAGAGGGCATGCAGGGAGCGTCCCAGCTTCCCAGCCTAGGAGATGCCTAATCCGAGTGCACCTGAGTGGCAGGCTTACCTCTTCGACCCTGAGGCTTCAGGAAACCCTTCATAGTCCCCTTTCCCACCCTCTTCCATCCTAAAGCCAGGGAAATCACTTTGTCTTCCTTTTTTACAGGTTCAGGAGAACAAAAACAGAGTAAATTGTCACCCCAGACCCAGGTCCAACCAGCCACAACCCTGGCACCAGCTCAGTCATCAAGTGTGAATCCTGCAGAAGCCACGCCACAGACTCCTCAGCCTGCCGCACAGCCCCAGCCCCAGCCCCCAGCTCAGCCTGAAGTCCAGCCCCAGCCAGCTGTCTCGTCCCATGTCCCTTCTGAAGCACAGCCCTCCCAGGCACAGTCATCTAAACTCCAGCAACAGTGTCAGCCTCAGAGCAGTGTCCAAGGACAGTCTCCTGTTCGTGCTCAGAGCCCACCCCTGACTGGAATACGTCCACCAGCTCCATCCCAAGTGAGCCCTGGACAGCAGCCCCAGGTTCAGACTGCAGTCTCACAGGCCATTTCAGTCCCACCCGCCACCTCTCTGCAGACGCCTGCACAAGGCCAGCCACAGTCACAGCCCCAGGTACAGTCTTCAACTCAAACTCTTTCTCCAGGACAGACACTAAGTCAAGTTACTGTCACGTCCCCATGCTGTCCTCAGCTACAAACACAGCAGCTGCAGCCCCAAGTCATTTCTGTGCCTGAGCTCCAGCAAGTCCAGGCCCTCTGTCAGACCCAGTCCCAGGTTGAGGCTCAGATACAGGCTCAGCAAGGTGGTGGTGCGCCCCAGCAAATCCAGCTGCAGTTACCCATTCAAGTTCAGCAAAGCAGTGCTGTGCAGACTCAGCATGTTCAGAGTGTGGTCACAGTGCAGGCAGCCAGTGTGCAAGAGCAGATGCAGAGGGCTCAGCATCTCAGGGACCAGCAGCAGAAGAAGAAGCAGCAGATAGAGATTGAGCGTGAACACACCTTCCAAGCTTCTGCCCAAAGGGAAATCATTCAGAAACAGGTAAAGACATTAAGTCAAAGCAGTGTGTTGGGTAGTGTGAGTTACTGTGCTGTGTGGTAGACTCAGTGCTTTGGTTGTGCTAGGCTTCCTGAATGAGACACGGTCACTGGTGGATAGCCTCAGAAGACCAGAACACTGCTTGCCCGTTCTGGTTCGGGACTTAATGGACATGTAGCACCAGTGCTTATCAGAAAAACCAAGTGGTAAGGCCACCGACAAAATGTAGCGATTCATTTGAAGTCATTTGATTTGCAAGTGTCATTCCTTCATTTGCCTATGGACTAAGCAAATTGTGGGCAGACTGGGTTTATTTGCATTACTTGCCACACCTTTGTAAAAATGTCTTAAACCCAGATGTTTGTCCATAGCATCCATGTAAGGTGGTGATGTGCAGCAGGGGCATCTTGGAATAGTATGTGGATGCAGGAAGTCACTTTAGACAGCTAGCGTTCTGCCAAAACGAAGCTGGTGACCTGCAGTCTAGCTGAGGACACTCCGGTCATCAGCCACCTGCCCCGCCAGCACTAGGCAAGAGGTTCCAAGTCTTAGCAAGCTCTGAAGCACTGTTTTCTCCCTGAGCTGTATCCGCATTAAATTTGTCTCTTCGCAGACACATGGGATGTTAGGATTAAATTCCATCATGTATATGATTGTGAAGGTGTAAGGTATTATTTCTATGAATATAAATCCTCTGTGACGTGTTCAAATCCCAGCTCTTGTATTGTTTCATGTGTAAACCGAGTGTTACTCCAGGACCTGTCTTCCAGGTCTTTGTAAGGGGCAGGGTACTCTTCAACCTGGTGGCTGCAGTGTGTGAGACCCTTTGGAACATGAGAGTTGGGTGACACTTTTGGGCTGTGTTACTTACTATTTAATCTCAAACAAGTTGGTTGACTTCTTTGTGTCTCAGTGTTTATTTAGAAAAAAAAAAGTATCCTCATATTTCAATGTTACCATAGAGAATAAACAATGTCAAGTGCTTAGCTTAATTCAGAACTTGGTGCACAGTATGAGCCTGGGACCACCTAGCTGCTTTCTTTTTATCTGTATTAGTTAGACAATTCTTACTGGTTCCTTCATCAGCAGTGCTATCACTTCTACCTGTGTGTTAACTGAACTTGTGTCTGTTATAAAATGTGCATTTATGGATTTGTTCTGTTCTCAAGGTGGTGATGAAGCATAATGCTGTAATAGAACATTTAAAACAGAAAAAGACCATGACTCCAGCTGAAAGAGAAGAAAATCAAAGGTAGGGAGAGACACAGGCCCCCCTGAGAGTCTGCACAGTTTGGTTTGCCTTTGGTCTTACCCAAGCTTAATGCCAGGAGTGGCCGTAGTTGCTCCTGGAAACTTCTGCAATCCGTTTGTACATCGTCTAGGGACGTAGACAAATGGTGCCTTACGTGCCAGGGTGGAGCAGCCAGTGTTACAGAGGTTGTGTGTTTTCCTCTAGAATGATTGTGTGTAACCAGGTGATGAAGTACATTCTGGATAAGATAGACAAAGAAGAGAGACAGGCGGCAAAGAAACGCAAGCGCGAGGAGAGCGTGGAGCAGAAGCGGAGCAAGCAGAATGCCAGCAAGCTCTCCGCTCTGCTCTTCAAACACAAGGAGCAGCTCAAGGCCGAGATCCTGAGAAAGAGGGCGCTGCTGGACAAGGAGCTGCAGATTCAGGTGCAGGTAGGAGCCCGCACCCCACAGCCAGCGCTGGGCGCGCCGGCCGAAATCCCAGCTCCCGCCTGGAGTTTACATTGCTGTCTGTAGCATGGGCAGTGAGTAATAGGTGGGCTTGGCTTTTGAGAGGCGGCAGATCTTTCTAAGTTTGTCTCCCTCCAATCTGAGAGCCTTGAGCCCTTTTTGGGGTTTTTTGTTTTTCTAGACAGGGTTTTTTCTCTGTTTATCCCTGTCTGTCCTGGAACTCACTCTGTAGACCAGGCTGACCTGAATTCACTAAGAACCCTGGGATTAAAGGCGTGTTCCAACACCACCCCAACACGGGCTGAACTGTTTTAGCTATGTTGGATGTGGTGTGGCTTTTATTGTCTGTGCCATCATTCATCCAGGACACATTTCAGAAGAAGAATGCATAGTAATGGGAACATAGGAAAACACATTTATACAGACAACTTCCCTAGCTTGGAAGTAACGCTGTAGGTACTGCTAATCTATTCATACATATTTACAGAGCTTTCTGATAAGCAGGCTGTTGACAGCATCAAATATAAGGGGTCTTGTACATTTTAAGAAAATACCCATTAGACATGACGTAAAAGACTGGCGGTCTTCCCGCAGAAGACAAAGCCAGCAGGGCAGCAATCAGGTCACCGCTGGAGGAAGGTGACAGAAGGGAGCACAAACTGCAAGGAAGAAGACGGGTTGGGTTTGGGTTTGGTGTAATTATTACATTCCATCCCCAGGGAAACCATATTTAAACTTTAACAAAATTAAGCTTGCCAGCGCTAGTGTGACACTGAGTACAACCATTGTCCCAGTTTCCCGAGAAAAAGCCCATTCACAGTAGACTCAGAAAACCTAAAATACAGATCCACGCTTGGTGCTATGATACAGTGCAGGTAAGAGTTATTCACAGAGCGCCAAACCTTTCAGTTACAGCCTCACACATGACATTAAGTGACTATTCCAGGCCTGGTGTGGTGGTGCACACCTCTAATCCTACCCTTGGGAGGCATTCAAGGCCAGCCTGGTCTAAGGGAATTGCAGGAGAGCCAGAGCTACATAGTGAAACCATGCGACAAAAGAAAAAGAAAAGAAATGACGTATCTCAGATATATTAAAATTTTAAACACAAAACAAAATACTAAGAAAAAAATACACTTGCCATTTTTGAAATCTTGGAAAGCAATTCTTAGAAGTATTTTATTCTTTCCTTTTCTCTTTTTTGTGGGGATGGGGTGCAGTTTTGTTTGTGTTTTTGAAACAGGGTTTCTCTGTGTTGCTTTGGAGCCTGTCCTGGAACTCACTCTGTAGACCACGTTGGCCTCAAACTCACAGAGATCCACTGGCTCCCAAGTGTTCATTTTTCTCTTCTTATCAACATCTGCATAAGGCCTCTCCCTTTGGTTTGTTTCAAACAGGATCTTTCTTTAGCCCAGGACTGGCTTCAAATTCCCGGGCCTCCTGCTTCAGCCTCTTGAATGGGGTTACGGCCTGTGCCCCGTGGCTCTCCTTTAGAATGTATAGGGCTTCCTTCCTGTAGGTGCAAGGGTTCCACCCAGTTAGCCTTACAGCAGCCATTGTTCAGCTGCTGGGAACCTTGCGTGTCTAGAAGTGGAGTGAGATTCTCAGGCTGAGGAGGAGGACTGCGCTTGTTACAGCCCTTCTTCAGCTGCCATCGGTGTGTTGAGCATTCCCCAGTTCAGTATGCCGGCATTTCTGATCTGCTTCTTTAGCATTCAGGGCATTGAACTTGGGTCATCAGGTTTTTGTGACAAGCACTTTTACCCACTGCACCATCTCTCGGGCCCAGGATCCTCATTTCTGGACAAACTAGTGTTGTTTTGGAGGCTGTTCATTTGTTTCAGGATCTGTTTTGTTTTGAAGCAAGGTCTCATGTAGGCCAGGCGAGTCTCAGACTGTGTTGCAAAGGAGGCCCTTTAATTTGTAATCCTCTTGCTTCTCTCTCAGTAGCTAGGGCCATGCACCCGGTTAGGAAAGTGTGTTTTGTTGCCTAGGTCTCCTATCTTAACTCCAAACAAAGCATGGTAAACAAGGACAGTCTTTCTCTTACTCTGTTCGCTGCCCGCCAGACCATGCTTTGGGTCTTGTGTTTGGTTCGTGTGCAGACTCCTAACAGGAACTGCTTAGATGAGCGTGATACATGCTTTTTCCCAGCACTCTCTCAGGAGGCAGAGGCAAGCCTATCTCTCTGAGTTCTAGGCCAGCCTGTTCTACAAATCGAGTTCCAGGACAGCCAAGCCAAGGCTACACAGAGGCCCCAAAAAGAAAAAGAATGGGAGGGATGGTATTTGTCAGGTGGGGATAATGTCCAGCTCCTGCCCGGCTGCTCCTTCACGTAACCGTGGTGGCCTTCTGTCTGTCTGCACTTGCCCACAGGAAGAGCTGAAGAGAGACCTGAAAATGAAGAGAGAAAGAGACATGGCACAGGCGGTACAGGTCAGTGCTGCTGCATCGTCCACACTGCCAGCGCCAGCACCGCCACCGGCAGCCCCGCCGGCTCCTCCTCCTTCACCTCCCTTGGCACACAGTCTGCCATCTGCGGGCCACCCCACAGCCCCACTCCCCATCGCTTCCCAGAAGAGGAAGCGGGAGGAGGAGAAGGACTCCAAGTCCAAAAAGAAGAAGATGATCTCCACCACCTCCAAGGAGGCCAAGAAAGACACCAGGCTGTACTGCATCTGCAAGACGCCCTACGACGAGTCCAAGTAAGTGCCTCTGCCCAGCTTAGCTGTTGAGTGAGCAGTTGGCAGCACTGGGTGAGGGGGAGCCAGTGTGAGGCTGGGCTTCATCTTGCATCAGATACTTGGCTTGACACTGTGCAGTAAGGGGGCTGTTCCACACGCTCGTGGGTCTTGCTTGTCCTCAGCAATGTCCTTTTCTGTCAAAAACAAGCTTGCTGTGGCCTCTTTGCTTTCCCAAAGCGCTTTGTGGGCTTACTCCTAATCAATCTGCCAGCGCTGCGTCTTGCAGCCCAGAGTCCATTCCAAAGTGGATGGCACAGAGGTGTCACATTAGCTCCCTTAAAGAAAAAATGCAAACAATATTTTTGTCTAAGTTTCCAATGCCTTACTGGAAACAAAAGCCAACAAAACACATGGTGTCCCGTACATCAGTTTGTGAGTTTGACATTCAAAAATTGATGGGCACAGCAATGGGAAGCTGTTTTTGACAGTTTTATATTTGGTGACATAAATAAGATTTTAGAGATATTATTAGTCCATAAATATACTTTCTTGTTCCTTTTTTTTCCAGTTATTGTTGTTATTCACTGTTTAACTTCTGTCCAACATGCAAATATAGGCCAGTGTTTTACAGTGGCAAAAGTTCAAATGTGTCTTAAAAAATGATTTAGAATTAGAAATTGTTCCTGTGTGTGTATGTGGTGACAGGGACGCCACTCCAGTGTGCTCGCTGAGTCACCATCAGTTTGCAAGTGTCTGGTGGAAACTCTGCTGAGAGACAAGCTACCTGTTGAACTCAGCAGAGTGTAAACGTCCTCACTTCCCACTGTGTGTCCCTCATTAGTGATTGTCCATCGTGTAAAGCGTGGCACTCTGAACTAATCCCCCGACAATGCAGTACACGTGTGCCTCACTTTAAGTAACACACGGAGGATGGGGAACCTTACACAGTGTTCAGGCCACAGAAGACATTTTGACACCGCTTTCCTGGGATACTGACATTGCTTAAAATGAGGTGCACCTGTACCAGTGCTCATTGTGTTAAGCCTGCCCATTATTTTGTGGCTATTTCACCTTTTTTTTTCAGTTTGCCATTGACATTTCACAGCAGTCTCCTTCACTCCTTGTCACAGTCGGAGTAAGGAGGCCTTTTGTCAGTGCTTTGTGACCTCCGACCAGGCCAGCCTGGTTTGGACATTGAGTCACTAGCTGCTAAGGACACTTGCTTAAAAATGGCAACTCCTGTCCTGAAATGCCTTTCAGAGCATGTGGCACCTGAAGAGGCAACATTTCAATCGCCTTAACAGGTCCTCACCTGAGGCAGGGCACGTGGGAGTCGTGGTTCAAAAGCAAGGGTCCCTGGGGACAGGTTGCCATCTCACTGTGTCATTCCTGCAGTCACGAAGCATCCCTCTAGGTTAACTTGCAGCACAGCCTGGTAGAACGGGAGGGACCGGTGGTGGCAAGGCCAGCCTGGTAGCCTGTGAGCAGTGCAGTCCTACCCAGCTCCCATTTGCTACTTGTCACTGCTCCCCAGGACCCAGTGTCACAGCACCTGGGCCCCTTTACCTCCCTCCCTCCTCCCTCCCTCCCTCCCTCCCTCCCTCCTCCCTCACACACACTCCCTCCCTTGCCAACTCAGTGCACAGGATGACTGCATACATGGGCCTCTCCTAGCCTCCTTCATGCCGTGTCTGACCATTTGTCTTCTCCCCTGGCTGCCTTGCATGTTCCTTGAACTGTAACTTCTCCTCGGTGTTTGCGCTGCGCTTTGTTTCCAATTGTAAATTGTGAGATACATTATCAAACCTATCTAAGAAGTAGCCCTGATATTGAAATGGCTTCTGTAGAATAGGTTTGACAGATGTAAGTCTTTGATTCTTTGGCTTTGGTTTTTGTGCCTGTTACAGTTACACACACATTCATTACGAGGAAGCCATTACATTACCATCAGTGTGTTGTTAATTTTTTTTTTTCAAATTCCAGTATGTTTTTAAATAAACCATATTTCACTAAACAGTGTGTTTGTTGAAATCGATGTGAGTGATGACGTGTCCACCCTTGGCAGTGTCAGATGCTGTAGTTAGCCACTGGTAGAATGGTTGGATTCAGTGTTTAGCTGACTCATTGCAGAAATTACCCTGGTAAGAAAGTGAAGCAGGGTAGGGAACACAGATTTTCATGCCATGCAGCTCAAAATGACAACTACATTGTCATTTCATTGTGAATACTTTTAGGTTCTATATTGGCTGTGATCTTTGTACTAACTGGTATCATGGAGAATGTGTTGGCATCACAGAAAAGGAGGCTAAGAAAATGGATGTGTACATCTGTAATGATTGTAAGCGGGCACAAGAGGGCAGCAGTGAGGAATTGTACTGTATCTGCAGGACACCTTATGATGAGTCACAGTGAGTTGATAAGAGCATCTGTTTGACAATTCAGGAAGCCGCATTGCTCAACTGGTCACTTAATGTGAAAATGAAAAGCAGGGCCTCTCTGTGGTGTGTTACACACCTACGTTACTGAGCCTTTCTGGTTTTTTCTCTTTTCCCTCTTTCTCTCTCCTTCAAAATGTATGTTGCTTCCTAGTGAATGATTGAGTTGCATTGGGGGAAATATGGTTATAACAGTACATTTGATTCTTCAATATGTAATAGAAAGTAATGGAAACAGCCTGACTGGGACCTCACCTTGTCTGAAGGCGTGCTCTGTTACAGGCTAGGGAAGCACCCTTTAGGATGAGCTGTGGCTGCTCCTAGCTCACTGATTTTGAACCCTCATTTGATAATGGGGCTAGTTGGAAGGTTTTTTTGGTTTTTTTTGTTTTGTTTTTTGTTGGGTTTTTTTTTGGGGTTTTTTTTTTTTTTTTTTTTTTTGGTTTTTTTTTTGGTTTTTTTTGACTTATTTTGTTTTAAGCTTTAAAATCAGTCAAATGTTTTACATTTTTTCCCCTCAAGATTGGTTCTACAATAGTACTTTTAATACATGTTTGCTATTGTTTGCTATTGTTCTTAATATCCACAGTACTTGGTTAACTCATTGGAATGTCAGTGTCTAGTAGTAAAACCGTAATACTGAAGTTATTTTATACCCAGGGGCTAGCCAGTATTCAGTTGCATGGTGGTTTTACGGGGATCTAAGTAGAAGCTGCCCACTCTCCCTGGCCTCACGTTTCCATTTTGGATCTTACAGATTTTATATTGGCTGCGATCGATGTCAGAATTGGTACCACGGGCGCTGTGTTGGCATCTTGCAAAGTGAGGCAGAGCTCATTGATGAGTACGTCTGTCCACAGTGCCAGTCCACAGAAGATGCCATGACGGTGCTCACGCCACTGACAGAGAAAGACTATGAGGGTTTGAAGAGAGTGCTGCGCTCCTTACAGGTGAGACTGCCAGGTGTGGCAGCTGAGCTGAAACCCAAGCCGCCTGGCTGTGGAGGTGTGTCTAGGGTCTGAACGGTCCACCCGAGAATGCTCACCGGTGTGGGCTGTGTCCCAGCACTAGGTGCAAAGGGATGGACAAAGGGCACTTTCGTATGTGCCAGCGACATGACGTTCCCCAAGTGCATCATCTCCACTGCTGCTTCTCTAACGCTAGAGTTGCACTTCAGTTCTACTTTTAAAGAAATCTGTGTCTCACGGGCGTAGATGAGCAAAAAGTTTGATTCAAGTCTGGCTGTTCTCTCACTGGAATGAAAGCATAAGGGAGATTGGGAGTGTTCGAGATGGGTCAAGATAGGACATAGGGTAAAATCTCTGCTGTAGCCAGTCACATTGTCAGAAGAACTGGGAGTCAATACCAGTTCCTGGCTGTTTCACGGGCATCCCTGCCACCTCATTACCCAGCAGAGGTGATCACTGCACACTTGGAACCCGCCCACCCGAGCTATCTGAGGGATTCGTGTGCCAGCATTCCTCAGCTGGCCGGTCTTCACATAGGAACCAGAGTACAGGTTTCATGACTCTTGCTGGTGCTCCACACCTGTCACCAAGGACCTCAGAGCCACCTTGGAGGACTGTGACTGTAAATCATGTTCATTTAAGAAACTTTGTAACTGCTACCCAAGTCACCTTGTGTAACCCACTTCATTTCTTCAATGTAGAGCTGACTTGAATTTTCAGGCTTTGTTAATAGATCCAGTGAATCAGCTCAGTGTGCGTGCGTGCGTGCGTGCGTGTGATTAGCACTTCCGTTGACAGTAATGATGCTTGTTCTATATTGTAGGCCCATAAGATGGCTTGGCCTTTCCTTGAGCCAGTCGACCCAAATGATGCACCAGACTATTACGGCGTTATTAAAGAGCCGATGGGTGAGTCTCCAGATGAATAGGAGCATGCTACTCAGGAGTCCAGGCAGCATTCTGTTGTCCATGATGCTGATGCCTCTGGAGTGTCGGGAGGTAACAGCGTGAGCTGTATCGGTCACTTAGAGTAGTCACTAGAGTTAGAATTTGAAGCTGAGTTTCATAGACACTCTTAGTCCAGGCTGACTCAGACCCCCCTGCCTGCACCTCCCAAGTGCTGAAGTTACCTGAAGGAACCACTGCTGTCTGGGAATATCTACTGAAATTTACATATGCATGCCTTTGAGCTAGGAGCGTACCTTGGGGACAAGTGTATGTATATTCATGGCAGCAGTGTTTGTGATAGCATAACACTAGAAGTGCAATAAACCACTAGTCCAGGAGTCACTGAGTCATACTGTGTGAGTGGGGATATACAGCTGTACAAAGAATGGGTGGAGTTAGGGAACCCAGCCTGGGGGACAAGCAGATGCAGCAACCACAGTGGAGAGCAGGGGAACATAAAGCCTTTCCCAGGAGAAAAACACTAGTAGACGAGTTAAAACTGGGTATACTGGGGCTGGAGACATGGCTCAGAGGTTAAGAGCACTGCTTGTTTTTCCAGAGGTCCTGGGTTCAATTCCCAGCAACCACAAGGTGGCTCACAACCATCTGTAATGAGATCTGGTGCCCTCTTCTGGCCTGCAGGGATATATGCAGGCAGAACACAGTATACATTATAAATAAGTAAACCTTTCACAAGACAACAAAACTGGGCTTACCGAGAGGGGTATACATGTAGTTGCATTTCAGAGAATGTGCCAGTCAATGAAGTTAAAAAACTAATGCTGAAGAATTTCCAAACCACTGACATTCCCTTTAGCTGATAGAAAAACTGTATTTTAAAGCCAGCAAAGTATCCTTAAAAGAAGGGAGAACATGAAGAGGATGGGAAGGAAGAATGAGTCAGATCCATCTGAAAGCTGAGTGGACAGCTCAGGGAGAGCGCTTGCCTTCCAAACTTAAGAGGCCTGGACAGGCAATGATGCCATTTCCCTGTTGGTCTCTTCAGAACAGTGCTTCTGATGGCTTTGTGTTGAATTTACTGGAGGTGGAGAGATGGCCCAAATGGTGGAACAGCGGGCTGGTCTACCGACAGGTTCAGCTCTGAGCCCCAGCACCCAATGAT
Organism: Cricetiscus sungorus; assembly: GCA_030556225.1. NCBI lineage: Eukaryota > Metazoa > Chordata > Mammalia > Rodentia > Cricetidae > Cricetiscus > Cricetiscus sungorus. The sequence continues at coordinate 82,597,749 of JANBXA010000069.1, read as the reverse complement.
ACAACACCCACTGCATCACAGGCGATGCAACTCCCTCCCCCTACTCAGCGCACACACAGTGTTTTGAGAGTTGCATAGCTTTTTTGAGACAGGGCTTCTCTGTTTTGTTTTGTTTTGTTTTCCCATTCTGGAACAACTAGCTCATGTAGACCAGGCTGGTCTCTAACTCACAGACATCCGCCTGCCTCTGCCTCCTGAGTGCTAGTGCTGGGATTAAAGGCGAGAAGCACCACCGCCTGGCTAATTGATTACTTCTTAATTCATTATCCAACTTTAGCTTTTAAAATTATTTTTGTCTTGTAGTTTGTTTGTTTTAGGTTTTTTGTTTTGTTTTGTTTTGTTTTTGAAACATGGTTTCTCTGTATTGCTTTGGATCCTGTGCTGTAACTCACTCTGTAAACCAGTCTGGCCTTGAACTCACAGAGCTCCTGCCTGTGCCTCCCAGGGGCTGGGATTAAAGGCTGTCTTGTAGTTTTGAGACATTTCATTCTCTAGCCCAGCTTGACCTTGATTCCCCGCTCAGAGCTATCGGCTCCTGAGTGCTGGCCTGCCAGGTGTGAGCCACCTCTCCTCATAGGCTCTTTCCTTTTGCCTTTGTTAATGTCAGCTCAATATAATACGCACCTGTTCTTAGATATGTCGAGGAAATGCAGAGCTGCATAGTAACGTTGAGAGACGTGAACGCTGTCATCTGTGTCTAGGTTTTAAGCAATAAAATCTCACATTCCAGTCATCCCACTCCTTTCTAGTTTTGAAATTTAGTCTCATTCTTGTCCTAGAACAGGTAATCCTCCTGCCTCAGCCCCCTGGGGTGCTGGAATTACTGGTGTATATCATTATTTCCAGAGACAATTCTATATTTACTAAAAGTTCATTAAATATATAAAAATGTCCAGATGGTGTAGACTAACTTTAAAAATAGTAAGTTGCTTTGAGGGCTAAGGGAATCAGCATGGTGTTACTGAGCCTAATATAAGATGATAAAGACAGCTGGCCAGTGGTTGCTCTGGCACAGCACTCAGGAGGCAGAGGCAGGGGGATCTCTGAGTTCTAGAGTAGTAGCCTGATCTACAGGACAGTTTCCAAAGCCACAGAGAAACTCTGTCTTGAAGAACCAAAAAAAAAAAAAAAAAAGATAAAGCCACTACTACAGATGGCATTTATTCATAATTCTACATTGTGTTCATAATTTGGAATTTTAATTAACCTTAGTATGCATAGTAGTTTGTGTTTGCTATTTTACTATGAAAGATAAAGACAGGCTGGGTGATGGTGGCGGTGGTGCACAAGGCAGATCTCTGAGTTCAAGGCCAGCCTGGTTACAGAATGAGTCCCAGGACATCCATGGCTACACAGGGAGACCGTGTCTTGTAACAAAGAAACAATAAAAAGCAGTTGAATGAAAGCTGTTCTGTGTAGTTAACTAAACATAAAAGCACCTTCTGAGCAGCAGCCAGGATTGATGTCTTAGAACCCAAACAGAAACGGTGTTGACCAGCCCCAGGCGTCCTTGCCTGGACTACCCTCCAGATGTGGGGTAGCACATTCAGAAGAATTCCAAGTAAACACACATGTTAAGTTCATGAGAGCTGCAGGATGAGATTGCACTGGGAGAGCCTTATAGCTGTGAATGTGTTTTATGTTTTCTGTTTTTAAGACCTTGCCACCATGGAAGAAAGAATACAAAAACGGTATTATGAAAAACTAACCGAGTTCGTGGCAGATATGACCAAAATTTTTGATAACTGCCGTTACTACAATCCCAGTGACTCCCCCTTTTACCAATGTGCAGAAGTTCTTGAGTCATTCTTTGTACAGAAACTGAAAGGATTCAAGGCTAGCAGGTAAGCATGGGTGTTCAGTAACCTGATGTAAATCATTTCTTCAATGTTTGTACTCTCCTATTAAGGATCGGCCAGTGTTTTGTTTGTAGTAAGTTTGTTCCTTCAAATAAAAATACTGTTCCTACAAAGTCAAGGCTATATAGCATTACACTAGGTGTGGCAATGCACAACTTTAATCCCAGCACTCGGGAGTCAGAAGTTTGTGATGTTGAGGACAGCCAGAGCTACATAGTGAGACCCTGTCTCAACAAACAAAGAAACAAAAACAGATGATGGCGCTGTGGTCTACTCTTCAGAATGGGAGCAGGTTATTGCTGAGAAAGCTCCATGTCTATTAATATGGTTAAAATGAAATCACTTTGTAAATGCTGTCCCTGGGAATCCGTCTGCAGAACCTGTGACAAGCAAGGAGGGCTCTGGCTCCCTTTGAGCCACTCATTGAGTAAGCAAGCGAGAGGGTTCTCCAAACTCTCCTCGAGTTATGTGTGCTATATCTTAGAAGTCATCAAACTATAGTTTTCCAGGTGTTTTTCTAGGCTATGCTAGATCTGAAGTCTCCATGTCCTTCTAAACCACAGAAACATTGTAGCAATTTTGCAAGAAATTTTGTTACTGTTACCTCCCTGCCCTTGTGTTTCTCTGCCCCATCCCAAGCCCAGGAAGTTCTCCATCCTGGAGAGGTTTGGTGCCTCTCCAGTGATTAACAGCTCTGTCAGTGCTACCATTCTGTAGCCTTAAGAACCACCATTCAAGGTACCATATCCACCCACCCACCCAGCCAGTCATCCTAGACGTAACGGCCATGTGACTTGGGTGGGTTGGGGCCTGGGCATCTGTGTATCATCTAAGCTATTCCTAAAAGATTCCTTAGCAAGTATTAGAGTCAGTGTGGCCGGCTCCAAGTGAAGCTGAGTGGGAGCACCAGCATGCATTGTCAGGCCCCGGGTTCACTCCTCATTGCACCAGTGATGCAGGGCTCTGCCACATAACCTCCCTATTTGCTTTCCTCTCCCATAGCAAGGTAGGTGGTTCCCAAGAGCTGTATTTTAGACAGTGTTGGAACATGGGTAGTAGAGGAGGCTTTTAAAAGATAACAGCAGAGAGTACACTGAAATCTCACCAATGGTGAGCAGAAGGAAGCTGAGTCCAGTACAAACCTAATCCAGATGCTTTAGACAATTCAGGAGCAGTCCCAGCATACTGCCCAGAGAGCCCTACATATGTGAATCCCAGCATTGAAGAGGAACTTAGAGAAGAGCAACCTAAGATCCTTCTAGCTGTGTTGGAAGTGTTGCTGGCATCTAGCCCATGGGGGCCAGAGAAGCTGCTTGCCAGACTGCTGGGCAGGCCAGCCTCTATGACAAAGAATGAGCCAACCCAGAATGTCATGAGGGATATTAAAGAAGCTCATTCTTTGCTGGAGATTAAGCTGGAGACCTAGCAGATCCTGTCTCAAGTAGTGGAGAAGTAACTGCCCAGCAGGGAGCTCTGAACTCGTCCACAGCACCTACCAGGTGATAGCTCTTATGAAGATTGGCAGACATGCAGGGAAAGACTACGTGGAGGAGGAAAGGTTCACGGTGGATCCGAAAACACGCCCTGTATCGTGTCCTGAGAAACTACACCTAAACCCTGGTGAACAAATGATTGGGAGTGAAAAAAAACCAAGATAGTAAAATTAGGAAAAGACCGTGGTGTAAGTGATGAAAGTTCACGTCTTGGAAATTATGAAATAAAAATGTCACTGTGCCTGATAACTCAGTGAGAAGGAACAGAGAGAATGAAGGAGATTACCAAGGTTACTGTCAGAAAGTAGAAGGTTGAGCACCAACTCCCTCTGTTGCACGGGGTGCTGGGTAGTGAGGAGCCTGAGCTCTGCCATTTGCATCCTTGTGGAGGGAGAGGGACACCTGGCACACCAGGCACAGGGCGGAGACAACCACTGCAGTACAGCGTTGTGGAGCCTCTAAATGCCAAGGCTAAAGGAGCTTCCAGAAGACAGAACAGAACTGGATTAGATCTGTACCGGTCTTGAGGAATGTGTTAATGTGTTAGCTTACAATATACAGAGGTGGAAACAGTGCAGTGGAAGCAATACATGGTTAACGTGTCAGGGAGGGGCTCGTGGGTCATTACAAAGTGTGTGCTTCAGCAGAGAAGCGCATCAAGGAACAAGACTTAGCCCCTCCTCTAATCCCAGCATTTGGGAGGTAGAGGCAGGCAGGTCTGAGTTCAAGATCAACTTCATCTATAGAATGAGTTCCAGGACAGCCAGGGCTACACAGAGAAACCCATCTCAAAAAATGGGGGTGGGGTGGGGGAAAGACAAAGAAAAGAGACAGGACATTGGGTGCCTGGAGAGATGACTCCTTCCTTGGTGGTGTAAGTCTTTAATCTCAGCTAGAGTGAGACTCTGACTCAAACAACAAAGGAAAGGGAAACTAGACCTTAGAGTCCTAGAAACAAGAGGTCCCAGCAACCAACCAAGAATGCATGGAACCTACGTGAGTTTTTATGTCCAATATGTGTGACAAGTGTTGATCAGAAGACAACAGTGAAATATCTACAGAGAGCAAGTGTATAGACATGAGCTAATTAGTTGAAGTCAGAAAACCCTAACCCTGTGAAGTAACCAAAAGTTTTCTCAGAAATGCTAGGTGCTGCAGAGAAAGCCCTGGGCCACAAGAGGTTTAGTTTAGCCTAAGGGTACTAGGTGAGCTCACTTCTCATTTGCCAAAGCAAAATAAAGTTGGGAGACGTAAGAAATGCAGCTAAGGAGCGCAGGAGGAGACAGTCACGCCAGGCCCAGTAAGCAGAGCAAAGTCTGCTGACCCCTTCATGGGGGGTGGGGGGACCGGGACGGACGGTGTGTTCACATTCGTGCCCTTTTAAAAGTTGGAAAGGAAGGAAGGAAGGCTTTTGGAGGTTTCTGGGTACATGGAGTCCTACCTTTGCTACCAGACTTGCAGGTAGAATCCCAAAGTGGATGATGAAGGGGGAGGAAAAGGCTTTACAGTCCTGGGGCTTGTTGCAAAACAAGGATTTGCAGAAGATGAGGATAGGCTTAGTAACCTACTGCGGGTGTGTGCGTGTGTGCGTGCGTGCGCTTCATTAAGTGCACATGGTAACACTGGCCTGCACTCCCAGGCGTAAGGGACCACTATGACATTTTGCCACCAAGTTGCTCCCGTTGCTCTTTGTGTGGTAAGCCATTGTGTGTATTTAAGAACACCGGAACTGAATTTAGAGGTTGGCTCAATTCTGGTCTACTGCATTGGACATGGAGAGTTGTGCAGAGGCCGAAGTGGCTGACTATTGCATTGCTGTTCTGTGCTCCAGGCATTTGTTCTCCCCGTTTAAGGCAGGCACAGGGCAGGCGGACCTCTTCTATTTCCGCTGTTAACCTGGCCATACCTTCTGTTTTTAAGTTGTGATCTCCAAGATTGTGTGTACATTATTCGCATTTCTTTGTTCTGATTCATTTATACCATCCATGTTCTTTCTTTTCTTACAGATTGTGATATCTTTAGTCTGAATTTTTAACTGGAATCAGAACTGGATGTTGAGGTCACTCTTTATTTTGCCACGTGATTGCCTAATTCAAAATTCCCCTCCCAAAGGTTGAAACTAGTTAATATAATTTTTTAATGTTAAATACAGATGTGTAGATACATAAAAAGTTTATTCTGGCAGCCGTGTTGGACAGTGTTTTTAAAGAATTGTGAATGCTCAGGATGCTGTACTTACCTGCTATTGCAATATAAAGTGCTACGAGTTAGTCCTGCTGCCTGTACAGTAATTTGGTTACTAACAGAAGTTGTGAATGGAACTGTGAAAAGAGGAGAACTTTCTGGACTTCAGTTGAAAATGTGATGCTAATATTGCTACTTGACTTTTGATGGGACTTTCCATTTCCTGCATCATTGTAAATAGCCAGGCACACACATCTTTTACTACAGTAATGCTTCTTCCTGTAAATGTCTTTGTCCCATTTGCTGAAATGGTGTAATCTTAATAAACAATATATAGTCGCTTATATATACATATATTTTTAAACATTGGCTTTTTCCAGTGAGCTACCATGTTTACTGTACAGTGAAAAGTTTTACTACTATAGCTTAAAGATTTCTTAATTGTTAATTTTTTTATCTTTGCTTGCCAAGGATGAGTGAAAGCATGGCTGCTTCCCCAGACCGGCCTTGGCATCCATATAAAGTATCATTGTCTCAGAAATGAAGGGTGCTTAATTGTCCCCTTTTTCTGTATTCTGTAGGTCTCATAACAACAAGCTGCAGTCTACAGCCCCTTAGAGCTCAGCGTGTCACCTAAGCGAGACACAGCAAGAGGCTGGTGGCCTGAACTATCTAAGTTAAAGCCACATGTTTCAGTCAGGCTATCCCGACAAGGCTTGACCATAACCTCGTTCTTATTGGTCACAACAGTCCAATTGTATTCTTGGCCAGTTTTGTCCAACGGACAAAGGAAAAGCAAAGTCGACGGCACCATTGTCTTGTCGAGAGCAAATGGCTTTACCAATGTGGCAGAAGCAGGAACCTTTTGTTTATTTGGAAAAAAAAAAAAAGAAAAAGCAAGAAAAAAAGATGCTATGGGGTCAAGTGTAACTCCGTGGGTGCCACGCCTGCTCTTCAGTGAAGAAGCTGTTTAGAGTCTCACAGAAAACTTTTTGACTGTATTTATTTATTGTTGCAAAAAAGACGCTTTTTTATTGCTGCCCTCATTTGTCAGCTAATTATTTTTTCTTATAAAATCCAGCCCTGGTTACGTGTATCCATCTATATCTTATCATGATTCCTGTAGGTGAAGTACAAGGCGACCTCTAGATGTCTTTTCTTTCTATGAAAGGAGCTGCTATGTACACATGTGCACACACAACTGGGAATCAACAATGAGTTTATTGTTCATGGTAGACACAGATGAAGCTTGCAGGAAGGCTGGGATAAGTAAGTGGTCCTGGACTACAGACTCCGTTGCCTTGAATACACCAGTACAAATCGTCATTTACTCTGCACCAGGCTAAATGAGCAAAATCTATTTGAAGGTATCTTGTTTGTAAACATTTGTCAGATTCTAATTTTTTTTTCTTTTTGTATGAAAATTCAACTATGGATGTATATGAATCGAAATAAATGGAGATAATTTTTCTCCCACAGATGGAGGTCTCTTTGAATGTGCTCTAATGATTACTTGTAACCTTTGAGGGGAGAGGGAGGGCCACCAAGAATCACAGGCAGAAGGCCTGAGTTTCTCCAGTAGAGCAGAGGCCCTTTTCCTAAGTCCCAGTCCATTGTCACCATATCCGAGATCCTAGGGAGCTGACCTCTAATAACAGGAATATGACACAGTATGCTACCTTCATCTCCACCTTCTGCAATTCTAGGCAAGTTACCAGTCACAGACAGCTTCCTGTCTGTGTGGGGCGAAGGGTGCTGAGATGACCTTGGCCTCTGCTTTCTGTTGGTTGGGTTCCTTTGGGTTTTGTTTGTTGCAGTAGGGGAGAGTCGTACAAGACTAGGGTGCAGGGTAGAGCAGACAGGTGAGTTCTGCACGTGCCTCCTGCCCATGTTCTTGCCTTCCTTCCCCTTGTGCTGCTGCTCTGTGTTGTGAAAATCAGCTGGAGTTGGATTGTGCAGCTTCGCAGACATTTCCTAGACTTTGCACTAGTACACATTAGCCTTGTCCTGCTGAGTTCTAGAATCTACCTAGTTTTTGTTTTCTAAAGTCTTCTCTGTTTGGTGTAGCCCTGCTATGCAAAGCCTTCCCCAGCCCGTAGTTTCTCGAAAGGAAGCTGTGGCAACAGTTGGCAGTTCTCTCCTCCAGGCTCAGGTGTACAGGTTCCTCTGGGCTCACACGCTCTGCTGGAGCCCTCTTGCTCTGTACATAAAGATGTCGCTTTAGCCTACGCTTACAGCTAAAGAGACTACATGCTCAATACGGTAACAAAGCTTTTGCTTAAACTATCAAGGTGGAAGTAGTTAAATACAGGCTGTTTTGTCCTTCTCGTTTACAAAAAGAATGTGTTCCATGTTGTAAGCATCGTGCTGATGCAGGAATTCTACATTTTAATGATATGATGTGATTCTGCATCTAGCCACATCACAGTATTCCTGTACTATCTATTCATATATCTAAGTATACATGGGCTCCATCACTTCAGCTTGTTGCAGCAAGAGCTTTCCTACCTGTAGGCAATAGATTGCTATGTTTTTAACGAATTGTAGCAAATTCTAAATAATTCTTTTTGTACGTAATAGGACATTTCATCCTAAAAAATAAATAAATAAATAAAGTAATGTTTTTGACATTGGATTCTGTGCAGTTTCTAATGAAACAATGGTTGGTTGGTTTGCTGTTTGATATATTTTCTGTAGCTGTTGGCATTGCCAAGTTGTACAGAAGGGGGGTGGGTTGTGGATTTCTGAGACTGGGAAGATGTTAATTTCATATTGTGTACTTAATGGTATAAAGACTTTTGCAATTTCTATCACCATATAAAGACATTTTATAATTTTATCAGACTATAGAGCTTTAGTCTTTCAAAAGGAATTTTTGAAAAACATACATTCTTATTTCAAAAGCTGCTTTTTCTACTGATTTGAGGAACTTCTGCTACTCAACGAAATGTTAAGCTGTTCGCATCAGCAGCCTGAGTGGTCCGATGCGCATTGGTGATACGGCTAGGGTGTTTCTGCCCGGGCTTCGCACCTATAACCTGTACGTTCTTTGCTTTGATAGATTTCTTTGGCTAAAAGTATTTTTAGCATTTCCTGTGCTTCATCTCCAAGTTCACAATTTGAGGACATTTCATAAGATATATTTTCATAATGTCTGTGAGGCTTTTCTCTCCTGTGCAAATTGTTCAGGGTTTGTAGTTATTGTCCTACAGTAGGTCAGCGAAATTGTGACCTTTTGGAGATGTTTCTACAGTAAAAATGACCTTTTTCTATTTGGAGTGGCCTGGAGTGCTGTGTAGGGACCCTGACAATGTGTTGCTGTTTGTAACCTTTCCTCTTAAGATCTGCAAATAAAACTTCTTTCCCTGTGTCTGTCCATCTGTGTCAGGTTAGATCTCAGATCTCGCGTTTCTGATGTAAGAGCCAACCTGGTGGCTGCACACTAAGACTGACAACATTTTCTGTGCACGCGTGTGTGTGTGTGTGTGTGTGTGTGTGTGTGTGTGTGTGTGTGTGTGTGCGCGCGCGCGCGCACGCACATGCATTATTTGCATGTGTATGAGTGCTTCACCTGAATGTATGTATGTATGTATGTATACCACATGTGTGCCTGATGACCATGGGGGTCAGAAGAGATGGTATTGGATCCCCAGGAACTGTGGCTGTTAGCCACCATGTGGATGCTGAGAAATGAATCCACGTCCTCTGCAAGAGCAGCCAGTGATTTTTAACTGCTGAGCCATCCCTCCAGCCCCCAGAATTCACTCTGGAGGCAGATTCTCAGCAGGGTCTTGAACTTGGGAGTGTTCTCTCCTGAGCTAAATACCAACTCATAAGCCCATTATGGGTGTGGGCAAGAATGCTGGGGGATGGGGAGACTGTTTCTAGTCATCTAGTGTAGTCTGAGGAATTTTTAGATGCATAAAATGAGACTCTGGAAAAGACATTATTGAATATAGCACGTTCCAGCATAAACCAAATTTCAACTAATAAAATACTATATTTTCAGGCTAGAAGAGACCACGCACAAGTAGAGAGAGAGCCCTTCCAGGCACAGGCATTCACTTGGTCACCTTAAGAATGAGTTGAGAAGAGAATTCACAATGCCATGTGAGATTTTAGAGACAGTTTTTAAAACTTAGTATCACACATAGCAAAAGGCAGGAGGAGGAAGGAGACTCTTATAGACCTTTCCCTAACAAAAAAAAAAATGTCCTCTCCCCTCCTTGAATCCTTGAAGTAACAGCTTAATTTGAAGGACAGATGCTATTGAATTCATTGAAGGCAACTGAGCACTTTATTGCTGAAGGACTATTGTGTATGTACATTAACACAATGGGCCTTCATTCTTCGGAGCACTGACCCATGTACCATGGTGGGAGTGTGTGGGATCTTTCAGTGGGACAAAAGGATTGAGACAACAATGATTTGCTCATTAAATTTTCCTATAAAGTTAGAAATTGCAACCAAGGCCCTGTGTGAATGTTGAAAAGGTGATTCTTCAACCTTCTTGCCAACCTGGAATCTCCAGGGTTCTTTTCTGTCTCTTTTTCCAGTCTCCAGCCTACCACTAACTGACCATGACTGAACCTTGCTAGCCTTGCCTTGCAGACCCAGCTTTGAAGAACGGCTTTATTTATTTTTATCCAGGCAGTCTCTACAAGTGCAGGGTTACTGGAGAACCCTGACCTCAAGTATATTGAACCCGAGGGTCTGACATTGGCATTTTATGTGTATGTGTCTATAGGGAAGTGTGCATGCAAGTGCCTGCGGTGGCCAGATGCCCTAGGGGTACAGAGAATCAAGAGCCATTTGACAGGGGTGCTGGTATCTGGACTGCAGTCCTTTGTAAGAGCAGCAAGGATCTTAACTCTGCAATCTCTCAAGCCTCCTCCTCTTCCCTATTCTGGGTCAAAGTCTCTTGTAGCCCAGGCTGGCCTCACACTTATGTAGCCAAGGATGACTTTGATCATACTCCTGCCTCTATCTCCTAAGTGTTGGCTTACTCTATCACACTTAGCATTTAAAAAAAAAAAAATTGTAATGAATTTGGACACATGTCATCTTTGGAAATTCTCTAAAAGACCTTCAGCTGGGAGTTTGTGGTATAGTTGGAAAGAGCCTGCAGCGTTGGTCCCACGAGCTCAAGTATAGGGCAAATCTGGTCTCTGTGGAAAGTACCAGCCAAGGCTGCGTTTGATTTTTCTCAAACCAAAACAAAGTCCCTTAGTAATGCTTTAACACCAAGTAGACGCTCTCAGCTTTATTTCACTAATGTTTCCTACGCCTGAGGCAATAGTTACCACATTGCAGTTTGGTTTTTCCTCAGACAGGTCTCTATCCCTGGCTGTCCTGGAACGCACTGTGTAGACCAGGCTGGCCTCAAATTCTCAGAGACCCCCCTGCCTCTGCTTCTTCAGTGCTGGGATTGAAGGTGTACAACGACTCCCACACCATCATGTTCTTATAGCTCAAGTTGGCCTCTCTTACACACACAGCCCTCAGACTCCAAGATTTGAATTGCAGGTTTGAATCACCACGTCTGCCTACACATTGTGTCTGTCATAAGCTGTGTTCCCAGGCAACTCTCCAGTGTTCCTCTGCCTTCCCTTTGACAGTCCCCTATACATTCATTCCATTCTCACAATGGCTCTGGCTGGCCTGGGTGTCACCGATACCCACTTGCCTCTGCCTCTCCAGGATTGGGATTGAAGGTTTGTGCATTCTTAGCATCTATTCTGAAATACAGCCTGATCCTCTGAAAAAAAAAAAAAATCAGTATATCCTTGTGGACTCCAGTATAAAAATAAATAAACTGAGCTAGTGATTGAAGGTTTTTCACACCAAACAAAACAGCTCCAGTAAATGTCCTGTGGACCGGCACTAATGAACACTGCTTCCGGGGTTTGGGAAGTAAGTTTGACAAAAGCTTTTCCCCAAATCTCTATCATCATTGAGGCCCAAGAAAAACAGGTGCATCCAAGATCTGATTTCAAGGCAAAGTTTACTGCTTTGCAAGCACAGTGCTGACACTACCTCTTAACAGAAAAATGACATCAGATACACCGGAAAATGTGCTGGAATAGATGCCATTTTGGCACAAAACAGGTTGTTGGGAGCAAGACATGACAGTGCACAAGGGTACGTCGGGGACACACTTTGAATGGTGTTTTGCTTGAATTAGCCCTTGAAATGTATAATTTTCATACTTAGCCTGGGCTCTGACCCTATGTCTCATCTAAGTGACATGTCACATGTAAATGAGTTCTGATGGGAATGTTTATTCTCATGTGTGGAATTTAAAACTCGATGCTTTAAATACAAAATCTGGCTCAACACATAATAGGTACTATTCAAAGTTGTATATTTAAATTCAAGAAAGGTTTTGTGTACTATTTCTACTGGGGAAAATGTATTAAATTAAAATAACTTAAAAAAAAAAGGACACGAAGTGGTGTGGTCTGTTGACTGGGCAGGTCAAGTGTGTGTTCACTCTGTTACTGCTTTGCCGAACTCCCCACTGTGCTCTGGAGCACACCTTGTCAGCATTCTGTAAATACAGTGACAGCTTTGAAGTTAGAGCTGCACAAGGAGTTCTTAAGCTGTGGGCCCAGTTTCAAACAGAAGGAGCGCTGCTACGTGAAGACCAGCTTTCCCCGTCTCACTGCCGAGTTCACAAGTGCCAAGCAGGTCTGTTCAGATGCACCGGGTGTGGCTGGCACCTCGAACTTGCCACTCCCGATTTCGGTTAAATCTTTTCACATAGCTGCTGCTACCCCTGAGCAGTCCGTCTCCTGGACGAAGGCGTCCCCTCAGGACCTGGAGCAGAGCCGTAGGCAGCTGCCGCCGCTTATGGTAGATGTGACCCATCACGATATACCGGCTTCCTGAACAAAAGACCCAGGCGAGAAATGATGTCATTTCAATGCCAGGAAAGAGTAAAATCTGAGCTCGGCTCTGTCTTGCTATGCATGCATGTAGCAACTTATCTAGCCTGCGGGCAGCAGAGAAGTCAACCTGCAGATAGCCCACCTTGCAGACCAAAGCCCTGTCTACCCCAGAACATCTCTAGGAAGAAATGAGAACAGGTATCCCCGACACTGCCACCTCCCCAAAAGGGCCTTTCTCAACTCATTGCTTTACAGCAGAGCCCCTTAGCCACCAGCTGGTTTGTTTTTCTCTGTGCAGCCCTGGCTGTCCTGGTACCAAGCTGGCCTCCAGCTCATGTAAATCCACCTGCCTCTGCCATCCGCCTCCCCGATGACACTTGGGAGCACCATGCCCAATTTTTTCGTTGTTGTTTTTCTTTTTTGCGAATGTAGCTTAGTCAAAGCTGGCCTTGAACTCTGTATGTGGGGGATGACCTTGAAGTTCTGACCCCCCTGCCTCCAAATCCCTCCTGGTGCTGGAGTTGCCCCTGCACACTACCTACCAGTCCTGGCCTGTTTTGTGCAGATCGCTGTGCTCACCTTTTTAAGAGCGCTGAAATGTTACTGTAACCCAAATCCTATAGGTTGGTTACACTCCTGTCCCACAAAGCTGGGATTGAGCCCCACCAGTAAGCCAACATGTGTTGAAGCAGAAGGATTGCCATGAGTTCGAGGCCAGCCTGGGCTCCATATCAACAGCCTGTCTCAGACAGATTCTGGGAATGTAACTGATGGCGTGCTTGCCTGGTATGTGTGAGGCCCTGCACAATCCCTAGTCTTCGAAAGGGGGGTTGGGGAGTGTGGCGACCAACAGAAGCCAGGCTGCAGCATTAAGGTCCCCAACAGCTAAAGGCAAAGGCATGCAGATCTCTGAGTTGGAGACTAGCCAGAGAGCAAAATGAGTTCCAGGGCAGCAAGGGGTACAGAGAGAGACCCTGCCTTGAATGGATGGATGGATGGATGGATGGATGGATGGATGGATGGATGGATGGATGGATGGATGGATGGATGGATGCTAATGAGCTGGTCTTTGGAGTCAGTTTTGATACCAGGTTTAAATTCTGGACACGGCTTATGGCAACTGGAAGAATCCAGGGCTAGTACGTGCACTCGGAAGAAAAAGCCGTCGGGAGTGATGTACAGGCGGCTCATCTTGTACAGCCCGTCGGGGTCCACCAGCAGGGTAACCAGCCGCATGCCTGCGCCCAACACGTCCACGTCGTGCACGATCCCATTCACGGCTGCTTTGGGAAAACGGGATTTGGAGAACAGTATTACAGGCAGCGCCAGCGTGGGCCCCGGCGCGCGGGTTCCCGGGAGGGTGGGCGCGCTCACCGAATTCGCTGGCGCAGTACGCCTCGCGCTCGTCCGCGTCCGCGCTGCAGGCGCGCGCGCAGGACTGGGTGTCCAGCTCGGCGTCCTCGGGCGCCAGCGCCTGCGGGCTTCCGGAGGGCTGCGCGGCGGCGCGCGGCCGGTTCGGGTGGGCGGGCCCGGGGGCGCGCGAGGCCTGGGGGCGCGGGCCCCGCGAGCGCGCGCGCCGCGGGGAGTCCTCGGGCGGGGACGCGCGGTTGTCCGCCTGGGCGAGGCGCGGGCCCGGAAGCCCCGCGGGCGAGCGCGCCGCGTCCCGGAAGCCGGCGCGGTTGTCAGCGGGCGGCGCGGGCTTCCGGCGCCGGGGGTCGGGCCAGGCGCGCGGCCCTGCGTCCGCGGCTCGCGGCCGGCGCGCGAACTCGGGCAGCGGCTGCGCGCGCGGCCCCGGCGTTTCCCGGGCGCCCGGCTTTCGGTGCGGCGGCGGGGCTGCGGGAGAGAGTGAGGCGGTGAGCCCAGGGGAGGCGCGACCGGAGCACCGGAGCCTCGGAGCGAGCACCTGCCGGAGTCGTGCACGGGAGGACCGCCGCCTGCCTGCAGCACCAGGCCCCGGCCGGAGGCTGGCTGCGGGTTCGAGCTCATCCTGGGCTACGGTATCAAACTATCCTCAGAATAAACAAGTAAATTCAAGAATAGAGCCAAGGAACTTTGCCAAATCTTTTCACTCTTCTATTTATTCTAGAGCTAAACACTTCGGATAACATTGATGAAACTTCTTTACCCTTCAGTCCATCACGCGCGCGCGCGCGCACACACACACACACACACACACACACACACACACACACACACCTTTTTTTGCTATTTACAGTTTGTTGAGAAAGTAGCAAGAGCAAGCCCCGAGGGGAAACGCCTTGAGTTACAGGCTTGTCCTAATTGTTTAAGCTCCCCTGACAACAGAACTATTTGGTTTTCCCATCCTTGTTTACTCTGTCATCTTGGTCTCCCGCAGCATCAAGCATTTGTGAGTGAATTTTTATCTGGCTTCTTGGACACCACTTACTAGTAAACAACAGCTTAGAAAGGATTTTAAAAGCTCGGCTGTGAGGCAAAGGCCTCTGGTTAAGTATAAAACACCCATTATTTCTATTACACCTCCCCATTTGAAAACTTCACAAGTACCATGAAGACACTTTTTTAAAAAAATATTTTTTAAAAAAAAGGTTATTAATGATTTTTCTCCAGCTCTGCATACAGGTTGGTGCACAAACTTCAGCTAGCTTGAAATCTGGGCAACTTTCCATGCACAGTTTCACTCCAGTGCCCCTCCAGCCAAGCACAGCCCCGAGCCTACTTTTCTCTCCCTTTGCATTAAAGAGCTTGGTCTGGCCCTTGCAGCTTTGACAATGCTATAAATATATATATATATTGATGTGTCTTGCCAGATGAATAATTTTGAAAAATCAGCTTTCTCCCAGTAGGAATGGCTAGCAATACAGTCTGTGCTTATGCAAAGCCATTGGTTCCAACTTCTGCATTAAACCCGTGCACCGTGCACAGCCAAATAAAGTTCTGGTGGCTGTCCAACTCCTGTCAACTGTTGACCTCAACTGCTTCCCCACTGACACCACCATCTGTTGTCATGGGAAAGATGGTTTGATATTTGGGTTAAATGCCACTGAAGTCCTTCAATTTCCATGGGGAGGGGGCACGACACTAAAATAAATTGCCCTGTGAGGTGTGGAAGCTGTTTTCCCCAGAGATAGTGAAGTGAACAAAACATCCTAACAAAAACAGAACAAAATGTCACCACCTTCTGATTTGTACCCGTGTGCCTCTCCTCTCTCCCTCCCCCGTCTCTTCCCCCCTCCCCCGTGTGTGTGTGTGTGTGTGTGTGTGTGTGTGTGTGTGTGTGTGTGTGAGATCAAGGTTCAGGTATACCAGAGGCTATACCAGGGCTTCGTGGAGAGGGGCGGGATGCCCAGGGCTGTGGAACCATCGTTGGCCTGTGTCACCATGCCTAGCCTGGGAGCCTATCCACCGCGAGCCGCGACCCCTTTTGACACTTTCCCTCCTCTGGGATGCAGCTATTTAACATGCAAAGTTTTCTCCAGCCTGCCTGGCTCTCACACGATCATTCCAGCAGCTGAACGCGCGTCTTTCCTTCCGAAACGGCTGCCAAAGAACATGAAAACCTGGGAGACCCTTGTCGCCGCTCGCTGGCACGCACGCAGACCCGGAGTCGCCTGTCCCGCAGGCTCTGACCCTTGGCTCGTCCCGCCCTGCATTGCGCCCTTTTCCCCGGTCCCTGGGACGCTGCCTTTCAGCGACCTCACCTTTTCTCTCCGCCACCGGGGCTGCGGGGGACCATCCGATGATCAAACAGAGAAGCCAGAGGGCTCGAGCTGTCATTTTTGTAGAGAGGGTTCCCAGGGCTGGAAAACGCAGCAAGGGCTTTGGCTCGCTTCCTCTCCCCCCACCCCTTCTCCACACCCCCCACCCCCGTTCATGCTAATGAGGGGCAGCCTTTGGGGAAACGGGCATCTCGGGCTGCACAGACCATTGAAACAAAACCGAGCGGCGGGGATCTCGCCCTCTTCCCGAGGGGGGTCGGATGTGTGGTCCGGACTGGGATCTGTGGGCCAGGAGAACACCACGGCCTTGAGCTCTCGCCCTGGGCGGGTGGTGTGCTGGGGTGAGGTGACAGGACCAGGGGAGAGTGAGGGTTTGAAGGGACAGGATGAAGGAAAGAGAGTGATGAAGTCAACAACAAATAAATCAGTGCTTAGAATAGCTCGGGCTTGTGAAGGGGAGGGGACGCCAGATGACAAAAAATGCATTCCAGAACGTGTGAGGCAATTGCCAGACAAACCAAGTTTGGCAAAGCTGTTTGACTATATGTGCAATCTTGATATTCTAGAACCAGAAACGGGCGGGCGAGCGAGGCGGTGGGGTGTGTGTGTGTGTGTGTGTGTGTGTGTGTGTGTGTGTGTGTGTGTAAACCTTAACAAAATAATTTTTCTTGTCAGCCCTGTCCGCATCCTTCTTCCTCTCCCCCTCTCCGATCTTTGCTCCATCCATCTATTGATAACTGGTATTCAGTTGACCAGATTCAAATGTATACTGAATGCATAGATTGGCAATCTGACTGGCGATGGTGGCACACACATTTAGTCCCAGCACTTGGGAGGCAGAGAGAGGCAGGGGGATCTCTGTGAGTTTGAGGCCAGCCTGGTCTACAGAGCGAGTTCCAGGACAGCCAGGATTGTTACATAGAAAAACATAGAAAAAGCCAGGATTGTTTTGTCTCATAAAACAAAAACAACAATAAAAAGGATTGGCAATCCATCTTTCCACTTCTGGGGCCATCTCAATGCTTGCGGAAAGGCCCATTTGTTATTTCTAAGAAAAGCACATTATGCCTCGAGGTGGTAGTGTCTTTATTAGTTCCAGCACGCGGGAGGCAGAGACAGGCGGATCTCTGTGAGTTTGAGACCAGCTTGGTATACAAGAGCTGGTTCCAGGACAGCCTCCAAAGCCACAGAGAAACCCTGTCTCAAGCGCCCCCCCCCCAAAAAAAAAGAAAAGCACATTCCTTTTCCACCTCCTGACACATCATCTTATCTAGATTGGTCTGGAGTTAAAGGCCCCCTTTACCTCAGATGAAACAAATTTTGTTTATTTATTTTTATTTTATTTTTAGGTTTTTCGAGACAGGGTTTCTCTGTATTGCTTTGGAGGCTGTCCTGGAACTTGCTCTGTAGACCAGGCTGGCCTTGAACCACAGGGATCTGCCTGCCGAGTGCTGGGATTAAAGGGGTCGGCCACCAACACCTGGCTGAAATGGGCTGTTTTAAAAAGCAAAACTAGGGCTGGAGTAATGCTCATAGGCTGAGTAGTCAGCGCTCTGCGGTTTCGGTTTCCATCACTACCCATGAGGCACCTGATCACAGTTGTCTTCTTGTTCCAGGGCACCTGACCCTTCTGACCTTTTCGGGTTCCTGCACACATGCATTGTTCTTACATACACTCAGGCACACACGCTTACACAAAAACTGAAGTGGACATTTTAAAAATCTAAACACAGAAATCAGACCGTAGACAGCATGGAGGGTTTGTAACCATGAGCCTGGCCAGGAAGGGACCCAAAGAGGGACACTGTAGACCAGGACCCGGAAGTGGGTCTACTGTGGTCTGCAGGCTGCAAGGCGAGCATGTTTACCAGAGGTGAAGGGGATGGGAGGGGACAGTTTGGTCATGGAGCACCAGTCTAATGTGCGTAATAACACGTCAAAACTGCAACCAAAAAAACAAGTAGACAGCCAGACTATGGACAAAACAAAACAAAAATGAAAAGAGAGCTGGAAACGTTAGAGAGCTGGCTTAGTGATTAAAGATCGCTCTGTTCCCAGCGTTCTCTTTTCAGCTCATAACCATTTGTAACTCCAGTTCCAAGAGGCCTGACGCCATCTTCTGGCCGCTGCTGGTACTGCATGCACATGGTACACACATACATACATGGGAGCAAATATTGTAAACGTACAATTTTTAAAAAGAAAGCTGGACATTGTTGGCGCACGCCTTTAGTTCCAGCATTCGGGAGGCAGAGGCGAGAGGATCAAGAGGATTGGATCTCTGTAAGTTTGAGACCAGCCTGGTCTGCAAGAGCTAGTTCCAGTTTGGACAGGCTCCAAAGCAACAGAGAAACCCTGTCTCGAAAAACAGAAAAAAAGAAAGAGAGAGAGAGAGAGAGAGAGAGAGAGAGAGAGAGAGAGAGAGAGAGAGAGAGAGAGAGGGAGGGAGGGAGGGAGGGAGGGAGGGAGGGAGGGAGGGAGGGAGGGAGGGAGGGAGGGAGGGAGGGAGGGAGGGAGAGAGAGAGAGAGAGAGAGAGAGAGAGAGAGAGAGAGAGGAAGGAAGGAAGGAAGGAAGGAAGGAAGGAAGGAAGGAAGGAAGGCAGGCAGGCAGGCTTCCTCAGTCACACCAGCCTTGTATACATACATGCTTTATTGGCTCCCAACTGAGGACACAGCCAGGCAGTCACCTTTAGTTTCAAGTTCTGAGTGCTCAGACTAGATATGAGCTGATCTAATTCTCTCACGTGCTTTTTGTTTTTGTTTTTTCCACACCAAGCCGCATTAGGCTTAAGCTTTCTCAGTTACAACCACATTTCAGACATGCCTTTCTGAGACGACATTCAAGTCACCCAGTCCCAGTTCAAGGTGTCTCTGGAATCCCATGGAATTCCACTATGTTAGAATTGTGAATACCCACAGCCCATTCCCAGAAATATGGAAGCAGAGAGCGTGTCAAGATATCTCTTTCCCAAAGCTTCTAGAACCTCCCAGCATGGTAAGAACTAAGAGAACTTCCCAGAATCCAAGGTCAGCTCTTGGCCACTGTGCCGATCAGACAAACTAGAGTCACCTGGGAAAAAGAGGCTTGATTAAGGGGATTGTCTCCATCCAATTGACTTTCAACATCTATGGGTCATTTTCTTGATTTGTGATTGATATGGGAGGACCCAGCTCTCTGGGGGTAATGCTACCCCTGGGCAGATGGTCCAAGTGATACAGAAAGCAGGCTGAGCAAACTTTGGGAAGCGGATTGCAGTGCCCCTCCTCAGCCTCTGCTTCAGTTCCTGCATGGGGGTTCCTGCCCTGACTCCCCTTCATCATGGATTGCCACCTGGAACCGTAAGATGGGACAAATTCTTTTCACCTGATGTTGCTTTTGGTCAGTGTTCTATCAAAAGCAACAGAAACCAAACTGAAATAAGCAGTGTCTGGTTTATAGCCTCATAAGCTAACGAGGGCTAGGGAAGGGACCTCAGTGGTACACCATTTACCTAGCATAGGAAAACCCCTGAGTTCAATATCACACAAAAAAGCTCTTGTTGGCCATGGTGGACCATGCCTATAATCCTAGCACCTGAAATCCTAGCAGAATTGCCACAGGTTCAAGGATAGCCCAGTTTACATATGGAGTTCCAGACCAGCATCCATCCAGTCAAGGCTATGTGATAAGACCCCATTTCAAAAGAATAAGAAAGGCAGGAAGAGGAGGGGGAGAAACCCGCCAATGGTTGGACCAAAGGGGCTGATCTATTTAGAATAGCTATGAGCGTCTATTTTATTTTATGTACACAGGTGTTGCCTGTGCACATGCCTGGTGCCTGTGGCAGGCCAGAAGAGGGTGCTGGAGCCCTTTGGAACTGCAGTTACCGTTATGAGCTATCTTGTATGTGCTGGGATTCGAACTTGTGTCCTCTGGAAGAGCAGCAGGTGTGTTCTTACCTGCTGAGCTCTCCATCCAGCTCCAAATACCAGGTTCTTCGTTTACAATGAGAAATTGACTGGAGCAAATTCCCTGTCTATAAATAAGCCATGCTGGGGGTGGGGGCGGGCATGCAACTGAAGCATTCAGGAGGCTGAGGAGGAATGGCCCAAGCTCACAGCCAGCTGGGGCTACACAAGTTCAGGGGAACCTTGGAATGTGTAATGAGACGCTGATTCAAAAGAACAGAAAATAGATTTCCTTTCCATTGTCTACACGCTGGGTGTTTCGTAATGGACCTCAGAGCACTGAGTCATTCCCGTGCTTGGAATGTAGGGTCGTGTTGATCTTTCATGGTGTCCTGTGTTCACCTGTGTGTTAATACTCTATATTCCGGTCAGCTGGCAGAGCCCTAAGGCCTGTTTTCCTTCCCCCTGACAATTGCTGGTGTTTGAGTGTACCTTCTGCT
Source organism: Cricetiscus sungorus (assembly GCA_030556225.1). NCBI lineage: Eukaryota > Metazoa > Chordata > Mammalia > Rodentia > Cricetidae > Cricetiscus > Cricetiscus sungorus. The sequence continues at coordinate 82,577,237 of JANBXA010000069.1, read as the reverse complement.
TGGCAAATATTTGTCAAGTGTGTATTATGTTCTGGAATTTACCAAGGGTTAGAAATGTCTTGGTTTCCTGAACTTGGTGAGTCACACCTGCATTTATGGTAATGAGGCAGGGCAACCCTTGGGGGGTCCCCAAACCCCACCCCCCATAGCTTCGGGATGAGGCTGAGTTGCCAGGAAATCACAGCATCTGAGGGATGGGACTTGAGCCATCCCCATAATCTCTAAGGAGGAGAAAGAAGTGTGCTGGAGCTTAAGTTCGGTCACGTGACCTGTGATTTCATTAGTCACACCCTCTGAGTGGAACCACAATGCAATCTCTAGGCTCTAGAAGCCCGGTGAACCGTCTCTGATGGTAAACTAATTGTGAAGCCAGTAATCAGACATTTATTGTGCTACTCAGGCGTGGTGGAACACACCTTTGATCTCGGCTTTTGGAAGACAGAGGCAGGGGTTTCTCTGTGAGTTTGAGGCCAGCCTGGTCTACATAGTGATCCCTTGTCTAAAAAAAAGAAAGTGCTTTTGCTAAAAGCACTAAAAAGTGTCTCACTCAGCCACTGAGGTAACAGAACAGAAGCTTGGCACCCCTGTCTAGGGGTGTAGTTCAGTTGGTAGAGCATGTGTCTAGCACGCAAAAGCCCTGGGTTTGATCCCCAGTGTTCTACACTACATGGGATGATGGACTGTCCCTAATCCCAGCACTCAGAAGACAGCAGCTGGGCTGAGAGCCGGAGGGCTGAGAGCTGGAGGCCATCTTGGGCTACAGTGTGTTTGAGGCCAGCTGGGCTACAGGAAATGCTGTCCCAGGGGAAAAAAAAAAATCTAGGGATGAGGCTGGACCTGGGAGGAGTTGGGAGGAATGCAGAGTGGATAGCAAAATTCACTGTAGAAGGTTTTAAATTCTCAAAGAATTAATAAAAATATTTTTGAGACAGGATCCCTGACTGTCCTGGAACTCATGTAGAAGAGGATGGCCTCAAACTCACAGAAACCTACTTGTCTCTGCTTCCCAAGTGCTAAAGAGTAAAGGTGTACATCATTTTGTTTTTGAAAAAAGTCAAAGATCCAGGCATGGTGGTACACACCTTTAATCCCAGCACTCAGGAAATGACAGGCAGATCCCTGAGTTCAAGGCCAGCATGATCTACAGAGTGAGTTACAGGACAGCCAGGGCTACACAGAGAAACCCTGTCTTGAAAAAAAAGAAAAAGGTTCCCATCAGTCTGTAGAAGATGGGCTGCCCTGCTCGCCTCTTCCTAGTGTTGCCTGGTGATCATAGTGCTCTTACCATTGCCCCTGTTTCTCTTTGGTGTGAGTGGCTGGACCCTGACATTGGAAACCAGAGATTCTGTCTGGCCATAGCCTAGGACTCTGGTGACACCTGATTCACAGGGAGAATCAAGGACTCTCTTTCTGGTAGAGCAGTGGCTCTCAACCTGTGGGCTGCGACACCCACAGGTCACATATCAGATCCTTACATTGCGATTCATAACAGTAGCAAATTACAAGTGCGGAGTAGCAACAGAATAATTTTGTGGTTGGGGGTTGCCACAACACGTGTGTCTGTGTTAAAGGGACACAGACCTGGAAGGTTGAGAACCACCTTATGAAAGGAATGGGAGTGATCTCCCCACTGAATATTGTGGGGAGAATATTGTAGCACTTAGCTCTGAAACTCACTAAAGGAACAACTGCTCCAAATAGCTAAATATGCAAGTCCCCCAAACAGGGGTGTGTTTTGTTTGTTTGTAACAGTCCTGGCTGTCCTGGAACTCGCTCTGTAGGCCAGGCTGGCCTCGAACTCACTGAGATCCGCCTGCCTCTGCCTCTGCCTCCTGAGCTGGGATAAAGGGCATGTGTCACTGGCCTGGCATGTTTTTGCTGCTACACTCACCCTGAAGCCGGTTCAACTCCTCCAGCATCATCCTGCTCAGCCTAAGACGGTACACATGCTCGCCCCCCCCCCCCCCCACACACACACCACAGAGTGATTGCTTGTGAAATTAGACTTCATGCCGGGCTCACACCTTACCTTCATCATCCGGGTGAGTGGCTGTTTGAGCTAAACGTCTGAAGTCTGCGAACACTGTGCCGCCAATGCTGCCTCTGTGATCGCCTCAGGTGGGTCAAGAGCAGGCTCCGCAACAAACTCCTAGTTAGGGTCTCCAGCGAGAGGAAAGGCTTTTCAAGGCTACGGTTGCTATGGTGGAAGACAACAGATTTCTGCCTTCCCTTTCTTGTCCTTAATATTGCTTTGTTGTCACACAGCGCAATGGCGATGTTTTCACACAGGTGCCTGATCTCTATGCCAGTCGGGTATGCTGTTGTAAGGAGCTTTTGAGGTTATATCAAACACTGCAATGGCACGTTGGGCATGGATATGGTGGCCATCGTGAAGGTATATCTCAAACTTAAGGCAATCCTCCTGCCTCAGCCTCTCTGTGCTGTGCTGGAATCGTGCACCCAACTTTACCATACCCAGCTAATTGTAACTCCTTTTGTTTTCTTTTCTTCTTCTTTGTTTTTTGGTTTGTTTGGATTTTTGTTTGTTTGTTTTGGTGTTTTGGTGTTTGTATTTTGTTTTTGTTTTTTGAGACAGGGTTTCTCTGTGTTGCCGTGGTTGTCCTGGAACTCACTCTGTAGGCCAGGCTGGCCATGAACTCTGCCTGCCTGTGCCCCCGGAGAACTGGGACTAGAGGTTTGTGCCACCACTAAAGCACCTTCTCAATAACAGATTATTATGCAGTGACACTGGTTCCCATTAAGTCACAAACACTCTCTAGTTCTCTCTCAGCATTGTCTTCATTGGCACCAAGATGTCCCCAACATCTTCAGACTTTCAGAGATGGCCCTGTGACTTCTTAACTTGGCATGGAGAGGCTACAACCCAGGAGAGTCAGGGTACAGTTGTTAATCAGAAGGTTGCCCGGAAGGCACTAGAAAATGCAGCTAAAGGCAGCAGATTACCTAATCTTCCCAAAGTGAAAGGAAGTACAAAGGAGTGGATTCCCTATTTCCTTCAAAAGAGTAGCCGTCCCAGGGATGCTGAGATAGCTCAGGGAATGAAGGCACTTGCCACCAAGCCCAAAGACCTGAGTTCAAACCCGAGGTGGGAGGGGACCATAGACTCCCAAAGGTTATCCTCTGGCACCCACATGGGTGTCATAGCACATGCCTGCTATGATGTGCAAAACATAAATAAATGCAAATAAAAGTAATCCAAGGCCAATCTGGGTTCATAAAAGAGACCCTGCCACCAAGGCCTGGTGACAGTGTTTTCTGTTCTTAATATTTCTCCCTGGAAAGAAAAAGTCTTGGGACCACAGAATTCTGGGTCTCCAGCAGCAAATGAAACTTTTCTCCCAGCAGTTGATTGCTTGTTAGAGACTTTCCTCTGCTGCCCATTACTGCCTAACAAGTTATAGTAACGTTCTGCAGCTTCGAGCAGGAAATATTTGCGAATTTACACTGTCTGTGGGCCTGCAATCTGAGGTGACTCCAGAGGGGCCCAACTCATTTCCTCTTCTCCTGGGACCCCAGCTCCTTGGCAATTGTTCCATGAATTTAGCCCAAGGCCTGCAGGCAAAGGAGATCAATCCAGATGGGGGTCTGCCAGGTACACACACCTCAGGGATAGTTTGGCTTCCGGGGTATGACCTTCACCTTGGAGACACGCCCTCTACTGGCCGTTCCTGAGATCTGCAGCCTCGAGCCTCCTCTCCAATCCTGTTTCTGCCTAGGTTCCCCAATGTAGCTCCTCTCTCCTTTGGTTTGAAGACTTTCTGATGTTGCCCATTTCATTGACAGCAATGTTTGTGGTCAGATTTCTCACCCCCTTTGTTTCTATTTCATTACCAAAATGGGTAGGAAAACGACATCTTTACAGTCATTTTAAGGCTGGGAAATTAGAAAATTGTAGAGTGTTTGTTTGTTTGTTTGTTTTTTTCTGTTGCTGTTTTTTCAGATAAGGGTTCAGTCTGTATCCTAGGCTAGCCTGAAGCTTACTATGTATCTCAGGCTAGTCTTAGACTCTCAGTAATCCACCTGCCCTAGCCTCCTGAATGTTGGGATTATAGGCACGTGGCACAGTGATTCCTGGTTTGTACAGTGCTGGGGGGCAGCTTTCAAACACAAGACTGTGCATCCTACCAACCGAGCCACACTCGCCAGGCCCTTAAAGTATACATTATATTTTAGTTTAGTATGGTGACACACACTAGTAATCCTCAGAACTCAAGAGGTAGAGGCAAGAAGATTGTTCTTGGCTACACAGCAAGTTGGAAGCCAGCCTGGTCTAAGAACATGTATAAAACCGAAATAAAACTAGGGGTCTGGAGAGATGGCTCCATGGTTAAAGGCACTTGCTGACTGGGTGTTGATGGCACACACCTTTAATCCCAGCACTCAGAAGGTAGGGGCAGGCAGATCTCTGAGTTCTAGGCCAGCCTGATCTGAAGAGTGAGTTCCAGGACAGCCAGGGTTACACCGAGAAACCCCCGTCCTGAAAGACCAAAAAAAAAAGAAGACAGTCTCTCATAAAGGACAGGTTGGCCTCCAACTGACTATGTAGCTAAGGGTGACCTTGAACTCCAGCTCCTTCTACCCCTACCTCCCAAATGCTGGGCTTAGAAACATTTTTGTGTGTGGAGAGGCAGGGTCTGTTATGTAGCTCCAACTGTCCTAGAACTCACTATGTAGACCAGGCTAGCCTTGAACTCACTGCCTGCCTCTGCCTACCAAGCACTGGGATTAAAAGGTGTGTGTCAGCACACCCAACAAAGCTAACTAATTTTTTAAACAAACTTAAAGGTTATGACTTTGAAAAACCAACTAAAACCCAAGGAAGAGAAAGTTGAAGTTAAATTGTGATAGAGTCCCTTGTGCTGGGGAAAAAGAGGGAGCATGCTTGTAAATTGAGACAAAATGATGCCATGTATGAGGTCACAGTTGAGAAGACAGTGTCAGGTGGCAAGGAAGTGGATGGCACACAGGAAAGACATTGATTGTGGCAGGTCCTGGGCCAGCCTGCCTATGTAGAGAGAGCACATGCAATGCTCATGATCGCTGCCACAAAGCCAGGAAAGAGCTCTTTGGGACTGGCGATGCTGGTGAGTGCTTTGGGGCTAGGAGTAAAGAGCCAGCCGAGGGACCAGCTCAAGACAGGGGCATGAGGGGAAATGAACACACACACACACACACACACACACACACACACACACACACACACACAGCCCATCTCTGTCCTGCCAGGCTTTTAATTCCAGCACTCAGGAGGCAGAGGCAGGCGGATTTCTGTGAGTTCAAGGCCAGCCTGGTCTACAGAATGAGTTCCAGGACAGGCTCCAAAGCAATACAGAGAAACCCAGTCTCGAAAAACCAAACCAAACAAACAAAAAACCAAGGCTCCATCCTTTTCCAGGTTTCTGGAGGAAAAGGGACCAGTCCATCACAAAGGCCTGACAATAAGCCAGAAAAACACTCTCCTCTGAGACCAGAGGGGAAGGAGGATTGGAGATGGAGGAGGCGAGGGGAAGAGAAACGTGGCAGCTTGGCACTCAGTCAACACAAGCTGGGGTATTCCCAGGCACTCAGTGAAGTTTGCTGACTTCAGCTGAATGAGCTGTGGTGCACAAGTTGAGAAAAACCTGCCAGAGACGAGCTGGGGTAAGGAGTTCAAGGACAGGAATGAGGTGGGAAGATGGGGTGAGTCCCCTGGAGCACTGAGGAATGAAGTGAGAAGATGGGGTGAGTCCCCGGGAGCACTGAGGAATGAAGTGAGAAGATGGGGTGAGTCACTGGAGCACTGAGGAATAAAGTGAGAAGATGGGGTGAGTCCCCGGGAGCACTGAGGAATGAAGTGAGAAGATGGGGTGAGTCCCTGGAGCACTGAGGAATGAAGTGAGAAGATGGGGTGAGTCCCCGGGAGCACTGAGGAATGAAGTGAGCAGATGGGGTGAGTCCCTGGAGCACTGAGGAATGAAGTGAGAAGATGAGGTGAGTCACTGGAGCACTGAGGAATGAAGTGAGAAGATGGGGTGAGTCCCCTGGAGGACGGAGATGTCCAGTAAGGCAGAGAGTGCTTGAGGAATCAGCACCTGTCATTCCTGAGCACAACCTTGCATTTGGTTAAGTGTCACTGTTGTCCCCAATGCTATCCACCACCACCTGGCCCTACTGCATGTTTTAAGATTTCACGCAGTCATCAATTCTCAAGAACACAGGTGAAAATATCCCTTTGTCTTCTTAGTTGTTTTAATATACTTAAGCAGTGTATTCATTTTACTTTTAATTGTGTGCATGTGTACATGTACGCACGTGCTGGTAGAGGTCAGAAGAGGGCATTGGATCCCTGTACAACAGGAATCACAGGCTGTTGTGAATGGCGGGATCATGGGTTGTGGGAAATCAGTCTTTAAGAGCAGTAAGAGCATGCACTCAGCACTCAGGAGGCAGGGGCAGGCAGATCTCTGCGTTCAAGGCCAGCCTGGTCTATACAGAGAAACCTTGTCTGGAAAAAAAACAAAAACAAACAAACAAAAAAATTGGTACTAATTCCTAACCCTGAGTCATCTCCCCAGGCCATAGAGTTTTGTTGTTTTGTTTTAAATCTGGAATAACTACAGAAAGTTGCAAAGACAGTGAAAGACATTCATTCTCCGGTATCCTAGCTTTCACATCGCACCATGCCTTTTCATGACGAGAAAATAACTGAACACTGTTTCAGGTTCCATCATGTTCTGTCCTTTTCTCTTTCAGATCCAAACCCAAACTCAGGCAGGGTGACACATGTCAGCAGTGCTAGGCTTAGGACGGAGACATAGGAAGATCAGGCGTTCATAGAGCAACCTGGGCTATATAAGACCCTGTCTCAAAAAAACTCAACATAACAAAACCAGATTGGGGTACAGGTGACCATGTGTGTTTTCAGAATAAGCTTTCCTTTTCTACAAGAGAGAGCATGAAGAGTTTATGTTATTCGAGATAATGGTGAACAAATCTTAAAAGTTTGAATTCTTAGTGTTTTTGGTTTCACTGATTTGTAGATCACACACATCAAAACAAGAAAATGGTAATCTGGAGCTCAACAGTGAAGTGCAGCTTTCGCTCCAGAACAGTGGTTCCCGGGACCCACACACAGCTCGGAATCCCCTGTAAATCCGGTTCCGGGGATCCAGCGCCCCCTTCTGGCTTCCAAGGGAATACATGTGGTACACATAAATAAATCGTGCTTTTGTTTTTTGAGTCAGGGTTTCTCTGTGTAGCCCTGGCTGTCCTGGAACTAGCTCTGTAGACCAGGCTGGCTTTGAGCCTCTGCCTCCCGAGTGCTGGGACTAAAGCCATGCACCACCAACACTCGGCATTTTTTTTTTTTTTTTTTTAATCACTGAAATGATGTTACAATTAAATTTTGTTATTCGAAGTACTCTGAGGATAGAAGCCTTAAATTATGTTTAATACATCTGTGTGCTGTAATTGATGCTTTCAGAGAAACTCTCCTAATTCTGGGCTCAGTTTAGTGAGGTGTGTTCACACATCCCTTGAGGTCAGGATGGTAAGGGACTGTTATGAACGCTGATGGTCAAAAGAAGTCCCAAGTGAAAAGATCTACTTGCCAGTTTGTGATAGGCTGTGTGTGTGTGTGTGTGTGTGTGTGTGTGTGTGTGTGTGTGTGTGTGTGTGTGTGGTGTAGTAGTAGTAGTAGTAGTGATCCATTTTAATTTTCTTCCTTGTTTCCATTTATTTATTATTCATTCTTTATTCATCCGTTCGTTCGTTCGTTCATTCATTCATTCATTCATTCATTCATTTGTTTTTTATCTTTCTTTTTTGAGCCTGTCTTAGCCCTGGAACTGCTTTGAAGACCACAGAGATCAGCTTGCCTCTGCCTCTCTGAATACTGGGATGAAAAGGAGTGTGCCATCACGCCTTTTCTTTCTCATTCATGCCTCAGAAACAAATTCAAGCCTCAATAAATAAATAAATAAATAAATAAATAAATAAATAAATAAAAAATAAATAAAGTCTAAGAATCTGTATCGAGAAGAAAAACACAAAGAAGAGTAAAATCCCTTTATATAGTTTTTGGTATAGTTTTGTTAATTATGCTTCAATAAAGCTAGGCAAAATGTTTTTAAAAGAACTGAAATACTATTAGAGAGCAACTTTTTATTTAAAAGCTCTGCGTAGTTTTTAAAATGCTCAGCAGCGCGAGAACAATCGACTTTTATTATTGTCAGTTGCTTTTCGTTCCAACAAAACATATCATGGCACGACCCAGATGGGACTCGAACCCACAATCCCCAGCTCCGGAGGCTGATGCCTTATCCATTAGGCCACTGGGTCACCACGGGATTCACATTCTCACACCATCTTCTTATGTGATGTAATCATCGCGGCCCCACCCACCGAGTTCCGATCTGGCGCAGGCCGGCGAGCGATGCCGAGTGCGCTTGCGCAGTCCCTGCTGTGCCGCGGGCCTCTGCCCTGAATCTCCAGTGCGCCTGCGCCGCGGCCCTGGTCTGCCGACTGGTTGATGCTGAAGCACTTTAGCGCTGTACGTCCCTGGAAGAAGTACATCCGCTTCCTCTGAGGTTTTTTGGAGGGGGAAAAATTCTTGATATTGATTTGTTAGGCTCCTCCTGGAAACTTTAAATCATCCCGTGCTGTGCCCTCCGTTCGACTTGGGCGGGCCGCAGCATCTGCATTTTCCAAAAGTCCCGGGACCTTTCTGTCTACACCCACCCTAAACTCCCTGGGCTTTCCAGCCCCGTTTCCCCATTCTTTCTTGCTTTTACTCAACAAACATTGATTTGGTAACCTATTATGTGCTGTGGGCTTTTGGCAGATTCTAGGGTGATCAGGCTTTCCCAGTTTAACGAAACTTCTTTCCCAACAGCCACTTGGATACACCCCATCCCCCCACTCTCTTCCCCCTAGACTAAAGGAGAAGTGAAGAAAAGGTTTCTAAATACAAAACAATGCTTTTTTATTTTTCATCCTAAAGCTAGATATCGGATAACAGCTGGTTATTTCTGGTTCCATGAAATTTGTTGGCTGCATTGTAGGTTTTAAAAATACAGTTTCAGAGCTGCCCCCCTCCGCACCCCCACCCCCCATAGGTAATCCCTGTTCTTTGCAATGTAGGAAAACGATATGGGGATAGCTCACGCCTTTAATCCCAGCACTCGGGAGGCAGACACAGGCGAATCTATGTGAGTTCGAGGCCAGGCTCCAAAACAATACAGAGACCTGTCTGGAAAAATCAAAAACCAATAAGGGTAATTCAAATGTGATGATTAGTGTTGTCGACTCAGAATCACCTGCAGGAGGACCTCTGAGAATGTCTGGCGGGAGGGGGTAATCTTGATTATCTATGTCTGCCTGTCAATACTCAGGTACCGGTGTGTGTGTGGGGGGGGGGGGGACAGGAACAACCCAGCTAAGGGATCAGCCAGCATGTGCTCTTCTCTGGTTAATTAATGATAGTGAATGGCACATTTTATTGAATGATAGTCATTTACACTTTTATTACTTGTATCCTGTGAGCCCGAGTGCATCAGAAAACACTCTTCTTAAGCCCCAAATTAGTACTTATTGGTTGTCCTTTGCCTTGATGGTGTGTAAGCAGTAGTGGGTGAATCTGGTTCTCCCCGACTGCAGTGGTAACCTTCTTCCCCGCATATTCGGAGAGGAAGACCTGGCTTTGCGTAATGCCTTGGTGCTTTTTTTTTTTTCTTCCTTTTTTTTCAATGCAACCATAGATGGCCTGGGGGTAACTGTGGACCAGGCTGGCCTCCACCTGGCTTCAAACTCAGCAATTCTATTCTGCCTCTCCTGTGCTTGGATTTTTAGTCTGTAACATCACACCTGGCCAAATCTGGACTCTGTTGTTGTTTGTTTTAGGTAGAATAGTTGGGCTAGAGTGATGGAGTATCACCTGCCTAAGTCTCAACTTCTGAGCACATTGCTTTAGCATTTTGACAAACTGGGAAGGAGTCATAAATCGATTCTGCCTTATACCAAAAATATGGTGGTTAAATGGCTGAGAGCACTTGTTGCTCTTGCAGACAAACTGGATTTGATTCCCAGCATCCACATGATGGCTCACAACCATCAAGAACTCCATTGTCAAGAGATCTGACCTCCTCTTGTGACCTCTGCAAGCACCAGGCACAGGCCATCCACGCACATATAGGCCTTTTAAAACACTGAGGGAAGAGTACAGAATTCTCAGACACACTCTCACCCTCTGGAATTCCTCCATAAACAACTGGCATTGAGTGGTACATTTGTTATGATTGATAACCCACACTGGTACAGTTCGTAGTTAACATTAGGGTTTCCTCTGTGTATATTCTATGGTTGGTACCAATGTACACACCGTTACGTAGTTTCTGTAGCATCACACAGAAAACTCTCAATGCCTTAAATATGCCACGCTTAGGCAAGAGATGGTTCAGCAGTTAGGGGCCCTTGCTGCACTTGTGTTCTGGGGATTAGATCTCAGCATCCCAATAACAAACAGAACATCCTTGAAGATACCTAACCCCAGCTCTGGAGGATTGCTGGGACTTCCAGGCTTCCAACCGCTGAGAAAATGTGAGCCCTAGGCTTAACAAGAGACTGCCTAGCTGGGTGATTAAACACCTTTAATCCGACCGCCTCTGCCTCCCAAATGCTGGGATTAAAGGTGTGTGCCACCACTGCCCAACTTAAAATAAAATCCTTTTTAAAGTGCCATGCTTTTCAGAGAGTGAATAGATAGCAATGTTGGTAGGGGAACAGCTTATTGGAATCTTAATATGTTTCCATCTAGAGTCAGTGTTTTTTTGTTTTGTTTTTTTTTTTTTTTGTCTCCTCTATAGTGGTAAAAGTCCAAAAATAGTGTCCTGATAATTGGATGTTCCTCTTAAGGCACCAAGTCAAAAATAGTTGGGCATCCAGCCAGGCACACCTCAGTGGCGGGAAATGCATATTGTAAAGCTTGTGTTTAGCCTCTGTCTCTGCCACCATGGCCAGATACTTTACGGTCCTGTTAAGCAAGAGGCTGATGGACACCCACCAAGGAGGTCATCACAGTCACCTGAGCAGGCCTATACCACCATGGCGGCCTTTGGGTGATATTCATATGAATTAATCTCCCGTTGCCCCTGAGATCATCCCAAGCAGCTTATAGAGCCATGAATGTTGATCTGACAGAAATTCAAACCAAGTTGGCATCTTAGCCCTGCGTCTATAAGCGCCTCAGTCATCCTGGCTGGGAAAGCCTACCACCAGTAGCTTCCTGTCAGGGATGGCCAGCACCTGGCCAGAGCCCGCTCTCCCTTTGTCCTCCAAGGGCATCATCCACTGCGGGACTTGCTCCACCCCCAAAGTCTCCCTCCCACTGGGTCGCTTCACCCGCTCATTTGCATCAAACGAGTTCCGTGGAAAGCTCCCGCCCATAAATAAGAATGGTGAGGAAATCCGACCTGCCTTTCGATTCATGTCAAGCTGCTGCTTCCCTTCGAGTCTACCACCAGCTTCTAAGTGCCAATGCCAAAGTTTCAATTTGAGAGCTTGGGCTGCTAGCCAATAAATAAATAAATAAATGAGTAAATAAAGCCTGACCTTATTTCTGATAAATTAGGTAGGTGGCAAATGCCTGTCCCAGCACCCAGAGGCGGAGGCATCCTTGAATGACATGCTTTCTCCATTTCCACTCAAGTCCAGTTTCTGACTTAGAACCTGAATGGGGGATTAAATGACTGACCCTTTGAGAGGTAATAGTGTTGGCTGAGGTCCTGAGGGTGGGGTTCTCACCATAGTGGGAGACCCTGGAGAAGCTTGGCAAGTTTGTTTCTCTTCTGTTTGCCACCCAGAGGCCTCGGTAACCCCTGAACAGGAGAGGTTCTTATTCTCCCCTGGATTCCTCAGATGATCTGCAAGGGTCTACACATCCACTAGTGCATCGCCATCAGTCCACACTGGCCGCGGATGCTGGGAGCGCCACTGCTTGGGACATGACGTTCAGCCTGACGACACCTTTATCACCTTCCCTGGGCAGTGTTTGTAGACATGGAACCCACAGTCACTGATGGAGTTTGCAGTGGTCTTTCACCCTGAGCAGCTAGCTTATCACAACAAAGTGCAGGGGCGTGGTGTTATCATGGCCAAAGATGCTGCTGCTGTCATGGCCACCTTCAAGGCCAAGCACAGCATCCTCTGTGTGGACTGGGATCCCATTGGTATTATCATCTTTCCACGATGGTACCTGGTGGAGGCTTGGCTATGGTACGGAGCTGAACAGGACAGTCCATTGCTCGGGCTTAACCTCTCCTAGACCACAAGTTTCACACAATGGATGCCAAGGGTACCTTGTCTATAGATGATGGCATGGAGGAGGGAGGGTTTTCTGAGGCCTAGAGAAGGGTTACGAAAGTTTAGATGGTGCTGAAGGAGATGATGATGATGACAATTAACCCACCTGCTGCAATTTTTTTGTCTCAGAGCTGACTTGAAATTGGTTGCTGTTTTGTTTAATGGGACTGTCATAGTCCTAAACCATCCGTAAAGGTGATTTTCCATTTTAAACGGCAAAACAAAGAGACTAGTTAAAGCATTGTGGTAGTAGTTCCTTGTCAGCTGCCAGCCCACAAATAACGACATCTCTCCACACTGCCCACGCTGCTTCCTCTGAGCCTGGCTGCTGACCCCACCTTCTTCCCAGAGTCCTCTCTCTCTGTGTGGAGGGCCTGCCTATCCTCCGGCCTAGCTATTGGTCATTCAGCTTTTTTTGTTTTAGTTTTTGTTTGTTTGTTGTTTTTGGTTTTTCAAGACAGGTTTTCTCTGCATAACAGCCTTAGCTGTCCTGGAACTAGCTCTGTAGAACAGGCTGGCCTCGATCTCACAAGAGATTCATTTGTCTCTACTTCTAGATTGCTGGGACTAATTGTCCCACCATAATTGGTCTTTTTTTATTTTTTTATTTTTTTGAGACAAGGAGACAGGGTTTCTCTGTGTAGCTTTGGAGCCTGTCCTGGAACTCACTCTGTAGACCAGGCAGGCCTCGAACTCACGAAGATCTGTCTGAGTCTGCCTCCCAAATGCTGGGACTAAAGGCGGGTGCCACCAATGCCTGGCCTTTCAAGGCAACTTTTGATGTAATAGTTGTGTTTCAGTTTCTTTTCAGGTGCTAGTACAGTGAGCTTGTCCCCTCTGCTGGCCTGTCATTTGTTGTCTCTGTAAACCTGGGACAAATCACTTAACTATTTATGATATCGTATCTGTAAAGATTACTACATGAGTAGCACATAGCACGGAAACACTTGGGAGCACAGGACTCACTTTTCTTGGGAAAGAAAGTTAACAGGCATTGGATCACTAAGTGCAAACTCTGGGGTGCACCATCAGCTTTGAAAAGGAGTGCAGGATGTTGATCAGAACTCTCAACGCTTTTCTACAGGTTCCTTATTCAAAGTTCTAATTAGGACTCAGAAGTTGTACCTACCTCCAACTACTAGTCAAAGGACATAGGCTTCCCAAGTGGGTGAATTTAGGTCGTGAGCCTGTCCCTGAACCATTCACAGTAGCCAAGAGAATGCCTGGCAGTGATTGGTTGAGAATGGATTCCTTCCACATTCTTGAGTTTAGCAGGTCAGGCTGGGAGCAACTGCCTCTGAACTTCTCAGCTGCACAAGAGAGAAACTTGCAGGAATGCCTTTGAGAATAGACAGAGTAGTGCTTGCATTTATTTGTTCGAAACAATCCACCACAATTTTCCTAAAATACTCCTTTAAAGGACCCAGAAAAATTGCAGGAAGAACACAAACAATGGCTCTCAATCCTGATGCCTTTAAACATCTTTCATGTTTGAAAATAATTAGACCACAAAAAAAAAAAAAAAAAAAAAGAATATGGACTGATGATAGCATGGAAGTTGAATTTTTCCTGAATTTGAGGTTTTGCAGTGTGGTTATATAATACAATCTCTCATATAAAAAATTGTTTTTATTTTTATTTAATGTGCATTGGTGGTTTGCCTGCATGTATATCTGTGTGAGGGTGTTGGATCCCCTGGAACTGGAAAACTAAAGTTACAGACAGTTGTGAGCTGCCATGTGGGTGCTGGGAATTGATCCTGGGTATTCGGAAAGTGCAGGCAGTGCTCTTATCTCTGAGCCATCTCTCCAGCACCCAAGAGAACATCTTTTCTTTCTTTTTCTCTAGGAATAGAGTTTCTCTGTGTAGCTCTGGCTATCCTGGAACTCACTATGTAGACCAGGCTGCATTCGAAGTCACAGAGATCCAGTTGTCTCTGTCTCCGGAGTGCTGGAATTAAAGGCGTGCACCACCACTGCCTGGCTTGGAAAACATTTTTGTTTTTTGTTTTCTTAGCAGATATACTCTGAAATAGTTAGGACTAAAGAGATAATTTTGAAACTATCAAAAAGCTGAAATAATATATAAAAACTACTTGTATTACAGAAAAGAAAAATAGGACAAAATGTTAACATTTGGTAAGTCTTTAAGTAAAGTTTAGTGATTCTGTCTTTAGAATTAATGAAGTTTTGTTTGCCGGTGGTGGTGGCCACCTTTGATCCCAGAACTCTGGAGGCAGAGGCAGGAGGATCTTTGTGAGTTGAAGGCCAGCGTGGTCTACAAAGTGAGTTCCGGGACAGCCAGGGCTACAGAGAAACCTTGTCTCAAAAACAAAACAAAACAACAAACCAAACAGGATTAATGAAGTTTTAAAAAGTGTAAGGAGAAAATAGGCGTTAATAAGCCATTTGTTACGGTATTTGCTGCTTTCATTGTCTTTTTATTTCCCAAGTATCTGAAAATTTGATGTACAACCAGATAAAGTGGAACATCTCTGTAATCCCAGAACAGATGCTAAGGTAAGATTGCAACAGGTTCAAGGCTAGCGTGGGCTCTATTTTTGAGGCCCTACCCATGATAAAAACAATCAATAAACAGTCCAAACAACAACACAATAACTAATATGATATATACAATGATTACTAAAAAGAGCCACACAGATCTTGCTTTACTACTTTCTCCCAGTAACCAGTCCCTGCTAAATCTCTAAATCCCTGGCGTTTTGATTCAAATACATGAAAATCAATGATGTATTTATGTTAAGCTTTTATTATTATTTTGCTGGCTTTTTTTCGAGACGGGGGTCTCACCATGTAACCCTGGCTAGCCTCGCTATGTAGACAAGCTCGCCTTGAACTCATAGCAATCCTCCTGCCTCTGCCTCCGAATGCTGGGATTAAAAGCCTACGTCAATTACGCCAGGCTAAACATTTTTTTTTAAGATAACGCGACTAATAATAATTTCATGTATTTGTTTAAGGACAGGTCACAGAGAGAGCAAACAGGGCACTGCCCAGCGTTCCAGCTAGGCAGAGCCGGCACACGCCCTCAGCGTTGCGCGGTGAGCTCGGGGGTCACCATTCTGCAAAGCACTCTGGGATCGCCGGCCGCTCCCTCATCTCGCGATGCTACCCTCCTTTCCACCCCACCCCCACCCTTTTTTCGCCTAGTCCCGGCGTCCGTGTCCCCTCCCAACGTGTTTTTCAAATCCGCCAATGAGCGCACAGCTTAGGCTCAAACCAGCCAATCGGGACGCGGCGTCACCGGGAAATTTAAATCGCGCCGGCCGGCAGCACGAGGCACAAAGTCTGAGGGCTGAGGCGCAGCGGACGTTTCGAGGGCCGCCGACCGCAGCGCAGGCTGAGAGCCCCGCACCGCCTTCCGTGGACGCCCGAGCCCGCTGAGCAGGTGGGAGCCGAGGCTGGGCCCGGGTGGTAACTGCCGGCCGGAGGGCTGAGCCGGCGGGAAGGCGGGCGCAGGCCGCGCCGGGGCGTGTGCTGGGCCTCCGTCTCAGGCGAGGCCTCGGGGCGGAGTGGTTGACCCAGCGGCTTGGTTTCGCCCTGCCGGGGTCAGGCCCGGCGGCACCGGTCGCTGCGGAGGGCGGCGGGGGCCCGGAGAGCGGCGCGGCGCGGCCCCGGATGGTCGGCGGCGGGGACACCGGCCGCACACGAGCGCACCCGGCTGCCCTGCGCTTCCCCGCTGCTTCTGCCTGGGGAGGGGACGGGGCTTTGGGCCGGAGGTGGAGGTGGCAGTTAAGACCCTGCGGTGAAACGCTTGACCCGGGTCAGCGGTGTCCGTGTCGAGGGCGAACTTAAAGCGGTGAAAGCTAGCAGATTGTCAGAGGACCTGTCGGTCCCCGTCACTTCGTGGCGATCACACCTGTGGTAGGTACCCGTCGAGCCTCAGTGCCCACAGCTGGTGGCCGCCTAGGCTGGACATGAGTGTCCTGTGTGCCAGATGCTGAAGACGCGGTGCTAATGTCACTGCTGACAGCGATGGTTGTGGAAGGTTCTGCAATGTAACGAACCGATTCTTTATGTAACTCGATGGAAAGTGCCGGTATGTGCTCATTTGGGCCATGAAGCAACAGAAAAAAATCCCAGAACTGCATTTATTGTCTTAAGGATGTGGATTGTTAACTCTTAAGTAAGGCAGCCGGGCTTCTCGTTCTGTTAACGTAGTCTAGACTGTGGAGCCCCTCCGTAATACCGTGCTGGCCAGAGGCTTAAGGCCACTGAGTTTTTGAAAAGCCGCTAATCTGAGTTGAGATGCTCTGCGTGCTTGAACTACACAGAGCATTTTGAAGGTGTATTAAAATGGAAAAAGCATGCTAATTTTTCTGTTAGTTTCATTTGTTTCCTTTTAGCCTCTTAAAAAAATGTGGTTAGTGGAAAATTTAAACGTTTGATTAAAAATGTGTTTCTGATTGACAGTTCTGTTGCCAGAAACTTTTAATCCCTTTGCTGAAGGGGCAGTTATCCCTCAACTTAATGCTGTAGCCATAAAACTGAAAACTTGTGGGTTTTTCTTGTCTAGCAATATAGAGTTGATTTTTACATTCTATTGTATATTTCCCTAGCTGGCCTTAAACTCTGCCTCCCTGGTGGTGCTATGATTAAAGGCATGTGTTACTCTCCTGGGCCTGCTTCTGCTGTAGTATTATTAAAAAGTGCTTTTTTTTTTCTCTCACCCTCCCTTGTCTACTAGCTTGCTGCCTTATTCCTATAACCATGTCCACCAACGAGAATGCTAATTCACCAGCTGCCCGGCTTAACAGATTCAAGAACAAGGGGAAAGACAGTACAGTGAGTACCTTCTATTGCTTTCTCACGTATACTTTTAAATGGAAATAAGGGGTATTTGTGTAACACACATTTTAGGGATTGAACCCAGTGCTTTACTGATGTTAGGTGGGTTTTTCTATGTCTGAGTTTCATCTCTAGTCTGTGTACATGTAAATTTTAGTTGTGTGTGTGTACATGTAAATTTTTGTGCATACCTGGTGCATATGCAGAGGGGAGAGAACAACTTCAGGCCTGGCTCTGCAGGTCAAAGGCCTCAGACTTGGTGCCTTTATTGGATGAGCCATCTCTTGCTGACCTTTGAGAAATTTCAAAAAGAAACTACTTTTCAGTAAAAGCTGATAGATATGATGAGGTGTTGTGTTGTCTTTTCTTCAGGAAATGCGGCGCCGCCGAATAGAAGTTAATGTGGAACTGAGGAAAGCCAAGAAAGACGACCAGATGCTGAAAAGGAGGAATGTCAGCTCATTTCCCGATGATGCTACTTCTCCTCTGCAGGAAAACCGCAACAATCAGGTAAACAAATACCTAGACAGTACTGTCTCTCTGTGTAAATGAACTCCACAGAGATCTGCCTGCCTTTGTTTCCTGATTGCTGTCATTAAAGGCATGTGTGTTCCCATCTCCTCTTAGAAATTTGAATTTATTTATTGATTTTTAGGGGTATGGGTTTCTAGATAGGATTTCTCTGTGTGGCCTGGGCTTTGTAGACCAGGCTGTTCTTGGACTCAGATCCACCTGCCTTTGCCTTTGCCTTAGGAGTACTAGGATAAAAGGCCTGAGCCATCACAGCTGGCTAAATGTAAACATTCTTGGACATTCCTGGTAATAATCTACTTTTGACTGACTGTCAAACTGTCAAATGTATGTGTGACTTTTTTTTTTTTTTTTTACATTTTTAGTTTTTTAAGAAGTATATTTGTGTTTGTGTGTATGTGCAGGGGTCCAGAATGTAATGTTCCCTGAACTGGAGTAATAGGCAGTTATAAGCCATCTAATGTGCTTGCTGTGGATTGCCTCTGGGCCCTCTGCAGGATCAGTGCTCAACCATCTCTCTCTCTCTAGCCCCTGGGAAGATGCCACACCCCATGTTCTCCACTACCACCATAGGGTTTCTCTGTGTAGCCTTGGCTGGCTGTCCTGGAACTCACTCAGTATACCTCTGCCTTCTAGGTGCTGGGATTAGCAGCATGAACCACCACTGTGTTGGGCACTTACTAGCCAGTTTCTTGGTTTTTCAAGATTGGTACTTGCTCTGTAGACCAGTTGGGCCTCAAACTCACAGAGATCTGCCTGCCTAAGTGCTGGGACTAAAGGCATGAGCCATCACTGCCCAGCCAGCATTTTTTCTTTTCATTTTTTTAACATAATTGTTTTCTTTTACCATTCTGTCTTAGACTTTTCTGCTTATTATAATTTTAATCGAAAAGTAAAGAGATACTTGTTTTTTAATTAATAAAACATTTCCAAACTTGTTTTGCTGTTTTCTGAGACAGCGTCTCATGTAGCTCTGGCTGTTCTGGAACTCAATATGTAGATTAGACTGGTCTCAAACTCACAAGACATCTGCCTGCCTTCACCTCCTGATTGCTGGGGTTAAAAACCATGGGCCTCTATGCATGACTCCAAACTTACTTTCTCATTCTGTGAATGTTTATAATGTATATAATGAATTTTAGTCCTTTTCACCCTGTTTTCCTGGTCTCATCCCATCTTATGAAACTCAACAAATCTTTCTCTTTTCCTGTTTGTTTTATATCTGTGTCACACTGGTCTTCATTGTGGTGCCTGCATGGGTTTACTGGAGGAACATTGTCAGTGGCTATAACCCTGAAGGAAGTTCACCCCTTTCCATGGCTGTCAGTAGTAGTTCCTCAGGAAGAGGTGGGGCCTTGTGAGTCTTTCCCCTTCCATGATGAAGTAAAAGTGGCCTAGTCTTCTAAAGTTACATCAAATTGTAATGAATGTTTTAGTTAGGCTGTGATAAAACACTGCCAAAACCAACTTGGGGGGGGGGAAGGGTTTATTTGGCTTACAGGTTATAGTTGATTTACCAAAGAAGTAAATGCAAATGCAAGAACATTGCTTATTGGCTTGCTCAGTTTTTTTTTTTTTTTTTTTTTGCTTTGACAGTCTTACTGTGTATTCCTGGCTAACCTGGAACTCCCTATGTAGACCTGGGTAGCCTCCTAATGCTTGGCTTAAAGGCATGTGCCACCATACCTGAATCTCAGGTATTGGCATACCTGCCCAGTACAGCACCACCCACAGTGAGCTGGGTCCCCCTGCATCAGTTAGAAATTAAGAAATGTCCCAAACTAATCTGGTAGAGACGATTCTTTAATTGTTGTCACAATGAGTAAAAATGCTGTGTCATGTCTGGAAAATAGATTGACAGCATTCCTTCCCAACCACTGGATTTTAACATTCTTTCCTTTTCCTCAATGTTCCCTGAGACTTGAGGGTGTAGGTATGTGTGATAGAGATACTCCTTTTACACGTTGACCATCTGTGGGTCTTTGTATTAGCCACCAAAGTAGCAAGGCTGAGAGCTGCACTCTTCTGTGGACATAAAGAATATTTTCCCCTAGGGCTTATGACCTCTCAGCAGGGATTCATGGCCTGGTGTGTAGGAGCAAGCATGAGATTCCCCACTATGGAACAGGTTTTAAATACAACCAGAAAGCAGTTGGTTACCTCCATAACATTGATACCACTGTTGAACCAGTGGGTTATACCATGCCAGGTGACATAGTTGGTTGACCTTCTCCCTAGCTGCCTGCATAGTTCCTTCTGACACTCTTGAAAGGTGGCCGGCAGTGAGGAAAAGCTTCCATGTCAGTCCCAGCTTGATGCTTTTTTTTCCCTCTCTCCTGTCCTATGGCCACCAAGTGTATGATGTCTTAGCTGTGAGGTCTTAGCATCAAGTTCTGGTGGGCAACCAAAAGCACTGGCAGTAACTTATTTTTTGAGAGCTACAAGCCTCCTTTCTGCAGGGATTCACAACATTAAAAATTGTCTACTATAGAAATTTATGGATGAAAATCTTAAAATCCAAGAAATTGGGCTGGGTGTGGTAGTGCACAGGTTTAATCCTAGTGTTCTAGAGGCAGAGGTTGGTGGATCATTGTGAGTTCTAGGTCAGCACGGTCTACATAATGAATTTCAGAACAGCCAGGCCTACATGGAGAGATCCTGTGTCAAAAAACAAAACAAACAAACAAAAAAATTAGGGACATTGCTTATAGTGCTATGTATGTTTCTAAAAGTATATTTGAGTTAGTGCTTGAGACTAATAAAAGAATAATAGCCCAAATCTCTTCTTTAAGCTATCCTTTCTAGTGATAGATAAATCTGTCTTGAGAGTCCAGTGTCATGGTACCAAGTTTGAGAAATGCAAAACTGTTAAATGTAAGGCTAATCTTTCATAACTAAGAGCATAAAAGTATCTTTACAATGGCCTCTGTACTAGTTTGCTTTCTGTGGACTGAAAAGCAGTACAGTGGCATTGACAGGCTTATTTGGTTTATACCTCCAGGTCATATTTCATTAATGAGGGAAATCAGGGCAGGAACTCAAACAGAAACCATGGACAGTGGGTGGGGTGTTTGTTGTGCTGCTTACTGACTGGTTGGCTGGTTCAGCTAGCTTTACTGTACAACTCAGACCCACCTGCCTGGGTGTGGTGCTGCCCTCAGTATGTTAGACTCTGCCACATCAGTCATCAAGATAACTTCAGACATGCTCACAGGTTAATCTGACCAAAGGCATTCTTTTTCTTCATGTGGAGTCTATATTTGGTCAACTAGGTTTTGTCAAGTTAAACAACACAGCAGATATAAAGTATATTTGTAGGGGCCTGGAGAGATGGTTCAGTAGTTAGGAGCACTGGCTGCTCTTCTAGAGGACCAGGGTTCAATTCCTAGCACTCACAACTGTCTGTAGTTCCAGTTCCAGGGGATCTGACATTCATACCAATATATACAAAATAAAATTTTTAAAAATATTTGCATTTAATAACAGTAATAATATGTGGCACACACCTTTAATCTCAGCATGAGGGAGTTTGAGGCCAGCCTGGTCTACTGAGTGATTTCTAGGACAGTCAAAGATACATAAGGAAACCCTGTCTCAAAATAAATAATAATAATTTATAAAATATTGTATTTCTTTTAGGGCACTGTAAATTGGTCTGTTGAAGACATTGTTAAAGGCATAAACAGCAACAATTTGGAAAGCCAACTCCAAGCTACTCAAGCAGCTCGGTAAGTCTGCAGGCTCTGGCATGCCTGGCTAATCTAAGAAATTAAGCCTTTTAGATGGGTCAGCAGATGGGGTGCATAAAGTAAAAACTATCTTGTTTACATGAGGATTTTTCTTAGATGAGTTTTTATTTTATTTTATTTTGGTGGCAATCAGAGGACAATTTGTAGTTCTTTCCACCATGTGAGTCCTGGGCATTGGACTCAGTTGTCAGGCTTTGTGGCAAGCACTTTACCCACTTGAGTGAACCATCTCTGTCCCATCCCCTGCTCCCTTTCAGAAATTGTAGCCTAGGCTGACCTTTAGTGCACCATCCTCTTGCCTCGACCTTCCCCGTGTTGATTATACATGTGCCAACCACTGTGTACAGATTTTCAGAAACTTTTCAAGGCCTTGAAAATCAACTTCAACTTTTGATTTTCTTTTTGTTTTCCCTTAGGAAACTGCTTTCTAGGGAGAAACAACCTCCTATAGACAACATCATTCGGGCTGGTTTGATCCCAAAATTTGTGTCCTTCTTGGGCAAAACTGACTGTAGTCCCATTCAGTTTGAGTCTGCTTGGGCACTTACTAACATTGCTTCTGGAACATCTGAACAGACCAAGGCTGTGGTAGATGGAGGTGCTATCCCAGCATTCATTTCTCTCTTGGCATCTCCCCATGCTCACATCAGCGAGCAAGCTGTATGGGCTCTTGGAAACATTGCAGGTACTTGCACTTAAAATTCTTTGGACTGAATGTATCCAGTGTGATTAAAGGAGGACAATGTTAAGGTCCTAGTGACTTTTGTGTCAAGCATTGTGCTTGCTTTAGGCCCTTATTAGGAGTGGAAGAGACATCTAACAATGCTACTGGAGAAATGTTTGAGTATGTCTGAGTGCATTCAGTAGTAGATTTGTTCATCATGCTCTTAATTTTGAAACTGGGTCTCACTGCTTACCACTGGCTAACTTGGAACTCACAGAAATAGTTTCTAGAATTAAAGGTGTTCTCTGTCATGCCCAGCTAACTTTGCCTTCTGTTCCAGGTGACGGTTCAGTTTTCCGAGATTTAGTTATCAAATATGGTGCAGTTGACCCACTGTTGGCACTACTTGCAATCCCTGACCTGTCTTCCTTGGCAGTAAGTTAACACCGTAAAGTCATTTAGGGTCTGGTTCTTATTTCCCCCATGTACTCAAAGGTGAGCCTTCTAATTAACTTTTCTTTCCCTCAGTGTGGTTACTTACGCAACCTTACCTGGACACTTTCAAACCTTTGTCGAAACAAGAATCCTGCACCCCCCTTAGATGCTGTTGAGCAGATTCTTCCTACTTTAGTCCGTCTCCTGCATCACAATGACCCAGAAGTATTAGCAGATTCCTGCTGGGCCATTTCCTATTTGACTGACGGTCCAAATGAACGGATTGAAATGGTTGTGAAGACAGGAGTTGTGCCCCAACTTGTGAAGCTTCTAGGAGCTACTGAGTTGCCTATTGTGGTAAGTGCTGACCTTTTTATTTATGAGCTTTAATAGTACAGGAGCACAGTCACTGCTTATGACCTATTTTTTTCTTTTTTTGGTTTTTCGAGGCAGGGTTTTTCTATGTGGCTTTGGAGGCTGTCCTGGCACTCACTCTGTACAGACCAGGCTGGTCTTGAACTCACAGAGATCCACCTGCCTCTGCCTCCTGAGTGCTGGAACTAAAGGAGTGCACCACCAATGCCCAGCTCTGCCTGTGACTTTTGCAGAAGTTTTGGAATAGAGAATTTTAGCAGCACTGGAAAAGAAGACTATGTAACTAATCGGTCGCAACATTTTTCTTTTTCAGACTCCTGCACTCAGAGCCATAGGGAATATTGTCACTGGGACAGATGAACAGACTCAGATTGTGATAGATGCAGGAGCTCTTGCAGTTTTTCCTAGCCTGCTAACAAACCCCAAAACTAATATTCAGAAGGAGGCCACATGGACAATGTCAAACATCACAGCTGGACGCCAGGACCAGATACAGCAAGTTGTGAATCATGGCTTAGTCCCGTTTCTTGTTGGTGTCCTCTCTAAGGTAACAAGAGTGTAGGATTTAGTCAGAAGATTGCTAGTATCTATGACAGCCTATGTGCCTTTAATCTCTGGGCTTGGGAGGCAGAGACAAGAGGGAGGATCCCTGAGTTTGAGGCCAGTGAACTTCAGGGTAACCAGGACTACATAGACTTTGTTTCAAAACCCAACAATAACACCTACTGAAGAGTCTTAAAAGAACTTCAGTGCCTGCTCCCTATAGCCCTTTGTTAGGTAACAGGCAGCACTTCCTAATGTTGGGTATAGAACCAGCAGGTAGTTTAATCTTGTCTGTGGAATAAATACTACCCTTTGGGATCTAAGTGTTTGGACTTCTGAACTAAAATCATTTTCTTCCTGTTTAATTAGGCAGACTTTAAGACACAGAAGGAAGCTGTGTGGGCTGTAACCAACTACACCAGTGGTGGGACTGTTGAACAGATTGTGTATCTTGTTCATTGTGGCATAATAGAACCTTTGATGAACCTCTTAAGTGCAAAAGACACCAAAATTATTTTGGTTATTCTTGACGCCATTTCAAATATCTTTCAGGTAAGTCCTAACAAGGCTGTGTTTGTTTGAATTGGATTGATAGTTACTATTTAGGACTGGGGAGAGAACAGGTAAGTTTGGTTATTATTAATAGTCTGCAGCCTCACTGTGAATATTTACTAATGAATTCTTAGCATGGGCAGTAGTGGCACAAGCCTTTAATCCCAGTACTCAGGAGGCAGAGGAAGTAGATATCTAAGTTTAAGACCAGCCTAGTCTACCCTGTCTCAGAAATAACAAAAGGTTCTTTTTACACTATTCTTCTGTGTGTGTGTGTGTGTGTGTGTGTGTGAGAGAGAGAGAGAGAGAGACAGAGAGAGAGAGACAGAGAGAACTGGAGTTACACACAGTTGTGAGTGACCATATAGGTGCTGGGTCAAACCCACATCTTCTGCAAGAACAGATGCTGTTAACCACTTTCCACGATACTTCTACCTAGCTCCTTTGAGGATGGGAAGGATCAAGTGCCTAGACGGGCTTGAACTCCCTGTGTAGCTGAAGTTGTCCTTGAATTTCTTTCTGATCCTATTGTCTCCACCTCACATTTCCTTCACTGCACTCAGTTTTATATGGTGAACTACCTCACTAGTCCCACGGTTTGATTTTTGGGGCAGTGGTGCTTCTTTGTCCTGGAACTAACTAGCTCTGTAGATCAAGCTGGCCTTGAACTCAGACCTGCCTCTGTCTTGAATCTCTCCTGAGTGCTGGGTTTAATTGAAAAGTTTCCCCCTCCCCCCCATCCCTATTTGGTTCAAGTGTGTCAGCATCTGGCACTTGGTGATAGTAATTGAGAGTAGACAAGCTCACCTCATCAACTAATATATTTCTAATACTGGAACTTTCAAGTTGAGTGTAAGCTGGTATTGGTAGCTCACACCTATAATCCTAGCACACAGGAGGACTGCCATAAGTTAAATGCCAGCCTGGACTGTAGAGTGACCCTTTTACAAAATGAAGTTGAGTCTAGAGAAAGGAGCTACTGGTGTTTCATGCCTACGTGTATGTAAATCTTTACCATGTGGCCAGTTTTCCTGCTCACAGGAATCAGTTAAAAATTGAGGAATTGGGGGGCTGGAGAGGTGGCTTAGAGGTTTAAAGAAGACTTGCTGCTCTTCCAGAGGTCCTGAGTTCTGTTCCCAGCAACCACATGGTGGCTCATAACCATCTATAACAAGATCTGGTGCCCTTTTCTGGCAGCCAGGCATAACATATTCATGCAGACAGAACATTATATAGGAGGTAGAAGCAGGCAGATCTCTGAGTTGGAGGCCAGCCTGGTCTACAGAGCAAGTTCAGGATAGCTAGGCTACACAGAGAAATCCTGTCTTGAAAACAACAACAAAAAAAGTTGAGGACTTGGAAGGAATCTTACTTTATATAATTAAATTCATTTTAGGTTATGAGCCTAGCTTTTAACGGCTGGGCTCTCTCCATCTCTCCAGCCCTATATAATTAATTCATAGACTAATGAATTCTTTGTTGTTGGGTTTTTTTTTTTTTTCTGTATGAATGTTTTGCCTGCATGTATATCTGGTATCTGAGGAGTTTAAGAGAGGGACCAGCAGTTGTGAACCACAGTGTGGGTGCTGGGAACTGAACCCAGGTTCTCTGCAAGAACAAATGCTCCTAAGTGCTGAGCTATTTCTAGACCTGTGCCTGGCTGTAACTCCCAGTCACTGGGATTAAAGGGGAACAACTTTGTGCCTGGCTGCTTTTTAAGGAAAGGATTTAGTGTGTGCTCTCCTGTGCAGTTTCTGAGCATGGATAGTAACTCCATGTGGCAGTGTCAGAGTTGGCCATCTCACTCATGGTCTGAGGTGGTGCCTTCACAAAATTTTACGTTCATATCACAGGCCAATGAACGGGAAAGTAGTGCTGCTTTGAAGTTGCCCTAGGAAACTGACATAAGGAGGAGTTTGAGGCCAGTCTGCGCTGCAGTGGTCATAAAAATCTTAAAAATCAGAATAGCCCTAGCCCTCAGGAGGCAGACAGGGGATTTCTGAGTTTGAGACCAGCCAGGTCTACATGGCAAGTTTCAGGCTAACCAGGGATACATAGAGATACCTTGTTTCAGAAACCAAAACCAGACAAAAATAGATCAAAATAAATTTACAAAACAACTAAAAACTTTTTTCATAGGAGCTGGTATTCATGTCTGATAGATATTAACAGTTGTGGATGTTTTTATTAAATAGACGAGAGTGACTTTGAATTTGTTTTGTTTTAAGGCTGCTGAGAAACTAGGTGAGACAGAGAAACTCAGTATAATGATTGAAGAGTGTGGAGGCTTGGACAAGATTGAAGCACTACAGAGCCATGAAAATGAGTCTGTATACAAGGCCTCATTAAGTTTGATTGAGAAGTATTTCTCAGTGGAGGTGAGTAATGGCCTTGTTAACTGGGAAAGTACATAAGAATTCACAAGTGTCCCAATCAATCCTACTAGATTTTGATCCTTTCTTTGTGTATGGTTCTCATTACCCAGTGCTCTTGCATAGAGGAAGCATCAGTATAGCCTCAACTTGCTGTATGTTTACTCCTCACGTGTTGGGGTATGACCAGCCATCCTGGGATACCTCAGAACATCCTGAAACTTAGGTTTATGGGTGCCATGAGAACCATGGAGAAGTAGACCAACCCCAGGGCCTCACTCTGTTTGATAGGTCTCTCCCGTTGTGCTGTGATAGACATTGAGTATCCAGACCCTTCTGTAAGCACTAATGAGTCAGCTATGCCTCTGTAGCCAGTCCTGTTTTTCTCCCTCACTTGTAAGCTCACAGCCTTAGTAACTATAACTACAGCTTTTGAGATAGGGTTCAGCTAGAGATGTACCATGCTTACAGTTATATCTTGTTTTACTGTTTGCAGGAAGAGGAAGATCAAAATGTGGTACCAGAAACTACCTCTGAAGGCTTTGCCTTTCAAGTTCAGGATGGGGCTCCTGGGACCTTTAACTTCTAATGTCCAGCAGAGGCACAAAGTTGTTACCTACGTGCTGTGTTCCTCATAAATTTGTCTTACTGTTTCTCTACTAAGAACTCTTTTTAAATGTGGTTTGTTATTGTAGCACTTTTTACAAAAAATTATACTTGAACAGTTGTTAACTGTACATATTATGAAGCTGTCCTCTGAGTTTCTTATTTCTATGTGGAATTTCCTATCCTGCAGTGTCCTGTAAATAAAGATTAGGTTCCACTCTTTATTCTGTGCCTTGCTGTTTTCTTACTTTAGTCCATTACTGCCACACCAGCCTCAGTGGAGACAGTGTAGCAATAGCTGAGAGAAATCTTGGCTACCTGTCCAGAGGTTCACACCACATGTGATTACGCCTCCTGGGGGAAAGTGGTCCAGGTCCAGGTCCCTACAGGTGCTTGCCTGGCTGGTTGTTTGGAACGGGTGCTAGATGTGTTTTGTGATATAACAATAATGTTTTTTGATCATGGGTGTTTTGGTCTGTAAGCTCCACTGTTAGCCAAAACCCATAGTGCCAGGTGTCAGCCCAAGGCCCAATAAACAATTGAAGCTAAAGCTGTAGAAAGTAGCTCACAATGTGACCTTGCCTATAATCAGTCTACCGCAGCAAGGCTACTGTGGGAATTACAAAAAACTCTAACTTGGGATTTTAGGGCCCTTGAAACGCTGACCACAAGCAGGCCAAAATAAACAGGTTCCCAGTTACGCACTTATAAGTATTTATGATCTCATACTTCAAAGGGAATTGCTGACATCTATAGAATGTCTGTTTATCTTTAAACTGACCAAAAATCTGTTATTTGAACTTTCTGTATAAAAACCCGATATTTTGAAGTAAACAGTTCCCAAACCTCTTCAAATGTGTTTGTGTCTGTCAAGTCGAAGCCACTCCTAACCTGGTCATCTGAGTCTTGGTCTCCACGCAGACCTGTTACCCACTGAACAGTCTGCGACACATTACTATTAGAAATGAGGTGTCCTTGCTTGCAGACCCTTTGGTGAAAGGCTGTTGTCACCAAGGATGTAGAGTGAGCACCGGCTCTGGGCTTGCTGGGATAGCCCTCACATCTCCCACAGGACTAGCTGCCAGTGTCTATTAGAGGCCTTCTGATAAAAAAGTCTAGATTCAATCATGAATCTGCGAATTGAAGTGGATGGGATTCATTCCTCCAATCTTGAGCCTGCCTGCAAGTTTATCCCTGGGCAAGTTACCTAAAGTACTGTGTGGTAAGAGTTTGTGATCAGCAGAAAAGAAGCTTTAGGAGCTTGTACAGTATGGATTACTGACCACTACTCTTAAGCACAGATTCTTAGAGAAGGGGGAAACCAGGCTTGGATTCAAGCCCTTTACAAAAGGGGATGTGCATTATATTTCTGAACTTAGTCCATTTCTTTTGTTTCGAGGCAGGATTTCTCTGTGTAGCCCTGGCTGACCTGGAACTCACTCTGTAGGCCAGGCTGGCCTCAAACTCAGAGGCCCTCCTGCCTCTGCCTCCCAAGTGCTGGAATTAAAAGCGTGCGCCACCACCACCAGGCTTGAACTTAGTCCAGTCCTTAAAAATCATCTGTGTGTTGCCGTCATGAATGCTGACCTCTGAGGCCAGAAGAGGAGGGAGGGAGTCGATGCTCTGGAACTGGCATTGTAAGAGTTGTAAGCCACTGTTTAAGGGCTAGAGCTCCAGCCCAGGTCCTCTGGAGGGACAGCCAGTGCTGCTCTCCAGGCTCCCCATCTTTGTGTGTGTGGCCAGATGTTTATCTTTGCACCATAGGTTTCCAGCTTTGCAACTCTAAGTCTTGGTGGCAAGATGCTGTTACTCACTGACACATCTTACCGGTTCAGTGTGTCTTTGAAGTACTATAATCAATTTCCGTTGATTTGACTAATGGAAAGTGAAGAGCAAACATTCTTCAGGTTACAGGGTTTAAAGTTCCTTCCATGGTAACATGGGTACAGAACTGCTGAGCACCAGCTGAGAGCCAAGTGCCTAACATGGAACACTAAGCCCAGGGCCTAAGCCAAGGGCACTTTGCTTGGGGCCCTAAGCCTTTCCTGTGCAGCAGCTTAGAGGTGTGGGTGGGGGGTGGTGTAACAAAACTCAAGACTGCATTCACATCCATGCCTGCCCTCCCTCTCCCTTGTCTTCTGGAATACTGGGTTCAAAAATCCTCACCTAGGGAAAATAGTGCACAAGGAAGTCTTGACACTAGGTCCACTAGGTTTTTGCTTCCAGGTCCTTGCTTTATAGCTTCAGAGGGATGAATGTAGCAGAAAGTTAGGTCTGGATATGTTACATGCGTGACTCCAGAGATTAAATTCTTAAATTTTTATTGTGGGTTTTTTTGAGGCAGGGTTTCTCTATTGCTTTGGAACTAGCTCTTGTAGACCAGAGCTGGTCCTAAACTCAGAGATCTGCCTGCCTCCCAAGTGCTGGGATCATGCACAACCACTGCTCAGCTTATTTTGTGTAGGTATAAGTGCTCCTGAAATCCCTTTATGGATGGTTATCATGAGATTGCAAGGATTAGAACTCAGGACCTCTTGAAATACAGCCAGCGCTCTTAACCTCTGAGCCATCTCCCTAGCCCTGGTTTCTTGTACCCCAGAGAAAATTCTTTAAGATTTATTTATTATGTATACAGTGTTCTGCTTTCATGTACACCTGCACACCAGAAGGAGGCATCAGATTTCATTACAGATGTAAATCACCATGTGGTTGCTGGGAATTGAACTCGGGACCTTTGAAAGAACAGGCAGTGCTCTTAACCACTGAGCCATCTCTCCAGCCCAGATGTTCTTGTTTAACATCTCTGAGTCAAATCCTGTACGTTAGATTGGCTTTTCATACCCACTGAGTATAACAAGCACCACACAGGTCCTCTCGGTGTCAGTGTCTAAACTGCCACAGGAACATGATGTTGATGTGCATGCCTGGAGGTACAGGTCACACAAGAGAGTTGTTGGCTCCTCCGTAACTGCCAGGTGTGGGCTCCGGGAATTAAAATTAACCCTGTGTTCTCAACCACTGGGCCATCTCCCTAGCCCTGGTTTCTTGTAAATCCTGTGTTTGTATTTTGAGACAGGGTCTCTATAGTCCTGGCTGGTCTTGAACCTAGATTATCCCATCTCTGCCTTCCAAGGGTTAAAATGAAAGGTTTACACCACCACATCTGGCCTTTCTTGTAAATCTATTTTAAGAACTTCAAGCTTTATTTTTATTTTATATGTATGATGTTTTACCAGTATGTGCATCTGTGCACCGTATGTATGCAGTGCCTTTGGACGCCAAAAGAAGGGATCCCCTGTGACACATTTACCAACTGCTGTGTGGGTGCTGGAAACTGAACCCTGGTCCTCTAGAAGAGCAGCCAGTGTGCTTAGACAAAGAGCCATCTCCCCAGCTCTGTAAATATTAGCTGTTATATAAAAAGGATATTGCTCCCAGCACTTGGGAGGCAGAAACAGGCGTTTCTCAGTTCTAGCATAGCCTGAGTTACACCGCGAGGCCCTGTCTCAAACATGCCAGGCTGGGGATGTAGCTCACTGACTAGCATGGGTGAAGTCCTGGGTACCATGGAAACTGGGCACGGTGCGTGTCCTGGTGTCCTTTTCTGTTGCTGAGATAAAATACGGAGGGTTTATTCAGTTTATAGGTTACAGGGAAGCCAGGCCAGGGACCTGGAGACAACCTGGGACATTGATAGTAGTGGCTTGCTCAACCTTCCTCACACAGGCCCTAGGGGGTTGGGCCTGCCCGTGACAACTAGCACTCAAGAAACTGTCCCACAGACAATCTGATAGAGGCCGCTGCTCAGGTGAGTGCTGTTTTTCTCAGTTGTGTCTGTTGACAACTGTGGCTAACTGTCACAGTGGTACATTGTAACCCCGCTTGGGGTTGGAGGCAGGAGGATCAAGGAAGGGTTGGTTGGTGGCCATGCTCTACTGTTTAGCAGCTTAAGGTCAGCCTGGGATAGATGTGACCTTGTCTCAATTTTGTTTTTTTTTACAATTTAGCTTTTGACTTCCTTTTTTTTTGAGCTTCCCAGAACCAAGTAAATCAAAACCAAAACGGTTCACTGAGATGGCATTTTGTTCCTTTCCATCCCACCAAGCTCTTGAGTTTTGTTTATATGAAGCCTAGAAACGTAGTGAGCTGGAGGGCCATGTTTCCAGGTTCCGAGGCCACTGAGGCTGTAGCTGGCTCTCCGCCTCTCTGCCTCTCTCTGCCCAAACCCAGCTGGCTACTTTTGGGAAGTCTTTGGATCGTGTTAGTGGGGCCTTCTTTTGAAATAGGGCTGTTGACCTAATTTGTGATGAATAAAAACCTGGCCAAATCATGTCATTCTCTCTCCCAGTGTCCCTCGTAAGGGTTAGTGAAAAGTGTTCTAACAACATAAAGGTTTAACAGCTTTTAAAACCTCAAATCATAAAAATGACCAAAAAAAAAAAAAAATGCCCTTGCTCTCAAACAGAGTGTGGGGAGGGCAGTTTAATGGTGGCATTTGTGTGGTAAATGGCACGTTGTTGGCATAGTTTGAAAGTGCCATTCTGATGTGTACAAACCCCCAGTTCCTTCTAATTATTTGGGGCAGTTTCCTAACGCTGCATGTGAGTTGCATTCACTAAGCCTTCTAAGCTGATGAGATCATACATTGCTTCCAAGCTATCAGTGGTGGGTGTCTGCCCGAGCTAGGGCTGGAAAGCACTAACGGGCTGTGGGATGGACCCGTGTCTGGCAGCCATGTTTGCCTGCATTTAAGATCTTCAGGGGAATACAACTCCAATGAGGAAAGTACTGTTACCAATGACTGGGAAACTAAACTCCAGCCAGGCATGGTAGTTTTTAATCCCAGTGCTGGGGAGGCAAAGGCAGGCTTGTCTCTTGAGTTAGAGGCCAGCCTGGTCTACAGGAGTTCTAGACCAGCCAGGGCCACACAGAGAGACTTTGCCTCAATGAAACGACACGAAAGCCTCCAAACATGCCATCTAAGACTGACAACCTCCTGCCAGGAGCAATTTCATTGTTCCTCCAGGGACTCCCATGCAGATATAAGTTTATTGTTCTTCCTGTTTATTTATTGCTAGACAGGCTGGCTTCGAACTTAGTATCCTGTCTTATCCTCCGAGTGCAGGGATTACCGTTGCCAAGTCCCTTCTTGTCGATCACATAAAAATCACAGCCAGTAGGTGGTGACACAGGCCTTTAATCCCAGCACTTGGGAGGTAGAGGCAGGCGGATCTCTTGAGTTTGGGGCCAGCCTGGTCTATAGAGTGAGTTCCAGGACAGCCAGGCCGACACAGAAGAGAAACCCTGTCTCAAAAACAAGAACCAAAACAAGTAAAGCAACGACACAAAACCGAGGAAGTCAGTGGTAAATGACTGAGGTGTTCTAGAAACCCTGAATTTGGCTCCCTTGGAGGACACTAACACACCAAGTTATACACTCCATTGTATTTTACCTAAAATGGGGACTATTGTATGGCTTTTGGTGCTTTACTCCTGACCCCTCAATGCCCACACCGGAGTGCTGGGATCATGCATGTGGTCCTCATATCGGGCTCAGCACGGCTGTCTCACCATGTTGTTTGAAGCCACCTGCTTGTGCACTCTCTCCCCAGGCTCTGAATCAATGCAGGGGCCAGAGGAACCAATGTCACAAGGCCAAAGGCAATTTAAGGACACCAGAGTGGTCCGCAAAAGCTACTGACACCCTGACCATAGTTCCAGGGTGGAAGGCCCATCACCCCAATGGCTGGCTGAATTATAGCCTCTGCAACTGCTTGGTCCAGGTAAGCTTGGTCCTATTTCAATCCTACTGGACAGAATAATCGAACTATTTCTCTACCAAACTCGTTGCTGGCCATTAGAACAGTTGCTTGAGATACCCAAATCCAATTTGGTGATGGTTTGCCTAGGAGCTTCGTGGCTCCTGATCTCCATTGCTTTCTATAAGCAGTTTTTTCAGCTACACAACCCCTTCTGGAGCATATCCCTACCAGAGGCCCCAAACGAAGAGCCCACAGACGCTTTATAACTTAATCACCTTCGTTGTTTTGTGGGAGTGATAGCTGACATTCATTCCAAAAGCTTGATGGAACACGAAAGAAGGCTCTGAGCTCGCCTTTGTCTCCCTAGAAAGAGGAGTTGTAGGGACTGGTTTCAGGTTCGGCACCACCCCCCCTCTGCCCACACCCCTCCCCGCAGGTCCCATCATGTGGGAAGGTCCCTCATCCTCCTGCTGAACAGCCAGGTCCTTTGGAGGCAGCTGAACCCTAGCTCGGAGTTACCCAAGCCCCTGCCTGGGAGGAAAGATTCCTAACTGTGTAGGAATTGCAGAACCAACCCCGGGGCCTCTTCCTGAGGAGGAGCCTGCTTTCCTGGCCCTGCTCTCGCCCCTCACCCACTTCTGCTGTGGTAATCATTCTGTGGGAATTTGCTAAGGTCACAGCTGGCTCCCAGGTGTCTCTCAGCCCCAACAGTATCCCAGTACAGGTTTGCTTCTGAGGCTCATACATGCTGGGTACAATGCTTGCCAACACCCCACACTGGGAGATTTACAAGCCCCAAGATAACAGATCTCTGCAGATAGGACAGGGCCGCAGATTCCCGCCTCAAACAGAAGAGGTAGACTACCCTTTCACCCTACCTGAACATGGCTCTGGTTGGCCTGGATTTACTATGTAGACCAGGATGGCCTTGAACTCACAGAGATCTGCTTGCCTGTGTCTCAGGGAGAGAGGAGATCAGAAGTTCAAGGTCATTCTTGACTACAAAACAAGAAGCCAGCCTGAGCTTCATGATACCCTGTCTCAAAAAAAAAAAAAAAAAAAAAAAAAAAAGCCCTCAGCTTGGGTACTTTCCAGAGTGGCAATCTATTCTGTCTTCTGTCCCTTATAGGTAAAATGAGGGACAGGGGCTCAGACAGTTCCTTGTTTAAAGAAATTATTCATCATCCATTTCCTAGGGCTAATGTGGTGACAGCTAACAGGTTTCTAGCATACTTCAGCTGTTCAGGAAATACTTTAAATAATTTCCTGCAGCAGGGCTGGAGGGGGTGAGGTCCAGCACACTAGGAAGGAGTGCTCTGTGTGTGTGTGTGTGTGTGTGTGTGTGTGTGTGTGTGTGTGTGTTCTTTCTGCCTTTGACTCTGTGTCTCTCTGTCATTGTCTATCTGTGTGTCTGTCTATCTGTGTGTCTGTCTCTCTCTGGCTTCAAACGCAGTTCACAAGAGCCCTTCACCCTTCACACACACACTCTACAGTCAGCCCCTTTACGCGGGAATGTTATTTTTAAGAGTGTGGCTGTGAGAATCCTGGTATCTGGACTTCCATTGTACTCTGGCTTCTGAGAGAACCTTACAAATCAGAGCTAATTAAGCCTCGAAAGTCCTCCCAGCCGTTACTGAAAGGCAGCCAGCTCTGAGATAGACTGGCCACCCTGTACAACAACAATTCAAACAGTGGCCAGATGGGAAGCCGGAGGCCCAAAGCAATTGCAAGGAAGAAATGAGTTAGGCAATGTGTAATTAATTGCCTCCTTCGTTTGCTTCAGCCTTCAGCAGTCCTCAGATGACTGGCATTTCTAACTGGGTCACTGACGCTTTGGAGCAAGTCCCCAGGTAATGCCAAAAAGAAAAACAACTAACAAAAAATAAAAAGACAAGTTTAAGATTTTAGTTTATCTAACTGGTTGGTTCTAAAAGCAGATTTTGTTGTAGTTTTCTTAGACAGGGTTTCTCTGTGTAGCCCTGGCTGCTCTGGAACTCACTCTATAGACCAGGCTGGCCTTGAACCCACAGTGATCCACCTGCCTCTGCCTCCTGAATGCTGGGATTAAAGGTGTGTGCCACCACTGCCCGGCAGACGTTTAAATTCCCTCTCTCCCAAGAGATATGCCACAGCGTGGAGACTTTTTTTGGTTGTCACATGTGAGGCAAGGCCATGTTACTGCCTTTACTAAACATCTATAATGCACATGTCAGTCCCTGTAAAGAGCAGTCCAGCTTGGGGGTTACAAAGCCTGTTGTTGTCTTTGTTCATTGTCCAGTATTACCCCTCACTCTGTAGCCCAGCCTGGCCAGAAAAATCACAGCAATCCTCCTGCCTCAGCTTCCCAAGTGCTGGGGTTACAGGTATGAGATCCTGGTTTAAAGATCAAGCTTACCCTAGAGGTACCCCAGACTAAGCCGGAGTCAGCCACTGGGGAACACAGCCCCTAGGGACACCTGGAGATTTATTTGTTTATTCACTCATTCATGTTCTGTATTTTGAGGCAAGGTCTCATGTAACTTGTATGTTCTCAGCTAGGGAGGGGGTTTACAATCGGGAAGTTCCCTTGCAACTAGAAAAATCACCACAAGGGGGCAGTAGAGTTCAGGGCTTCAGAGCCTGGTTCTTGACTCACCTTCCAGCTGGTGTCAATTGTTGTCTGGCCTTCAGCAAGCTGTTTAACTGCTCTGTGCATCACAGCTCTGCAAACAATAACTAAAACTAGTACCCATTTCTCAATGAAGTTATAAGCAATACCCATTTTCAATTACTGTTAGGTTAACGAAAAAAAAAAAAAAAAAAAAAGCCGGGGGGGGGGGGCAACAACTTGGATTTGAACTCACTATGTAGCTGAGAGTAACATTGCATTCCTGACTTTCCTGCTTCCACCTCCAAAGCACTGGGATACTGGGATTTCAGGAATATACACTGTGTTTCTCTCTCTCCCTCTCTCTCTCTCTCTCTCTCTCTCTCTCTCTCTCTCTCTCTTCCCATTTCTCTCTCAACCAATTCATTTCTGTTAGCTTAAGTGCACTGGGGTGCAGAATCATATAGATTTTGAGTTCAGTGGCCTTTGTAGAGAGATTTCTTAGGGATTTGGCTCAGACCATGCCAATATTCCTATCGGCCTCTTACCTTTCTCCTGATGGTAAGCTGGCCTTGACCTCACAGCCAGCCACCTGTCTCTGCCTCTGAATGCTGGAATTAAAGGTGTGTGCCACCACTCTTCAGTGTTTCCCTGCATATATGTATGTGTACCATCTGTATGCATGTATACTGTGCCTCCTGCCCACCGAAGCCAGAAGAAGGTGTCAGTCAGATCTCTCTAAAATGGATTCACAGATGGTTTCCTGTCACCATATGTATTCTGCTTTTCTCCAGTTTGCCACAGGGAGTCACTGTGGTTTTCTTTTTAAAGATTCATTTTTTATTATTTTAAAAAGCACGCAAAAATCGGGGTGGGAGCGGTGGCCCACGCCTTTAATCCCAACACTCGGGAGGCAGAGGCAGGCAAATCTCTGAGTTTGAGGCCAGCCTGGTCTACAGAGTGAGTTCCAGGACAACTTCCAAACCAATACAGAGAAACCCTGTCTTGAAAAAACCAAAAAAAAAAAAAAAAAAAAAAAAAAAAAGAAAGAAAGAAAGAAAGAAAGAAAAGTAATAGGTGGTGGTTTACGCCTTTAATCCTAGCACCGGGAAGGCAGAGGCGGGAGGATCTCTGTGAGTTTGAGGTCAGCCTGGTCCAAAAAATGAGTTTCGGGGCAGACAGGGCTACACAGAGAAGCCCTGTCTTGGAAAAAGTCATGTGCATGGTTATGTGTGAACGTGAACACTGTACCGGGGCCTGAGGAGGTGAAGCAGCAGATCTGAGTTATAGCACTCCATTCACGTGGCTGCTGGGAACTTAGCTCAGGTCTGCAAGGACAATGAATGCTCTTAACACGTATCACACGCCAGCTGGTGATTTTTAGTTCATACATAGAAGCACATCTCTTGTCCAAGTAAGATTTCGTTTTACCTTGGGCATGGATACCTTCAATTTTAAGGATCTATGAATTTTCTTTGGTTATAGGGACCCATTTATGGTCTACACAAATGGCCTTGCATCACAACCTTCCAGACACATTTGTCTTTAGACTAAAATACTGTTCCCGGCAGGTCTCTACAGGCACCAAGATGATAGAAAGAGATGTTTATGTTTTCCATACAATTTTAAATATAGATATGTAATTTTTTTTGTGTATATATATATATATGTATTTTTGTATATACATATATATAACTATATGCATATCTATACACACACACACACACACACACACACACACACACACACACATAGGTTAGGCACACCTTTAACTCCAGTACTCAGAAGGCAGAGGCAGGTGGATCTCTATCAATGTGAGGTCTGCCTGGTCTATATGAGATCCTGTCTAGAAAGTGCTTTTTAATTTTATGTGCATGAATGTGTGTTTGCATGAAT